>BSUD01000004.1:57100458-57121835 GCA_033239045.1 Fagopyrum esculentum
ATTTCAATGTGTGAAAATCGTCCGATTTATGTGTACATTAGAACGATTTTCTTCAACAGAAAGTGCTCTTCCTTTGGTTCGTCTTCTATGCTTCTCCTTTGCAATCCCTTAGCCTTTTGTGCTCCTTCTAAGACTTCTTTAGCTTCCTTAACATCCTTAGATGCCTCTTGCTCCATTTTTGCTTCCAATTCAACTCTATTTACCTGCAATTCATCAAAATCTCGTGTAGACCTCTATTTCCGACAATTGGTTGAATAGAACATAAAAGGTATGCAAAATTCCTCTAAATGCAAGGTAAATAGAGATAATGTGCTGCAATATGCATGAATATGATGATACATAATTCATGTCATCAAAATACCCCATACTTGCCTCTTGCTTGTCCCTAAGCAAGACTCAAATTCAGAATATAAGATGTCATGGATTATGCACGTATGAAACTCAAAAATTTTTCTTTTGGTAGTGCTCCTTTTTATTGGATCGCTCTCAAAGTGATATTTCAAGGCATAAAGGGGCAAAGCATATATCAATGGTGACTATAAGATGAACAAACTCCCTTTTCTTCCTTGAAGCCATAAATAAAGAACATGATAAAGGTGTAGAGGCAATCAAATTCAAACAAATCTAAGCCATTAAGTCTTGAACACATGCATAAAAGTCTCAAGGTCCTCTAATCAAAGAAAGGGTTCAAGAAACTTATTAAGGAAAGGAGTTCTTTTTGGCAATTGTGGTGCTAATCCGGGAAAGAGGAACACATAACACCTTCAAGAATTTTCTTCACCGCACATGCTTCGCATGTAGAAAGCTTTGCTTTCATTATACTTTACTTTTTGAGAGTATGGACAGCGGTGCACAAAAACCGAAGCCTAGGAGATTGGCGTTTCTCAATTTCGAGATGCCTCAAACCCTTGATGCACATACCATATCCCGTTAGGACTTGTCGTTCAATCGGACTTTGGCAAGACACAAACACCCGGCTATGTGAATGGTGCCGAGTTACTCATCCTCATGTTCAACGTCCCCAAACTTATGAAATTTTGCACTTTTCAATACATTTTCCTTGGCCTTCCCACATCAAACATGCCTTTTTTCAATCACCTATCCTAATTCCCGGATGGTAAGAGGAGGGTTACATATTTCATTGAGGAGCTAGCATGATCAAGATATGAGAAAAGAAAAGAAGTGAATTGCCTTAGTCATCCTTAAATGGTGTAAAAGAACTTGCAATATAGCTTCGACTATTATTTCATTCTCTTATCAAAACAACTAAATCATATAACTTATTCATGTATTCAAGTAACAAAAGCAATTTCATTCATGCTATGGTCAAGATCTCAACACAACTAAGCATCTTTTTACCTATCCATATACACGAATTTCATCATAGAGGTCATTTCCATATAAGAAGCACTTAAAATTCTTGAAAATTCATAGGTTTTGAAAAAGTTCATGCAAATGCGAGTGTCATAATAGAAAGCAAGCCGTGCAAGAGTTATTACAAGCCAAATTGTCAAGAGTAGTGGAAAGTACATAGAGTGCTAGAATGAAACATAAGGTATTGTAAGTACCCCCACCCCATACTTGACATCCACATTGTCCCCAATGTGAAAATCAAGCATAAGAAGGAGAAAAATACTTACAATGTAAAAGAAGCGGAAGCTCAATCCTCTGTCGGTGGTGGAGGTGGTGGATATGGATACATCGGTGCGGAGGGATCGTAGAAGTGGCCGAACTGGTGGTAGTACATGTCCCTCATCTGGCCATCATAGGATGAATGCCTAGCGTCCGTCTCCTCCCTGTAGTTCCTGAACTGTGTGTTCAGGGTGTCATAATCGGTGTGGAGGACACGGTAGTCGGTGCTGAGGCTCTGGAAGCTAGTGACTAGCTCCCTGAAATGGCGTGGAGCTCGGTGTCCTCGTCTAGGGCCTGGAGCATGTGCATAAGAGTGTCGAGGTGGCTGCATGTCATCCTCCGTCTCCTCATCCTGCCTACTAGTCCTGCTCGGTCCTGCTCCATGAGTGTCAGTGTCCATGGCATCCGTAGCTTGCCCGCTGTGGGTATCGCTCTCAAACTCGAGCATGGTCTCCTGTCCTCCATCCTCATCCTCCTCTGAGTCACCTGCATCATCATCATAGTAAGTAGGAGGTGAGAACTCCTCAAGCATCGCCTCAAAGGTCTCCTTCCAGTTCCTCTTATTCCGAATGGTGTATTCGGATTTCCATATGATCTCGGACGGTTTCTTCTTCGGATCTCTATGCCATGGCATCGGCACATGAAGAGTTCCTCTCCCTCGAGGAATCAAGACCTGTCGAACCACTAACCTCTGTGAGCCTAAAGGAAGGGCACTCTCAGCTAGAGTGCATCCCGAGAAGTCATAACCTAGAGTCCTAGCCACGTGAGTGACTAAGCCTCCTGCACATATGTCACCCTTGGCTTTGTTGGCTATCTTTCCTAGATAGTCAGCAAGCATGGTGGAGATGTCGGGAGTGGTGGTGGATGTCATGCAGTAGAGGATGAAAAGCTCATCAGCCTTGAGCTTCTGCGGAGTCTCAGTCCTGGCAAACAAACTCTCACTGAGTATCCTATGTAATACCTTGAAGGAAAGGTTGTACATGCTTGTCTCCTTGGAGTTTCCGGGTCTCCACTTATCCCCGCCGTACTCTCCTACGGAAATAGCCTCCCAAAAATCACTAGCATTGAGGCCTCTAGCAAATGTGCCTGCATCTGAATAAGAAAAGCCAAACAAGTCGCCAAAAGCATCAATAGACAAAGTGTGGTCTTGGCTCATGAGGCGGAAAGTGACCATCCTTTCCCTAGGATCGTGCTCAAATGTGCTAAGGAATTCTAGGGTGATCTCCCTATAAGCATCTTCCCTGATCGTAGCAAACTGTCTCAACCCTGCTCTATCAAGCATCATATCAACATCCTCTCGAACATATAACGAATCTAAGTCATCAAGTACAATGTAGCGAGGAGGGGTGAATGGGCGATCTATAATGCGTTCATAGCGTTTCTTGTGCTTGGATAGGGGCGGGGGAAGCTTAGGGATATTGGTTGGTGGTTGTGGAGGTAGGGCAGGGGCTTTGGAAGAAGATCCCTTCTTCTTCCCCGTGTTTCTAGTTATTCTCTTGACAAGATCCATTCTAAGTCTAAAAATCGACCTGTTCTTCACAAAAATCGACCGATTTTTCTGGGCTGGGTCGATTTTTATCTCGATTCCAACGATTCTCACAATTCTGTAAAGTTCTGTTCAATCTATCACCACACACAGTTCTCTACAATGAATCCTAAGCAAATTCCTCTATCAATTCCAACAACAAAGCACTTCCTAGGCAACTTCGATTTCAAGTGAGAAAACTTAGGTTTTGGAAAGAAAAACCTGAATTCCTTATGGAGCAGTCGATTGCCGTGCGTGTTGTTGTTAGATCCGTGTTCCTTGTTGAAAATGCTTCAATTTGGAGTCAAGAATCTCTTGAAATGGTTAAGAAATGAGGATTTGGGGGTGTGGCGATTTTCCGGCGTTCTTGAGAGAGGGGAATCGAGAGTTGAAGATGTGGGAATGAAGAAGATCGAGTGTGAAGTTCTTATATAGGGTCGACGATTTCTGAAGAAAATCGGCCGATTTTTCTGGTCGATTTATTTGTCGGGGCGATTTTTCTCTCTGACCGAAAAAAATCGGACGATTTATTTTGGCAGGTCGATCTCCAGGTCGATTTTTGTTTCTGTTGTGAAAAATCGTCTTGCTCTGTTACGGAATCGGACGATCTTCTTATGGTAGGTCGATTTCCTTCCTTGTTTTTCTTGAATCTCGAAGATATAACTTAATTGTGCTCCATTCTCCGTGAATCTCTCACATTTGAGCCTAGTTTCCTGCGATTAATGACACGACAAACCAAGAGTGCATCGAGAAACATATAAAAACGAAAAAAGAAGACACAAAGCAATTAATCTATTCTAACTAAATGAGGGAAAGAAGGGAAAACTATACTATTATTGGGTTGCCTCCCAAGAAGCGCTTTATTTATCGTCTTTAGCTGGACGGTGTATGATGTTATGTTCAATGGAGGAGGATAGGAGCTATCTCCTCGACCGGAGCTTCCGGTGTGTATTTCTTCAACCGTTGGCCATTAACCTTGAAACTTCCGCTTTGTTCACCCCATACTTCAACTGCACCATGGGGGGAAATTCTTTTAATCACAAAAGGTCCTGTCCAATGGGATTTGAGCTTACCTGGAAATAGACGCAGCCTTGAGTTGAATAGGAGGACTTGGTCTCCTTCCTTCAAGTCTTTCGGGATGATGTGCTTGTCATGCCAGCGCTTTGTCCGTTCCTTGTAAATCTTTGCGTTCTCATACGCGTTCAGTCGGAGCTCATCTAGCTCATTGATGTCTAAGAGCCGTTTCTCTCCGGCTTCTATCATGTCGAAGTTGAGCCACTTGATAGCCCAATAAGCCTTGTGTTCTAGCTCTACAGGAAGATGACATGATTTACCATAAACGAGATTATAGGGAGTCGTACCTATTGGTGTTTTGAAGGCTGTCCTGTATGCCCATAGTGCATCGTCAAGCTTCATTGACCAATCTTTCCTCGTTTTAGAGACGGTCTTCTCTAAAATCCCTTTGATCTCTCTATTGGATATCTCGACTTGTCCGCTTGTTTGCGGATGGTAAGGTGTAGCTATCTTATGGGTCACCCCATACTTAGCTAATAGAGTCTCGAATCGACGGGCTGTGAAATGCGTACCTCCGTCACTAATGATGGTTCGGGGAGTTCCGAACCTTGGGAAGATCGTTTTGTTGAGGAACTTCACCACTACCATTGCATCATTAGTAGGGGAAGCGATTGCCTCCACCCATCTTGAGACATAATCTACGACAAGAAGTATATACTAGTTGCCGCATGAAGATGGGAAATGTCCCATAAAGTCGATGCCCCATACATCAAAGATCTCTACTTCTTGTATGTTGTTGAGAGGCATCTCATTCCTCCTGGATATATTACCTGTCCTTTGACAAGCATCACAAGAAACAACAAACTTTTGCACATCTTTGAAAAGTGTAGGCCAATAAAAGCCGGAGCGAAGTACCTTAGCACAAGTCTTGTGAGAACTAGCATGTCCGCCACATGGTAGAGAATGGCAGTGTCGGATGACACTATCTATCTCATCTTCGGGAATACATCTCCTGTAGATGCCATCTGGACCTCTTTTAAATAGGAGAGGTTCGTTCCAATAAAAATGCCGGACGTCTCTCAAGAACTTCTTCTTTTGAGCATATGAAAGTCCGGGTGGAATCTCCTGACAAACAAGGTAATTTACAATGTCAGCAAACCATGGGTCATTACCTTATGATATGTGTTGAAGACACTCTTCAATCTCGTGCAGCTGTTCGTCAAGGAAGGAGTCGTCTATCGGAAGCTCATCCGACTCGCCGGTGAGTTGCGGAAGACGACTAAGGTGATCTGCGACGGAGTTCTCCGATCCTTTCTTATCACGGATCTCTAAATCAAACTCTTGTAAGAGTAGGATCCATCGTAGAAGCCTTGGCTTCGCATCCTTCTTCGTGAATAAGTATCGGATTGCGGAGTGGTCCGTATAGACTATCACTTTTGCACCTACAAGATAGGAACGGAATTTCTCAAATGCATATACTACGGCTAAAAGTTCCTTTTCCGTGGTTGCGTAGTTGTGTTGAGCCTCATCTAGCGTTTTGCTAGCGTAGTAGATGGCATGAGTGCGACCATCTTTCTTCTGTCCAAGAACGGCTCCTATAGCGACATCGCTTGCGTCGCACATGACCTCGAAAGGAAGAGTCCAATCGGGTGGTTGAATGATTGGTGCCGAAATCAAAGCTTCTTTGATCCTGCAAAAAGCATCTAAGCAATCTTTCGAAAATTCGAAAGTCGCATCTTTCATCAAAAGATTAGTCAAAGGTTTTGAAATCTTAGAAAAATCCTTTATGAATCTCCTATAGAAGCCTGCATGTCCTAAGAAGCTTCTAATTCCTTTTACTGATGAAGGGGGAGGTAACTTCTCAATGGTCTCTATTTTTGATCGATCTACCTCTATTCCCCTTTGTGACACTAAGTGACCTAACACAATTCCTTCGGTGACCATGAAATGACACTTTTCCCAGTTTAAGACTAAGTTAGTGTCCTCACATCTCTTAAGAACTAGTGAAAGGTTATAGAGACAGTTATCAAAGGAAGAACCATATACCGAAAAGTCGTCCATGAAGACTTCCATGATATTCTCTACGTATTCGGAGAAGATTGCCATCATACACCTTTGGAAGGTGGCTGGAGCGTTGCATAAACCGAATGGCATTATTCTATAAGCGAACGTACCCCATGGGCACGTAAAGGTTGTCTTCTCTTGATCATCCGGATGAATTGGTATCTGAAAGAAACCGTTATATCCATCTAAATAACAAAAGTAGGCATGTTGGGCTAACCTTTCCAACATTTGATCGATGAAAGGAAGGGGGAAGTGGTCCTTCCTCGTGGCCACGTTCAGTTTGCGGTAGTCGATGCACATTCGCCACCCTGTAATTGTCCGTGTGGGGATGAGTTCGTTGTTCTTGTTGGCAACAACGGTAAAGCCTCCTTTCTTGGGTACTACTTGTACTGGACTCACCCATTTGCTATCGGAAATAGGGAAGATGATACCTGCATCAAGTAGCTTAAGGATTTCTTTCTTCACGACCTCCTTCATTGCCGGGTTTAACCGTCTTTGAGGTTGGCGTGAAGGTTTGTAATCCTCTTCCATCAATATTTTGTGCATACATAGAGAAGGCTTTATTCCTACTAGATCATCAATGGTGTAACCTAGTGCTCTCCTATGTTGCTTCAAAACATGCATGAGTTTCTCTAATTCATCATCATTCAAATTTGCATTGACTATAACTGGGTATCTGGAATTAGTGCCAAGAAATGCGTACCTTAAATGCGTGGGAAGTTGCTTCAATTCTAACGATGGAGGTACCTTGGTTGGTGATGAATCGTGACTTTCGGATGTTGTGGGGGAGGTCTCTATAGGTGTGGGTACCTCATCATTAGATTCGGAAGCGGCTGCGGTGAAGTCCGCAGAATCCATAGAATCACTCAGTGAATCGACCCCCTCTGTAATAAATCGGTCGATCTCCTGCACGATTTTTCTTTCTGTTGGAAAAATTCGTGCTTCCTCTGTATGAATCGGGCGATTTATTGTCGTCGGGTCAATTTTAGTTTCTGTCGGAAAAAATCGTGCTACCTCTTCATGAATCGGACGATTTATTTCTGGTAGGTCGATTTTTGTTTCTGTTGAAAAAAATCGTGCTGAATCTTCAGAAATCGGACGATTTATTTCCGACAGGTCGATTTTCTTCACAGTTTCCGGAGTCCACTCTAGCTCTTCAATTTTTGCTTCTAGCTCTTCCTCCACAGCATTTAATGCTTTCACATCCTCATTGCAGTCATGTTCTATCCCTTCCTCCATGATGCTCATGCTAAGAACCTTTTGAAGAGGGTCTTTCATCAAGATCGAACTTACTATCTCTCTAGATTCTTCTTCCTCAACAATTTCAAAAACGTCATCTTTCAAGGCTGGCTCCTTGATTAAGGAAGATAGTATGAACTCTATCTTTTCTTCACCGATGTGGAAGGATAGCTGGCCGTTCTTGCAATCCACCATGCAGCCAGATGTGGCGAGGAATGGTCTCCCAAGGATGATGGGAACTGGGTAATCTGCAGGTATGTCAAGAACGACAAAATCTATAGGTATGTAAAACTTACCTAGCTTTATCGGGATGTCTTCTAATATTCCCACCGGCTTAGTGGTAGAACGATCAGCCATGTAGAGTGTGATCTTCACCGGTCTAGGCTCTCCTAGACCAACTGCCTTGCATAGAGCTAGAGGTATGATACTCACACTTGCTCCAAGGTCACAAAGAGCATCATAGGTAGCTTCTCCCAAGGTGATGGGTATGCAAAAGGATCCTGGATCGCGGAGCTTGGGTGGCATATTCTCCGTCATAGTCTTGATGAGTTCGGATGACTCCATACTCATCTTGACTTCTCCTATATCTTCCAACTTCCTCTTGTTGGAGAGGATCTCCTTGAGGAATTTCCCGTAAGCTGGCATACCTAAAATCGCATCCATAAAAGGTATGTTAATATGGAGCTTACTCATAAGTTCAACAAACTTACCGAAATGTTTATCTAGGCGTGCTCGCGCTCTAGATTGAGGAAAAGGTAGAGGTGGTTTGTAAGCGGGAGGAGGAACATAGACTTCTTCCTTCTCTTTTGCCTCTCCTTCTTTTGTGGAGGTATCAACTACTTTAGGTTGAGGGTCGGCGGTTGTCTTCCCGCTCCTAGTAGTTATAGCCATAACCCTTCCCTTTGGGTTATCTTCTGTCTTTCCGGGAAGCTTCCCTTGATCTCTTGGAACTTCTCCGGCCTTGTTGAATACTTGGTTTTCTAAAGCTTTGTGAGCTTTGTCAACCAAAGTTATGTAACTCTCCAATCCTTGTAGCTTGCCTAGGATCGTTTCTAGCATGGGATCGGGTTTGTTTGATCCGCTCGGTTGTTCCTGGCTTGTAGAAGGGGTAGAAGAAGATGGAGGTGTTAGAGTCTTTTCAGCATATGAGTAAGGATTACCTGAACCTTGCTGATTTGACCTCCAATTGTTGTTATTCGAGTTCCTTTTGTTGTTGTTGTTCCAATTGGAGTTTCGATTGTTATTGTTGTTGTTGCTCCAATTGGAGTTCCGGTTATCATTCCTTTGATTGTTGTCTCGCCCCATGTAGTTGGCTTCTTGCTCTTTAGTCTTTTGAAGACTCGTTTTGAGCACTTCCCTCAATTCCTTGATGTCATCTTTGAGGGAGAATATTTGTGTTTGAGCCGCTTGATTCAACTTGGCTCCCGGATCGCCTTGATTCCGGCTACTTGATTCCACCTTCCGGTGGGAATACTTCTCAATCACTTGGGCTTGCTTCTCAATGAAGTCCCAAGCATCATCCTCTCTCATATCCATGAATGTGCCGCAAGATAGAGATTGGAGGTTGAATTGTGTTTCCACATCCAACCCTTTGTAGTAGATCTCTAATAGTTCCAGCTTGGAAATGCCATGGTGTGGGCAATCCAACAAGAGATCTTGAAACCTTTCCCAAGATTGAAACAAGCTTTCGTTAGGTTTCATAGAAAAAGCATTTATTTTACCTCTCAATTCCGCCGTTTTGGATGGCGGAAAGAACTTGGTGAGGAATTCCGAAGACAATTCCTCCCATGTAGCTAACTTCGCAGCTGGAAGTGTTTGGTACCAAGCTAGAGCTTTGTCCTTCAAAGAGAAGAAGAACGGCTTGATCTTGTAGTTGCTTGTGGTAGCCTTCTTCGGCTTCATAGTCTCCATGAGAATCTCAAAATTCTGCAAGTGTTGATGCGGAGATTCAGTACTTGCTCCGCCATATTGACTTTGGCGGACCATAGTGATGACTTGTGGCGAGAAGCTAAACTCTTGGATGTCTTCAGCTCCAAAATCCACACCTAGACGGCGTGGTTGCTGAATTGGATCCATCCGTTGCCCCAAAGTTCGGGGTCTATCTTCGTTATTGACAGCTCTAACATTCCTAGTCGTGATGCGAGGGACGACCTTAGGTGTTGGAGTGTTTCGGTTAGGACGAAGTGGCGGATCAATTTCTTCAAGTTCCGGCATATCCGGATCAATCTCATCATCATCGGATGAGTCATTTTGAATGGGTTTGGTTGGTGTCCTGACTTTCTTCTTCTTCTTGGAGTCGTTCAACTCCAACTTCATGTCCAACATCATAGCTCTTAGTTCATCAATCTGAAATTGATGACTTATTTCAGCTTCCTTTCGAGCCTTCTCACTCAGCTGGAGTTGGCGTTGAGCTTCGTTCAATTCAGCCTTGTAGTTTCTCTCATCGTTTTCAGCCATTTTCTTCTCCTTCAACTTTCTCCTCAAAGTTCTTTCTAATTCGGGATCGAAAGGAATTATATCTTTAGTGGATCTAGTCCTTCGCATATACCTAAAGAACCTGCGAAGATCACTCAAGTAGACAATTCAAATCACAAGAGCAAGAGCTCTCAACCTAGACAACCGAAAACCGGATTTGATCTAGACCAAATCCCCGGCAACGGCGCCAAAAACTTGTTCTTTGGCGAAACTCTGTTCCGTTGCCGGAACGAGAACTTCGTATGTACCTAAGAACACAAATCTGCAAGAACACTCAAGTAGAATGATTAGTAGAAAAAGCAAGAACAGTCCCCGGCAACGGCGCCAAAAACTTGTTCGCTCAAAAGGGTGTGCGTCAAAGTCTTAATATTTATATCTAGAACTCAAAAGCAAAGCGAACCCGCAGTGTACGGATCGGTTGTAGAAAGGTAAGAATTCCAGAGTCGAACTCAGGGATTTGGTGAGAAAATTTCCAATTTCAATTATCTAGCGAAAGTATAAAAGCTTTTGTGATATGATAAAGAGAGAAATGATTCCAAGGATTCAAGTATCCGATTTAGGCTTTCGATTCAAGACACTTCTATAGATATAGGACAGAATTATTATTGCCAAGATTAAATGTTCAAAAGTAGGATTCGTACGATGAAGTTCCGAAACCTATATAACTAATCTAAAGGTCCTCTCTATAAGGGTTGTTGAGGCTACAATATAGAAAGATCTAAAGACAAGAATTATGTTCAAACTAACTATCCAAAACTCCAGGATATGACTCTCCAAAGTATGAATAGAAAGCACACTTAAAATCTTAATAAAAGATGTTGAGTCTCTTTATTACCCAAATCTTGCGATTTTAATCTATTAAATGTAGAAACAGGTTTGAAGTGTATTCAAACATTCAATTAGAGGGTAAAAAGGTTAATCAAGATTGGGATTTAGGCAAGGATTAGCTTTGATTAAAGATTGATTCAATTAAAGTTCGTCAGAAGAAATAAATCGTCCTGTTCATAAGAAAAATCGGCCGATTTTCCTCAAGAACAACCCGATTTTCCTGTTTGTCGCAAAACTAAAATCTAAATTCTCAGGGTCCTAATGTTTGAATGAGTTCAGTCTATCATCATCTAAGCCTTAATCATCAACTATTCTCCCCAAAATCACAAGGTTTTTAGCCAACCATTTTCAAAATCGAATCAAATTAATTATTGAAGAAGATATCGCAAAGAAACCAAATCTTGAACGAAAAATTCTATAACTTTCAAATCTATAAAATAATCGTCAAATCTGTTCAATGTATCTCTCAACAACTCAAATTCGTGTTCACAAACCACAAACAAGACAATGGAACAAAGAAATCTCACAATCAAAGATCAAGAATGATTTTCCGGCAAAAGCTCTTCAATCTCTCTCCAAGAATCGTTGATTTCTCTAAAACGTGTAAAGATTATCTGGTGCGACCTCTTCGTCTTCGTTCGTAGGGTTCTCTTCTATAGTTTCTTGCAGATGGGCCGTTTGGCAAAACTTCCATCTAGCCCAAATTAATTGGGCTTTATGTCGTCTTTTCATTTGGCCGAATCGTGAAGAAAATCGACCCAGTCGATTTTGGTACAAAACCGTTCGATTTCAATGTGTGAAAATCGTCCGATTTATGTGTACATTAGAACGATTTTCTTCAACAGAAAGTGCTCTTCCTTTGGTTCGTCTTCTATGCTTCTCCTTTGCAATCCCTTAGCCTTTTGTGCTCCTTCTAAGACTTCTTTAGCTTCCTTAACATCCTTAGATGCCTCTTGCTCCATTTTTGCTTCCAATTCAACTCTATTTACCTACAATTCATCAAAATCTCGTGTAGACCTCTATTTCCGACAATTGGTTGAATAGAACATAAAAGGTATGCAAAATTCCTCTAAATGCAAGGTAAATAGAGATAATGTGCTGCAATATGCATGAATATGATGATACATAATTCATGTCATCATTATCATATTTTAGCGAGTTTTGAAAGGCTTGACTCCTAGTATTTGCCTCGAATTGAGTTCTTGATATATTTTTCTTATAACTATTGACTTTTAATAAAATTCCTAGTAATTAACCATGATTTCTATTGCAATTATTGTGTATTTCTAATGTGTGATTACACATTGAAGTCTGAGAATTTTTTCTTCAAGAGCAGATATGATAATTCTACGCTCAAGGTTATCGATTTTGGCTTGCCTGTCTTCTTCTATCCAGGTTTGCCTTTTATTTCATCTCAATATTTTTGTAGGTAAGCAAGGATGACCATTCAAATTTGTTTATCTTCTTTCAATAATTTCATCCAACTCTGGTTTGCCTGCTTCAATCGAAATGCATGATGATTTGTTTGTTCATGTTTCCTTAATGTGTATTTTACTTCCTTGTTATCCATAATTTTGATTCATTTAAACTGGCTCCATGACCTTGTAATCTTTTCAGAGCATTCACATCAATGGTGCTTAGGGGTGTTCTTATCTCCACATCAGCAAAAAGGAGAGAAACTTTTAATTTTTCAAAACCCATTGAATTTTCATCCCCTGCAAGAACACCATAATTAAGATTCAAATCTAGGGTCCCACTTTGGTTAATATATGATATTAATATCATCCGCAATATAATTGATTAAACAATACCCGAAGGTGTTTCCACTTATATTTTTCTCTTTATGTGATAAAGTGTTTTGATAGCATGTATTATAGTCTATATTTTGGGATTGGTTTGAACGTTTTATCTTCACAAATCTTCATGTATGGATGCATATCTTTGATCATTATGTTGTTTTGTTTACCTTTGCAAGAATCGAGGTCTACACCTAGTTTCGTTGTAATTGTAGGAAAATAGCACGTTTTGGAACGATATGAAGCTAAGGAAGCTAAGGAGTCATTGGAACTACATTATGGAGCATTGAGGAGCTACAAAAAAGGATCAGGAACCATGGAAATGGGACAGAAGATTGATTTTGGGCAAGATTAGAGAGATTTACATGTAGTTGAGATTCACCTCGGGTGGCCACAATATCACCTCGACCGATGTGATCTTCAGGATGGGCTGGACCGAGGTGAATAATCCACCGGCCACAAGATCTTTATTATTGGATGGGATCTTCTATTTTTGGCAAGTGATTTTCCTATATTTTAGGATGAATTTTCTGGATGGAAGTATGCCTTTTTGGCTGATTTATTTGGAAGATTGGAAGATATGCTAAGGAATGAAGTTGCCTTTGAAGATATTTTATTTTAGGAAGGTGATTCTCCTACATAAAGAGGTGTATTTTCTGGATATTAGATATCTCGGAGTTGCATATCTCCAGATCAGAAAGCAAGTTGAAGGTTGAAGGAAGTTTGGAAGGTTGAAGATCAAAGGAAGAAAGGAAGTTAGCTTTGAAGGAAGGTTGAAAGAAGTTGTAAGATTTTCTTAGTTTGTTTTGATTTGTTGTCTTTTTGGTTGTGATTGAGGAATGCCGTTTGATTGTTTGTTTGAGTGAGTTATTGAGACCTTTGTGTTAAGATTTTCTTGTTTGAATATTGATTCCTTTCTTATATTTTTTGATTATTGTTATCATGATGATTGTTGGCTAAGTTCTTTATGCGATTTTAGGGTGATTGGATGAAAGTTGTGGGGAAGACGATGAAAGAATGAGCCATTACCCCAGCGGACCCTGAAAGTTCGAGCCTTTACCTTAACCGATGAACACCTCGGTCAGTCGTGGAACATCTCGACCGAGATGGAACATGAACTGAGCGAGGCGAGACCTTTCCTCATCCTCATTTGAGTTGAGGTTCCAGTTTGCCAAATCCTATCCTTGTTATACCTTTCCTGGTTTAACGCAAGCCTAGGATGAGACTTACGTGGTGATTCCTTTGCTTGAATACCCAAGATCATGAGTGTTAGGTAATAAAGGTTTATTCTTTATTGGGTTTTGAGTGTGCCTTCATCCCATCTTTGAGAGTTAGCCTGAGACTTACCCGGTAAAGGTTGATTCTATCCCATTGGGTGGTGTGTTGGTTTGAGATGATAGTTCCTTTCTTTAGTACCTTGAGACTTACCCCGGTAAGAGGATCTTCAGTTTGGGATGGTGAGTAGTGAGACTTACCCGGCGATCTATTCCCACCTTAGAAACATCTTCCCTTTGCAAACCTCAGTTTTGTCCACGTTATCCTTTGAGATCTTGAGTCGGAACCACAACTGGATGCTTTAATCTCTAGAATCTGCATTTTCTTTACCTAGTTATTGCATCATCTTTGATATCTTTGCTTTGTTGCTTGTTTTTAATTGACAGTCTGAATTACCAATCTTTATTTCACCATAGTCCCTGTGTTCGACCCTGGAGTATTTGTCGTTATTACAGTTGATCCGTACACTGTAGGTTCGCATATTGTTTCAGGCTTATATTTTAGGTTATAAATTTAAAGCTATATCATTCACCATACACACACACGTTTGAGAGCGAACATGTTTGTTGTATGATTATGTGTATACTCTATTTACATATCATATATGTTATGCTTGTATGTATGTGTATGATGATATGCTCATGCATGCGGTTACTAGTATGACTCTAATCCTAAGATAGTTAAATACGATCTACATATCGTTATGGTTTTATTGTACACGATCTGGGTATCGTTATGTATTTTTGTAATTTTCAATTTTTGCAAGAATTATTTTTTATTCATTATAAATGAAGATCAAAGTCCTAAGGAGCCCGAAGGATGGGGATCTTGAAGGTCCAACCTCACATGCTGAAAACGTCCCTTTAAAGAATATTGAGAATTGTCTTTCCATATCATAACCAATCCCTATCTAAAAATTTACAGGATAGGTTCCGCCAAAGCGGGGTGTCCTTACTTTGACCTAGATAGATTGCGGGTATGCTCATACTAATGGAAATATTGCTTTGATATGGTTAACTCACCAAAAGATAAAATTTTGGATTTTGAGGCATAAGGATGAGTTCACATGATATGTGTTCCCATCAACCAAGAATTATAAAGAGTTATAATTAGTAAAAGAGTTTACTTACCTTGATTATATGAGACTTAGGGTAGTGTCAAAGTACGCTAAGATTCATATATGATATGATGTTAACCACAATCTTCAACCAATCACCCTAGAATCACAAGGGTTTTAGCCAATAACACACATTATCAAAATCAAGAAAAGTATTAAATCAAGAAAGTAAAGAAAAGTATGAATCTTAAATAAAACTTAAACAAAACCTTAACAAAGGTTCAAAATCTCAAAAACTAACTAAAAACCAAAAACAAACACTAATCTTGCATTCAAATTGACAAACTAATCAAAAACTAACAAAACCTCTCAAGAACGTCTTTCTTGCTTCGATCTTCAAAGCCAATCTTCAAATCCGTAAACCCTAGTATTTCTTCAATGCGTCCTGCTTCTTCTTGGATTGTAATTGGATCGAAGCGTGATAGGAGGTGTCAATTCCTATCCAACCGTCGATGTCCTCGTCGTTGGGGGTTTTCAGTGGGCCTAAGGCCTCTTCGTTGGGAGTCCGTTTCAATGTTGAAGCCTATAGGATATTTATAGGGATAAATATAGGGTTTAGATAAGCATGGATCTTGTTTAAAGATAAATAATCTTAAAGATATACCCTAGCTTAAAGATAAACTGCAACTTAAAGATAAACCCTCAATTTTTGGGCCGGAAAAGAAATTGAACCCGTTGGTATCAGAGCCCACTCTTGTGCGTATCAGAGCCCACTCTACAGTATTAAAGCCCATTTTGCGGTATTAGAGTTCACTCCACCTCGGTATCAGAGTTCACTTCGGCGATATCAGAGTTCGCTCCGCGGTATTAGAGTTCGCTCCACGGTATCGGAGTTCACTCCGTAGGTATCAGAGTTTGCTCCACGGTAGCAGAGTCCAATCCAGCACGTTCCTAACTCCTTTTATTCTCCTTTATGTTCCGCATCAAGGCTTAATCCTCATATGTGCCATTTTGCTCCATAATTCGCCAAATTACCTATAAATGCAACAATAATCCGTGTAGACATCGTTTCTAGCAAAGTATGCAAATATGAGCTTAAATGTCATGGATTCATACTTATGCATGAAAAATAAAGGGAAAATCTATATAAATGCATGTTTAAATATAGTTCATAATTCATGTCATCATCCACCATGTCAAACGAAAACCTTAAATTTTCTTTACACTCGATACTCAACAAAAATAAATTGAACGAACACAACTTCCTTGACTAGGAGAGATATATAAGAACTCTTTTCAGGTCGGAGAAGCAAGAGGATGTCTTGGAACATCCAATCCATGAACTCACATTGGACTCATCTAATGAGGACCATGACGTACATGGAGGATAAGAAGCAGGGGAATGTCTCTACTTCGGGTATTCATGTTACTGAAAATTTTTTCAACTAATTTTGTTTCATGGGCATTGGATACCGGGTGTGTTTCTCACATTACTTCGAATGTTCAAGCACTAAGAAATAGAAGGACGTTGCGGAGGGGAGAGGCAAATCTACAGGTTGGAAATGGAGCAAGAGTTGTTGTTTCCATTGGAAATTATTTCTTGTTTTTACCTTCTACCTTAGAGATAGAACTTAATAATTGTTATTTTGTTTCATGCATTACTAAGAACTTAATTTCAATTTCAGTTTTGAACCGTGAATGTTATACTTTTACCATTACTGATCACATGGTGATGGGGATTTATACGAATGACATTTATTATGGTCACACGAACATGAGTAGTAATGGTTATACATGTTAGACCTCAAAATTGAGATATATAACATTAATACAAAAAGGCAAAAGTCGAATGAAACAAACAAAGCAAACTTATGGCATTGTCGATTTGGTCACGTAGGCATAAAACGTATTAAGGAACTCCAAACAGTTGGACTACTTAAACCATTTGATTTGGTCCATTTGAAATTAGTGAGTCGTGCCTACTGGGAAAGATGACAAGGTCACCCTTCACCGATAAGAGTGAAAGCTAGGACTTCTGAACTTCTAACACTCATACATACGGATGTGTGTGGACCTATGAGTATCGAAGCTAGGTCTAGCTATCGCTACTTCATTACATTTATTGATGAGTTTAGTAGATATGGGTGTATCTACTTAATTAAACATAAATCGGAAACCTTTGAAAAGTTCAAGGAATTCCAGAATGAAGTAGAAAGGCAAACATGCAAGATGATAAAAACACTTCGATCAGATCGAGGGGGCGAATATCTAAGCCATGAATTCGATCATCATTTGAGGAGTTATGGAATTGTGACACAACTCACACCCCAGGCACTCCACAACTAAATGGTGTCTTTAAGAGGAGGAACATGGCTCTACTAGACAATGTCCGTTCAATGATGAGTTTTGCAGATCTTCCATTATCTTTCTAGGGATATGCTATCCAAACAACTGCATTTGTTCTAAACAAGATTCCATCATGTTCTATTGAAAAGACACCATATGAGATATGGACGAGAAATGTTTCTCACTTGTCATTTTTGAGGGTCTGGGAGTGCGAAGCTTATGTAAAGCGTTTACAATCTAATAAGCTAGATCCAAAATCATACAAATATTACTTCGTGGGTTTTCCTAATGAAACTAGGGGTATGATTCTACCATCCCATAGATAACAAAGTGTTTGTTGCTCAGGATAGTGTCTTTTTGAAAAAGAAATTATTTTCCAAGAAGCCAAGTGGGATAAAAGTTCGATTAATAAGATTAATTCTGAGCAAAAAATGCAACAACACGAGGACATGCAAGATGTCACTAAGGAACTTGACTATTTTGATGAACCTCTTACGAGGCAAGTTAATCCAGTTCAAGAAGCAATTTCTATAGCAGATCAGGCTGAAGAGGGACCACATACTGATGTGGAGAACTCTACAATTGAGGGACTACATAATGATTTGAGAAATCATACAATTGAAATCTCTCCTATTGTTGGCCCAAATTGGAGATCAAACAAGGTAAGACAACAACCTAGACATTTGGATGACTATGTGTTGCATGCTGAGATCGAAGTGCTCCTCATGGAGCATAACGAGCCCGCATCCTACAAGCAAGTTTTGATATATCAAAACTCCAAAATGTGGCTTAAAGCCATGAGATCCGAAATGGAATCCATGCCTAAAAATCAAGTTTGAGACTTGATTGATTTGCCTAATAGGGTAAAACCTATTAGCTGCAAATGAGTCTTTCAAGTAAAGACAAACAAGCATGGAAATGTCTTTGTTTATAAGGCAAGGTTGGTTGCCAAAGGATTTAAACAGATTCATGGTGTTGACTATGAAGAGACATTTGCCCTGGTCGTCATGATGCGATCCATTAAGATAATCCTAGTGATTGCCGCATTTTTTGATTATGAGATATGACAAATGAATATCAAGACCGCATTTCTAAATGACTATTTAAAAAGGGATGTCTATATGATGCAACGTAAGGGTTTTGAGGATCCGGAATTATGGGAAGGTTTACAAGCTTAAGAAGTCCATTTATGGACTGAAGCAAAGATCCAGGAGTTGGAATCTTTGATTTGATGAAGTGATTAAACAATTTGATTTCATTAGATGTAAAGAAGAACCATGTGTTTACAAAAATTTGAGTGGGAGAAAGGTGACTTTCCTAATCCTATATGTGGATGACATACTTCTCATTGGAAATGGCATTCCGATGCTGAAAATAGTAAAGGGACGGCTTAAGAAGCATTTCTCAATGAAAGATCTAGGTGAGGCCGAGTACATACTAGGCATCAAGATCTATAGAGAGAGATCTAGAAGGTTCATTGGTCTCAGTCAAGGAACTTATATAGCTAAGGTCCAAAAAATTCAAGATGGCATATTCCAAGAAAGGGTATTTGCCTATGCAACATGGGATCCATCTCAGCAAGACCTAGTGTCTTGAGACACCTGGTGAGATTGAGAAGATGAGGAAGGTTCCCTATGCCTCTACTGTAGGGTCCATCATGTATGCAATGAGATGATCTACTGGTATATGGAGGTGATGATGAGTTAGTCATCAAGAGCTATATTGATGCTAATTTCAAGACTGACAGAGATGTCTTTGAGTCACTATTTGGATATGCCTTCATTTTGAATGAAAGAGTGGTCAGTTGGAAAATCTAGAAATAAAACACTATTGCGGACTCAACCATAGATGCAAAATACATTGTTGCGGGAGAAGCGGATAAGGAAGCGATTTGGATTAGGCACTTTATAGCTGAGCTCGCTGTTGTCCCTAGCGTGACGAGGGTAGTTGATGTCTATTGTGACAACAATGGCGCGATTTCTCAAGCGAAGGAACCTAGCTCAAGCTCCAAATCCAGACACGTTCTGCGGAAATATCATGTACACATGATCAGACACTATGTTGATCGAGGTGATGTTAGAGTGTGCAAGGCGCACACAAATAATAAAATTGCAGATCCACTAACTAAACCCATGAATAGGCCTAAGCATGATAGTCATACTAAGGCGAAAGGGCACAAACACGTTAGAGAAATCTTTTGAACTTCTTTGTTTGGATTGAGAAAATGTTTGTTTTTGTCATGGAATTTATGATAGATATATACATGAGTTTTCATTTTCTTATTTGATTATTACTTGAGTATCAAATAAAGTATCTAAACCATTTATTAAATTATCAAATGTGCTCACTGAAAAAGTTCTAGTGATTGAAACCGCATTAAGTGAACTGAAATTTTTAAATTGGAAGGATCCATGGTCTGAATTGTTAACCTGGATACAAATTCTAAAGTAGACAACCTATGAGCATTTGATGAACGCG
This sequence comes from Fagopyrum esculentum, assembly GCA_033239045.1. Taxonomy (NCBI): domain Eukaryota; kingdom Viridiplantae; phylum Streptophyta; class Magnoliopsida; order Caryophyllales; family Polygonaceae; genus Fagopyrum; species Fagopyrum esculentum. Next base: position 57,120,188 of record BSUD01000004.1, read on the forward strand.
TGTTTCATAGTTGATAGGACATAGAGATGTCCAGTCCTTACATAGGTGAGTATGGTGATACTCATCGGACAGACCGATCTTATGGCTCTCATGACTTATTGAGGAGTTATAGCTATTATCATTATCACCGAGTTCCTTAACATGAGATTGGTATAACTCTCATTTAAAGGATGACATATCTTAGACGTTGTAAAATGTAACACCCCGAATCCTGGAGGACTCGGAATGCTATGAGCTGGGACCACACAGTGGGTCCCGGTCCTTAGCCCGGCAACAACTTCATCGGACCTTACAACACGGCACAAATAAAAAGGCAAAACAACATTGTTTTATATTATGAGCGAAAACGAAAGTACAAATCTCAAAACAATCTAGCCGAGTTCTCAAATCCAGAAATATAATATAAGTCTCAAAGACATGAAAAGATAAACAGTCCCGTCCTATAATTCACGGAACCCCGGCTGCCCACTACCGTCGGATCACTCGACCGCCTCTCTAACCTGCAAGAATCTACAAGGCGGTATAATGCCGTTAGCTAACATTTTATGCATAAGTATAAAGGTAAAAGCACAAACACAAACAACATACACAGACAACACGCAACGCTCAGGTCCGTTTATTATCTTCAGTTAGGTGATATGCCATTACTAATGATACTTATTTTGTGACACGAGGAATTCCCAAACCTCGCCCCTGTCCATGTTTACTAACGAGGAATGGTACTAATGCATCTTACCGTCTACCTGCCTAGGCTGGTTGGAGGGAGCCTCCTAGCTCTCGCAAGAGCTAGGCAGTGATGTCACGACCCGTTATCATACACTTGGGTCAATTATGTAATATAATAAAGTCGGCCTAATCCGGTTTAGTTGTTATCCTAACTAGAAAACACCACTCATACACATTACCCTCATACAAGAAGCCAACTAAGTAACTCCGTGGACTACCAGTCTCCGAAGCGCAAACGATCACCTCACTCTCAAGTTTCCTCGGGAAAACGCACAACGTATGTTCAAGACAAGGCACACGAATCAAACAACAGTCTAGTCAACTAGAAATCCGTAGACTCTAGGCTCAACATCCTCACAAGAACAACATCACTCTAGTCAACTGGAAGTCCTTAGACTTCTAGGCTCAACATCCTCACAAGAATCACAACTCAAGATAGATCAACCCTCTAGCTAACTAGTAGTCCTTAGACTTCTAGTGCTCACAATCCTCACCACTCATAAACACACAAGATACATGATACTCTCAGTCCATTGCCTTAAAGGCTTCCAACATAACAACTCATTCCCAAACCAATATCCTCACAATCCTAAGAGTTCATGCCACAATATCACAACCAACATACCCTCAACTCTCACAAGATAACCCTAAGGGTCAAGCCACTACTTGGCATTCCATATCACCTATGTTAAGTCATACTAACATGCTACTAAGATGGTTCAAGATCAAGGAAGAGGAAAGGAAAGAAAGGAACAAGAGATCGGAGGGCTTACTGGTGCAAAAACCGCCCCTGCGGTGTCAAGACGCCGCCCCTGCGGTGTGCAGGACCCAGAGTCCGCCCCCGCGGCTTGCAGAGGCTGCCCCTGCGATTTACAATATCCGCCCCCCCCCCCCCCCCCCCCCCCCCCCCCCCCCCCCCCCC
>BSUD01000004.1:57121845-57137083 GCA_033239045.1 Fagopyrum esculentum
CCCCCCCCCCCCCCCCCCGGCTCACAGGATCCGTCCCGCGGCTGTAGTCCAGAAACGTTGACTCTTCGGTTCTTCGATGTACAACAGCCTTCCTATTGCCTCCATTGATGCTATGAATGTCTCTTAACTCCCACCACAAGATCATAGCCTTCATCCATGGTCTAAGCATGCAAGGACATAGGAAAGAACAAGAGAAGACTCTCTTGAGTGAATCCATGGATCTCACTCTTCAAAGGTGCAAGAAGGAAAAAGGAAGAAGAAGAGAAGAAGGAGAAGGGAAGAACATACTCTGGATCCCGTCTCTGCAGTCCAACCTTTGTGTGACAGGATCAAGAGGAGAGAAACACTAAGGTGGAGGATGAAGGTGAAGGAAATGAGGGAGAAGGAAGGAGAGTAGAGAAAAGGAATGAAGGAGGGAGATAAGGTTGCATAAATGGGAGGAGACCAAAGGTCAAGCAGCCCAAGAATCACCCCTAGTAATGTGTCGGCATAAAGGAGTTAGGAGATGAAAGGTTGGACGGAAAAGGCACCTAACTCCCGCTCTAACGTGTCACCGCCCCCGCGGGACGTCCAAGCCGCGGTCGCGGACTGTCGTAGTCGCGGGCCTTCTAAGCCGCAAGGGCGGTAGCCCTTGCTTAAGGCTTCTAACGTCTCTCGTAAACGGAACCAAAATTCCGGGCGTTACATCAGATCCCCCTCAAAATAAGTTTCGTCCCGAAACTTAAACAAGCGTCAATCCTCTCGGTCTCAACAGAGACATGCACTCGGAACATGAGGGTATAAACCTTCTATCTATAGACATGATCCACTCAAGCTAACACATAAAGATCAGACAAATCAAACACATAATCTCTCACAAGCACAAGCTACACATAACATCAAATATGCACATAACTCTAACTCATCGATCAAATCGATGTTACTAGATCACTGTAACTCCTCCAAAAAAAATACTATCCTTTGTCTTGCAAATAGCCTCATCGGCTCCTCGTCTATGCCACTACATTGTAATGACTGACACTGTATCTCGAGTAGTGTACGTACTCCCTTGGTTGATACACATGAAAAGCCGATGAACACATTCTACTTCTTGGTGGCAACGCAGACCTGTAACCCACTTTCCAACTCGCGCAAAGATCTCAAAAAGATCCGACGTAACGGAAATCAACTCCATTTTTAATGCCAAAAAATGTCCGACGCTTCACGTTGATGAAACTCTCATACAGACCTACTCCATATCTGAACTCTCGAAGCATGCGCCTTTTATCTGTACACGCCTTCTAGCCACTCCGCGTGGCTAGCGTCCGCTCTAGGATTATCGTTACTCGAGCGATGTCATCACATATCTGCTCCAAATCATCCTACCATTACTACTCGGTAAATCCCTACACAACGGTTTATGACACATCCGCTCATATAAAGTCTCACAAAGGCAATCCCAAACAACGCATGACAACTATAATAATACGAAAACTTAAAAAAAAAGGGAAGTGATCTGATCACGCTTGTCCCCAATCTGGCACACAGGCTCTCAATCTGAGACGATGGTACTCGGTATCCCCACAAAATTTCACTATCAACTTAGTGAATTTATCCACTAGCCGACTCATTAACCACGTTTCCCAAATAGTTATAAAATGTGCGATCTTGTCAGTTGCTCTACGACAATCCCAATTGCGTCACAACTTCTACTCGGTCTAAAACCGGTAATAACATTTATGGAGATATCCTCCCACTTCCACTGCATAACTGACAGTTGATAAAATCCTCATCCCTTCATATATAGTGCTAACACTTGACCTGATGACAGGTCGCACATTGACTTCGTACATAGTCGCGTCGGGCCTAGGCCCACATCATCACTACAACATATGATGTCCCGGTTCATCTTACATTCTGTATAAAATATAAGGTAGCCTCTCCCAAATCGGAAAAGGGTTTGTCCTTATCCGGCAACTAGATATCCATCTTCATCCTTACTAAATCCCTCTGCATTTGAAGTTGGATCGTCAGTCGAGCTATCACCTCCTCTCAATGCATCCACATGCTAAGGGTGTCGGTGACCACATTCACCTTTCCCGGATGATACAAAACAACCTGCTCGAATTCCTTAATCAACTCTATCCATCACTTCTATCCGGTATTCAACTTTTGGTGAGTGAATATATATATCAAACCCTTATCTCCCGTTCAAGACTAACATGTCGCTCCATAAAAATACTGACATCCTCATAAGCACATGTATTAAGCGGCTAGCTCACAACCCTTCATGGGTCATTCCTCTCATACGCCTAGAGTTGTCCAATACATACACGCGAAACCTCTCTTGTTACTTCATCCGCATCTCAAGCCCCACTTGGATGCATCCCTATTTGTCGCCAAATCCACAAGACTCTTGTCTGTGCACAAAAATGTAGAGTAGAAAATAATCACATCTTCAGCTTTTCAAAGCTCCACGGACACGGCTCGGACCTTAGGATTCTAGTGTACTTTCTCGGAAAGGGAGGGCGTTAAAACCGTTCCGCAACTGGGCAATTATATCCCACCAATCTATAAACTCCCTACCTCCCCAACATTCATTGGAGGTAGCACCGAAAATACCACCTTGGTCTTTGTTGGATCAACTTGATCTCTCTCGTTGTCACTACGTGTCCTAGGAAGTCACTTTAGATGTCCTAACTCCGACTTAGATGACTTGGCTCATAAATTTTATCCCGTATAACTTGTATTACTATCGTCCCGTGTCAAGCTTGTTCCTCTCAACTTTGAGAGGACAACAAGGCGTCATCAAAAGAGAACATAAGAATCATTTGTACACCTCCCACCTCACTAGTTGTCGTTACTAACATAAGGTTACGGTCCATATTGAAACTACCTGTAAAGCCACAAATTGTGCGAAACCACTGCAATTCGATTCAGAAACAAATGAATTCACTACAACTTGTAGAGACCTTACCGATCCAAAATGTCGTCTTACGTAGGTACTTTCTTTTCTCGTCCTAAACTGGTGACATCCCGACTTCAAGTCGTCACTTTCTTTTCTAAGCTTGCAGTGTTGCCCTAATTCGGGTTCTCCGTTACCCAACATAGCCTTCGTGGCTTCTTCGGGTGAGTCTAGAAAGTTTTGACTCATCTCTTGCTCACGACGATATATCATGTGTTTCATACCATGCATCCTTTATATATATATATATATATATATATATATATATATATATATATATATATATATATATATATATATATATATATATATTCTCATTTGTGTAATGCAACAATAAAAGCCTCACCTTCCTCTTGATCCTCTAGTTCTTCCAACTGATCAAACCTTAAAGGTTCTGATCCGGTTCGTTCCTCCACATGCCAATCCCATGACCTAAGAAGGTCGCATAGGTCATTACAATCCCTCCCTAAGAGGTGTTTTACTATTACTTGCCTTGAACCCGTTCAATGCTAGTTGATTACGCCATTTGCCCCTTTCGTTGATATAACTCCTAACTGCTGACATTGAAGCACCGGGAATATTCCAAGATCTTGTTACCGTCCTTTGTGATCCGCAATATGGGTTACTCTTCCCATCTACACTCATCAATGGACAACCTACACTTGTGAGTTCTCGGTTGTCACTGATTAGCTTATGATTGACCTTTTTTGAGGTCAACAACTTACCTTTCTTCTATAATCTCCATGTTACCCTTCTCATGAAGGCTACTCTCTCGGGGTACTCTACCTTAAACTCTGTTAGCTCATTCTTCATTCCACACTCCTTTTTCTTTCTGCAAGATAATTATACCCGTTTCGGTCTTGTTGTGTCATGTGACTCACCTTCATATGCTTAACTGTATTTCATGATGTCTTGTATGTGTGCCTTCTCAAAAATCTATAATGTTAGTTAGCATCCACTCGTTTTTCTCTTGGTTGATGTCTTACGGCTTTCGATAAAAGCTCCTTGTTGCGTCACTCATCTTATAAAACCATCATCTCTATGCACTTTCTTCTTCTTGATGTTGCTTAGCTTCCTCACCATAACAAAAACGGTTGACTCTCTTAAAGATATTCTACTGTGTGAACCTTCACCAAATGATTTTTCTTGTAGCCTCATATGTCCGAACCAAGTCATCCACTTGGAATCTCGTAAAATCGGAACTTCATCTTCTAGTCATTCTGTAAGTTTAACTTATGTATCTCTTAGATCTTCGTAATTGGTCCATTTTCACCTTTTCTCTAGACTCCTGTGCTTAGGAGCGCCTAGGGAAAATTACGTCTCAATTGGAATGCCAATCTTATCCTCAAGTGAAACTGCACTCATCTTCACTTGTTTCGCGTCCCCAATTGATCAGCGTGACACTTGAAAGAACCTTAAGTTCGTTGTCTCTTGTTGCTCTATTGATGATCCATCCTTGCTTCCTCAAAACAAATCTCATATCTTCATGTCGCCTCCTTAATTGTGTAGTTTCTCTCTCGGTTTTGCTTAAATTGACTTGGGTTCCTCTCTATTTGTTTAACCTTTGGTTAAGTCGTCTTTAGTCTTCTGCTTCGACGTCCTCATAACAGATCCAAGAAATCATTGGGGTGCTCGCAAAACTTGATGTTCAAATCGATAACTTGAACATACTCCTCGTCGTATGTACACTAGCCTAAGCCATATTGTGTTTGTCCAAGGGGCAATCATAGCTTCCTATCTTCTAACTACAAAGTATGCAACTCTAATTTGATACTAGTGTACCATACGTATAAATATATAGGTATATATAACTATATAGAATTCATGCTACAACTATAATCATAACAAGTCCACAAACAACTTACAATCCAACATACAACTTTAAATCTAGCAAACTAGGCTGCCGAGATCCGCGGAGGTAGTGGTGGTCCCGTACATTCTATCCCAACCCGACTATGCTCATGGTTTGAAAACAAAATTCATTTTGAAAACTCAAAACCCTTGTGGATTCTGTTTATTTGTCTATTTGGCCTTTTAGAAGATTGCGAGTGCTGTTGTTGCCAACCTAGGGTTCTGATACCATATTGTAACAACCCGAATCATGAAGGACTCGGAATGGTACGAGCTGGGACCACACAATGGTCCCGGTCCTTAGCCTGACAACAACTTCATCGGACCTTACAACACGGCACAAATAAAAAGGCAAAACAACATAGTTTTATTTCATGAGTGAAAACGAAAGTAAAAATCTCAAAACAATCCAGCCGAGTTCTCAAATCAAGAAACATAACATAAGTCTCAAAGACATGAAAAGATAAATAGTCCCGTCCTATAATGCACGGAACCCCGGCTGCCCACTACTGTCGGATCACTCGACCGCCTCTCTAACCTGCAAGGCATCTACAAGGCAGTATAATGCCGTTAGCTAAAATTTTATGCATAAGTATAAAGGTAAAAGCACAAACACAAACAACATACACATACAACATGCAACGCTCATGTCCATTTATTATCTTCAGTTAGGTGATATGCCATTACTAATGACACTTATTTTGTGACACGAGGGATTCCCAAACCTCGCCCTTGTCCCCGTTTACCAACGAGGAATGGTACTAATGCATTTGACCGTCTACCTGCCTGGGCTGGTCGCAGGGAGCCTCCTAACTCTCGCAAGAGCTAGGTAGTGATGTCACGACCAGTTATCATACACTTGGGTCAATTACGTAATATAATAAAGTCGGCATAATCCGGTTTTGTTGTTATCCTAACTAGCAAACATCACTCATACACATTACCCTCATACAAGAAGCCAACTAAGTAAGTCCGTGGACTTACCAGTCTCCGAAGCGCAAACGATCACCTCACTCTCAAGTTCCCTCGGGAAAACGCACAACGCATGTTCAAGACAAGGCACACGAATCAAACAACACTCTAGTCAACTAGTAATCCTTAGACTCCTAGGCTCAACATCCTAACAAGAACAACATCACTCTAGTCAACTAGAAGTCCTTAGACTTCTAGGCTCAACATCCTCACAAGAATCACAACTCAAGATAAATCAACCCTCTAGCCAAAGACTTCTAGTGCTCACAATCCTCACCACTCATAAACACACAAGATACATGATACTCTCAGTCCATTGCCTTAAAGGCTTCCAACATAACAACTCATTCCCAAACCAATATCCTCACAATCCTAAGAGTTCATGCCACAATATCACAACAAACATACCCTCAACTCTGACAAGATAACCCTAAGGGTCAAGTCACTATATGGCATTCCATATCACCTATGTTAAGCTATCCTAACATGCTACTAAGATGGTTCAAGATCAAGGAAGCGGAAAGGAAAGAAAGGAATAAGAGATCGGAGGTTTACTGGTACAGAAACCGCCCCTGCAGTGTCAAGATGCCGCCTCTGCGGTGTGCAGGACCTAGAGTCCGCCCCCGCGGCTCGCAGAGGCCGCCCCCGCGGTTTACAGTATCCACCCTCCCCGGCTTACAGGATCCGCCCCGCGGCTGCAGTCTAGAAACGTCGACTCTTCGGTTCTTCGATGTACAACAGCCTTCCTATTGCCTCCTTTGATGTTGTGAATGTCTCTTAGCTCCCACCACAAGATCATAGCCTTCCTCCATGGTCTAAGCATGCAAGGACATAAGAAGGAACAAAAGAAGACTCTCTTGAGTGAATCCATGGATCTCACTCTTCAAAGGTGCAAGAAGGAAAAAGGAAGAAGAAGAGAAGAAGGAGAAGGGAAGAACTTACTCTGGATCCCGTCTCTGCAGTCCAACCTTTGTGTGACAGCATCAAGAGGAGAGAAACACTAAGGTAGAGGATGAAGGTGAAGGAAATGAGGGAGAAGGAAGGAGAGTAGTGAAAGGAATAAAGGAGGGAGATAAGGTTGCATAAATGGGAGGAGACCAAAGGTCAAGAAGCCCTAGAATCACCCCTAGTAATGTGTCAGCATAAAAGAGTTAGGAGATGAAAGGTCGGACGGAAAAGGCACCTAACTCCCGCTCTAACGTGTCACCGCCCCCGCGGGACGTCCAAGCCGCGGTCGCGGTCGTGGGCCTTCTAAGCCGCAAGGGCGGTAGCCCTTGCTCAAGGCTTCTGACGTCTCTCGTAAACGGAACCAAAATTCCAGGCGTTACATTAAACACTAACCGTAACAGGCAGTTATAAAGGCAGTGATCATGGTGGTCAAAATCTGAGTGGGAGTTATAGTCATTGCAAGATTGGATTGATCCTCCTATACTAGGCAAACTTTGATGTACTGAGAAGGATTGGTATCCCGACCACTTGAAGAGTGAGAACTGTGTAAACGTATGGTCATGCTAAGATTTGATCTGTACTAATAGTTTGATCTTAGGATTTTAAGAAACATATCTGATGGCAGAGATGGTTTCCATCACATAGTCAGATAAATACATTAAGCGATAAGGAAGTTTTAACATTACACACTTGTATTTTCATACAAGCGGGAGACTGAAGGAATTATGTCCTTTATGCAAGGTGCAATTACTGATGATGAGATAGGACATGAAATATAGGGATATATATATATAATCCAATGATATTAGGGGTCATGAAGTTTTGCTAGAAGCTAACCATGATCGGTACGTTTATATGATAAAATGTATCGCTAATGTTATTGGGTCCTACGAGGTCACATCATAACGAGCAGGTCATTGGATCAATTATTGATAGAATTACCATACAAGAATATATGGTGAAAAAAGATATATTTTGTAGGAGTATAAAATATATTATAGAGTTGGTAATTAATAATAATAAGGGCTTATTTGTATTAATTACTAAAGTGTAAACCTAATATATAAGGAGGATTCTAAGAGTTAAAATCCTAACCTAATTATTGGAATTGTCGATCAACCTCTAAGAAGTATCGATCGAATTTTCTCCATCCCCAATACCTCTCTCATAAGCCTTCGTCCTTTGTTTTAGGAAACGTAGGTTATGACGATCCTTGCTCTGTCTCGGGTGGACAAACTAGAGGAGTAACACTTGAGACTCTACATATCCCGAGAAGAGTTTTGAGCACGCATCAAAAGGTATTCCTTTTTTCTCTATTTAGAAAATGTATTCATTTTCTCTCTTGTCTACACCATTATGCATGTGATCCTTGTTAGATGTTTAGGAAATTATTTCCTAAAATTCCGCTTTTACACATCTAAAATCCCAACAATAATGGTGCCGCTTGGATAGACATTGGGGTATTACTATCTTAATAGTTGTTGGGTTCTTCATAACCTATGCAAAATGGCTCTTAGCAGCTTTTCATTCTACTAGGAGGACAAGCATTGAAGTTATGTATGACACTGCGAGTAAATCTTCTCTTTGTGTCCCATTACTATGTTTATAAACCTAACACAAGTTGTATAATTGTCTTAATATTTCCACATGCATAAGACAAAAGTATCAAGACTATCAAGTATGATGCAACAAGTTAGACAAGGTTTTCAATTCACTCGGTGTAGTGCCAGCAAATATTGTCCGTAACACTTCAAGATAGAACTTGCTTCAATGAAATTAGAAAGGGAAATTGAGCAAAGAAAACAAGGTTGACAAGGTCTTCAATTCACGTACATTTGTATTAAATAATTTTTTTTGATAATGGAAAGCGGTTCGATTCAATAGACGGCGCGCCGACTATTGGATCGAAATGCCGAAAAAGATCGGCAAACGGACTAACCGTCATGAATGACCACGAAAAAGTAGAAAAAGAAAGCACAAAAATACATCAAAAAACCCGAAAGTATGGAAGTCTTCAAGGGAAAGCATAATGATCCAGTCTGCCGGAAGCAACGAGCATGAACGTTCATCTTCGAAGGAAGTACACAAGTAGGAAGCCTGGGGAACAACTGTGGACACCTCAGATTTGGACTGCAACAGAGCCGTCAAAAGTCGATCACACATCCACGCTCCCTTCTCGATGAACACTCGAGACGCCACCAAAGAAAGCATCAAAACAGAGAAGACGAGCATCAACACCTAGGTATCGTGATATAAAAATGTGTCCAACTTTGATGGTTTAAAGAGTATGATTTCGAAGGGGAACATTGTTCGAAACGAGTCGGTTAAAAATGATAGAAGCAAAGGACCATTGCAAAAGAGGGATGCTCTTGTTTTGATTGTTCAAAATATGTTCAATTATGATTTAAAGATCTTTATTGACGAGGGCAATAAAGATAGAGGCAAACCACAATCAAACATAATAACTAATTTTATTGATTAAATTTGGTGTTAATGGTGCCGTTAGACCGGGATGGGGGCCGTTAGGCCACGAAAATGATACCTTAAGGACGAGATTTAAACTCCAAAAACTACGAATAGCCTCTCAAAGAGGAAAAAGTGTCTAAGATGAGCCCTTACGAGTATAGGATGAAATCTTCCCATTATAGAAAGAAAATTGGTCAATTTAGCGTTTATAATTCAAATTTGGTTAAGCGAGACATCCGGAAGCGTTTAAGCCGATGTGATCATTGACTAAATTACCCCAAAGAGGTTGGATTCGGGTTGCGTCATCATTATAGAAGTTTGTTAAAAAAAAAATTTCATTAAGTGAGCAAGGCCCAAGTTATAATCGGGATTAAAGGAAGCAAGTACAAGGACAAGCATAGGCAGAAATTCACGGATATTCCCACAGAAAGGATAAAGATTCGGAAATTCCCACAGGATTAAGGAGGTTTTGAGCCAACACATATATAGTAGGTTTGTAGATTGTTCATTCTAAAGATGGTAATTGGTAAAAAAAAACAGTCATGGTGGTGGTATCATCAAATTGAAAGTAACACGTAGGTAATAGTAATCTCTTCTAGAAAAGTATGATGAATGCTTGTTAAAGCAGAAAGTTTCTTATTTGTGAAATCCATTATAGAACTTATTCCATTTGGTGAACCAGGATGTGAGAAAAGCTACAAACTCAACATTAGCTAAATTGAAAACAACATACCAAAAATGCTGCTAGTAAGCATAAGAGCACATATGTACTGTTTTTTTTTTTAGACAAATCCATTTATAGATGAAGAAAACAGAGCAAGCAAGTAAACAACACATACATATGGCAAGAGGAGACATTCCTCCATTAACATTATTGAAAGAGTTCAAGTGTAAAATCTGCATCGAAAGCCCTGCTTCAGTTTCTCCAGTCATCAGCTCTATTCACAATAGAAACCGGACCACACCAGTAGACAACCCTACAGAGGTTACCATTGACAAGGCTTCTGTAACACCCCAAATTCTAAGAACTCGGGGAGCTACTGGTTAGGACCTCACAATGGGTCCCGACCTTAGTTTGACAACAATTTTACTAGGATCTTACAACAAGGCACAAAAGTATTAAAAACATTTGAAAACTTTAAACAATATATACATGAAAAATATGTATCAGCCTTACAAATCAAAGGTACTAAAACGATGCATATGAAGTATATAAGACAACCTCGTCCCCAACTAAATGAGTACGTGGACCCGGCTGACCATTCCCTCCGGATCTCTCTACAACTGTCTTAACCTGCAAGACATCTACAAGCGGTATAAAACCGTTAGCTAACATTCTATGCATAAGTATAAAGGTAAAAGCACAATCACATATCATACAAATCAACATGCAACACTCAATCCTTTTATTATCTTTAATTAGGTGATAGGTCATTACTAATGATACTTATTTTGTGACACGAGGGATTCCCAAACCTCGCCCCTGTCCCCGTTTACCAACGCGGAGTGGTACTAATGCATCTGACCGTCTACCGGACTGGGCTGGTCGCAGGGAACCTCCTAGACTCTCGCAAGAGCTAGACAAATGATGTCACGACCCGTTATCATACACTTGGGTTAATTACGTAAGTAGTAAAGTCGGCCTAATCCGTTTTCGTTATTTATTATAACTAACAAACACCACTCATACACATTACACTCATACAAGAAGCCAGCTAAGTAAGTCCGTGGACTTACCTGAATCAGATCTCGACTTTCAAATTTGCAAATCGATCTGTACAGTAGGAATTCAGTGGCCTGTCAAAGGAGGCAAGTGTGTCAGCACACTTTCTAGGTGATTAGAAGTCTAAGACTTCTAAGATAGTAGGTCTTAATAGAACGGAATTGATTACAGTATTAATTTATGGTAAAATGACTATTTTACCCTTGGTCTCGAAACTTCCAAAAATTCCCTAATTCATGCCTAAACTCTTATTTGAGACTAAAGAGTCATATTCTAACTCAAAAAGATGAGTTTGGTTACAAACTGGCAATTTACCCATTTCCCTATTTTCGGAAAGATCGTAAAGGTCCAACTTCGGCATCAAATAAGAAATTCGAATAAACTTATAAAAATTCCGAAATAATTCCTTAGATCATCTATGATATCTCATCTACTCCTAGGAGTAAGAATTTCTTAAAACTGTACAACCATCACTTCTACAAAAATTTCTAAAGTTGGTTAGAACACTTAACAAACAACACACTGTCTTAACTTTGAAAAATCATAACTCCTAAACTACTCGCTGGATTTATCCCAAATTTTGATATGTTCTACTATAAAATCTTATCTATAATATATTCAAAATTCAGCCGCAAAGGAGATCAAAATCTCATTTAAAACTATCTCCCAAAACCGAATTTCAGCACAACAGAAAAACTGCTTACGACTTAATCTTTGAAAAATCATAAATCCCAAACCACTCGCTGGATTCCTCTCAAATTTTAATATGTTCTACTATAATATGTCCACTATATCATATCCAAAATTCACGTCCAACAGAGATCAAAAACCTATTCAAAACTATCTCCCAAAACAGCATCCCATGCTGTTTTTCTCAACTCAGCACATTTATAAAAAACTGCATGAGGCGTCAACTTTGGAACACAATAACTCTCAAACCGTAACTCCGATTCTTCCCAAATTTTAGTATGTTATACTATGTAATACTGTCTATGACATATCCGAAAACCAGCCAAAAAGGAAGAGTCTAGCTTACTCAAATTTGGACCCGAAGTTGACTGCTCATCACTGTTGGAAAACTGAGAAACTGCAACAGCTCACTGTAGTTGTTCCTTGCTGTAATATATAGATTGTAAGATGGTTTAGAGACAACTATAAGCACATATCTGACTAAATAAAGTAAGGAGGAAGAGCATGGTCATACGCAACTACAATACTCGACAAGGAGGGAGGTAAGGCTACTGCAGCTTGTTTCTGCGTGAGTTCCTAAGGATGGACTGCGAGGGTAAGTTGCTACACTTGTGAGGGAGGGGCTGATTCGAGAGATGGCTTCACTGGAGACAATATGACCATGGCACCCTCACATCAAGGCCTTAGCCAACGGAGTCAAAGTGAAGTGAAGGGGCAATTGAGGGAGCGACTTACCGGACTGTTGGGGGATCAATCCTCTGTCAACACTAGAGGAGAATCGGTTGATCAGATCAAGGTCTCGGTGCTGCAACTGCCGTGATGTACAAGGCCTTGGGGAGACCGGTTGTTGCGAGGCTTGCTGTCCGGACAGAAGAGTAGCAAGCGTCCCCCTATTTCTTCAACTCATGTCGTCGGTTGACTTGTAGAATGGGCAAGGTGAGAGCGTAGGTGTGAGCGTGGTAGGGGAGGAACTCGATCTGGCTGAGGAGGAACGAAATGGTTGCTCTTCTGTACGTTAAATCAGGGAGTATTACAAGATATGGGGAGAGAGGGAGCTGACGGTTTATTCTTCACATCAAGCGGCTAGGCTTCCTGGACAACAAGAGTGGGGTGAACTAGGTTGCTTCTGTTTGGGCTTCCTGGGCTGCGAGATGCAGCTGAAGACATGGGTTGTTGAAGGCTTGGCTGGCTCGGCAACAGTAGGTCCGGTGTGGGCTGGAGCAAGGCAAAAGAGGTGGGCTGAATCAAGGGAAGAATGTGGGCTGAATAGTTTATCAAAAACCTATCAAAACTCGTCATGGCCTTGTCAGGCCCATGAATGAGTTTGTCACAGATTTGTCGGGCTTTGTCATGGCCTCGTCTCAGCTTAGTCATGATCTCGTCACAGCTTGTCATGATCTCGTCTAAAGTCATCGATAAGAATGAATTATAATAACTAGGGTTTGATATAAATTTATCATTTTATGTGAATTAAATTCTACATAAAATAATACATAATTATAAGAATTAGAGCTTGATATAATTTTATCATTTTAAGTGAATTAAATTCTACATAAAATAATACATAATTATAAGAATTAGAGCTTGATATAATTTTATCGTTTTATGTGAATTAAATTCTACATAAAATAATAAAATTTGTGAAGGAAGAAATACTAGATAGAATGGGAAACCGTCAACGGCTCGAAGTCCGATTTGATTCGGAATTAAACGGAATAAAAATTCCGGATATTACAGTTTCATCTTCCATACTAATAGAAGACAGAAAGCCCAGCCAAGGCAAGCAAAAATTCAGAGGGGAGGAAATTGTTAAACACTTGTAAACCTGCCCTCCAGGACAAGCCTCCACGATTATCAGGAATTGAGAGAAACCGACCACCAAGCCAAAACGGGAACATGGGAAATCGTCTTCTTTTTCACCACATCGCATCCATAGGCCACCATCCGGGTGGGGGAGCCGCTGGTTTCTTTAGATTTGTACAAAAGCTTGTTGAAGAGGGAGCTTCCAGGGGTTATTTCATGGTTGTAGACCTTGCCGATTTCGTTTTCTGGGTTAGAAAAATGGTTTTGGGAACTATTCTTCATGGGTGGAGGAAGGGTTTTTACAAGTCCTTCCGGTTTGGAAGTCAGTTGATGTAGCCATTGATGAACAAAGACGACAGGAAGAAGACACATTAGTGAAAAAAGAGCTTAGTGTGGCAGTAGCCGAAGGGTTTTGGGGACGGCGATAGCCGAAGGGTTTTGGGTGAGGGTTTTCTCCAGAGCTACAGTAGACAGCTCAGTGATATATTCGGTAGTTGTTATTTGTATGTCGGGTATTGATATTGGCTTAAAGGTTTTGGTCACATTTGTGTTAAATAATGATTTACTTTGTCAAGTTTTTACTTTTTTCCATGATACTTTTTGGGAGTAATTTGATACAACAAAGCTATTCAAATCCGTTGCTTGTTTTCTTTTGCTAGTTATCATTGAAGAAGTGTACTAATTTGAGACTATATACTCTGCTATATATGATATGGTTTAAGTTGTATTACCCATTCATGAAATTAGACAAAACTGCACATACAATTTAAATACGACGCGCATGCTACACATGCGCGACGCATCTAGTTCATGGAAAAAAAATATTAGTTTCTCTATATTATAGTTATGCGCATGTGGAGTAGCTTGACTTCAATGTACAATTGTTATTCATTTTCATTGATGTGTCATTCGGGTTGGGTTACTTTGGGTCGGGTTACTTGTTGGGTTAGTTTGGGCTATCGGGTCATTCAGGTCAGGTTACTTTGGGCCATCGGATCATTCGGGTTGAGTTACTTTAGGCTATCGGACCATTTACGTCGGGTTACTTTGGGGTCATCGGGCCATTCGGGTTACTTTGGTCTATTGGGACATATCAAACCGGGTTACTTCGGGCTCGGGTCATTAATTACTTTGGGTTAAACCGGCTTCAAACGGGTCGATTCCGGGTGTTCTCTTCATTCAAAATTTTAGTGGCCAGATCGGAATCGGGTTCGTCGGATCGGTTTCACGGGTCGGGTCATCTTTTAACAGTTGTACAGATGACCGTGAATTGGTAACGATAAATTTGGTGTTTTCAATAAAAATTTTGACATTACAATTATTGATAGTACATTTAATTACAATATAGTTATTTACTTATTTACGGTATATTTTTTGAAATTATATTTATCATTCAAAATAATTTAAGTTGAACACAATTCGTCCCTAGATCTATAATTTATTCATTCTCTTATCTTTTAAAGTTTCTCTTCTTACATTTGATATCTATATACTGTATAAAAACAAAATCACTTACAAACAAAATCACTTGCAAGCCATATGTAATTCACTTATATATTAGATTACACATGTCATTTATCATAATTTATACTTATTTATTTTTATTATATCTTTTATTAACTAAAATCTAACTATTTTTACCATATAAATCAAGATGAAATAATATATTGTTAATTTAAAAAGATAATATCTACCTAATTGATATTTTTAATTTTGACAAACAAATCATTTACCTTCTAAATATATTTTTACCATATAATATATTTTTACCTTCTAAATATATTTTAATTTTGACAAACAAATCATTTATCATGTATTTATATCCTAATATACTCGGTTAG
>BSUD01000004.1:57137743-57163208 GCA_033239045.1 Fagopyrum esculentum
GACACATTATTAGTCTTAAATATATTTTTTAGGCTCTAAATTAGAAAAATTTTAAATTTAAAACATAAATAACACTTCAATAGCTATTACCTAGTATTTTATAAAATTGATAAGTTTAAAATTTAACGTGCTCATAATAAGTTTAATAGTTATGTACACTTACTTAAAATAAAATTATAGCAAATTTTGATTTATTATCGAATTAGTTTTGAATTTAATTTCTATATTTTATTTTAATTTTAACATAAATAAAATTTTATAATTTTTATTTTAATCCAAAAATAAAAATAAATTTTAAAATAACTATTTTAGATTTTTTTAATTTAAAAAAAAATAAAAATATTTCTATTATACAATTAATTAGTTTAAATTTAATAAGGTCATAATTAATCTAAAATTTATTTTTTAAATTTTTTTATATTTTATATTAAATTTTAATGTAATATATAAAAAATATATAATAAAAAATAAATTAAATCGTGAGGGTAATAAGAGGAAATTAAAAACTTATGGATACTAAGAAAAAATTTCGGAGATCTTCAATGGCGGTTGTCTTCCTTGCCTATTCGTCGTGGAGGGCTCGGTTTGTACTCTGCTATGGAGGCGTCTTCTTACGCTTTTGTAGCCTCTAGAGCTCAGTCTTGGGTGCTCCAATACCATATCTTGCGTGACAGTGGGCTATCCGATATGGATTCAGATTTTTACAGAGCTTTAGATGACCTGCATGTGGCTATCCCGGAGTTCGACCTTTCCCACTTTACTAGTAAGGACACCTTCCCCCCTAAGCCCCAACATATTTTGGCGGATGCTCTTTTTGGTAAAATTGTTCAGGAGTTGGTTGAGAGGTTTGATATGACTAATAGGCAAAAAGCAGTTTTCGGATGTCTAAAAGCGCCGCATAGCCAAGATTTTCTTCTTGTCATTCCCATTGATGGACTTGGTCAATGCATGTCCCTAGTGGAGTACCGCTCCATTCTCAAGTACCGACTTATAATTCCGCTTTTTTCAGCTGGTGAGGTTTGCCCCATTCATAATTGTCGGGGGGTGTTGGATGCTTTTGGGGAGCATGCTGTACATTGTAAGGAACTTCCTGGATTCAAGTATAGGCATGATCTGATCCGTAATGTTCTTTGTGATAACTTTAGACGGGACGGAATTTCTATAAAGAAAGAAACACCTGTGAACTTCTTGACTGATCCGCGAGATGGAAGGTCGACATTGCGGCCGGCGGATGTTTTGGTGTTTGGTTAGAGTGGTGGGAAGCATGCATGTATTGATTTGACGGGGGTCTCACCCCTTGTTGGATTAGGGAACAGACCTTTTGTTGTGGGTCAGACAGCTTGTAAAGCGGCATCAGCTAAGGTGGCCAAGCATGGAAGGGCATGTGTTAAAAACCAACACGTTTTTCTTCCTTTTGCTTTTGACACGTTTGGATTTTTTGCACCCGATGCTGTTGATATTCTCAAGAGGGTGCAAAGAATTATGTATAGTAACATTATGTCCTCTAGATTTGTAGATGTTGTTTTTAAAAGGTTAGGTTTTGCGATCCAAAAAGGGGTAGCGGCGCAACTTGTTGCTCACTTACATTCTACTTCTATGGAAATAGTTTTACCATATAAATAAAAAGGAATAAAGAGGAAAATACTAAATTAAAATTTTTTAAATTTAATTACTAAAAAAATATAATTATAAAAATATATTTCATGTTATTTTTCATAATATACAAACTACGTGTATTACACTAGTTTTCTTTGTTTTTCTTCGTTTATCTTGATTATTTGTTAATTTTTAATTTTATGAGGCGTGATTGAATTTATTTCTTCTAAGAAAAGGTAAAAAAAACATACGCGTGGTGTACTCGTGCCAACAACATCTTCAGCCGTCCCACGCCCGCCTTCATCGCAGAGAAGCATCTAGATAGAGCGAACATGGTCGCTTCTTTCCTAGCGGCGGCCACCGAGAGGGTTGGCCCCAGCCTTCGCCGCCAGGCTCTCAGCCTAACCGAAGCTGCCGCCGGTCGGATTAAGCTTCTCCTCCAACAACGTCAACGTCCCTTTCTTCGCCTCGGCGTCAAGGCTCGCGGTTGCAACGGTCTCTCCTACACCCTCAACTACGCAGGTTCGGATCCAATCTCATTTCCAATTAATGGGAGTTTCATTTATTGTTCAATTTCGATTTTCTCTGTTTCCTAGAATGAGATTACAATATCGTCTCTTTTTTTTCGGCTTGCGATTTACTGAATTGATCAATCGATTGAATCAGTTCAAGATGTGATCGCGGGATTTTTTGTTAGGTTTTCTGGGAATTTCTTTGACGGAGGATAATTCAGGTCCTTAATTTGATTTGAGGATAGCATCCGGTTCGAGTAATGAATTTTTTACTGATTTTATTCTTCTTATCCCATCCTCCTCCATCATATGTCTTTGCTTAGATAGGCCTGTTCCCCATTGGAAGTGTAGAATCGTCCCTAGTTCACCACACAATGAAACATCCTTGTAATTAGCTTGACCTTTGCTCCATGGCCTTATCAATGACTCGGATTACTATTCTTATGGATATCTTATCCAGAAATTAAGTTCTCGAAGGTCAGATATCAGAATAATGTAGTCGAAAAGGTTGTTGCAAGTTGCAATAAGGATATAAATTAGATGATTTTAAGTCCTAAGGCATTCAGCAATTCTTCTGTGTGAAACATATTTTGGTTTGAAGGGAGGATATTAATGGATAAGTACGTTTTTTTGGCAAGAAAGAAAGATAGGTTTGTACAATATCAAGGATAAGGACATACAGTTTCAGAATAAAAACAGAAATAGATGTCTCTGCTTCTAATTTTCTTTTTAAAACAAATGTTATTCTCTAGTTTAGAAGTGTATTTTTGGCTAGTTTGAAAGTTTCTTTTTGGGAATATTTGATAAAAAATAATGTAGCCTTTTGCTCATTGACAAGATACTAAATTAAGTTTTCTTTTGAAGATACGAGTTTAATGTGGTATTGATACTATGCAGAGTAATTTAGGTAGAGCTTTCTTAATTTCTTTTTCATCAACTAGATAACCAGGAGGTGCCCTTGACTGCTATCAGCATTCATTTTTCTTATAATAATTGATAGCCTCCAGTTCTTGTTCAATTGTGCATTCAGTCTGTTTTGCATTATCACCTGTTTGTGCCTGCCACTAAACAAGGTTGTTTTGTAATTACCTATGTTGGTTGTCATTCTCTCTTCGTATTCTGACATGTACATCTGTTGGTGCTTAATTTTGAAAATTTTCTTTGAGTGTCCTTAATCCAGCCTAATTTCAAAACCTTCTATGAATACAGATGAAAAGGGAAAGTTTGACGAGTTGGTAGAAGACAAGGGTGTAAAGATACTTATTGATCCAAAGGCCCTTATGCATGTAATAGGAACTAAAATGGATTTTGTTGACGATAAGCTCAGGTATGATCTCTATTGCCATCTGCTATGTTTGATCTGAAAGAGTTTCAGCCTATATAAGCTCGTCTCTGAACCCTAGATTTGGTTCATTGCAGGTCTGAGTTTATATTCATTAATCCAAATTCTAAAGGTGAATGTGGATGTGGTGAATCTTTCCTAACAACAAGCGGTTCCAATGCTGCCAAGCAAGGTTCTAACTCCTAGCTAAGATCCAACTCACGGACAACACAATTGTGCGTTTTGGGCAGATCCTACACTTTGGCAGGTTAAGTCGTATATCTTTGTGCAAGTTGTTCTTCTAGCCAGCTGTAAATAACGCGTTGAGTTGAAGGTCCTTTCCTTTCGGTTCCTGAGATAGGTTTTAATGGTCTGGATGGAGAATTCATAAATTAGTGGTGCTAATCATATGATTAGTTGGTCTAGTTAATAAAGATTGAAGTGACCTGGAATTGGAAACTATGAACTCATCATTGTTTGTAACAATTACTATTTACCAAAATCCCTTATTGTATGAACGCTAGTGGAACCCATGACTGTGAAGTTTATCTACTTTGAAAATGTAAAGATTTTCACTGATGAAGAATAATATTTCAAATATAATTACAATGATAGGATGCTTTCTTGAGTTCTTTTAAGTTCAGGCTG
The DNA here is from genome assembly GCA_033239045.1 of Fagopyrum esculentum. Taxonomy (NCBI): domain Eukaryota; kingdom Viridiplantae; phylum Streptophyta; class Magnoliopsida; order Caryophyllales; family Polygonaceae; genus Fagopyrum; species Fagopyrum esculentum. The sequence continues at coordinate 57,141,821 of BSUD01000004.1, forward strand.
CTACTTCTTCTCTGTTACTTGAGCTGTTATGTCCAACATCTCGTAGCTGAAACTTGGGCACACAAAAATTGCCCTCTGTATGGCTTCCAAAATGGTGTCATTCACATCCTGAGTCTATCTGATGCTAAGTATACCACTCATCTCATCTGAACTCCATTGTTGTTCTTCTTGATGATTCTTGCACTTGCGAAGCTTCGTCTTCCCCTTCGTTTTGTGAATATTTTGACAGTATAGTTGCCGGAATCAAATTTATGTTTATGGCTGTTTATATAAGTGGTATGCTTGGTGATGCTTGCTTAGCCTCAGAGAATTGGCAACAAAAAACCCAACTTCTTTTAGACAGTTTACTGAATTTAGCAAGGCTTTGTCTGGCTGGCTACCCAATTGATGCATTATTTAATATGGAGATTTTTTCAGTGGGTGATAACAGCCACCCAGCCAGTGAATTCTAACTGCTAATTTTGGATTCTACACAAACAGGTTAAAGCATAAAGAAGCACTAAGAATTGTTCATAAGCTGAAACTTTGGGTTATCTTGCAAGAAAAACATTTCAAAACAAATAAATTTTGGACTGAAGTTTGACACCAATATTGCCTGTAGGTAGAGATCTGATTTGCTGGAAGGCCAGACTTATTGTTGAAATGAAGCAGAAAGTAGGGCTGCACACATTGGGACCGGACCGGAAAACCGGACCGGACCGGAACTTACGGTCCGGTCCTGGACTGTAATTGGAAAATTCCGGTTCGGTCCGGTCCAAGATATTACGGTCCGGTCTAGGACTATAATGTTCCGGTCCGGTCCGGACCGCATTTTTTATACTTTTAATATTTTTTAACTAGAACAACATCCGGTGTTGTCCAAACCCAGACCGGACCGGATTTAATCCATACAAAAAAATCTATTTAAAAAAGTAAAAATTAAACGGTCTGGGCCAGACCGTATTGGACCGGGTTGTGGTGGACCGGACCGTAACGGTCTGGTCCGGTCCATGTACTGTTTCATAATAAACCTGAAACGGTCCGATCCGGTCTGGTCTGTGACTTAACGGTCCGGTCCGAACCGTTTGAACAACCTTAGTAGAAAACATCAATATTAAAAACTAGACTAGTCTATAGTCTATGTAGAAGGTGTCATTTTTTGTATATGATATCAGGCAAATGTCTCTCTTCTTTGTTCTACTAACATTTTTTCACATGATTTAGCTCATTAGCTGGGTTTCAGCCATGGGTATGTAATCTAGATTTATAGAATTGGAATTCTCACTTTCTTTTCCTAATTTATATAAAGCTTTTTGACGTGAATGAACGGAATGTAGATGCATAATGCCATGCAATAACTTTGCTCCTTTCTCTTTTAAAGCTAAGTAGGAAATTCAATATTGGATTCAGTCCCGCCACCCAAATAAAATTAACTATGAAACAAATCTTGAAGTTAAACCAATACTAGTATATTACCCGACGGTTTATTTAAAATATCTTTTTATATAAGATATTGCATTTAATTTTAAATTTATTAACTAACAATAATAACAAATATATTAGAAAAATATGTTATATATATTATAATAATCAAAATTTTTAATTCTATAAGTTTTAATGTAGATAGTGTGCATTTCTCTTTACAATATTAATATAAATTGTTTATAGAGATAAAAAAAAATACTAACAAGTTAATAGTAAATAATATTTTATTACATTAATTAAACATAATATATAATTTATAGTTTTTATAAATGACTAAATTAAGAGTTATACTACCTGATAACAAAAAATGAATGAACATAAATACAGTTTTAATTAAGTATATATAAACTAAATTAAAAAATAAAAATAAACAATTACCGTATACATTTTTATAGCTTCAAGTTGTAGTATTAAAAATATTAATTGTTTTTAATTAAATTTATATTTAATCATAAAAAAATATATTTTTTTAAAGGCTATCATACAAGTATTAATGCTAACAACAATTACATATATATATATAATATTAAATATTACTATTATAAGCCTATATTTGTATATATTTAAGAAAAATATATATTATAAACTTTATTGTTTTTAGATAATAGGTATGAATGAAAATAAATATATACAGCAAAAATATAATAACAACACTAATTCCTATATAATAAAAAAAATTCATATATAATTATTGAGTTAAGTGGTAGAATGTTAACCGTGATTCCCATTTTTAACAAATCTTGTTAAGTTTTAATACTTATTTATATTAAAACTTCCGATGTACTCTTTTATTTGTAGATTTCTTATACGGTTTGTTACAAAATAAGTCTTTGAATTTTATATCGTGGGTGCGACATGTGGCAATAGAGGCTTCTGCTTTAATATATATAAGATAGGATTCTTAAACATTTCTGAACTCTATATAAAATATCCACTCCTCGAGTTTAACACAAAATAAGTCTTTGAATTTTATATAAATTTTAAAATCCAAATTTATAAAATACCAAAATATAAATAAAAAAACATAATAATAAATTTTCTGATTGTGAAAATGATATTAGGAGAGTTAAGCAACCTTTTTTGGAAAGGTGAGTTTAATCTCATCCCTTTGATGCATGATCGAAAATATAGAACCATACAAATGATAGTTGAGTTATGTTTACATTACATCCTCTTTGATGCATGAGGCCAACCGAATTATGTAAGGCTTGATTCACTTTAAGAGATACATAAAAAAATCCGTTAAAATTCGGGTCCAACCCAAGTAACAAAAACCCCTAAAAATCTTGTATATATTATTTCGAATAAAGAGGGTAAAAAAATAGGATTGAGCTAAAACATTATTAAAACTGAACGAAAAAATGCCTTGAGAATTTATACAGATCCTTCAACATATTTTTGGCACGCGTAGTGAGACCCTAATTTCCTTTTCTTCTCTTAGTAATATTGTTACTAACATTAAGTTTACTTTGGTTGAAAGAAATTGTACCATAACCAACAAACAAGTTTAACGAGCTTCCCGCAACCTTCGTTATCAATGGAGGCCAAAAATGATGAGGCTAGATCATTCTAAATGCCTTTCCATGCTACTCGGGGTTCAATTACTACAAACATCCCACTAAGGAACTCTTTCAAAGCTCTTCAAGTCTCGGAGAAAAAAATCGCCCATGGGTGGATACCAAATCCATCTACAATGGTGACAAACAAGAGGGGCATAAAGCCTCATGTCTTTAAGTTAGCTCATCCATTTGACAAGAAGCCAAACATGTACCAAGCTATGGGTAAAAAAGTCCAAGTACCAGTGACACCAAGCCAACACTTGGACGCCCTTGCAAACCCAATAATTAAGTCATCAAGACCGATGAGGGGTTAAGGGAATCCATTACCTCTAAGAACCAAGCTTGAGAGAAGGAACTATAAGAACAAGTCCCACGTACCAAAGGTGCTTTGTCGACTAGCACAATCCACAACTCCAGAGTTAATAAAGAAAACTCTAGGCAAGACAAATACTTGATCTAACAAAACAAGGAGCTCCAACTAGGACTCCTCAAGCTGCTTTACCAACCCATATATACATTGGGTTCATCCCTATCTTCATTGGAGGTTATGTTGAGGTGACTATATATGACTCTTTATGAAGAGGATCCACCAAAGGCATCTTAAACCTTGATTATCATGTAAATTCTAAAAAGATTCAAGATGACAAGCAGGTTGTTCAAGTTCAACTGACTCTTGTAAAAAAGAGTCTTGTCAAAAACAAATAAAACATCTTCACAAGATGATGGACCTCAAACCTACACATATCCTATTACAAGGTCGAAATCTTTGTAAATGTCCTTTGTTGATACACTTTTAAGGTCACCATCTCCACCACCCTGTCCTATGACAAGGTCGGGGAGCTTATCGGAACTCAAACCTACACATGTCCCATTACAAGGTCGAAATCTTTGTAAATGTCCTTTGTTGATACACTTTTAAGGACACCATCTCCACCACCCTGTCCTATGACAAGGTCGGGGAGCTTATCGGAAGATAGCATTTTCTCTCCTTTGTACGGAAACAAGAATACTATTTTTCTAAAAGAAGAGTTTCCACCTATGATTGGTATAACTAAATACCTTGGTTTTTAAGATGAAGCAAATAACATGCTAGTGTTGACTACCACAACTACTAGCATGGAAGAACAACTTCAAAATTTACAATAACAATTAACTGATAAGGATGCCCAAATAGAATCACTCGTTGCTCAAGCAGAAACTCAAACTCATGAAAACTTGTGAGAGTATATAGGAACAAGTCGTAACGTCTTAAACAACAACCAATATGTCTCTCCGCAAGAAGTCCGAGAGATGATTGTCCAAGGGTTTAAGGAATTTCTAATATCCCAAAACCCTTCTGTCATGGGTTATAGAAAACCATATCCGGCACACTACGATTAAATTTCGTTTCTCATGGATATCAAAGGTCAAACTTTGATAAGTTTGACGGGATTCATGGATCACCACACTAGCATTTAGCCCATTTTTATTCCACAATGTGGTGAACCCGCACTTGAAGATGCAGTGCTCATTAGCTAGTTTGTATAATCACTAAGAGGATCCCCATTTACCTGGTATACACAACTTCAACCAAGGTCCATCCAAACATGAGACGATCTTCAAATAACATTTCTAGCTCAGTTTGTGAATTGCAGTTTGTAACGCCAAAGTTTCAATCATGGATCTTGCAAACACCTTTCAAATACCTAACGAACTCGTCAATGACTTCATTGCGATATGGAGTCTCAGGTTGTAGTGCCCAAAAAAAACTAAGCGAGAACACATGTGTTCAAATGTGTACAAATAATGTACTACTAGAATTGGCAGTGCATGTCAGAAGCGTTGAGCCAATGCCATTTTGTTCTTTGGTCTCAAAGGCGTGTAATGTTGAAAGACAACTCGTAAGTCGTGCAAAATACATCAATAGACCTCATGCTAGTGATAATAAAAGAGACGAGGATAAAAAAAATCAAAAAAAGAGGGTGATTCCATGGTGACTTTCATTAAATCGGACAACAAGTCTTATGTTGGAAGTAACTCTTAATCAAGATAAAAACAAATCAAGAGATTCTAATAAGAATCTTACTCTTGAAGAAAGAAAACAGACGATGTATCCCTTCGTTGACGATGATGTTCAAAGGATCTTTAATAAAGTGATGATTGCTAAACTCATAAATCTCCCAGAGCTCAAAAGGTCTAGGGAGTTTGGCAAAACTAGCGATCCAATTTATTGCCCATTTTATCAATTGATTAGTCACCCAATTAAGGATTAATATGTCTTTAAAGATATTGTTGAAATGATGGTACATAACGGTGAGAATGAGATTGAAGGAGGAACATCACATGCTCTGAAAGCTTCATCAAACACAATTTCTACACTGGTAGTCATAGAGACCACCAACCTAGTGTTAGCAGTTGATGAAGATTCAGAAATTCCCTTATAATTTCCGACAATTTCTCTACCTTTGATGGCGATACTAGTGCGGTTTTCAATTAAGGACAATGATGGTGTCAGTGTTGTATGGGCATACTCCAATATGCCGAGAGATGGACTAAGGATTCTGACATTATATGAGATTATTACTTGCTTTGACATTGACAATTTGTTCTCAGACGATGATGACAACTATGATAGTGATTTCGAATGGCAAACTTATTCCGCACTAGTACAAAAATAGGCTCTCTCAGGGGTAATTTCTCAGGGGTTAATAAAAATCCCTGTAATATAAAAACACTCTAGTGAGTTTTTAAAATAACCCCTGAGAACATGTCTTATATATATTTTTTAATTTTTTTAATATACTCTCAAGAGTTTTATTTAAACCCCTTTAGAAAAATCTGAAAAATATATAGTAATCTATTACTCTCGGAAGTTAAATAAAAAAAACCTCCATAAACCCTAATTTATCTAAGTAATCTTGTATGAGTTGCGACTGTTGCGCCATTAAGCCGTTCTGCAAACTCGCATTCGCAAGGCTTCAACTAGCATGGTCGCCACTCGCCAGGTCTCTTCTCACTCAGCATTTCAGTCTTCTTCGACTCCATCCGCCGGTGGCCGGCTTCAATTAGCATAGTCTGAGTCTCCATTTTCCATTCGCAACTCGCAAGGTCTAAGTCTTCAGCCTTCAAACACGCAAGGGCGGCCAGCTTCAGTTTCCATTCGCAGGTCTCTACGTCGTCTCTTCTTCTTCATCTTCAGTTTCCATCATTCGAGGCTTTAATTTCCATTCGAAAATCGCAAGGTTTGAGTCTTCTACTCTTCTCTTCGTCGTCTCTTCTTCTTCACAATTTTTAGGGTTTCCAATACGCAAGGTCTGAGTCGTACATCTATTGATCTCGTTTAAAAGAAACTAACAAACGAGCCCCTAAGATTTCCGAAGGGATTGATATGAAAGAAATTCTTGGACAATACTGTTATATGAGTATATTTGACACGCCTAACAAAAAAAATCCATATGTATAATTATCCTGTTTTACTTATTGTCTACTAGGGACAAATACAACAGAATGATATAGCCATGGAGACCTCCGCAAATGCATTTCTTGAAAAAGAAACATATCTACACCACAAAATTGAAGAACTAGAAAGAAGATTGGAAGAACTCAAACTGAAACAACGAAGATGACTGAAAAAAGGTGAGTTACTGAACAAATTAATTGTCATTCATGAATATATATACTTGAATTGCTTCTTTCATAATTAAAACTACTAACAACAAGAACCCTTAAACCTTATCACTGAGAGATGGTAAAATGATGAATTTCTTATATGTGTATATATTCATTGTTGAAGGAAATTGCATCTTTGAGGGAAGATAACTCGTTCATGGAGGCTGAATTGAAGTAAATGCAACAAAGATATTCGGAAATCAGCTTGAAATTTGCAGAGGTTGAAGGTGAAATACAAAGGCTCGTTATGACACTACGCAACTTAAAAAAACACAAAGAAAAGCTGATGAATAAACCAAAGGTAAACACTGCCTAGTAATTAGTAGAGCTAGAATATGTTTCACACAGATACAAAGTTGTGTATATGTGGGTTTTTTTATAATTTAATTTCAAAGTTATTTGTCAATCTTTTCATTGCTTTGGTGATCCTTAAGTATACCATTGTATGCTTCTACATAAAACAAAAAAAAGTTTGATCAAAATTACCATTGCATTATGAATGTACTTCTAGTCTTCTACATCGGTTGTTTTAATAGTTTGGCAGTTTGTACTTGAATTGTTTTGTATATGAGAATTTGAACCGAGTTAAAAGCGAAAACGTTTCATCCTGTATGTATTGTAACGCTTGGTGATATTGATACTCATATATGGATAGTCGGGAGAAAAATCATTTATACATATATTGGAAAATAAAAATAAAAAAGAAAGTTTAGACTTCTTTAAAAGTTTACGACCTCTATGGTTATATAGCTTGACTCTAAAAAATTAACGACCTTGTATATTGTCATTTTGTGTCATGAACTCTATTTGACCCTAAAACTTATTCATTTTTTGAAACAGAATAATTGCATAGATCTGCTTTGAGATCTGGAAAATTACTTGAAAATGTTGGTTGGACCTCTCATGAAGGTGAAAGTAATAGATAATAAGCAGAAGCTCACGAGGCACGAGAGCAAGATGTTATTCCTTCATCTTCTGATTCTTCCCTTTTGCTTCAAATTGACAGCTGGAACTTGTCTTTTCAAATAGCTGGGTCTCCAAGTTCAAATACTTGCTTATCTCATTTTCCTTTGTTATGGGCCTTATGGCAGGGGGTTTTTCATATGTGATTTTCAGGATTGAGGAGTTATGTCATTGTTTGGTTGCATATCTCGTTTGTTCCATGGTCATGATCACATACTTGCTTATTGTTGTTTTTCATTGCCCGATGTTGTTGCTTTAATATTTGAATGAAGTTTTATGTTGTGTTGCATCCTGAAGCAACTGTTGATATGAAGGAGAGATTTATTGGCCACTGGCCCACTGCAATATGGGCACCGGCATTAAACAAGATTTTATCTCTTTTATATATAGCTTCATTTGTGTTCGTTTTTAATATGAATGATTGATGGTGACTTATAGGTGAATATATTGTTAGCGGAAGTGATGATGGTAGATGGTTCATCTGGGAAAAGAAAACGGGAAGATTGATAACAATACTCCTTGGAGATGAAGCTGGTAATGTGTCTTTACATCTATATTTATATGATCTTGTTATCTATTTAGGTTAATTTCAAATCCTATTTCTTGAATCGTTGCAGTTGTAAATTGTATTTAGTCTCATCCTTTTGACACTGTTGTTGCTATGCATGTGGGAGTGATAAATCAGTCAAGGCGTACTTGATTCTTTTGGAGGGTCATTGGAAGGGGCTTAGTGTGTTAAGTTACCTTAGATAACATTATTCTATCCCTTTGATTTATCTTTGTATATATTTCTTGAATCTCTGTGTATTTTGTGACATTTTTGTAATTGATTGCAGACTCAAAAAGCTCTTTCTGGAACTTATTCTGCGCCACAGAGATCAGCTAGATCAGCTCCAAAGACCATGAAACTAAAGCATTGCAGAAGGCTTCAAATAAAGGCTAGTGTTCTACAACAAATAAATGTAGCAAATGAACTTCTTGCTGCATCAAGTGAGAATTTAGAGGCATCGACTCTTACCATTGATGGAAAATGGGATTGCTAAGCTCCCTTCCTGCTTGAACATGATTGAATCACATACTTGCATTAGCTTAATTATGTAGTACTATCTTTTTGTGTGGGGAACAAGACCATGTTGTATATACTACTCCGGATTGATATCAATGTAATAATATTTCCTCAATCATTTAGTGATAAATTGTACGTTTACAAGTCACAGCGTCCACACTAGTTGTATTAAAAAATATTGATGTTTTGATTAGTAATAAAATAACCAAAATAAAATCGATTAATTGTTTCTATTGTTTGGAAGCCCCGTAATTTAAAAAAAATCATGAAACATCTCTCTCAGGGGTTTTTAAAACCCCCGAGAGATATCTCTCAGGGGTTTTTAAAAACCCCTGAGAGATATCTCTCAGGGGTTTTCTAGAAAACCTCTGAGAGATATCTGTCGGGGGTTTTTTAAAAAACCGCCATCCTTGCCACTTATTTCTCAGGGGTTAAAAATAACCCCTGAGAAATATTTCTCAGGGAGACGTATAAAGGGGAAGGAAAAACCGCCTTCCCCTTCAATAAAAAACCCCTGAGAGAGGTTGTTTCTGTACTAGTGCCGGTTGAAGAAAACCTCAATAAATTTTATATGCACTAGTTTGAAAGATTTCATCCCAAATAAATCATTAAAGATGAGTCTTCAAATGAATAAGATTTTTGGGGTGAAGAAACTACCCAGTTTTGTATGGTCTCTTGGGTGGATAATTGTGAAGAGAAACAATCGGAAGTAGATGCGGTTACTCTTCCCTCTGGACGTCAACTTTATCTCTCGGTTACAAAAGGAAAGGAGAAGGAGTCGAACATCGAAGAAAGCTAAACAAAATCAGCTCTTGAACAATGTCTTGACGCAGAACCTCCTAAGTCTCCTCGAAGCAATAAGGAGGGACACAAAAAAAAACTCTACTCCTAAAGAGTTGAATTTGACTAAAAAAGTACCTGAAAATGAGGGGGTTAAAGATGATGTGATAAATCATCTAAAATGCATCACAACATTTTTAAGTGTTTATGATGCATTACAAATGTCAAAGGATTTAAGAAAGACACTCATCCAAGCCCTTATAGATCCGGAAGACTATAAGGCTCAGATTGATCCAATTGAGATTGACAAAGTGTCATTGACTTCGATAATCCAATATGCTTCATGCATGGCCTACATGAAATTCTACGCCAAGTTTGTAGTTAGGATAGGAACATGATAACAAAGCTTTGTATGTAACGGGAACAATTGGAGATACCAAGATCAAGCGTATATTGCTTGATTGCGAATCAATGATGAATCTTTTTCCTTTTAAGACTTTGAGAACAATGAAGTTAACCTCCAACTAGTTGTCATCTACTTTACTCACATTTCAGGGTTTTAACCAAGTGAGGCAAAAAACTATGGGTACTATAGCTCTAAAGGTGATGTTAGGTGATCTTTACAAAGACACCATTTTCCATGTAATTGATGCAACCATTTCTTATAATTTCCTACTTGGACGATCATGGTTACATACAAGAAAATTAATTGTGTTCACGCTTCATCAATGCATAAAATATGCAAATGATGAGGGAAATGAAAGAACTATCCAAGGAGACTCAAACCCTTTCCATGGGGAAAAATGTGAATTATGTCGATGCTAAGTTCTACAAGGGCATAAGCTTTGAGCCAAATACGCCTTTGTATAAAGGCGGTAAAAATGTATGGCTTTCTAAGAGAAATTGCTTCAAAAAACTGCTCATATACCCCATATGACCTTAATGGGGAGCAAGGCGAAAACACGCATCCTAAGTTGATCCTCAAATATAAACCAAAAGATAAGAGAAAGGTCGGTGAAAAGCCTTTAATCTGTTGAGAGAGTTATGCAGTCTCTCATGACAAGTTGTACTTTTCCACTATGAAAGATTGATCAGTCTATACCAAGAAAAAATATGGTCATTTGCAAAAATTTTGTTGAACAAATTTGAAAATAAAAAGATTAGTTTTGAGAGGAAAGGCCCCAAATCTTTGCTACAAGGCCTCATCTTTTAACCTATTGAAAATTCATTAGATCAAAATACAAAGGCAGATGTCCTTTCCAAAAAGAAAAACTTTACAAAAGGATTTGGACCATGACACTTGTAACAATTCACAAATCTCCCTTGAAGAGGGACTTTTGAAACAAAAGATTACAAAGCCGGAAATATTGACACTAGAAGTGTAACACCCCGAATTCTCGGAACTCGGAGTATTACTGGTTAGGACCTCACAATGGGTCCCGACCTCAGTTTGACAACAACATTACTAGGACCTTGCAACAAGACACAAATAAAAAAACCGAAATTCATAAAAACCCTGTTTTTAGTGTAATGAATGCAACACTGTCTAGCAGCCTACAGTACTTAAACAAGAGAAAAGAACAACTGTCTTAACCAAAAGAAAGGAAAGACAAAACAATCCCAACCCCACTCTAAGGAGTACGGAGACCCGGCTGACCACTACTTCCGGATCACTCAGCTGCTGATCTAACCTGCGGTAAATCTAAAACAACAACAACAAGAACCGTTAGCTAGTTATCTAAATATTAGCAGAATAATAGCAGCACAAACACACTCAGATAAACATAACCACTCAGCATGCTTTCAAACAAGTCCGTTTTATTATCTTGCTTTAAATTACTCATTCACTCTAATGATACTTATTTTGTGACACGAGGGATTCCCAAACCTCGCCTCCGCCCCCGTGTAACCATCAGGAATGGATCCGATGCACCTCACCTTGTACCTGTATGGTCTGGGTATAGAGAACCTCCCAGTCTCCTGGCAGAGCTGGGCAGTGATGTCACGGCCCGTTATACATACACTTGGGCCTTAAACGTAAAAACAGTCGTCCTAGCAAGTTATTATTATTAAATCAAGCAATAGCACACACCACTACTATCACTCAACTAACACTCAGAAACTGGCTAAGTAAGTCGCAAGGACTTACCTGAGTCAAAATGCACTCTAATACGTCTCAGATAGTCCGTACTCGTGGTAACTCAAGAGCCTGTCAAATGAAGGCATGTGTATCAAAATCACATCTCTATGTCCAACCTCATGCGAAGGAATTACGGAAAGGACGATTCTCATGCGGTAAAAGACCGTTTTACCCTTCGTATAAATACTTCTCCGGTCGCTTCTTGACCTCTCATATTTCTTTTGGAACATTTTTCTAATCTAGGATTATTTCCAAAACAGTTTACTAAGGTTCTAAAAATTAATCTCGTCCATTCGTCGTCTGAAATCACGTTACTTCATTTCCGGGTATTAACAGTTCTTATATATATTTACATATCTATATATATACATATACTTTCGTGCATATTAACCTTCCTTCCAATTGTATAACATCCGAAGTTCTTAGGTATTTAGATATACATATATAAATTCACATACTTTAATATTTCACCTACTTAAACTTGTAAGTATACTTTTATATAATATATATATGTATATTTATGTACTCGGCTTACACTCGCTCCCGTTAACCTTCCGTGACTGAATATATAGGTACTTATGTGTATTCTAAATATATATATATATTTCGATCTACTTATTCATACTCAACTCAATACCCGTATATAATTATATACACATTACGTCTCCTATATTTATCATTCTATACATATATACGGGTAATACACACAACTAAACTATACAACTATGTGTACTGCAGGGTAGGAGCCACATCCAACTATATACATTTATTTTGAGCATACATATATACGTACTGCAGGTGGGGAACAAGATCGGAGAAGCCGGCTTACCGGGCTGTAGTCCGACGAGGTGAGTCCAGGCGGTGCACTGGCGTCCGGCGATGGCTGGTGTTCCGGCGGCCTGTGCGAACCGTTGGTGAGCCGCAGTGTGTCTCTCGGACTCCGGTGCAGACGAGGCGGTTGAACAGTGCGAGGATGGAAGAGTTAAGCGTGGCAGTCGAACGGTAGAGAAGACAGTAGGTTACGTTAATTAGAAGCTGATTAGATTAGGTTAAAACATAATTAGGGTTAGGGTGAGTTTGGGCCAGATGAAGGTCATTGGGCCATATATTTGGGCCTGCTCATTTAACTAAACAAAAAGGCTGAAGGAAACGTTATTCGCTCGGAATCGTTAAAGTACGGAATTATTTACGGAATTATTCATGGAATTATTTATGTTATCATTTTATGTGAATCAAGGTCACATAAAATGATAAAATTTAAAAAATCGTTTTCTTCTATTTATAAGAATTAAGGTTGGCGGATCGGAATCTGGTTTGATCGGGTATTAAACGGAAATTAAATTTTCCGGTTATTACATCACAATGGGTCCCGACCAGCCATCGCCGGACGCCAGTGCACCGCCTGGACTCACCTCGTCGGACTGCAGCCCGGTAAGCCGGCTTCTCCGATCTTGTTCCCCACCTGCAGTACGTATATATGTATGCTCAAAATAAATGTATATAGTTGGATGTGGCTCCTACCCTGCAGTACACATAGTTGTATAGTTTAGTTGTGTGTATTACCCGTATATATGTATAGAATGATAAATATAGGAGACGTAATGTGTATATAATTATATACGGGTATTGAGTTGAGTATGAATAAGTAGATCGAAATATATATATATATTTAGAATACACATAAGTACCTATATATTCAGTCACGGAAGGTTAACGGGAGCGAGTGTAAGCCGAGTACATAAATATACATATATATATTATATAAAAGTATACTTATGAGTTTAAGTAGGTGAAATATTAAAGTATGTGAATTTATATATGTATATCTAAATACCTAAGAACTTCGGATGTTATACAATTGGAAGGAAGGTTAATATGCACGAAAGTATATGTATATATATAGATATGTAGATATATATAAGAACTGTTAATACCCGGAAATGAAGTAACGTGATTCCAGACGACGAATGGACGAGATTAATTTTTAGAACCTTAGTAAACTGTTTTGGAAATAATCCTAGATTAGAAAAATGTTCCAAAAGAAATATGAGAGGTCAAGAAGCGACCGGAGAAGTATTTATACGAAGGGTAAAACGGTCTTTTACCGCATGAGAATCGTCCTTTCCGTAATTCCTTCGCATGAGGTTGGACATAGAGATGTGATTTTGATACACATGCCTTCATTTGACAGGCTCTTGAGTTACCACGAGTACGGACTATCTGAGACGTATTAGAGTGCATTTTGACTCAGGTAAGTCCTTGCGACTTACTTAGCCAGTTTCTGAGTGTTAGTTGAGTGATAGTAGTGGTGTGTGCTATTGCTTGATTTAATAATAATAACTTGCTAGGACGACTGTTTTTACGTTTAAGGCCCAAGTGTATGTATAACGGGCCGTGACATCACTGCCCAGCTCTGCCAGGAGACTGGGAGGTTCTCTATACCCAGACCATACAGGTACACGGTGAGATGCATCGGATCCACTCCTGATGGGTACGCGGGTCGGAGGCGAGGTTTGGGAATCCCTCGTGTCACAAAATAAGTATCATTAGAGTGAATGACTTAAATGAAGATAATAAATGGATTGTTTGAAAGCATGATGAGTGTTTCTTATTTTATGTGAGTGTGTGCTATTATGATTCTTCTAATGTTTAGATAACTAGCTAATGGATGTTGTGTTGTTTGACCTTTCAGGTTTTCATATTGTTTTGAGTAATTCTGTTTTTGTGCTACTTGCTTGTTTGATGCTTGAGTAGTTGCAGGGTAGAAAACGAAAATGTCAAGAAAACTAAAATATACCAAAGGAAATGTGCGAGTAAGAGGAACATTCTAAGTTTCGGGACGAAACTTCTTTTAAGATGGCACTGATGTAATAACCGAAAGTTTTGAAGTTCCGATAAACTGCAATTAACCAAATTCCGAGGCGGCGAGCTTAAATAAATAAATAAAGAAAATAAAACGAGTTTAAATATTATCATTTTATGTGACTTTAAGTCACATAAAATTTATGAAAACTTATAACCGGAATTAATTAATTTACGCGCCTTAAAAAAAAAAATAATAAAGTAGATAATACGGAATTTAAATCCCGTATTATATAAATTCCCGCACATAAGTAACAAGTTCCGAATTTTCCGTTCTAATGAGAAGGGCCGGATATAAGCCCACCTATCAGCCCATTAATTATTTCCTAAACTAACCCTAACCCTAAATTAATTAAACTAACCTATTCCTAATCAGCCGCTTCCCTCTCTTCGTTACCTCTCCTCTGAACAACACGACGCTTTCCTCTCTTCCGCTTCAACAGAAGACCGCTGTTGTCGACCGCCACCACCAGGCCTGCCGCCGCCACCTTGCCTGCGCCGCCCTCGCCTAGTTTCTCCGTCCGCCGGCGACTGCAGCAGCCAGGTGAGCCCACTGTTCCCTCCTCCCTTCTCGTCACCCTTCCTTCTCTCGATTCCGGAATCGTAACCACCGCATCTTCTCTCGGCCTGCAGTAGCACTGCCCCCGGACCACCGTCTTCTCCGACGCCGCCACAGGAGCCGCCTCGCACCGCCTTAATCCTGGTAAGTCGCCGCCCTTCCTTCTCCTCGCCTTCTGTCGACTTCGAGAACCTAACCGCTGCCTCTTCGATCGTTCCGCAGCAGCAGCCAGTCGACCACCAGGGAGGGGCCGCCGGAACACCAGCCATCGCCGGACGCCAGTGCACCGCCTGGACTCACCTCGTCGGACTGCAGCCCGGTAAGCCGGCTTCTCCGATCTTGTTCCCCACCTGCAGTACGTATATATGTATGCTCAAAATAAATGTATATAGTTGGATGTGGCTCCTACCCTGCAGTACACATAGTTGTATAGTTTAGTTGTGTGTATTACCCGTATATATGTATAGAATGATAAATATAGGAGACGTAATGTGTATATAATTATATACGGGTATTGAGTTGAGTATGAATAAGTAGATCGAAATATATATATATATTTAGAATACACATAAGTACCTATATATTCAGTCACGGAAGGTTAACGGGAGCGAGTGTAAGCCGAGTACATAAATATACATATATATATTATATAAAAGTATACTTACGAGTTTAAGTAGGTGAAATATTAAAGTATGTGAATTTATATATGTATATCTAAATACCTAAGAACTTCGGATGTTATACAATTGGAAGGAAGGTTAATATGCACGAAAGTATATGTATATATATAGATATGTAGATATATATAAGAACTGTTAATACCCGGAAATGAAGTAACGTGATTCCAGACGACGAATGGACGAGATTAATTTTTAGAACCTTAGTAAACTGTTTTGGAAATAATCCTAGATTAGAAAAATGTTCCAAAAGAAATATGAGAGGTCAAGAAGCGACCGGAGAAGTATTTATACGAAGGGTAAAACGGTCTTTTACCGCATGAGAATCGTCCTTTCCGTAATTCCTTCGCATGAGGTTGGACATAGAGATGTGATTTTGATACACATGCCTTCATTTGACAGGCTCTTGAGTTACCACGAGTACGGACTATCTGAGACGTATTAGAGTGCATTTTGACTCAGGTAAGTCCTTGCGACTTACTTAGCCAGTTTCTGAGTGTTAGTTGAGTGATAGTAGTGGTGTGTGCTATTGCTTGATTTAATAATAATAACTTGCTAGGACGACTGTTTTTACGTTTAAGGCCCAAGTGTATGTATAACGGGCCGTGACATCACTGCCCAGCTCTGCCAGGAGACTGGGAGGTTCTCTATACCCAGACCATACAGGTACACGGTGAGATGCATCGGATCCACTCCTGATGGGTACGCGGGTCGGAGGCGAGGTTTGGGAATCCCTCGTGTCACAAAATAAGTATCATTAGAGTGAATGACTTAAATGAAGATAATAAATGGATTGTTTGAAAGCATGATGAGTGTTTCTTATTTTATGTGAGTGTGTGCTATTATGATTCTTCTAATGTTTAGATAACTAGCTAATGGATGTTGTGTTGTTTGACCTTTCAGGTTTTCATATTGTTTTGAGTAATTCTGTTTTTGTGCTACTTGCTTGTTTGATGCTTGAGTAGTTGCAGGGTAGAAAACGAAAATGTCAAGAAAACTAAAATATACCAAAGGAAATGTGCGAGTAAGAGGAACATTCTAAGTTTCGGGACGAAACTACTTTTAAGAGGGCACTGATGTAATAACCGAAAATTTTGAAGTTCCGATAAACTGCAATTAACCAAATTCCGAGGCGGCGAGCTTAAATAAATAAATAAAGAAAATAAAACGAGTTTAAATATTATCATTTTATGTGACTTTAAGTCACATAAAATTTATGAAAACTTATAACCGGAATTAATTAATTTACGCGCCTTAAAAAAAAAAATAATAAAGTAGATAATACGGAATTTAAATCCCGTATTATATAAATTCCCGCACATAAGTAACAAGTTCCGAATTTTCCGTTCTAATGAGAAGGGCCGGATATAAGCCCACCTATCAGCCCATTAATTATTTCCTAAACTAACCCTAACCCTAAATTAATTAAACTAACCTATTCCTAATCAGCCGCTTCCCTCTCTTCGTTACCTCTCCTCTGAACAACACGACGCTTTCCTCTCTTCCGCTTCAACAGAAGACCGCTGTTGTCGACCGCCACCACCAGGCCTGCCGCCGCCACCTTGCCTGCGCCGCCCTCGCCTAGTTTCTCCGTCCGCCGGCGACTGCAGCAGCCAGGTGAGCCCACTGTTCCCTCCTCCCTTCTCGTCACCCTTCCTTCTCTCGATTCCGGAATCGTAACCACCGCATCTTCTCTCGGCCTGCAGTAGCACTGCCCCCGGACCACCGTCTTCTCCGACGCCGCCACAGGAGCCGCCTCGCACCGCCTTAATCCTGGTAAGTCGCCGCCCTTCCTTCTCCTCGCCTTCTGTCGACTTCGAGAACCTAACCGCTGCCTCTTCGATCGTTCCGCAGCAGCAGCCAGTCGACCACCAGGGAGGGGCCGCCGGAACACCAGCCATCGCCGGACGCCAGTGCACCGCCTGGACTCACCTCGTCGGACTGCAGCCCGGTAAGCCGGCTTCTCCGATCTTGTTCCCCACCTGCAGTACGTATATATGTATGCTCAAAATAAATGTATATAGTTGGATGTGGCTCCTACCCTGCAGTACACATAGTTGTATAGTTTAGTTGTGTGTATTACCCGTATATATGTATAGAATGATAAATATAGGAGACGTAATGTGTATATAATTATATACGGGTATTGAGTTGAGTATGAATAAGTAGATCGAAATATATATATATATTTAGAATACACATAAGTACCTATATATTCAGTCACGGAAGGTTAACGGGAGCGAGTGTAAGCCGAGTACATAAATATACATATATATATTATATAAAAGTATACTTACGAGTTTAAGTAGGTGAAATATTAAAGTATGTGAATTTATATATGTATATCTAAATACCTAAGAACTTCGGATGTTATACAATTGGAAGGAAGGTTAATATGCACGAAAGTATATGTATATATATAGATATGTAGATATATATAAGAACTGTTAATACCCGGAAATGAAGTAACGTGATTCCAGACGACGAATGGACGAGATTAATTTTTAGAACCTTAGTAAACTGTTTTGGAAATAATCCTAGATTAGAAAAATGTTCCAAAAGAAATATGAGAGGTCAAGAAGCGACCGGAGAAGTATTTATACGAAGGGTAAAACGGTCTTTTACCGCATGAGAATCGTCCTTTCCGTAATTCCTTCGCATGAGGTTGGACATAGAGATGTGATTTTGATACACATGCCTTCATTTGACAGGCTCTTGAGTTACCACGAGTACGGACTATCTGAGACGTATTAGAGTGCATTTTGACTCAGGTAAGTCCTTGCGACTTACTTAGCCAGTTTCTGAGTGTTAGTTGAGTGATAGTAGTGGTGTGTGCTATTGCTTGATTTAATAATAATAACTTGCTAGGACGACTGTTTTTACGTTTAAGGCCCAAGTGTATGTATAACGGGCCGTGACATCACTGCCCAGCTCTGCCAGGAGACTGGGAGGTTCTCTATACCCAGACCATACAGGTACACGGTGAGATGCATCGGATCCACTCCTGATGGGTACGCGGGTCGGAGGCGAGGTTTGGGAATCCCTCGTGTCACAAAATAAGTATCATTAGAGTGAATGACTTAAATGAAGATAATAAATGGATTGTTTGAAAGCATGATGAGTGTTTCTTATTTTATGTGAGTGTGTGCTATTATGATTCTTCTAATGTTTAGATAACTAGCTAATGGTTGTTTTGTTGTGGTTTTAGTTTTACAGCAGGTTAGAACAGCAGCTGAGTGATCCGGAAGTAGTGGTCAGCCGGGTCTCCGTACTCCTTAGAGTGAGGGTTTGGGTTGCTGCTTGGTTGTCTTTTCCTTTTGTTAAGACAGTTAGTCTTTTCCGTTGTTTAAGTACGATAGGCTGTTAGACTTTGTTGCATTCATCCTTTTACAAATGTATTTTTAGGAATTTCGGTTTGTCTTATTTGTGTCTTGTTGCAAGATCCTAGTAATATTGTTGTCAAACTGAGGTCGGGACCCATTGTGAGGTCCTAACCAGTAACGTTCCGAGTTCTGAAAATTCGGGGTGTTACAAGAAGAACAACAAATGTTTTCAGAAGATATGGAGATAACTCCTCGTGTGTCAGTATTTGATAGGCTTAATGGAACTTCTATAACCGGTTCACCTCGAGTCTCAGTGTTCCAAAGGATTGAAAATATTTTCGAGCTTACACGCAAGAAAATTTGTGTGAAAGGGAATAAAATATTGAATCACAAGTAGAGCTGGGGACATAAGCTCTTTTAGATGCTGACAATGAGGAGATAGATATGGTTTCCTTAATAAATAATAAAGACTAAAATTGTGATTGTTCTCAACTGTCGTGTATCAAGATGATCAAAACATTTGCCACAAGAACTACGTCAAGACTTGATCCGGCCAATAAGGATACATAGAAAATTTGATACCAAAAACATATATATCGGATTTGGTCGCCCAAAGACAAAAAGTTGTCATTACGCAAATGATAGTCGAGATGATTCGAGCAACCCTTCCTAGAAGGTGGGTTCTTGTCGTCTCGGTGATGAGTATGAATGAGATAAAAAAATATGCATATGATAATTGGATCAACAATTGAGTAACCTTTCATAGAAGCTTAGTCTAGATTTTATCCTTTGTGCATTAAATAGAAATATATATATATATATATATATATATATATATATATATATATATATATATATATATATATATATACACACACACACACACACTATGATGCACAAATACGGATACGGACACGGCGGGAAACGGGGAAGCGGCAATCCTAAAAACATAGGAAACGGGGACACGACAAGTAAAACAAATAATATATCATTTTAAAGCTTTTGGTATGAGTAATTCATTTATCATAATAAAAAACGTATATATGAAAGATTCAATGACATATGACTATATGAGTAGATGAATACCACATCGTGACAACAAACTAACCGAAACTGAAACATAATCAAATATTTCAAAATTCAAACACATACTTAGAACAAACATTTTAAGTCTTACAAAACAAAAAAATTAAACATACTTAGTCTTACATGTTACACCAAACAAAATCACAAACCAAGTCACAAACCAAAACACAAATCAAGTCCAAAACAAAGTCACAAAACACAAGATCATTCAATGTCTTCACTCTTCAATTAACACACCCTCCATCTCTGGCTCGTCAAGAGAGAGATTTGCAAATTCAAGAAATCCGGTATCCTCCAAAGATCCAAATTCATCACCATTAACATCCCACATTTTAGATGGCCCTTCTGCATATTCCTTGATGTTCCTTGACAAAAGGCGGATACTATTATGAACGAAAAATAAATCTTTTGCACGCTTTGAAGTTAACTTATTCATCTTCAAAGAATGAATAAAAGAATAAGTACCCAATTTCTTTCACAATAAGAAGAAATAGGTTGTCTAAGAAATCTCATAGCTAAGGTTTGAAGAAGTGATGTTGAGGATCCATATGATCCCTGATGACATGAATTATGACATTTATTTAGGTTTGTATTTAGGTAGATTTTCCCTTTATTTTGCATGCATAGACATGAATTCATGGCATTTGAGCTCATATTTGCATTTAGTTAGATGTCTACACGGATTCTTGTTGCATTTGTAGGAAATTTGGCGGATTTTGGAATAGAATGGAAAATTTAAATATTAGATCATAATGGAACATGATGGAGCATAAAAGGAGGCTGGAACATCATCAAAAAGATGAAGCAAGGAGATAAGGAGAAGTCACGTGGAGAAGAAACCGCAACCGATATTTTTACAAGGCCCGACCCACGGTTTATCTTATTTTTCGGCCCAAGGCCCATGCTTGTCTAAACCCTAGATTTATCTCTATATATTTCTCATGACCTGCAACATTGAAAGGACATCGACGGCTGGATAAGATTTGACACATTCTACCACACTTAGATTCACGCCCCATAGATGACGTATACAACACTTTGGATTGATGAAGATTTGTGAAGATTTCTTGGAGAGAAAGATATTTCTAGATTTCATAGCTTTTGGATTAAAGATTGAATTTTTTTTGTTGGTTTGCTTTTGCTTTTGGATATTGAAGACAACTTGCTAAGTATTTCATAATTTCTTTTAGTTTCATTGGTTTATGAGTTTTGAAGAACTGAGTAGGGGATAAAATAAGGGTAAAGATACTCTAGAAGGGGG
>BSUD01000004.1:57163476-57212705 GCA_033239045.1 Fagopyrum esculentum
GGGGGGGGGGGTGAATAGAGTATGAGAACTTTTTGCAATATCGGATATCAAGACTTTGAAATGAATCTCAAGGCCTTGAAGTTGATCTTTGTAATCTGTGACAAAACTATTTCTCAAGGCCTTGAAGTGCATCTCAAGGTCTTGACTTAGAAACCTGCAGAAAGTTGTTAGTCACAGTATAATGTGCAGAAATGAAAAGATCGACACACGATACGTTTACGAAGTTTAAATCTAACAACCTACGTCTCCACCTAGGGTTTCCGACCCTAGGATTTAACTATCTATTATTTGCTTCGTTTGAGTCCTAGATACACCCTAGAAGAACTTCCCTTCTTCTCTCAATGTAGCCTCACCGCTACGATCTAGTCAACTCTAGTCTCGAAATAATAGCCTAGTTACTTTGTAGAGTAACACTACGTATAAAACAATAATGATATGCCAATTTAGCTCTATGTGTTTATTATCTCTTCTAAACTAAAACTAAGTACGCCCTTGAGAAGAAGATAAACTTTTGATCAATGAAGAAGACTTGGAATGTTCACTTCTAAGCTTGTTTATTCTTCTTTCATTGATTTTATAGTCTGTGGAGACCTCTTATTCTAGCCGTTTTTAACGTCCTCAAAATCTCAACAAATCTTCTTGAGAATCTTTTGTTGCTGGAGGTTTGAAAATTGTTCCAACAAAATCTTCAAGCAAAATTTTTGGTTGATATGTTGTTGTAGCCGTTTGAACATCTTCGAGTAAAATCTTTAACAACTTCTTGAGATAAGATCTTATTGTTGTAGCGAGATCTTCTCTTCAATAACTTATTACACATCCAATATGTTCTTTATATTTGAGCCTTTGATAATCTTCTCTCTTAGATCCAATTTCCTACATAAAACATATAACAAACCAAGACAAGATATCTGGAGAATATAAATGATATTTGTTAGTATAAAAACCTCATTTATGTTAAGTCTTCCATCACCCTAAAAATATAGCATGTAAATATCAAGGTGGAGTTATCAATCTCTCCCTTGATGGAAGACAAAACTGTAACATCCGGAATCTCTATTCCGGCCTGAGAGCGTTTTATCGACCTTTCCGCGTTAGCGACTTAGTTTTTCCGCAGGCACGAGGTGCTGAGTACCGGAATTTATTCCCAAAATCCCGCGCCGACCCTCGTTTTCCCCTTTCCGCTTTCTGACCCCTCGTTCCCAGCTGAGGTGACAAGAGGTCAGCTAACCCCTTGTTTCCCTCCCACCTTTTTATCCAAACTCTCCATCTCTCCTCTTTTTTGTTTTCACGCTCTTCACTTCTTCTCCTTTCCTCTTGTGTTCTTTCCTCTTCCTTCTCCTTGTAAGCTCTTGGCTAGTGATATGCAACATTGGGAGCTGTTTGAGTTGCTATCATGTGTTGAGAGTGTGGTGAGTATATTGGTTTCTAGGATGAATTCCTAGCTTGAGGGTTAGGTGGTCTTGCTTAGATCACTAGAGTGAAGTCTACGACTTCTTGAGCGTGAGCATGTGTTGATACGTATCTTCTTGTGAGCAGGTGTGGTGTTCTTCCCAAGGAAAGCTAGAGTGTTGTGAGTTGAGAGTTGAGGCGAGGTAAGTCTCCGGACTTACTTAGATCGTATTCTATGTATTAGATTTGTTGCGTGTTTGATGGTGTGTGTTTTATTGCTTTTGTTATAACAACTAAATCGGTAATAGGACCACCGACCTTTATATATATATTTTGGCCCAAGTGTATGATAACGGGCGGTGACAACTTGTCTAGCTCTCGCGAGAACTAGGAGGTTCTTGACGACTATCCCGTGCTGGTAGACGGTCAGATGCATCAATACCATTCCATGCCGGTAAGTGGGGACCAAGGCGAGTTTCAGGGACTCTCGTGTCACAAACCTAAGTTGAGTTAGAACGGGATACGACTTTATTATAAAAAGGTAATAAACCGGACTTGTGTGTTTTATAGCATGATATGTATTATGTTGATATATGTGTGTATGTGCCTTCACCTTGTTTCCAATGCTTCGAATATGAGCTAACGGTTTTAAACCGTTTGTGTAGATGCCCTGTAGGTTAGGGACGCCACCGAGTGAGCTGGAGGAGTGGACAGTAGGGGGTCGCCGTACATTATAGGACGGGGACGTTTTGGGTTATGTTGTTATGTTTTGGATTATGGATTATGTTGTACGGTTTCGGTTTTATGGATCGGGGTATGTGAGGTTTTGGAATCTCCCTTTGTTGCTGATGTTGATTTGATTCTTAGGTGTATTAAGTCCTTTCCCAAAGGTATTTCTTGCGGCAAGGATGATCTGAGGGCACAACACGTGTTAGATGCTATGTGTGGGGATGGTTCCGCTATTGCTGTTGATTTTCTACGAGTGATCTCATCTGTTGTTAATCTGTGGTTGGGAGGCAGATGTCCGGGGAGTTTGGCGGAGTTTGTGGCTTCTGCTCCTCTTACGCCATTATTGAAGCCTGACAATGAGATTCGACCCATTGCAGTTGGCACTATTTGGAGGCGGTTGGTTTCTAAGGTTGCCATGAAAGGGGTGAGTAAAGATATGACAACCTATCTAGCGGATTTCCAGTTTGGAGTAGGTGTGTCTGGTGGCGTAGAAGCTATTTTGCATAGTGTCAACAGGGTTTTGAGCAAGCGGCATGATGATGGTTCGCTTGCTATGCTTGCCGTGGATTTCTCGAATGCTTTTAATCTTGTTGATAGGACAATATTGCTTCGTGAGGTGAGGAGAAGATGTCCATCTATTTATTTATGGGTTGAGTTTTTGTATGGTCAGCCTGCTCGATTGTATCTGGGAGATAGATTTATCTGGTCATCCACAGGAGTTCAGCAAGGTGACCCCTTAGGGCCACTTCTTTTTGCGCTTGTCTTGTATCCACTTCACACTATCCGTGACAACTGTAAGCCTCTTCTTCATGCTTGGTATTTAGATGATGGGACAATCATTGGTCGATCGGAGGATGTGGCTAAGGCACTTGGTATTATTTTGGAGGTTGGTCCGAATTTTGGACTTGAGTTGAATGTTAAAAAACTGAGTTATTTTGGCCTTCATGTGATGGTTCGAAGCTTCGAGATGGGTTATTCCCTAGAGACATTGCGAGACCATCTTTGGGGTTGAAGTTGTTGGGAGGGGATGTGAGTAGAGATAGTGGGTTTATTAAAGAATTGGTTATGAAGAGAGCTGATAAGGCATTGGAGTTGATGCGTCTTCTCCCTCAACTTAGGAACCTACAGAGTGAGCTTCTCTTACTTCGTTCGTGTTTGGGTGTAGCAAAGATGTTTTTTGGCCTGAGGACTTGTCAGCCAGAGCATGTGAAGGATGCGGCATCTTGTTTTGACGCGGGACTTCGTGAGTCGATTGAGGATATGGTGGTTTGTGGGGGTCCTTTTTTCGGGGATCTTCAATGGCGGTTGGCTTCCTTGCCTATTCGTCGGGGAGGGCTCGGTTTGTACTCTGCTATGGAGGCGTCTTCTTACGCTTTTGTTGCCTCCAGAGCTCAGTCTTGGGTGCTCCAAGACCATATCTTGCGTGACAGTGGGCTATCCGGTATGGATTCAGTTTTTTACAAAGCTTTAGATGACCTGCATGTGGCTATCCCGGAGTTCGACCTTTCCAACTTTACTAGTAAGGACACCGTCCCCCCTAAGCCCCAACATATTTTGGCGGATGCTCTTTTTGGTAAAATTGTTCAGGAGATGGTTGAGAGGTTTGATATGACTAATAGGCAACAAGCAGTTTTCGGATGTCTGCAAGCGCCGCATAGCCAAGATTTTCTTCTTGTCATTCCCATCGATGGACTTGGTCAATGCATGTCCCCTGTGGAGTACCGCTCCATTCTCAAGTACCGACTTATGATTCCGCTTTTCTCTGCTGGTGAGGTTTGCCCCATTCCTAATTGTCGGAGGGTGTTGGATGCTTTTGGGGAGCATGTTGTACATTGTAAGGAACTTCATGGCTTCAAGTATAGGCATGATCTGGTTCGTGATGTTCTTTATGATACCTTTAGACGGGCCGGAATTTCTGTAAAGAAAGAAGCACCTGTGAACTTCAAGCATGCATGTATTGATTTGACGGGGGTCTCACCGCTTGTGGGATTAGGGAACAGACCTTTTGTTGTGGGTCAGGCAGCTTGTAGAGCGGCATCAGCTAAGGTGGCCAAGCATGGAAGGGCATGTGTTGAAAACCAACACGTTTTTCTTCCATTTGCTTTTGACACGTTTGGATTTTTTGCACCCGATGCTGTTGATATTCTCAAGAGGGTGCAAAGAGTTATGCATAGTAATATTATGTCCTCTAGATTTGTAGATGTTGTTTTTAAAAGGTTAGGTTTTGCCATCCAAAACGGGGTAGCGGCGCAACTTGTTGCTCGCTTACCTTCTACTTCTATGTAAATAGTAATACCGTATAAATAAAGCATATTGGTATGTTACATTATAAACGGTTTTAGTTTTGCCTTTATTTGTTCCTTGTTGGAAAGGTTTGGTGAAATTGTTGTCAGGCTAAGGGTCGGGACCCATTATGAGGTCTCGCCCGTAGAATCCTGAATCCCGCGGATTCGGGGTGTTACAAAAACAAATATCGTACCTGCATTAAATATTGGATACATGCATAAATAATATTTGAATATGAAAATGCAAAATGCAGTAATATCGGATCATAAATGTCGGATCATATTTCTTCCCCCTTTTTGTCTTTCGACAAGGGAGAGTAGAAATCAAAGTACGAAAGTTTAAAATATTACAAACCCAAACAATTTAAACGCATGCACAAAATAGTTTCAAAGGCATACACAACAGTTTCAAGGCCTTGAAATTTAAAAACAAAGAAAATTTGAAGCATATGTCAAGACCTTAACATCCATGTTCAAGACCTTGAAATCGATTTCAAGGCTTTAAAATTTATTCCTAATAAATACCACCGGCTAGTCCTCTTCCTACGAATGTCTTTTTGACATTTGTTCTTCCACCTTGAATGGGCATCCGTCATGGTCCTATTTTTTAGCATCTCAACCAAGCGACGTTGTTTCTCCTCGTTTTGATACTTGTTGATGACTCCATACTCCTCTAAAGTCAAAATAGTCGGCTCCTCATTTGTTGGTTGAAGAATCGGTTGATTCTTCACACTTCTTTGGCAGTTTAGCAACACATTTACCACTTTCTCCCTAGTATGCTCAGCAACATCCTCAGACAATGGCATGATACTTCCTGTTGCAGTAAAATTGAGGGCATTCAAGTAGAATATCTGGTTTACCTTTGCATGCACAATGGATAAGTATTCGTGAGTTGCATCCAGTTTGTCGGACATCTCAGATCGAAAGTTGATCATGTCTCTTTTGAGATTATCAACCCCGAATTCCAGATCCTTTAGTCTCTATTCTGGCAACACAGGAGTAGAAGATGACGAAGGCATAACCTTCTCTTTGAGCTTCCATTCTCCAACCAACGTATTTTCGACCCCAAGTCGTTCAAAGCAGTTCTCATCTATCTTCCTAGGCGACACCTATTGGTCCTCATTCGAGGTGTCAATAGAAAAATAGGAGGAAATTTTTGGGAAGAAATTGGCATACGGAAGGGGGATGGCCCGGTGGAGTTTATCGTATGAAGCATGTGGTTGAGGATTAGGTTTGGCAAATCGACATCCAGACCATTCATCACCTGGTAGATCAATTCTCGGGTTTGATTGGTCAAGAGCTCCCTAGAGTTTTCTCGAGGAATAACACATCCACCGATTCGCACATGCAGAACTGCCTGGTGTGGAATCCGTCAAGCTAAGTGCCGGTGGTCTTGAAATTGCAGAACCAAGAGCTTGGCATCCCAGTATGGACTTGGGTAGCCAACTCGGCTTGAGTCGCTGGAGGGGATGGAGTTGCCGAGTCGGATGAGATGTGAACGTTCACATCCTTTGATGGTATTGATGATTCGAGTGGTGTTGATGAAGATATCTTAGCCTTCTTAGAGGAAGAGGAAGAGGCGATCCAGTTGGAGATACGCATGAGAGCCATGGATGAAATTTTTGGAGAGAGAGTTTGAAAACCGAAGAAAAGTGTGAAATAATGGGTCTAAGAGTTTTGAAGATAGGTGCCTTAAATAGTGATTCATGTCGAATCAAATCAAATCAGATCAAGACCTTTGATAAAAGAAAAAGCCAATTTTGATACGGGAAATCTCAAATTTTAAAGCAAAATCGATTTTCAAGATAGAATTTAAATTTGTAACCATAAAATCTTGTTGAAAAATTTTTGAAATCATTTTAAAAGTTCTTCTTTAAAATGCTTTAATGATCAACATCTAAAAAGATGAGAATCATTATTCCGATCCGTGTTTGTTACTTTTGTCTTTAGAATCCGTGTCAAGACATTGAATTGCATTTCAAGGCCTTGAAATGGAAAACATACTGTATTATAAGGAGATAATAAAACGATATAATCCCCCTTCCTTGTTCAACATACCAAGCTCTAATATAATAAAATTGAATCGATATTTAGGTAGAGTCTTAGTAAATATATCTGCAAGCTGCAAGTTAGACGAAATAAAAGATATCGATACGTCACCTTTTTCAACATGATCACGTATAAAGTGATGTCTTACATCGATATGCTTTCTTCTTGAATGCTGCACAAGATTTTTGGTTATCGAAATAGCACTAGTATTATCATATTTAGTAGGTATACCTTTGAAATCAAAACCAAGATCACGAAGTTGTTGAGCTATCCATATAATTTGTGAACAACAGGCTCCAACAACTATGTATTCGGCATCAACTGTGGATAGGGCAATAAAATTTTGCTTCTTGGAGTGCCAAATTATTAGGGATGACCCTAAGATTTGGCAACATCCAGAAGTGCTCTTTATATCGACCTTATAGCCTGCAAAGTCTGCATTTGAATAGCCAATGAGGTGAAACGAGTTTTAACGTGGATACCAAAGCCCTAGATCCTTTATACAGTTTAGATATCAAAAAATCCTTTCCACAACTATCAAGTGTGACTCTTTGGAATCTAGCACACATGCAAACGCTAAATATAATGTCATGTCGACTAACGGTTAAATATAGCAAAGAACGGATCATACCTCAATACTCCTTTTGTATGCCACTCTTATCATTCATGTCTTGATCTAATGAAAGAGTAGAACTCATTGAAGTCTTTGTAACTTTGGATTGATCCATTTTATATTTCTTGAGTAAATGCATGGTATATTTTCTTTGGTTTAGAAAGATTCCTTTCTTAGCTTGAATAACTTGTAGACCAAGAAATAAATTTTACTCTCCCATTAAGCTCATTTCAAATTCTCTACACATAATATTTGAAAATTCCTTGCATAGAGAATCATTAGTAGCACCAAATAATATATCATCAACATAAATTTGTACTACTAATAAATCATTGCCTCTGGTTTTGACAAACAAATTTTTGTCAATCAAACCTCTTTGAAAATCGTTTTCTAAAGGATACTTGGACAACTTTTTATACCAAGCTTGAGAAGCTTGTTTAAGACCATAAAGAGCTTTACCCAACTTGAATACATGATCCGGAAATTCATCATTTTCAAAACCATGAGGTTGAGCAACATAGACTAATAACATGTATTCTAGTCTATATTTTGGGATCGGTTTAGACGTTTTATCTTCATAAATCTGCATGTATAGATGTATATTCTTTGATTATATTGTTGTTTTGTCTACCTTTGCGGGAATCGAGGTCTACACCTAGTTTCGTTTTAATTGTAGGGAAAATGGCACGTTTTGGACTGAAATGGAGCTAAGGAAGCTAAGGAGTCATTGGAGCTACATTTTGGAGCATTGAGAAGATCTCGGGAAGCATGAAAATGACTAAGAGGATTGATTTTGGACCAGATTCGAGATGATTTACATTCAGCTGAGATTCACTCGGTCAGCTAGAGTACCACCTCGACCGAAGTGATCTTGAGGAGCGTCCCGACCGAGGCGAATACCCTGCCGCCGGCGAGATCTTTATTTTTGGCTGAGATCTTCTATTTTTGGAAGGAGAATATCATATATTTTTGGCTAGATTTTTGAAAGGAATATATTATATTTGGCTGATTTATTTTGAGAGATATGGATATAATTTCTAGGAAATTATCTTTTTAAGATATCTTATCTTTGGAAGATAATTCTCCTATATAAAGGGTTGGATTTTCTACAATTCAGCCATGCTTGGAGCATCTTGGAATTTCTGGAGTTTTGAAGGCAAGTTGAAGGAAGAGTTGAAGGAAGTTTGAAGGATTGAAGTTCAAGGAAGGAAGGAATCATAGTTGGAGTTGGCTTTGAAGGAGTTTGTAAGATCTTCTTAGATTTCTTTTGGTTTGTTGTCTTTTTTGATTGTGATTTGAAGAATGCTGATTTGTTACTTGTTTGATTGAGTTATTGAGACCTTTTTGTGCTAAGGTTTTCTTATTCGAATATTGATTCCTTTCTTATAAATTTGAATATTGTTATCATGATGATTGTTGGCTAAGTTTCTTATACGATTCTAGGGTGATTGGCTGAAAGTTATGGGAAAGACGATGATAGAATGATTTTAATCCCAGCAGGACCCTAAAAGCTCGAGTCTTTACCTTAACCGTAGAACACCTCGGTCAGTCATTGAACATCTCGGCCGGGATGGAATATTACTGAGCGAGGTGAACCTTTTCTGAATCTTATCTGAGTTAAGAGTTTAAGTTTGTCAAATCCTATCCTTATTATACCTTTCCTGGTTCAAAGCAAGCCTAGGATGAGACTAACCCGGTGATTCCTTTGCTTGTTTGCCCAAGATCATGAGTGTAGATAATAAAGGTTTATCCTTTATTGGGGTTTGAGTGTGCCTTCATCCCATCTTTTTGAGTTAGCCTGAGACTTACCCGGTAAAGGTTGATTCTATTCGCTTGGGTGGTGTGTTGGTTTGAGATTATAGTTCCTTTCCTTAGTACCTTAAGACTTACCCGGTAATAGGAGCTTGGGTTTGGGATAGTGAGTAGTGAGACTTACCCGGTGATCTATTCCCACCTTAGAAACACCTTCCCTCGCAAACCTCAGCTTTGTCCGCGTTATCCTTTGAGATCTTGAGTCGGAACCACAACTGGATGCTTTAATCCCTATAATCCGCATTGCCTTTATCTGACTTTTATACCATCTTTGATTGCTTTAATTTGTGGTCATTAGTTATTTGACAACCTGATTCCCGTGCTTTCTTTCACCATAGTCCCTGTGTTCGACCCCTGGAATTCTTGCTTTTAGTACAATTGATCTGTACACTGCGGGTTCTCATATTGTTCAAGCATACTTCTTTGGTTATAAATTTTGAAGTTTGCACACACCTTTTGGAGCGAATAGGTTTTTGGCGCCGTTGCCTGGGACTTGGCCTAGACCAAGCCGGTTTCGGTTGTCTTTCGGGGCTGTTGCCCTTGTTGCTATTGACTACTTTACTTGAGTGTTTTCGCAGGATCTTTCCTTAGGTTTATGTTAAGAACTCGTGCTGGAAAGGAAATCGTTCCCTACAATCCTGAACCACAAAAGACCTACAAAAGAAGATTGAAAGAAGCTAAGATGGTCAATCAAGACAATCGCGATCTTGAAGCCAAATTAAAGTTAGCATTTGAACAGCTACACCTTAGTAAGGAAGAACTGTAGCGAGAGAAGGACGAGACTCGTGCCAGAACAGAAGGAATTGAAGCAGATATGGCCGCTCTAAGGGCCCAGTTTCTGCCTTGACCGATTCTAGATCCTCGACCGAGGCAAGACCTAGTTCAAGTTGCCCCGGCCGAGGTACACTTACCACCTCGGATGCTTATCCGAGATGTTCTTTTTGCTAGAGTTCCACAAACCCTAGGACAGAGGATGGACCCCAATCAGCAAGTCAGGCATCCAAGAGTCAACCTAGGTGATCCAGTTGAGCATGATTATGAACTTATACCGCAAGTTCTAAATATGATCTGACAATGTCAATTTGGAGGTTTGGAGAGAGAGTCTCCGCATCAGCATTTGCAAAACTATGAGATTCTGATGGAGACCTTCAAGAGTGGAGAATAACAACTACAAGTTGAGGCCTTTCTATTTCTCTTTGAAAGACAAGGCGCTTGCTTGGTATCAATCTCTTCCGGTCGGAAAAATCAACACTTGGGAAGAGATGACGACATAGTTTCTTACTAAGTTCTTTCCTCCCTCTAAGACCGCTGAATTGAGGGGAAAGATCAATGCTTTTATTATGAAGGACAAGGAGAGTTTGTCCAAGTCATGGGAAAGATTCAAGGATCTTATATTGGATTGCCCACATCATGGGATTCCAAAGATCGAGTTGCTGGAAATTCATTTCAAAGGTTTAGATGGAGCTACTCAATTCAATCTCCAACTACTTTCAGCCGGCACATTCATGGACATGCAAATAGATGAAGCTTGGGATTTCATTGAAAAGCAAGCTTTACACACGGAGAAGTATTCCCATCAAGGAACTGAAAAAGGAGCAAGGAGAGTTAGCTTCCAAGACACATCATCAAATGGAGCTCAACTCACCTCGCTTAGCAATGAAGTAAAAGCATTGAAGGAGCTTTTAGTAGTTCAAACAAAGAAGGAGCAAGATGGAGGATATCAAGGAAGAAGCAACTATCAAGGACCGCGGAACAACAATTACAACAATAATAGAAACTCCAACAATAACAATTGGAGATCTAATCAACAAAATCCCGGTAACCCTTATTCTCATGCTAATAATGCTTTTAATGCCCCCTCTTCCTCTTCTACTCCATTGAGAAGCCAGGAGCCTGCATCAAGCTCGTCCCAGCCAGAAAAGAAGGATGTTGTGCAGGAGGCAATTCTGATCAAGCTCAACGCTATGGAGACATCGATGAATTTATTTTCAAAGGCACAAAAAGCCTTAGAGAAACAATTCTTCAACAAGGCGAATGAAGCGCCAAGAGATCCAAGGAAGCTTCCAGCAAGGACAGAGAGCAACCCTAAGGGATAGATTATGACAATAACAACACGTAGTAGATTGAAAACTGCAGATCCAGTACCTCGGTCGAGCCACGGCCAGACGAACACTTCGTTTGAGGTGCTAACCAAGGTGGAGCCCCAGAAAACGAAAGATAAATCTGAAGTTTATGTTCCACCTCCTGCTTATAAACCACCACTTCCATTCCCTCAGTAAAGAGCGAGGGCACATCTAGACAAGCATTTTGGTAAGTTTCTAGACCTTATGAATAAACTACATATTAACATCCCTTTCCTTGATGCCATTCTAGGGATGCCCACCTATGGGAAGTTTCTGAAAGAGATTCTACCAAGAAAAAGGAAGCTGGAAAATTTTGGGGAAGTAAGGATGATATCTAAGTCTTCGGAGCTCATTCAAATCATGAAGGAGAAGATGCCACCCAAATTAAGTAATCCCGGATCATTTTGCATTCCCATTCAAGTTGGGGATGTAACCTATGATGGATTATGTGATCTAGGAGCCAGCGTAAGTATCATTCCGCTGGAGCTATGTGAGAAAGTCGGACTTGGAGAGCCCAAGCCGGTGAAATGACACTATACATGGCGGATCACTCCATTACCCGTTCCGTGGGCATTTTGGAAGGCGTTCCCATCAAGTTAGGTAATTTATACTTACTTATAGACTTTGTTGTACTTGACATTCCCGCAGATATACCGTTCCTATCATTCTCGGGAGACCATTTCTAGCAACTTTGGGTTACAATGTGGATTATAAGAACGCCAAGTTGAAATTCAACATTGGTGGAGATCATGTGGAGTTTGCATTGCTTGCTGCAATGAAGGGAGAGTCGCTGGAGGATGATATCTTCAACATCTATGATGAAGAAGAATCAAGAGAATTGGTGAGCTCTATCCTTATTAACGATCCTCTTGAAAGAGTTCTTATTTTTAATTTAATGGAGGAAGGCATAGATGTCTCTTGTGATGTAGATATACGGAGCTTAAAAGCATTGGAAGCAGATCCAGGAGCTAAGATTGAGAAACTAATCGAGGAGAAGAAAAGCAATTTAGGTTTCGGCCCTAGTTCCAGTACCTCAACCGAGGCACTTCCTGGACCAAGCGAGGTGTTCTTATCTAAAGAACATTTCGGTCACCCACCTTGGGCCTCAACCGAGGTCACAAGCGAGATGATGTCAACTGAGACTTCTGAAAGTCCAATTGTTCGATCTAAATCCATTTCACTGGAAGGAGGAAGCACAGATCCACCTCAGAAAGCACCCTCAGTCGTGGAGCTTAAACCACTTCCTAGTCACTTGAGGTATGCTTTCCTTGGTCCGGATTCTACTTATCCCGTTATCGTTAGTGCTTCCCTTTCTGAAACTGAATTGTCTAAACTAATGCATGTTCTGAGGAAACATCGAAAGGCTTTGGGTTATACTATTGATGATCTTGTTGGTATTAAGCCTTCTTTTTGCATGCATAAGATACTAATGGAAGACGATAATAAGACTTCACGGGAACCTCAAAGACGGTTAAATCCGATCATGAAAGAGGTTATGAAGAAGGAAATTCTTAAGTTTTTGGATGCAGGTATCATATTTCCCATATCGGATAGCAAGTGGGTGAGCCCAGTGCATGTAGTTCTGAAGAAAGGAGGGATGACCGTTGTGACGAATAAGAACAACGAGTTGATTCCAACTAGGACCGTTACGGGTTGGAGGGTGTGCATCGATTATAGGAAGCTGAACATGGCACTCGGAAGGACCACTTCCCGCTTCCCTTCATCGACCAAATGCTTGAACGGTTAGCTCAACACTCCCATTTTTGCTATCTAGATGGTTATAGTGGCTTCTTTCTGATTCCTATCCATCCGGATGATCAAGAGAAGACCACTTTCACTTGTCCATGAGGACATTCGCTTATAGGAGGATGCCATTCGGATTGTGTAATGCACCCGCTACCTTCTAGCGTTGTATGGTGGCTATCTTTTCCGAGTACATTGAGGAGATCATGGAGGTATTCATGGATGACTTTTCGGTATATGGTTCCTCTTTTGATAATTGTTTGGCTAACCTTTCTCTAGTGCTACAACGTTGTGAAGACACTAATCTTGTTCTAAATTGGGAGAAGTGTCACTTCATTGTTAGTGAAGGAATTGTTCTAAGACACCTCGTTTCCAACCGAGGTATTGAGGTTGATCGAGCTAATATTGAGACTATTAAGAAACTTCCTCCCCCTTGTTCCATTAAAGGTGTGCGGAGTTTTCTCGGGCATGCAGGTTTCTACAGGAGGTTCATCAAGGATTTTTCAAAAATCTCTAAACCGCTCACTTATCTTTTGAATAAGGATGTTGTTTTTGAGTTTTCGCACGAATGTCTTGATGATTTTTACAGGATAAAGGAAGCGTTGATTACCGCCCCCATCATTCAACCTCCCGATTGGACCTTGCCCTTTGAGATCATGTGTGATGCTAGTGATGTGGCCGTAGGAGCGGTACTTGGACAAAAGAAGGATGGCCGGACCAACGCCATTTACTATGCTAGCAAGACGCTATATGAAGCTCAAGTGAACTATGCCACCACCGAAAAGGAGCTTTTGGCAGTTGTATATGCTTTTGAGAAGTTTCGCTCCTACTTAGTGGGAGCAAATGTTATTGTTTACACCGACCATGCAACCATTCGTTACTTTCTTGCTAAGAAGGATGCAAAGCCGCGCCTCATTCGTTGGATTCTCTTTCTTCAAGAGTTTGACCTAGAGATTCGTGATAAGAAGGGATTCGAGAATTCTGTAGCGGATCACCTCAGCCGGCTACCTCTCTCCTCGCTCAATATGGATGACCTACCCATAGATGATTCATTTCCCGATGAGCACTTGCATTTATTGGAACGTTGGATAGAGTTCTTTGTTTCACCCCATGATGAAGGTGAAGTATGGGGTGAGGACACCTTCCAGCATGTTGGAGGATGATGTACGGTCCAACTAGCGACCTTAAACCAAGCGCTTCTTGGGAGGCAACCCAAGGTATTGCTTTCTTTTCCCTTTTCTAGCTTAGTTTTAGATAGATTGCTTTGTTTTGTTTTTGCGTCCTCTAAACAGGAACCAAGTACTTTCTAAAGAAGTATTACAGCTCAGGAGCTACACTGGAAGGATAGAAGTTTGAAAAATTAAGAAGACGGAGCTTGACTGAGATACATCTCGGTTGCTGTCATAGCACCTCGACCGAGATGTTCTTGGGGCAACCTAGGCGACTAGGTCTGACATCCAGTCAGACACCTCGGTCCGGTCGGGACCACCTCGGCCGAGGTGAAATCAAATTCAGCGAGGGGTATAAAAGGCGAGACGGTTTTCTCTCTCTCTATTTTTCCCTCCCAACAGTTACCTCAACCGCGGCGGCTCAAACCCCTCAAATCTTCGATTCTTGCTCGTTTTTCACGATTCTTGGCTCATTGCATTGGAGGAAGCAAGAGGATAAGTTTCCAAGCACCAAACAGTAAGGAAAACGCTCCAAATTTGTAGAATTTGGGTATTTCGTTCCAAAACCCTAACCTCTTCTTCTTTTCCTGATTTCGCACAGATTTGGCTTTGGTTGCCACTATTTGTTGTTAAAAATGATATAAGTACCCCCTAGGAAGCCTTTGGTAGTGATTTGGGGGAAAAGAACTTACAAATTCAGAGAGTGAATACGAATAGTCCTTCGCCTTGGTCTAGTCGGTTGTGTCTCGGCCGAGGTGTTCTTGAGGCAACCGAGGTGAACTTGTCAGAAATCATGAGTAGCAGATCTGATCGCCAGTTGGTCTTGAAAGATAGACCTAGTAGTTCCCACAATTCCTCTCCTTCTTCTGCTTCACAATATTCGATTCCGGTGATCCACGAGCGACACCAGACTGACTATGACCGTATTTGCGGGCGTCCTATCGTTGCCCCGCGTTTTCTTGACATTGCTGCCTTCGAGTGCCTCCATGTGGCGGAGGACTTGAGGAAGATGATCTCCATGGTAGGACTTGAGGAGTTCATGGAGATTAGAGCGCCGACTTATCTGGATCCGACTATGGAGTTTGTGAGTTCCGTCACTTACGTGCCAGAGCACAGTGGAATCAAGCACCGGTTGCGGAACCGGAATTATGTGGTGTCTATGGATTAGTTCAGGGAGATTTTCGGTTTCCCTACCCCCACAATTTTTGAATTTCCTTCCCGAGTTGTAGCTCAAGGTTTTTTGGGCGAGATAGCCCATGTGACTGAGCATAGTGATAGGTGGAGACCCGAAGATTCCCGGGAGCACATCATATTCCACCTTGATTTCCGCCTAGCTCACAGGATTTTTAGTGAGACTCTTCTGGCGCGTACTGAGACGCCCCAGAAGGTCCGACAGGGGGATTTGCTGAGCTTATTATGTATGGTCACAGGGGGAGTTCCCAATTTTGTTGCTATGCTAGCTGAGGACTTGCACAAGATCAAGGGCAAGTCTAGAGGAGATATCTATTGTGGAGGGCTGGTGACCCACATTGCTACTGCTATGGGTCTGGATCTTTCTGTGTGTACATTGGTTGCGGCTGCGAAGCCGCTCGGATTGCAGGAGATGATCACGAGACGTATTCTCGTTCCTCGTGGCCTTGGCACGCCTTACGTTGCCATTCCATGGGAGACGACGGCTCCAGAAGGCATTTTGTAGTCAACTCAGTTCTCTGTCTTTGACCGTCAGTACTGGTCTGCTGCCTAGTTCCTTACATGCAGGATGCTAGAGACGCCGCTGCTAATGATGAGGAGGAGTATGATGGAGAAGCTGCCATGGAGACCGGTACTGATACCGGCGGCCCTAGTGTTCCCGTTGTCGATTTGGATGATGAGGCGACAGAGGAGGAGAAAGCAGCACCACCACCACCACCTCAGCGCAGATCCCGCCGCAGGTTCAGAGATCTTGAGGCACACCAAAGGATTAATGATCTCACTAATCAGATGATCGACGCTTACGCAGCCCTGACCGTTGACATTCATGAGCGTTTTGAGGACCAGCACCGATGTATTGATGGTTGGACGCATCAGATGTTGTAGAGCCAGCATTATCAGCGTCGGATGATGGAGATCCAGCATCAGCAGATCATGGGCTACCCTTTTGACCCGACCCAACACCCCTACATTCCACATCCACAAAGATCTAGAGAAGTCACAAAGAACGGGATTTCAAGCCGTCCTTCAATGAAAACCCTAAGAAATCTCACAAAGTACACAATCTCCAAAAATACGTCTTCCACGAATCTCCAATCCTTAAGGTTGAAATGTGTTCGCTCCAAAAGGTGTGTGCAAGCTTTAAATTTATAACCGAAGAAGTATGCTTAAAACAAGGATGCGAACCCGCAATGTACGGGTCAATCGTAATAAAAAACAAGTATTCCGGGGGTCAATCACAAGGACTTAGGTGAAACCTAAGCAAGTGTAAGTAGTCAATGTAATTACTAACAACAAAAGCGATTAAAACAATCAAAGATGAAGATAAAGTCAATTAAGGGAAATATGCAATTCTAGGGATTAAAGCATCTAGTTGTGGTTCCAACTCAAGATCTAAAGATAAGCGGACAAAGCTGAGATTTTGCAAAGGGAAGGTTTTAATAAAGTGAAATAGATCACCGTGTATGTCTCCTTACTCACAATTCCAAACCAAAGAATCTATTACCGGGTAAGTCTCAAGATACTAAGTAAAGGAACTATAATCTCATACCAACATACCAACTAAGGGAATAGAATCAACCTTTACCGGGTAAGTCTTAGGCTAACTCACAAAGATGGGATGAAGGCACACTCAAACCCCAGTAAAGGATAAACCTTTATTACCTACACTTATGATCTTGGGTAAACAAACAAAGGAATTACCAGGTAAGTCTCATCCTAGGCTTGCATTGAACCAGGAAATGTATAATAAGAATAGGATTAGGCAAACTCTAACACTTAACTCTCAGTTTCGGATCAAAAGGTCACCTCGGTCAGTCAAGTTCCACCCCGGCCGAGATGTTCATCGAATGAACGAGATGTTCTAGGGTTAAGGGTAAAGACTCGAGCTTTCAGGGTCCTACTGGGATTAAGATCATTCTATCATCGTCTTTCCCACAACTTTCCGCCAATCACCCTAGAATCGCACAAGGAAATTAGCCACTCATCATCATGAATGCAATAATCAAATATATGGGAAGAGAATGAATATTTGAACACAAAAACCTTAAGAACAAGGCTTCAATAACTGAATCAAATATCACACAAATAAGCGTTCCTTGGATCACAAATCCAACAAGACAATCGAACCAAAGGGAATCTAAGAAAGTTTTACAAATCCCTTTAAAAGCTATATCCGAACTATCAATCCTTCCTTGATTGATCTTCAATCTTCCTTCCTTCTTCCCTTTAAAAGCTAAAAATCCCTTAATTGCTGGATGCTCTCAGCCTCTAAGCATGGTTCCAACTTGTGGAAAATCAAACCCTTTATATAGGAGAACTATCTTCCAAAGATAAAATATCTTAAAAAGATAATTTCCTAATAAAATATATCCATATCTAAAAAATAGATCTCTCAAATATATGATCTTCCTTCCAGAAATCCAGCTCAAAAATAAAAGATCTCTCTTTCCAAAAATAAAAGATCTCAACCAAATAAAATATATCTCGCCGCGTCAGGGTATTCGCCTCGGTCGAGACGCTCCTCAAGATCACCTCGGTCGAGATGGTACTGTAGTTGACCGAGGTGAATCTCAGCTGAATGTGAAATCTCTCAAATCTAGTCCAAAGTAAATCTTCTTTGTTAATTCCTTGCTTCCTGAGTTCTCTTTTAAGCTCCTAAATGTAGCTCCAATGACTCCCTTGCTTCATAGCTCCATTTTAGTCCAAAATGTGCCATTTTGCCTACGATTACAACAAAACTTGGTGTAGACCTCGATTCCCGCAAAGGTAGATGAAACGACAATATAATCACATAATATATATCCAAACATGCAGATTATTGAAGATAAAACGTCTAAACAAGTTCCAAAATATAGACTATAATTCATGCTATCAAAATGAAACCTTAAGGCTGTCTCCAAACTCTAAGCGGAACTCTAAACAGCGGTAAAGAAAAGCTAAGCACGGGTCTAAGTCCCGGGGCTGTCACCGTCCCTAACGTCGGGGCTCCAAGTCCTTTGGAGAATTTGACTCCCTCTAAGTCTCCCCTTTTGGAGATTTTGGCTCCCCTTCAATGTTGAAGGCTCTCGAATATTTGTAGGAATAAAACTAGGGTTTAAGGATAAAACCCTAAATATTTGGGTTGAAAAGAAGTCGAGTCCCCTGGTATCAGAAAATACTTTGGGCCGCGTCAGACGGTATCAGAGAATACTTTTCCGTGTCAAATGGTATCAGAAAATACTTTGCCGCGTTAGATGGTATCAGAAAATACTTTGGTGCGTCAAACGGTATCAGAAGATACTTTGGCGCGTCGTAACTTTCTTTTAAGCTCCTTTTTGTTCCGCTTTAAGGCTTGATCCATAAAATATGCCATTTCGCTCCAAAATTAGGCAAATTACCTAAAATGCAATAAAACTCTATGTAGACCTCTACTCTTGCAAAGTAGGTGAATATAACCATAAATGCCATGAATGTATGTCTATGCATGCAAAATAAAGGAAAAGTCTATATAAATACATGCCTAAAAATAGGTCATAATTCATGTCATCAAGAATGCGAGAGATGGGTTGCAAGACAAAGGGAGGAAGCTATCGAGGATGAGCTTGAATATTGGAAGGATGTTTACACCTCCTACAAGATATGTGGACAAGCTGACGAACCTCCGATGCCTCAAGTGCAACTTCCACAACAACCTCTTGAGGATCAATTTAAATCAACGTTCGAACACATAATGAGGAGGTTGGATAACCTTGATCGCATATGGACCCCTGTTAAAAAACACTCAACCACAGGAGAATTGCAACGAAGAACTCCAAGTTTTGAGCATTCCTTTTGTCGACTCCGAAGCTCCTCTTACAGTTCTCGAAGAAGAGGAAGATGTAGAACACCTTGGTCAAGCTGTTGAACCATTGGCCAAGATTGAGGTAAAACCGGAGGAGATGGGAGAGATTTCATGTGCAGATTGTCATCTTGGCATGATTCTCAACCCAAAGCTTGAAAGTCTTCGCCCGGTATTTACTTTTAATCTCTTTGAAAATCCCAAACATTCCCGGGAAGCACCTAAGAGTTGGAGGTCTCTACCGATGGAACCTCCCAAAGTCAATATGAAGCCTATACCAGTCCTGCAAAAAGTTAACAATACTAGGATGGATTTGAGAACCTTCAACAAGTTCACCCTCCTAAGGCTTAACACACCTCGGACTATAATGATTGATGTTGGCAAGCGCTTCACCGCTGAGGCAAGCAAGTGTTCTTTTTTCAAGTATGGGGTCTACCGTGTAGTAAGAACCCTATATCATCCTCGAGCTAGTGGTCAAGAGAAGATCTTGAATGCTGAAGCTAAGAGGTTTCTAGAGAAATTGATCTCTCGGTCCAGGAAAGGTTGGGATACGAAGCTTGATGATGTCCCATAGAAGCATAGGAATGCGGAAGCGGTTAGTTTCATTGGTTTAGGAGTTTCTTGTTTCTTTCTTTTATTTTTCTTGGTTTGAATATGTATCTTGTTTGCTAAAACCCTTGCATTTCTAGGGTGATTGGTTGATGGTTGTGGTTTAGATGATGATAGACTAAGCCTTTACGTTAGATTGAACCCTGAAGAGTTGGTTTAACCTTCGAGCAGTCGAATCTCGGCCTATTCTTGAGATTCTTGGCTGAGATTTTCCTTAGAAAAATCCGAGATTTCTTAAGTTGATCCGTTTATGTTATATCTTTATGCTTAGGTTTCAGATTACCCAAATCCTAGCCTTTGTTGAGCCTTTCATACCCTTAGTTCCCTCTAAGGCTTACATCTAAGCGTGAAAAGAGACTTACCCAGTGATTCCCTTTCTTGGTTACCAAAGATGACGAGTTCTAGGCAATAAAAACAACGAACAATCCCCACCATTTTATCGGGTCCACTGAAAACCTCCTTTTAAGAGCATTTAAATCATAAAATGGCTTCAATTCAAGAGAAAATTCAACATACTCATCCACAACCTTCTCATAATCATTGAGATCTAGATAGAGCCTTTGAAAACATTTCTTTTATTCAACTGAGATCTCATTATCTCTATGTGGAGCCAATCTAGCTGGTTTCTCATCAAGCCGGCCATTCTATACTATAATACCCACCAACAAAAAGAAAGCAAGTGTATAATATTAATTACAATGTGATAGCCTGATAAAACCAAGAAATATTTATACATTGTAAATAAATTATTACCTAGGGTGAAGAGAATGTTGCAAACAATGAAGGGGTGTGTTATTCTTTGCCCAATGAGCAACAAGAATGCGATGCACTACAACCCAAAATGGAGAAACTTGAAGCTCATCCAAGTCTTCATGCTCATAAATCACCTTCTTCACATTTTCAATCATAGAATCCCACATCTTATAAACCAAATGGAGGCAAGGATTGTGTAACAACCCGAATCCATAGGACTCGGAGTGCTAATAGGCTAGGACCTCACAATGGGTCCTGACCCTAGCTTGGCAACAAGTCAGTAGATCTTACAACAAGATACAAATAAATATAAAACAACATTTATAAAACTGAAATATCAAATATTATTATACATATAAAACCCCACAGCCGAGTACAAAACATCATAGTCATACACACACACACACATACACACACACACACACACACACACACACACATATATATACATCCCAAAAACACATAACATCCTAGATGTACGAAAACCCTCGGCTGATCACTCCTCCGGATCACTCTACAGTTCTCCTATCCTGCAAAACATCTACAACACGGTATAAACCGTTAGCTAACAACCTACGAATTATAATAACGGTAATAGCACATATAACACATAAGCACATTATACCACACAACATGCTCACACGCATAAACTGTTTATTATCTTTACTAAGTTATACCATTACTAATTCAACTTATTTTGTGACACAAGGAGAACCCAGAACCTCACCCACGTCCCCATCACTAAACAGGTTTGGAACTAGTGCCAATCATTACCACATATTGCCATGGTCGCAAAGGAACTTCCCAGCTTCTCCATTTTGAGCTACATAAGTTGTCATCACCCGGTTAGAATGCACTTGGGCCAATTAAACACATATGGTCATCATAGTCCAGTTTAGGTGATCAATTACAATAACCTACATAGACACACACTACCATTACAATCATGCTAACTCATAGAAGTGGGCTAAGTAAGCCCAAGAGACTTACCTGTTACAAGGTAATCCCAATCACAATAATCACGGTTTCACTCAAGAAACGATCAGCGCCTCTATAAACAAGACACACAAATATCAATCACTATCCAAAGGCTAAGAGATTCCACCTCCTAGTATCCAAGATCCCAGAAGATCATAACATAACATAATCCTCAATATCTCACGAATATCATCAAAGACGCCTAAGGCATTCAACATAATATACCATCCTCAACTCATATATAACCTAGCATGATCCTACAACACTAGAATCATCTAAGATAAGAGAAGGAATCATCATACCAAAGGAATGTTACAACTGGACAAAACCGCGACCGCGGTCAGGAACGCTGCGAGGGTGGTGACACACTTCAGGCGCTGCGACAGCGAAAAGAAGATGCCGCAGGGGCGGCGACAAGGTTCTATCCGCGAGGGTGGCTATGGTAAGGTGCGGGGGCGGAGACTGCAACAAAGCATAGCAATTGTTGCTTTCCAGCACTCTCGATCGATCCACTTCACTTATAAGGCACCAAAGGTAGATATGCCTTCATCACAAGTACAAACATATATACATAAGATGTCTAGGAAACACAAAACACAAGATCACTTGTGGGATTCACAACTAAGGAAGGAAGAAGAAAAAAAAGAAGGAAAGAGGGAAAAAGGCATACCATTGCAATCCAAGAAAGGAATCCAATACAACTCAGCAAAACATCCACAAAAACATCACACGTGTTCCTTATCATCATCATCAACATCACACACTCTTCCAAAGCTAGAAGAAAAACCAAGGATAAACCAAGAAGAGAAGAGAAAGAGAAGAAGAACGTAAGAGAGAGAAGAATGAAGTCTAGAAAGAAGCAGAAACATTCATCCAGAGGAGAAGAAAGAAACTTAAAGAAGAAGAAAAGAAAAGTATGGTGGCCAAAAAGGCGGCTGCCTACTTTGCTCAGCTGCGACCGCGACCAACTCTTGTCACGACCGCGGCGCCGCACCCGCGGCAAGGCCAGCGTGGGTGCGGCGCCGCACCTGGGATCGGTCGAGGCAGAAACTTGGCCCTTAGAGTGGCCATATATGCTTCAATTCCTTCAGTTCTGGCGCGCGTCTCTTCCCTCTCTCGCTGCAGTTCTTCTCTATTGAGGCATAGCAGTTCCAGCGCCTCCTTCAATCTGGCTTCAAGATCGCGATCGTCTTGATTGACCATCTTAGCTTCTCTTAATCTTCGCTTGTAAGTCTTTTCTGGTTCGAGATCGTAAGGAACGATTTCCTTTCCAACACGGTTTCTTCGCATAGACCTAAAAAGATCTTGCGAAAACACTCAAGTAGAGTGGTTAATAGCAACAAGGGCAATTGCCCCGAAAGACAACCGAAACCGGTTGGTCTAGACCAAGTCCCTGGCAACAGCGCCAAAAACTTGTTCGCTCCAAACGGTGTGTGCAAGCTTTAATATTTATAACCCAAGAAGTATGCTTGAAAAAATATGCAAACCCGCAGTGTACGGGTCAATCGTAATAAAAGCAAGAATTCCAGGGGTCAATC
Organism: Fagopyrum esculentum; assembly: GCA_033239045.1. Lineage (NCBI taxonomy): Eukaryota > Viridiplantae > Streptophyta > Magnoliopsida > Caryophyllales > Polygonaceae > Fagopyrum > Fagopyrum esculentum. Next base: position 57,186,275 of record BSUD01000004.1, read on the forward strand.
ACAAGGACTTAGGTGAAACAAAGTACAAAACCAGGTTGTCAAATATTGCAATTAACTGAAAGCAATTAAAGCAATCAAAGATGAGATAAAGTCAAGTGAGGGGAAATGTGGATTCTAGGGATTAAAGAATCTAGGTGTTGTTCTGACTCAAGATCTCAAAAGATAACGCGGACAAAGCTGAGGTTTGCAAAGGGAAGGTGTTTCTAAGGTGGGAATAGATCACCGGGTAAGTCTGACTACTCACTATCCCAGACCAAAGCTCCTATTACCGGGTAAGTCTCAAGGTACTAACGAAAGGAACTATAATCTCAAACCAACACACCACCCAAGGGAATAAAATCAACCTTTATCGGGTAAGTCTCAGGCTAACTCACAAAGATGGGATGAAGGCACACTCAAACCCCAATAAAGGATAAACCTTTATTACCTACACTCATGATCTTAGGTATACACGCAAAGGAATCACCGGGTAAGTCTCATCCTAGGCTTGCATTGAACCAGGAAAGGTGTAATAAGGATAGGATTTGACAAACTTGAACACTTAACTTCAGAATAGGTTCAGGAAAGGTCACCTCGTTCAGTCAGATCCCACCCCGGCCGAGATGTTCAACGACTGAGTGAAGTATTTTAGGGTTAAGGTTAAAGACTCGAGCTTTCAGGGTCCTGCTGGGATTAAGATCATTCTATCACCGTCTTTCCCACAAATTTCAGCCAATCACCCTAGAATCGCATAAGAAACTTAGCCAACAATCATCATGATAACAATAATCAAATTTATGAGAAAGGAATCAATATTCGAACAAGAAAACCTTATGGAAAAGGTCTCAATAACTGAATTAAATAACAAACAAACTGCGTTCCTCAAGTAACAAATCAGCAAAGACAATAAACCAAAAGACAATCTAAGAAAGTCTTACAAACTCCTTCAAAAGCAACTCCAACTATGATTCATTCCTTCCTTGAACTTCAATCCTTCAATACTTCCTTCAACTTCCTTCAAAACCTCCAGAAAATCCCTCAATTGCTGGATGCTCCAAGCATGGTTGAATTATGGAAAATTCAACCCTTTATATAGGAGAATTATCTTCCAAAGATAAAATATTTTAAAAAGATAATTTCCTATAAAATATAAATCTCTCTCTCATAATAAATCAATCAGAAATCATATCTTCCTTCCAAAAATCCAGCCAAAAATAAGAGATATCTTCTTTCCAAAAATAACAGAACTCAGCAAAAAATATAGATCTCTGCGGCGGCAGGGTATTCGCCTCGGTCGGGACGCTCCTCAAGATCTCCTCGGTCGAGGTGGTACTGTAGCTGACCGAGGTGAATCTCAACTGAATGTGAAATCTCTTGAATATGGTCCAAAGTAAATCTTCTTAATCATTTACATGCTTCCTGAGGTCTTCCTTAAGCTCCAGAATGTAGCTTCAATGACTCCTTAGCTCCCTTAGCTCCATTTTAGTCCAAAACGTGCTATTTAACCTACAATTACAACAAAACTAGGTGTAGATCTCGATTCCCCCAAAGGTAGACAAAACAACAATATAATCACATAATATACATCCATAAATGCAGATTTATGAAGATAAAACGTCCAAACTAGCCCCAAAATAGAGACTATAATACATGCTATAAAAATACCCCATACTTGGACCATTTTGCAACTTAAACATATCATAAAACCTTTCGAGCATATACAGATTTTAAAACCAATCTGCAAACAGAATCATCACTGAGGTCATATCCAAAAAAGAAGCACAAAATTGTTTCGAAAAACCCTCAGTTAAGAACCCACCTCGGTCGAGGTGTCATGACGTCATCCGAGGTGTTTACCTCGTCCAATCAAAAACATCCCAGTCGAGGTCAATAAAAAAAAATTTGAAACCAGTTTTCGACGTTTTTCTCAAACAAAAACCTGTATGTATGCATGTAATGACAGATAAACACATAGAGAAAGATAAAGCACAATAAGATCATAATATCCGATAGAGTCATACAAGCCAAACACATTAGGTCAAATAAACACATCCAAATACCCCATACTCACCGGACATAGCTTAACTACATAAATAAATAAGAAACAACTCCCAGATAAGACCGTCTCAGTTGGCGAAGAACAACTCGGTCGAGGTCCTGTGACTGCACCCGAGATGTGCTTCAATCAAGCTCCGTCCTCTCAATTTCTCGAACTTTTGTCCTTCCAGTGTAGCTCCTGAGCTGGAATCCTTCCTTAGAGAGTACCTGGTTTCTGTCTAGAGGACGCCAAAAACAAGCAAAGCAAACTATCTAAAACTAAGCTAGGAAAAGGGAAAAGAAAGCAATACCTTGGGTTGCCTCCCAAAAAGCGCTTGATTTAAGGTCGCTAGCTGGACCGTACATCATCCCTAAACGTGTTGGAAGGTGTCCTCACCCCATACTTCAACTTCATCATGGGGTGAGATAAAGAATTATATCAAACGTTCCAACAAATGCAACTGTTCATCGGGGAATGAATCATCTATGGGTAGGTCGTCCTTCTCGAGCGAGGAGGGAGGTAGCCGGCTGAGGTGATCCGCAATAGAATTCTCGGACCCCTTCTTATCGCGAATCTCTAGGTAAAACTCTTGAAGCAAGAGAATCCAGCGAATAAGACGCGGCTTCGCATCCTTCTTAGCGAGCAAGTAACGAATAGTTGCATGGTCAGTGTAAACAACAACTTTCGCTCCCACTAAGTAAGAGAAAAATTTTTCAAAAGCATATACAACCGCCAAGAGCTCCTTTTCAGTGGTGGCGTAGTTCAGTTGAGCTTCATCTAGCGTCTTGCTAGCATAGTAAATGGCATTGGTCCGGCATCCTTCTTTTGTCCAAGTACCACTCCTACGGCCACATCACTAGCATTACACATGATCTCAAAGGGAAAAGTCCAGTCGGGAGCTTGAATGATGGGAGCGGTGATCAACGCTTCCTTTATCCTGTAAAACGCATCAAGGCATTCCTGCGAAAACTCAAAAACAAAAACCTTATTCAAGAGATTGGTGAGCGGTTTAGAAATCTTCGAGAAATCCTTGATGAACCTCCTGTAGAAACCTGCATGCCCGAGAAAACTCCGCACAACCTTAACAGAATAAGGGGGAAGAAGTTTCTCAATAGTCTCGATCTTAGCTCGATCGACCTCAATACCTCGGTTGGAAACGAGGTGTCCTAGCACAATTCCTTCACTAACCATGAAGTGACACTTCTCCCAATTCAAAACAAGATTAGTGTCTTCACAACGTTGTAGCACTAGAGAAAGGTTAGTCAAACAATTATCAAAAAAGGAACCATATACCGAAAAGTCATCCATGAATACCTCCATGATCTCCTCAATCTACTCGGAGAAGATAGCCATCATACAACGCTGGAAGGTAGCGGGTGAATTACACAATCCAAGTGGCATCCTCTTATAAGCAAATGTCCCCCATGGACAAGTGAAAGTGGTCTTCTCTTGATCATCCGGATGGATAGGAATCTGAAAGAAGCCACTATAACCATCTAGATAGCAAAAATGAGAGTGTTGAGCTAACCGTTCAAGCATTTGATCTATAAAGGGGAGCGGGAAGTGGTCCTTCCGAGTGGACATGTTCAGCTTCCTATAATCAATGCACATCCTCCAGCCCGTAACAGTCCTAGTTGGAATCAACTCGTTGTTCTTATTCGTCACAACGGTCATTCCTCCTTTCTTCGGAACTACATGCACCGGGCACACCCACTTGCTATCCGATATGGGAAATATGATACCTGCATCCAACAACTTAAGAATCTCCTTCTTCACAACCTCTTTCATGATCGGATTTAACCGTCTTTGAGGTTCTTGTGAAGTCTTATGATCGTCCTCCATTAGTATCTTATGCATGCAAAAAGAAGGCTTAATGCCAACAAGATCATCAATAGTATAACCTAAAGCCTTTCGATGTTTCCTCAAGACATGCATTAGTTTAGACAATTCAGTTTCGGAAATAGAAGCACTAACGATAACGGGATAAGTAGACTCCGGACCAAGGAAAGCATACCTCAAGTTACTGGGAAGTGGTTTAAGCTCCATGACTAGGGGTGCTTTCTGAGGTGGATCCGTGCTTCCTCCTTCCAGTGGAGTAGACTTAGATCGAAGAACTGGACTTTCATAACTCTCAGTTGACATTATCTCGCTTGTGACCTCGGTCGAGGTCCAAGGTGGGTGACCGAGATGTTCTTTAGATAAGAACACCTCGCTTGGTCCAGAAAGTGCCCCAGTCGAGGTACTTGAACTTGGACCGAAACCTAATTTGCTCTTCTTCCCTGAATTAGTCTTTCAATCTTATCTCCTGGATCTGCTTCTAATGCTTTTAAGCTCCGTATATCTGCATCACAAGAAACATCTATACTTTCCTCCATTAAACTAAAATTAAGAACTCTTTCAAGAGGGTCATTAATAAGGATAGAGCTCACCAATTCTCTTGATTCTTCTTCATCATAGATGTTGAAGATATCATCTTCTAGCGGCTCTCCTTTCATTGCATCAAGCAATGCAAACTCTACTTCATCTCCACCAATGTTGAATTTCAACTTGGCGTTGTTACAATCCACTTTGCAACCCAAAGTTGCTAGAAATGGTCTCCCGAGAATGATAGGAATGGGATAATCTACGGGTAAATAGAAATTACCTAACTTGACGGGAACGTCTTCTAAGATGCCCACGGGATGGGTAATGGAGCGATCCGCCATGTATAGCCTTATCTTCACCGACTTGGGCTCTCCAAGTCCGATCTTCTCACATAGCTCCAGTGAGATGATACTAACGCTTGCTCCTTGATCACACAACGCTTCATAAGTTACATCCCCAACTTGAATGGGAATGCAAAATGAACCAGGATCTCTTAATTTGGGTGGCATCTTCTCCTTCATGATTTGAATGAGCTCCAAGGATTTAGATATCATCCTTACTTCTCCAAAATCTTCCAACTTCCTCGCTCTTGATAGGATTTCTTTCAGAAACTTCCCATAGGCGGTCATCCCTAGAATAGCATCAAGGAAAGGGATGTTAATGTGTAGCTTATTCATTAGGTCTAGAAACTTACCAAAATGCTTGTCTAGATGTGCTCTGGCCCTTGACTGGGGGAATGGAAGTGGTGGTTTATAAGCATGAGGTGGAACATAAACTTCAGATTTATCCTTCACTTTTTGGGGCTCCACCTCGGTTGGCACCTCGACCGAAGTGTTCCTCGTCTGATCTTGGACTGAGGTGTTCTTCGTTTGGGATGGCACTGACCGAGGTACTGGATCTGCAGTTTTCAGTCCACTTCTTGTCATTATTGCCATAATCTTTCCCTTAGGGTTGCTCTCTGTCCTTGCTGGGACCTTCCCTGGATCTCTTGGCGCTTCATTCGCCTTGTTAAAGAATTGTTGCTCTAAGGCTTTTTGTGCCTTCGAAATTGAATTCATTGATGTCTCCATAGCGTTGAGCTTGATCACAATTGCCTCCAGCACTGCATCTTTCTTCTCTGGCTGGGACGAACTTGATCCAGGTTCCTGGCTTCTCAATGGAGTAGTAGAAGAAGAAGAAGAAGAAGAAGAAGAAGAAGAAGGGGGGTTAAGAGCATTTTGAGCATGAGAATAAGGGTTACCCGGATTTTGTTGATTAGATCTCCAATTGTTGTTGTTGGAGTTTCTATTGTTGTTCCGCGGCCCTTGATAGTTGTTTCTTCCTTGATATCCTCCATCTTGCTCTTTCTTCGTTTGAGCTACTAAAAGCTCTTTCAATGCCTTTACCTTATTGATAGCGAGGTAAGTTGAGCTCCATTTTATGATGTTTCCTGGAAGCTAACTCTCCTTGCTTCATTCTCGGTTCCTTGATGGGAGTACTTCTCAATGTGTAAAGCTTGTTTTTCAATGAACTCCCAAGATTCGTCTATCGGCATATCCATGAATGTGCCGGCGGAAAGTAGTTGGACATTGAATTGAGTAGCTTCATCCAATCCCTTGAAGTATATCTCCAACAACTCGATCTTTGGAATCCCATGATGTGGGCAATCCAATAGAACATCCTTGAATCTCTCCCATGACTTGGACAAACTATCCTTGTCCTTGATAATAAAAGCATTGATCTTCCCTCTCATTGTAGCGGTCTTAGAGGGAGGGAAGAACTGTAATATCCGGAATTTCTATTCCATTTAATTTCCGAATCAAATCGGACGTCGAGCTATTGACGGTTTCCCATTCTATTTATTAGTTCTTTCTCCACAAATTCTATCATTTTATGTAGAAATTTATTCACATAAAATGATAGAATTTTATCAAACCTAATTCTTATAATTAATTCTTAAAGACGACTTTTGACGAGACCATGATAAGGCTAAGACGAGATCACGACAAGGCTGAGACGAGACCATGACAAGGTCATGACACATTTTGACAAGGCTGTGACAAAGCCATGACAACCTCATACACTCTTTTAGCCCACTATTTCTACTTAGATTCAGCCCAGTTTCTAGCCATTGCTTCCAGCCCAGCCAGGAGCAGACCAAGGGATTCACGCCAAAACCTTCAGCTGCCTCTCTCCCCATCTGCTTGTAACAGTTGAATAAATGAAACATTAAAAGAGCTGTAACAACCCAAGGATTTCACGCCAGAAGAGAAGGCTGCAACGTTCTATTTGCTTCCAAATTTACATAAAACACTCCCCCCTTCTTCTGTCTTGATTCTCGGTTTTCAGCAGCCCCATCGGTCTTCAGCAGCCCCATCGAAACAACAGCAGCCCATCAAAACAGTAGCAGCCCATCGGAACAGCAGCAGCCCCATCTGTGCACTTGAATGCCGGGAACAGAAGCCTTCACACTGCGGCTAGTGAGTCTAATCTCTCGACCCTCTCTTCCCCTACTAGTTGCTGTCTCTAACCATCTGAACGTCCTCTTCTGCAGTGGTAATCGAAGCCTTGTTGCGGACTGTATTCAGCACAGCAGTGAAGACGTTTCTGCATATGTTCGGTTGGCCTCTCACTCCCTTGTTGTCCTCTTTCTATTCAGTCACACATTGGGCAAAAGTTTATATTCCATCCCTGTTGTTTTACAGATAGAGAGCCTTCCCCATCACCAGAATCTTTCCTAAGTTGCAATCAAGGTCTCAATAAAGGGTAATTAGATCTTTTCTCCCTCCCCTGAATACATATCTTCTTTAATCGAATAAGTTACGGTGTACCGTGTGCTGCTGATGAACTTAGGACATTGGGATCAATAATTAGTTTGGGTTAGAAGAGAGTGATGAAAATATTAGAAACAAATCTGTTGTAAATAATGGTGTTTCTTAAGTTTTGAGAAGTTAAAAACTGTCAATATTGCAGACCAATGTTAGGGCGTTATATTGAAGATCCACCGTTGACTTTTTGATAGATCATAGATAGATATATGTAGTTTACTGTGTTAAAATTTGAGAATAAATGAACGGTCGGATTGAAAGTTATAGGGTCTCAAAGTGGAGTAGTTGAGCTGTTTTTCCAACATTGATTTTTGACTAAATATAGGAACATTTTTAGTGTAGTAGCCAACTTTAAGGAGTTTTGTAGAAGTGATAATTGAACAGTTTTAGGAAATTCTTGCTTCTATGAGTAGATTAGATATCATAGATAATTTAGAGATTTATTTTAGAATTTTTATAAAATTATTTTAATTTTATATTTGAAGTTGTAGTTGGACCTTGTTGACTTTTCGAGAAGTAGAAAGTGGGTAGTTTCTCTAGTTTTACCTAAAATCACCCTAGGGAGTAGAATATGGTTAATTAGCCTCAAGTAAGAATTTTAAGTATGTATTACGAGTTTTTGGAAGTCTCGGGACCAAGGGTAATATAGTCCTGTTACCTTAAATAAGCACTGTAATAACTTCTACAAATAGGATCTTACATCTTAGGAGTGTTAGACTTCTAAGTACCTAGGGAAATGTATTGACCCACATGCCTCCTTTGACAGGCAACTGAGTTTCTGCTGTTACAAATTGAGTGGTGGTTAAGAGAGAGTTGAGATTTAATTCTGGTAAGTCCACGGACTTACTTAGCTAGCTTCTTGCATGTGTATGATGTGTATGACTGGTGTTTGATAGTTTAGATAAATAACGAAACCGGAATAGGCCGAATTTAGTATATTGTATAACTGACCCAAGTGTATGATAACGGGTCGTGACATGATCTACCTAGCTCTTGCGAGAGTCTAGGAGGTTCCCTGCGACCAGGTAGACGGTCAAATGCATTAGTACCATTCCGCGTTGGTAAACGGGGACAGGGGCGAGGTTTGGGATTCCCTCGTGTCACAAAATAAGTATCATTAGTAATGACGTACCACTTAATTAAAGATAACAAAAGGAATGAGTGATGCATGATGATTGTGTATGTTGTGTGTTTATGCTTTTACCTTTATACTTATGCATAGATTGTTAGCTAACGGTTGTATACCGCTTGTAGATGCCTTGCAGGTTAGGGAGGCGATCGAGTGATCCGGCGGTAGTGGGCAGCCCGGGTTCCGTGCATTATAGGACGGGACTATTATCTTTTATTTCACGACTGTTGAGACTGATGTTGTCATTTTGGTTTTGAGACTTGACTGTATTGTTTTCAGATTTGGACTTTTCATTTCGCTCATGATATAAAACTATATGTTTTGCCTTTGTATTTGTGTCATGTTGTAAAGTCCGATGAAGTTGTTGTCACGCTAAGGGCCGGGACCCTATTGTAAGGTCTCAGCTCGTAGCATTTCGAGTCCTCTAGGATTCGGGGTGTTACAAGAACTTAGTTAGAAACTCCGTCGTCATCTCTTCCTAAGTGTTGATCTTTTCGGACGGAAGAGATTGATACCAAGCAAGCGTCTTGTCATTCAAAGAGAAATAGAAAGGCCTTAGCTTGTAGTTGTTGTTTTCCAGTCTTGAAGGTCTCAAGGTCTCCATCAAAATCTCATAGTTTTGCAAATGCTGATGCGGATACTCCCTCTCTAAACCTCCAAATTGACATTGTCGGATCATGGATAGAACTTGCGGTCGAAGTTCATAATCATACTCAGCTGGATCACTTAGGTGTACTCCTGGACGCCTCACTTGCTGATTGGTGTCCATTTTATGTCCTAGGATTTGTGGAACATTAGCAAAAAGATCATCTTGGATAGGCATCCGAGTTGGTAGGTGCACACCGGCCGGGGAAACTAGGACTAGGTCCTGCCTCGGTCGAGGATCTGGGATCGGTCGAGGCAGAAACTGGGCCCTTAGAGTGGCCATATCTGCTTCAATTCCTTCAGTTCTGGCGCGAGTCTCTTCTCTCTCTCACTGTAGCTCTTCTCTATTAAAGTGTAGCTGTTCCAGCGCCTTCTTCAATTCGGCTTCAAGATCGCGATCGTCTTGATTGGCCATCTTAGCTTCTCTTAATCTTTGCTTGTAAGTCTTTTCTGGTTCGGGATCGTAAGGAACGATTTCCTTTCCAGCACGGTTTCTTCGCATAAACCTAAAACGATCATGCGAAAACACTCAAGTAGAGTGGTTAATAGCAACAAGGGCAATTGCCCCGAAAGACAACCAAAACCGGTTGGTCTAGACCGAGTCCCTGGCAACAGCGCCAAAAACTTGTTCGCTCCAAACGGTGTGTGCAAGCTTTAATATTTATAATCCAAGAAGTATGCTTGAAAAAATATGCAAACCGGTAGTGTACGGGTCAATCGTAATAAAAGCAAGAATTCTAGGGGTCGATCAAAGGGACTTAGGTGAAACAAAGCACAAAACCAGGTTGTCAAATATTACAATTAACTAAAAGCAATTAAAGCAATCAAAGATGAGATAAAGTCAAGTAAGGGGAAATGTGGATTCTAGGGATTAAAGCATCTAGTTGTGGTTCCGACTCAAGATCTCAAAAGATAACACGGACAAAGCTGAGGTTTGCAAAAGGAAGGTGTTTCTAAGGTGGGAATAGATCACCGGGTAAGTCTAACTACTCACTATCCCAAACCAAAGCTCCTATCACCGGGTAAGTCTCAAGGTACTAAGGAAAGGATTATAATGTCAAACCAATACACCACCCAAGAGAATAGAATCAACCTTTACCGGGTAAGTTTCAAGCTAACTCACAAAGATGGGATGAAGGCACACTCAAACCCCAATAAAGGATAAACATTTATTACCTACACTCATGATCTTAGGTATACAAGCAAAGGAATCACCGGGTAAGTCTCATCCTAGGCTTGCATTGAACCAGGAAAGGTGTAATAAGGATAGAATTTGGCAAACTTGAACCCTTAACTTCAGAATAGGTTCAGGAAAGGTCACCTCATTCAATCAGATCCCACCCCGGCCGAGATGTTCAACGACTGAGCGAGGTGTTCTAGGGTTAAGGTTAAAGACTTGAGCTTTCAAGGTCCTGCTGAGATTAAGATCATTCTATCATCGTCTATCCCACAACTTTCAGCCAAGCACCCTAGAATCGCATAAGAAACTTAGCCAACAATCATCATGGTAACAATAATCAAATTTATGGGAAAGGAATCAATATTCAAACAAGAAAACCTTATGAAAAAGGTCTCAATAACTGAATCAAAAAACAAACAAACTGCGTTCCTCAAGTCACAAATCAGCAAAGACAATAAACCAAAAGACAATCTAAGAAAGTCTTATAAACTCCTTCAAAAGCAACTCCAACTATGATTCCTTCCTTCCTTGAACTTCAATCCTTCAATACTTCCTTCAACTTCCTTCAACACCTCCAAAAAATCCCTCAATTGCTGGATGCTCCAAGCATGGTTGAATTATGGAAAATTCAACCCTTTATATATGAGAATTATCTTCCAAAGATAAAATATTTTAAAAAGATAATTTCCTATAAAATATAAATCTCTCTCTCATAATAAATCATTCAGAAATCATATCTTTCTTCCAGAAATCCAGCCAAAAATATGAGATATCTTCTTTCCAAAAATAAAATATCTCAGCCAAAAATATAGATCTCGCCGGCGGCAGGGTATTCGCCACGGTCGGGACGCTCCTCAAGATCTCCTCGGTGGAGGTGGTACTGTAGCTGACCGAGGTGAATCTCAACTGAATGTGAAATCTCTCGAATCTGGTCCAAAGTAAATCTTCTTAATCATTTCCATGCTTCCTGAGGTCTTCCTTAAGCTCCAGAATGTAGCTCCAATGACTCCTTAGCTCCCTTAGCTCCATTTTAGTCCAAAACGTGCTATTTTACCTACAATTACAACGAAACTAGGTATTGACCTCGATTCCCGCAAAGGTAGACAAAACAACAATATAATCACATAATATACATCCATACATGCAGATTTATGAAGATAAAACGTCCAAACTAGCCCTAAAATATAGACTATAATACATGCTATCAGTATGCCACCACTCCAACTCGCTCTAGAGTCACACAAGGCATGGCAAATTGGGGATTCCATTTTTCCTTAATATCGAAATATTTGGTCAATGTTACCCTCATCCAGGTATGAGCTCCTACTCGGAACTTTAGAGGCCGACACCTCTTAACAGCACACAACTATTGACGGCTTTGCGCTATTAGTATCCGCTTTTGGATCAATGCTACTCGAGCCTCATTATCTTGTTCCTACTCAAGCACCATTTAGCTCATCACATCATAGAGGTACATAACACCTTTCTCCATACAACGCTTATTATAAAGCTATTCTGACCGACATAGGTCAATTGTCGCTATATGGTCTTAATCACAAATGGTGATCTGACCATACCAATATCCAGCCTAGAGTTCGCCCCTAAAGGTGTGTGCAAATAAGCTTTAAATTTATAAAACTAGAATCAAGCAGCGAACCCGCAGTGTACGGATCGACGTAGTTAAGCAAGAATTCCAGAGTATCGAACACAGGGATTTGGGTGGGAACAAATTCAATTGCAGATTATCAAGCGAGTAAATATGAGAGTTTTGCAAATATTGGGAAAACAACAATCCTAAAGATCCAAGTATCCAGCTGTGGCAATTGATTCAAGATTTACTATTGATATAAAGACATAGTTGAGATATGCAGAGGTATGCTAATGTAAGGTAATCGTACGGTGAAGTTCCAAAAACCTTATATGACTCTCCTATAAGGCACTCTCTATACAGGTTGTTGAGGCTCAATATAGAAAGATTCTAAAGGTGAGAATTAATGTCAAATACCCAAACTTGTAATCCAAGGATCAAGACTAACTTAACCGATTGAGGTTGTGACACTCACAATCGAGGTAGAGGTTTTTGAGGCTTCACTACCACCTAGAAAAGACAAGTCTAAACTAAGTTAAAGCAAATCTTTAACTTTGGATTAAAGTAAAAGCAAGTTCGTAAACTTAAGGGAAATTACGGTTGGATCTTGAGATTCCACGGTCGTGGAACTCAAGAACAACCCGTAATTTAGGGTTCGTCGACGATTCTCTCAAACTCTCAATGTCTAATCTGTTTACGATCGATCTATCATCATCTAAGCCACAACTATCAACCCTTTACCTTAGAATTGTTAAGGGTTTTTAGCCAATAACAGTCATGTTGATATCAATTCAAGAATTAAAAGATAGAAAGATGAAAACTTCCGAAAACTTTCAATAAACTTCAAACCAATCTCAAAGTCACAATCAAGAACAAGTATCGTCACAAAATTCAGAATAAAGCAAACAATCACAATCTTAGGAAAGAAGGAAGAACGGGATGTCAATCCGTCTTCCAAATCAAACCTAAACAAGAAGAGAAGTCTTCTTGCAAGAAACCTTCCGAATCTTCCGTAAATCTGGGAAATATGGAAATCCCAACGATAATCTCCACCAAGTGCGGGATTAGGGCAAATCCAAGCACGAACTTTGATCTCCAACGAGATCTCCAATTGCCTCTAAACGAGGGTAAGCGGGGATGCCGTCGATAAGCGGTCTTGTCGCAAGTGTAAGCCTAAAGCGAGATGTATGCGTCCATAACGGAATTTCCCTTCGTCCGTCTTTTTATAGGGCAAGATGAAATATCGACCCCGCCCAATCTTTAAAAGATCGTGGCTTCAAAGTGTGGCGAAAAAGATCGCCAAGATCACGGTCGTGGAAGTTTCCACGACCGTAATTTAGAGCGTGGAAAAGTGTCACAGTTTGAACCATGTATTCCACGACCGTAATAGTTACTGGAATGCATCACGCCTCTCTTTGCAAGGTTCCACGGCCGTGGAACTGAACGTGGTTTGTAATACGGCCGTATTTTAGAGCGTGGTTTAGGGCAAGAACGTGATTCTTCCCTAGCCTCGTGCATTCCTCAAGTTGAACTCCAATTTGCTCCTAAGAATGCCCTCAATCCATGGACATATCAAATCAACTCTTCTTTGCTCGATTCCGCTCGGAAATGACTCCCAATCACCTATAATCAACATAGAACTAGTGTAGACATCCATATCGACAATATAGGCAATACTAGCTCACTTATGCAACGATGCTCAATCAAAGACTATCAATATGAATCAAATACGTTTAGAAAACGTGCCTAAAGTATCACAATATTTCATGCTAACAAATAACCTCATACTTGCAACTTGCTTGTCCCTAAGCAAGGTCTTTCAAAAAGTTTTTAGAATAAGAGTTAGGATGAAATATGTGTACCTTCTTTTGGATGAATGTGCCTTCTAAAGAATAGATCATTCTCAAACCTTGCTTCAATCGTTTATCAAACATTCATACACTTAATCAAAGAGTAAAAAGCAAAGAAACTCATGAATCAATCAAACTTCTAAACAAGCATCATAACCTTCAAACATTATCAAAATCAATCATAAGAAACTTCAATTTAGATCACCAAGTCATATAACATTCTTTTGATCTTAAGGACTTTCAAAGAAAAGGTCTAGAATGTGGAGGGGAAGGAAACCTTTAGGGAATGTGGTGCTTGAATCTGGGAAAGTGGACAACTACTTCTTCTTCTTTTGCGGTTTCCGCACACTTTCACTTTAGAGCTTCGCTCTCTTCTCTTCATTTTTCGACTTTACTTTTGGAGTTATGGATAGAGGTGCACAAAAACCGAAGCCTAGAAGATTGGCGTTTCTCAATTTTCATGAGATGCCTCAAACCCTTAGCGCACATACCATAATCCGCTAGGAATATCGCTCAATCCGACTTTGGCAAGACACAAACACCCGGCTATGTGAATGGTGCCGAGTTACTCATCGTCATGATTGACTTCCCCAAACCTATAATTTCTTTCTATTCATTTGATTGCAAATAATTGCTCTCATGGCCCTCCCACATCAAACATGCCTTTTTCATTCACTTCTCCAAAATTCCCGGATAGGTAAAGGAGGTTAATATTTCAATGAGGAGCTAAAATGATCAAAAGGAAGAAGAAAGAAAAATCGAATTGCCTTAATCATCTCAATAAGAAGCATAAGAACTCATAGTGTGATTTCAACTTCAATTTCTCAACATGATTTAGACAATATTCATCACATTATGAAACTTGCAAAAGAGGTATAGTTCATTCATTCAAATTCTTTTCGATTCACTATTCTTTTAAGCATGTAATTGTTATCAAACTCCATTCACAAGTAATGATTATCATGGAAATCATCTCAATTCATTAGAAGCACAAAATTTTCAAAATTTTTCAATTTTTATGGGTTTTTCAAGTTATTTTTCATGCAATGCAATAATGAAACGTGCAACACATAATGAACATGCAATGATAGTCTCGAATGAAAGCAAACATAGTGAGTAGAGTTATTACAAACTTTTAGTACATCCCACCCCATACTTAGGACGAACATTGTCCCTAATGTTCAAAATAAAGAAAGAAATGAAAGAAAAGAAAAAGAAACTCACAAGGTGGCGGTGGAATGTCTAAAGCGAACGGTCATGCATCAAATCACTGCGGTGCTGGCGGAGGCGGGAATGGAGAGAAGCTCGGATCATAGAATTTGCCCAAACTGCTGGCGGTAGACATCCCTCATCATGTGGTCGAGGTCATCTAAGCGTCCGTCTCTAGCATCGGCTCGGATCTCCAACGCTCCTACTCTCTCTGAAAGTCCGGTAGCCCAATCCGGCATCTGCTCGTACCATCCCGGGGCCTGACTGTACCATGTTGGGGCGTCGGATGGTGCTGGTGCTGGTGGTGGTGCTGCTGGCTGCTCTGTGGACCAAGGAGGGGGAACGCCATACCATGTGGGAGGTGTGGTCATCCACGTAGGCCTCTCACTCATGCTAGCCGGCGAGAAGACGAGCATGAGGCTCTAGCTGGACGTGGAGAGCGTCTAGGTACATCTGGGGCCGCCTCCGGCTGATCCGGAAACGTGCCAAAGTCCTGCTCGGCTCCTCCACCCTCGAACTGATCTCTCATATCCTCCTCCTCAACAACCGGTGGTGGGACATAAGGGGGAGCTACTATCCTGTTCGCATGCATAGCAGCGAACGTCTCCTTCCAATTATGGCGTTCCGCCATAATGGAGTACTCCGGTAGCCACTCAATACCCCTGCCCGTCCTACTCTCCCAAGGCATGCCCGCATAAGGCGGACCTCTATGTGTGGGGAAGATGAGACCCCTAACCATGAAGGCATGGAGTCCTAAAGGTACGGCCGGTATGCGGGTGCAAGCAGACAAATCAACACCCAAGCTCCTAGCAATGTGGGTAACTATCCCACCATATCCTATTTTTCCCTTCTTCTTGTTCTTGAGCTTGTTCATAGTAGCAGCCAAGAGAGTAGCCCAATCTGCACGGCGTCCATAGAGCATGGAGTAAAGCAAGAATAGCTCATCCGTCTTGATCTTTTGGGGCGTCTCCGTCCTAGGAAAGAGACACTCCGAAAGAACACGGTGAGCTATCTTCAAGGCTAGATGGTACATCAATCTAGCCTTGGTATCAGCGGGTTGCCAACGGTCCTCGTCGGCGTATATCATCGCAACCTCCTTCCAAAAGTCCTTGGCGTAAACGCCACTCGGAAATCGACCGTTAAAGGTCTCATGGAACCCGAAAATGGTCCCAAACTCACGGATGCTAAAATGGTAGTCTCTCTCCATGAGACGGAAAGAGACGGTCCTATCTACGTGGCTGTGCTCGAAAGACGTCACAACCTCCCGTGTAATCTCCTCATAAGCGTCTTCTCGGATAGCCGAGAAGACAACTAATCCGGCTCTATCCAAAAGCCAAGTAAGATCCTCCACAATGTTGAGAGGAGCTAGATCCTCCAACAACAAATATCTAGGGCCAATCACTGCCCTCTCCTTGATCCTATCAAGTGCATCAAGATGATCGTCGTGTATGGTCGGGACTCTAGGGTGAGGGGTGAAGATGGAGGTGAAGGCGAGGATGGAGGTGAAGGGGAAGAGGGTGGTGGTGCCCTAGAGGATGAGGAGGAGGAGGGATTACCCTTCCTCTTCTTATTCTGACCACTCTTCTTCTCTTTTATCCTCCCTGAAACTCTTCTCACAAAATCCATTCTGCTCAAAATTACGGTCTGTTCTTCAGAAACCACGGCCGTAATTTCCCCAGAGACCGTGATTCGTCTCAGAAAATCACAAATCTCAGCAAATCAGCAATCAATCTCCACAACAGGCAGTCCTAGTCTAATTCCTTCCAATCTCAATCAGTTCTTCCTAAAAATCTCTAGCAAAAACGAACCAAATTGGCGAGAATCAAGAAGAGAGAAAAAAACCTATTTTTCGGATTGAAAAATCCGAATTGTGCGTTCGTTGATGAATTTCCGCTTGATTCGTCGCTTGGATCTTGTTTGTGGTTGAATTTCCTGCAGCTTAGGAAGAAGAATCGTTGAAAACGATTAGGAAACGAAGATTTGAGAGGGGGTCGTGGGTTTTCGGCACTTAGGTCGTGGAAAGAGGGGTTTTGGGTGGTTTTTGTGAAGAATGTGGCTTATATAGTCACAGGCAAAATTTTTGAAAATCACGGTCTGTCGGGGTGTTCCACGGCCGTGGAAGTGTACGGAACCGTGGTTTTGGTGATTTTTCAAAGGTTTTTGGAAATTACGGGCACTGTAGCTATGACGACCGTAATTTAGACCGTGGAACCCTTTGTAAAGCTCCAAAGTCCAAATTTCGTCGCTCTTCTTCAACATTATCCTTCTCGTTTCCTTCTCCATCGATCCTACATCCAAAAACACGAACATACCGGAAGAAATCGAGGCAAAAACAAAGCGAAAACGTCTATACTAAGCTAAACTATGAATCGAAAACAAAAACGAAAATGCAATACCTTGGGTTGCCTCCCAAGAAGCGCTTTGTTTAAGGTCCGTAGTTAGACCACTCTCGCACTTATTCGAGTGCGGTAGGCGCGAACTCTTCAGCTTGGAGTTCCGGCGTATACTTCTTTAGTCGTTGGCCGTTCACCTTAAAACTTCCGCTCGCTTCACCCCATACTTCAACTGCACCATGGGGGAAAATACGCTTAATTAGAAAAGGTCCCGTCCAACGAGATTTAAGCTTACCTGGAAAGAGGCGAAGTCTTGAATTGAAGAGGAGAACTTGATCTCCTTCTTTGAAGTCCTTTGGAATGATATGCTTATCATGCCAACGCTTTGCTCTCTCCTTGTAGATCTTAGCGTTTTCATAAGCGTTCAAGCGGAGTTCATCCAGCTTATTGATGTCTAGGAGACGCTTCTCTCCTGCTTCCTTCATGCCGAAATTCAGCCACTTGATAGCCCAAAACGCTTTGTGCTCCAACTCTACCGACAAGTGACAAGACTTCACATACACAAGATTGTATGGCGTGGTTCCTATGGGAGTCTTGTACGCAGTCCGGTATGCCCATAATGCATCGTCAAGCTTCAAGGACCAATCCTTCCTAGTCCTTGAAACCGTCTTCTCTAGGATTCCTTTGATCTCCCTATTTGAGATCTCAACTTGTCCACTTGTTTGTGGATGATAAGGGGTAACGACCTTGTGAGTAACCCCATACTTAGCTAGAAGAGCTTCAAAGCGACGGGCTATGAAGTGAGAACCTCCATCACTAATGATCGTCCTTGGCGTCCCAAATCGCGGGAAAATGGTCTTGTTGAAGAACTTAACTACCACCATGGCATCATTTGTGGGAGAGGCAATTGCTTCCACCCATCTAGAAACGTAGTCTACCGCCAATAGTATGTATTGGTTTCACCAAGAAGATGGGAATGGTCCCATGAAATCAACTCCCCAAACGTCGAAAATTTCCACCTCTTGGATGTTGTTGAGGGGCATCTCATTCCTTCTAGAGATATTGCCTGTTCTTTGACAAGCATCGCAGCAAGAAACAAAGGATTGCACATCTCTAAATAAGGTAGGCCAAAAGAATCCAGATTGCAATACCTTTGTGCTAGTCTTGTTCGAACTAGCGTGTCCTCCACAAGGTAGTGAATGACAATGGCGGATGACACTTTGCATCTCATCTTCCGGCACACATCGTCGAATGATGCCATCCGGACCTCTCTTAAAGAGGAGAGGCTCGTTCCAATAGTATTCCCGGACGTCCTTAAAGAACTTCTTCCTTTGTGCGTATGATAGTCCGGGTGGTATCTCCTGGCAAACCAAATAGTTAACAAAATCAGCAAACCATGGTTCGTTACCTTTGGAGATCACGTTGATGCACTTCTCTATGATATGTAGGTGTTCGTCCGGAAAGGAGTCATCAATGGGTAGATGATCGTCCTCTAGATGTGTTAGGCGACTCAAATGATCCGCAACAGAATTTTCTGAACCCTTCTTGTCGCGGATCTCAAGATCGAATTCTTGTAGGAGAAGAATCCATCTAATTAGCCTTGGTTTCGCATCTTTCTTCGCAAGGAGGTACTGGATCGCAGCATGATCCGTGTAGACAATCACCTTTGCACCTACAAGATAAGAGCGAAACTTGTCAATAGCATAGACAATGGCTAAAAACTCTTTTTCGGTAGTGGCGTAGTTGAGCTACGCTTCATCTAGCGTCTTGCTAGCATAGTATATGGCATGGGTTCGCCCTTCCTTTCGTTGTCCAAGAACCGCTCCAATAGCTACGTCACTAGCATCGCACATAATCTCAAAGGGAAGAGTCCAATCCGGAGGTTGGATAATGGGTGCTGAAATTAGAGCTTGCCGAATGGTGTTAAACGCGTCCAGACATTCCTGTGAAAACTCAAAAACCGCATCCTTCATCAATAGATTAGTGAGAGGTTTTGATATCTTAGAAAAGTCCTTAATGAAACGTCTATAAAATCCAGCATGTCCTAGGAAACTTCTTATCCCTTTCACCGAAATTGGGGGAGGAAGTTTCTCTATAGTCTCTATCTTAGCCTTGTCTACCTCTATCCCTCTACTAGAGACTAAGTGACCTAATACGATTCCTTCCTTAACCATAAATTGACACTTTTCCCAATTAAGAACTAGGTTAGTGTCTTCACATCTTTGCAAAACAAGAGAAAGGTTAGAAAGGCAATCGTTAAAAGAGGAACCGTATACGGAGAAGTCGTCCATGAAGACTTCCATGATTTCCTCTACGTATTCGGAGAAGATGGCCATCATGCACCGTTGAAAGGTGGTTGGGGCGTTGCAAAGCCCAAACGGCATTCTCCTATAAGCAAACGTACCCCACGGGCACGTGAATGTGGTCTTCTCCTGATCGTCCGGATGTATCGGAATCTGAAAGAAACCACTATAGCCGTCAAGGTAGCAAAAATGTGAATGTTGTGCTAACCTTTCAAGCATTTGATCAATGAATGGCAATGGAAAATGATCCTTCCGCGTTGCGTTGTTGAGCTTGCGGTAGTCTATGCACATCCGCCATCCAGTCACGGTTCGGGTAGGAATGAGTTCGTTGTTCTTGTTGGTGATGACCGTCATTCCTCCCTTCTTCGGAACTACTTGAACTGGACTCACCCACTTACTATCGGAGATAGGATAGATGATACCTGCATCAAGAAGTTTAAGAATTTCCTTCTTGACAACCTCCTTCATGGTCGGATTCAACCACCTTTGAGGTTGTCTTGAATTTCTAAAATCTTCCTCCATTAGTATCTTATGCATGCATAGGGAGGGTTTAATTCCTACTAAGTCCTCTATAGTATAGCCTAAGGCTTTTCTATGTTTCCTAAGGACAATCATGAGCTGTTCATGTTCATCTATGCTTAGTTCGGAACTAACGATAACTGGAAAGATAGAATTAGATCCTAGAAAAGCGTACCTTAGATGAGTAGGAAGTGGTTTTAATTCAATTGCTTTCGGAGCTTCCAACGATCCTTGAGAAGCATCCGATGTCTCCTTAGAAGTTTCTAAGGATGTTGAGTGTGTTGGAGAAGAATCAGAAGAAGTTGAAGAAGCGTTCCGATCACTCTCTTCCACGGCCAAAATTACGGGTGGATCATGTCCTCCACGGCCGTGGTTTAGGGCGTGGAAGGGAAATACGGTTGTCACATCTTCTCCACGACCGTATAACTCCCTGGAGTGGAGGACGTTTTTGGTTGTGAAATCCACGGTCGTGGAATACAGGGTATGACCGTGGATTCTAACGTTCTCAGCCTCATCGTGGAGTTTCTCGAACTCCTCTTCATGCATCTCTTCTTGTGCTTTCAAGGCTTCAATTTCCTCTTTGCACTCTTCTTCTTCCCCTACATCTGTTAGACTCATAGTAATGCCTTTTTGTAGAGGATCGTTAAAGAGAATCGCACTTACCTCCTCCCTGGATAAACCTTCTTCATCTTGGACATCGTAAATATCCTCATCGAAGATTGGCTCCTTCACTAGAGTGGAAAGGACGAACTCTACTTTCTCTTCTCCTATATCAAAAGCGAGTCTCCCATTCTTGCAATCGACTATGCAGCCGGAAGTTGTAAGAAACGGTCTTCCGAGTATGATCGGGACCGGACTATCTGCAGGAATGTCAAGCACGACAAAATGAATGGGAACAAAGAATTTACCTAGCTTGACCGGGACGTCTTCTATAATACCGACGGGGCGAGTGATGGATCGATCCGCCATGTATAACGTCATCTTTACCGGTTTAGGGTCGCCTAAACCGATCTTCCTGCACAATGCAAGTGGTATGATGCTCACACTTACTCCTAAGTCACATAAAGCGTCGTATGTGACATCTCCCACTCCAATGGGAATGAAAAATGACCCCGGATCCTTCAATTTTGGGGGCATTTTCTCCTTCATGGTCTTGATGAGATCCGAAGAATCCGAACTCATCTTGACCTCACCGAAGTCTTCTAGCTTCCTCTTGTTAGAGAGGAGCTCCTTCAAGAACTTGCCATAAGCCGGCATACCTACAATAGCATCAATAAATGGTATATTAATATGCAGCTTACTCATGAGTTCTATGAACTTACCGAATTGTTTATCTAGGCGCGCTCGCGCTCTAGATTGAGGGAATGGTAGGGGAGGTTTGTAAGCTGGAGGAGGAACATAGACATCTTCCTTCTCCTTCCCCTTCTCCTTGTTCTTCTCTACGGGGACTTCAACGAACGTAGGCTGCGGATCGGTAGTAGTCACTCCGCTCCTAGTTGTTATCGCCATCACCCTTCCTTTAGGGTTGTCCTCCGTCTTTCCTGGAAGTTTCCCTTGATTCCTAGGAACTTCCTCCGCATGGTTGAACATTTGGTTTTCTAAAACCTTTTGAGCTTTATCAACCTTGGAAACTTGATCGTCAACCTTGATGAGGCGGTTCTCCAACCCTTGAAGCTTTCCCAAAATCGTCTCCAATATGGGATCGGGCTTCTCCTTTCCCGAAGTGTTTCCTCCATTTGATGTTTTCCCCTGGCTTCTCAAAGGAGTAGAGGAAGAGGAAGGTGGAGTTAGTGAATTAGAATTGGAAGGGTAAGAGTTACCGGAATTTTGTTGATTAGGGCGCCAATTGTTGTTGTTTGAACCCCTATTGTTGTTCCAATTGTTGTTCCGGTTGTTGTTGTTTCCATTCCAATTGTTATTCCGGTTGTTGTTCCAGTTATTGTTATCGCCGCCATTGTTGTTGCCCAAATAACCAACATCCTTCCCTTGTTGCTTTGGAAAGTTGGTCTTGATAGCCTCCTTCAACTCTTTGATCTCATTGTTGAGGGAGAAAATCTGATTTTGAGCTTCATGTGTGAGCTTTGCTCCTTGCTCCACACGATTTCCCTCCACTTTCCGGTGGGAATATTTCTCTATGACTCTTGCTTGCTTCTCAATGAAGTCCCAAGCGTCATCTTCTCTCATGTCCATGAACTTTCCACATGAGAGGGATTGGAGGTTGAATTGCGTTCCTGCATCCAGCCCCTTGTAGTAAATCTCCAGCAAGGCAAGCTTGGATATGCCATGATGAGGGCAATCCAAGAGCAAATCCTGAAACCTTCCCCAAGATTGAAACAAACTTTCGTTATGTCTCATGGAAAAAGCATTAATCTTACCTCTAAGTTCCGCCGTTTTGGAAGGCGGAAAGAATTTGGTGAGGAACTCCGCGGAAAGGTCTTCCCACGTGTCTAGTTTCCCACTAGGAAGAGCTTGGTACCAAGACAACGCTTTCCCCTTCAAAGAGAAGAAGAAGGGCTTGAGCTTGTAGCTGTTGGTAGTAGCATTCTTCGGTCTCATCGTCTCCATCATACACTCAAAGTTTTGCAAGTGTTGGTGTGGAGATTCAGCGCTTGTCCCGCCAAATTGGTTTTGGCGAACAAGAGTAATAACTTGAGGGTTGAAACTAAACCCTTGTACATCTTCAGCATCAAAATTCACGCCCAAGCGGCGTGGTTGTTGCGTTGGATCCATCCGCTGGCCAAAAGTTCTTGGCTCATCGTCCACACGCTCTATCCTTGTGTTCCTGGGTGGAACACGGCGATTAGCAGCTCCTTGTGGATAAAAGGGATTCGCATTGATCGTGGGATCAATTTCTTCTAGTGGCGGCATGGAAGAGTCACTATCATCAGCGGATGAATGACTTCTTCTTCTTCTAGATCTTGATCCCCTCCTTGAGGATTTCTTGCTTCCTTTATTCTTAAGGTCGCTTAACTCTATCCTCATTTGGAACATCGTATCCTGTAGTCTGCTAACTTCAGATTGATGACGATCCATTTCATCCCGGCGGAGATTCTCGTTCCATTGGAGTTGAGCTTCCTTCTCCGCCAACTCCGCTTGAAGATCACGTTCGTGTTCTTCAGCCATCTTCTTTTCCTTGCGCTTTTGCCTTAAAATTTTCTCTAGCTCTTGATCAAGAGGTAAGAGATCTTCGGTGTTCCTAGACCTGCACATGCACTCAAAAAGATATCAAATAACGAGAGCAAGCTCCCAAGCTTGACAACCGGCTACCGAATTCGGCCGAAACCATATCCCCGGCAACGGCGCCAAAAACTTGTTCGCCCCTAAAGGTGTGTGCAAATAAGCTTTAAATTTATAAAACTAGAATCAAGCAGCGAACCCGCAGTGTACGGATCGACGTAGTTAAGCAAGAATTCCAGAGTATCGAACACAGGGATTTGGGTGGGAACAAATTCAATTGCAGATTATCAAGCGAGTAAATATGAGAGTTTTGCAAATATTGGGAAAACAACAATCCTAAAGATCCAAGTATCCAGCTGTGGCAATTGATTCAAGATTTACTATTGATATAAAGACAGAGTTGAGATATGCAGAGGTATGCTAATGTAAGGTAATCGTACGGTGAAGTTCCAAAAACCTTATATGACTCTCCTATAAGGCACTCTCTATACAGGTTGTTGAGGCTCAATATAGAAAGATTCTAAAGGTGAGAATTAATGTCAAATACGCAAACTTGTAATCCAAGGATCAAGACTAACTTAACCGATTGAGGTTGTGACACTCACAATCGAGGTAGAGGTTGTTGAGGCTTCACTACCACCTAGAAAAGACAAGTCTAAACTAAGTTAAAGCAAATCTTTAACTTTGGATTAAAGTAAAAGCAAGTTCGTAAACTTAAGGGAAATTACGGTTGGATCTTGAGATTCCACGGTCGTGGAACTCGAGAACAGCCCGTAATTTAGGGTTCGTCGACGATTCTCTCAAACTCTCAGGGTCTAATCTGTTTACGATCGATCTATCATCATCTAAGCCACAACTATCAACCCTTCACCTTAGAATTATTAAGGGTTTTTAGCCAATAACAGTCATGTTGATATCAATTCAAGAATTAAAAGATAGAAAGATGAAAACTTCCGAAAACTTTCAATAAACTTCAAACCAAT
Organism: Fagopyrum esculentum; assembly: GCA_033239045.1. Lineage (NCBI taxonomy): Eukaryota > Viridiplantae > Streptophyta > Magnoliopsida > Caryophyllales > Polygonaceae > Fagopyrum > Fagopyrum esculentum. The sequence continues at coordinate 57,210,379 of BSUD01000004.1, forward strand.
CTCAAAGTCACAATCAAGAACAAGTATCGTCACAAAATTCAGAATAAAGCAAACAATCACAATCTTAGGAAAGAAGGAAGAACGGGATGTCAATCCGTCTTCCAAATCAAACCTAAACGAGAAGAGAAGTCTTCTTGCAAGAAACCTTCCGAATCTTCCGTAAATCTGGGAAATATGGAAATCCCAACGATAATCTCCACCAAGTGCGGGATTAGGGCAAATCCAAGCACGAACTTTGATCTCCAACGAGATCTCCAATTGCCTCTAAACGAGGGTAAGCGGGGATGCCGTCGATAAGCGGTCTTATCGCAAGTGTAAGCCTAAAGCGAGATGTATGCGTCCATAACGGAATTTCCCTTCGTCCGTCTTTTTATAGGGCAAGATGAAATATCGGCCCGGCCCAATCTTTAAAAGATCGTGGCTTCAAAGTGTGGCGAAAAAGATCGCCAAGATCACGGTCGTGGAAGTTTCCACGACCGTAATAGTTACTGGAATGCATCACGCCTCTCTTTGCAAGGTTCCACGGCCGTGGAACTGAACGTGGTTTGTAATACGGCCGTATTTTAGAGCGTGGTTTAGGGCAAGAACGTGATTCTTCCCTAGCCTCGTGCATTCCTCAAGTTGAACTCCAATTTGCTCCTAAGAATGCCCTCAATCCATGGACATATCAAATCAACTCTTCTTTGCTCGATTCCGCTCGGAAATGACTCCCAATCACCTATAATCAACATAAAACTAGTGTATACATCCATATCGACAATATAGGCAATACTAGCTCACTTATGCAACGATGCTCAATCAAAGACTATCAATATGAATCAAATACGTTTAGAAAACGTGCCTAAAGTATCACAATATTTCATGCTAACACCTAGCATGCAAGTTCTTAACATTTCTCTTCAAGTCTGGTATAAATACGGTCCTGCCACTATAACCATCCTTTTTAGGATGACCAACTATCATGATAAGTAGGCTCGTACCCACAATTGCACGCATCTACTCCAAAATCCTTAAGGAAGCCCATCCATCTCTATTATAAATGATAATCCACAATATCCCATGAAGTCTAACTACCTGATTAGTGAGTTCCTCTGCTAGCCGAATCACCGACCACGTGTTTTCCTTAGTGGAATTAACATGTGCGGTACTAGTCAAACAGTCTACCATAACTCAGGTAGCATTAAAGTTCTCGCTCAGTCTTAAACCGATAACAAAGTTCATGAAGATTTTCTCTAACTTCCACTACAACATGGCAGTGGATGGAGTTCTCCTCTGGGTCTACAATGCTCTATCTTGAACTGCTAACAGGTCGCACATCGGCTACAAATCTAACCACATCGGGCTTCAGCTATCCCCTCCAAAAGACTGTCTAACATCTTGTTACATCTTACTAACACCTGGTTGCTCTGAGTAAGGTATGATGTGAGCCTCATGCAAAATCCATTGTATAGGCTCTGCATTAGAGGGTACACAGACAAACTCACAGCGTCTCATCAATCCATCAGCACTGAATAACCGTTAGGTGAATATAAAGGATAAAGATACTCTACAAGGGGGGTTGAATAGAGTATGGGAACTTTTTGCAAAAACCTATCTGAAGGCTTTGAAACCGATTTCAAAAGCCTTGATGTCGATATGAGCTCTTTGTGACACACTTTGATTTCAAGGTCTTCGAAACAGGGGCGGCCCTTGGAGGGGGCAGGGTGGGGCGGCCGTCCACCCCTCCAAAAAAAATAATAAATAAATAAATATATATTTTTTTTTTGAAAAAAATCGTTTTAAAATGGGTTGTGGCTTCTCTCGTTTATAAAAACTTTTTCTACAATTTATTTTTTAAAAATATCACTATTCTTGTGTTATATTTAAATGTTTTTTTTGGATCTTTCGTCGAAGTGAACGAAACTTCATAAGTATTTCCCGTTTTAGACTCGGAGTGAAATAATTCACCAAAATGCACGAGATTTGTTGTTTGGATTAGAAGCGCGGTCTTAGACTACACTCTTATTTGTAAAAAGCGTTGTCGAGGACAACGTTTTAATATTTGAAATAAAGATAACAAAAACACAAATAGAGGTGTGGACCTAGACCGCGGCTATAGTGTAACGTTTTTGAAAAAAAAAACTAAAGAGGCGCGGTTATAGACCGCGCCTATAGGACAACTTTATTTTTTAAATATATAGGCGCGGTCCATGACCGCGCCTTTTAAGTGTAATGTTTTTATAATTCTTTTTTGTATTATTGTTTATTGTAAGTAGATGACATATTGACTTTGTTTTTATCGCAATTTTATTTTCATAGATATTTTTATCGAAAATAAAATTTCGCCC
>BSUD01000004.1:57212775-57257121 GCA_033239045.1 Fagopyrum esculentum
CCCCCCCCCCCCCCCCCCCCTTTAAAATCCTGCGGCCGCCACTGCTTTGAAACTTATTTCAAGGGCCTTGACTTTGTATACCTGTAAGAAAAAGTTAGTCACAATAAAGCAGATAAAGTGTGGAATGTAAAAGATCGACATGAGGATATGTTTACAAAGTTCCGCTCTAAATATCCTATTCTCCGTACCAGGGTATAGCCGTAGGATCTAACTATCTATTATCAGCTTCAAAGAGTCCTAGATACAAACTAGAAGAAATCCCCTTCTTCTCTCACTGTAGCCAACGCTACGATCTTGCTCCAACTCTTCACCTTGCTATAATAGCCTAGTTACTTCGCAAAGTAACAAACACTCTAGTATAACACTCTTTAGATATTCCAATGGAGCTCTCGAGTTTTATCTCTCTCTAGGGGATAACACTTTTTGTAAAAGAGAGAAAGAAAAACTTGTTTGATCGAATAAAGATGCTTTGGATCGCTTGAAGACTTTGAATATTTCCGTGTAAGCTTTTATCTTGTTCTTCAATCGACATCTTCATTTATAGTCTTCTATGGAGTGGTCTTCTAGCCGTTGGGAAGATGACCGTTGAAGATGATTCTTCTTTTCCAAGAAAACCGCTTCTTGCTTGAGATGAGGTAGACGTTGTAGATCTTCTATCGTCTTCATCTCCTTAAAGTACGTTGATCTCCCTTGTCCGTAATCTTTTCATACTTGTTGTGAAGATATTTGAATACCGTTGAGAGAGGATCTTTGTGCTTTTGGTTGAGGATCTTTGTGAGATCCTGTTTCGAATTAAATCTACTTGGTCGGTTGAGATCTTCTTTAAGCGTATCTTCTTGTTGGGCATATCTCCTTAGAAGATCTTCTTTGATGCTTGTTACATTTAGTTTTTTGAAGTTTGAATTCATTTCAGACTCTTGCGTTGTTCCGATTTCAATTTCAAGGCCTTGGCTTCTGGTCCCTTGAAATGGCTTTCAAGGCCCCCGTGTTAAATCTCTCTGAACTCTCTGTTTGTCCCTTGTATTTGATTTCAAGGCCTCCGAAGTTCCCTTGAAATGCGTTTCAAGACGTGTACACATTCTAAACAAACCACCAAACCAAATCAAGCAACTTGATATACAATCGATATATTGTTAGTATAGAAAACCACTTCATTTGTGTTTAAGTCTTCCATCAACATCACCTATTCAAATATATAATCAAGGTGGAGTTTTCAATCTCCCCCTTGATGGAAGACAACACAAATATCGTACCTGTATTGTAAAGTTAGTGATGCATATATGAATATCAAAATAAACTTGAAATGCAGAATGCAAAATATCGAAAATGTCGGATCATTTATTTCTCCCCCTTTGTCTTTCAACAAGGGAGAAAAATAGTTAAAGCACGGAATTTTTAAATATTACAACCCCGGAAAATTATTTCAAAAAACCGCAATAAAAACCAAATCTTTCACGCAGTAATCCCACAATCATCGTATGCTCAGTCTGACTCTTCTTCATAGAACTTCCTTTTTCCTTTGGATGAAGTTTTCTTGTGACTCCAATCATCCATTTCAGAAGCTAAGCGTCGTCTCTTTTCTTCAGCTCATCGTTCCTTAACCATTTCATATTCAAGCACTGGCAGAATAATTGGTTCAACGTGGGTAGGATACATAATAAAGTTATTATGTACACGATGTTTGCAGTTCATCAACACATTTTCCACTTTTTCTTGAGTATCTTGAGCTGCATCTTAAGTCATAGGAAGGATCCTTTCCATGGTGGTAAGAGTAAGAGCATTCATAAGATACATTTGATTTACCTTAGCATTCATGATGGATAGTAGGTCATGATTTGCATCCAGTCTTCTATTAGTGTCAAACTGAAAATCCGAAAGTTCACGATTCAGGAAAGCCAATTCTTTTTCACATCCATCTAACCTGATTTCTGAAGAGGGAGGAGAAGATGTTGGAGCTTCTTGAGATGGACGTGGAATAACTTCTTTTCCCTTTAATGTCCATGCTCCTGCAAGTGTCTTCTCAATTCTTAGCCTTTCTAAACATGACTCATTAATCTTGCCAGGAATAGGTTGTCGATCTTCAAAGGATGTATCAATTGAAAAGTAGTTGAAGATCTTAGGCAAAAGATTTCCATAAGGCAAAGGGATGGCTCGTTTAGAATAGACTGAATGGATCATATGGTTAAGGATGAGATTAGGTACATCAATGTCTAACCCAGACATAATCAGATGAATTAATTCCAAGGATTGATCAGTCAGAAGTTCTCTTGAGTTTTCTTGAAGAATCACACACCGAACCAGAATAGTAAACACGGTTTTAGCATCTAGGGTTAGGGAAGTATGAGTAAGTTGGCGTGAGGTTGAGTTTGGAACCAGAAAATTTCTCCTTAGCGAGTCGAACACTCTCCGATCGGGAGGGATGTGTAAAAGAGATATTTGTACGAATTCCTAAAATCTCACCCAAAACAGTAGAAGTGAGAAGAATTGGGGTACCTTTTACAGATGACTCAAGGGTGATTATTACTTGTTCTTGATGGTCAACTTGTTCAGCTCTCGGTAATCGATGCACAGCCTCATTGATCCGTCCTTCTTCCACACGAAGAGTACTTGCGCACCCCATGGGGAAACGCGAGGGCATATGAAGCCCTTCTTTGTCAACTCCTCGAGTTGTCTCTTCAGCTCTAGTAACTCGATAGGCGTCATGCGGTATGGTGCCTTCGAGATCAGTCTCGTCCTCAGCTTTATCTCGATGCCGAAATCGACACTCCTCTATAGAGGTAAATTGGATGGCTCGTCAAAAACGTCGATGAACTCGCACACGAAGGAAATATTCTTTAACGCCGGGCTCTCACCCTCCTTCATGACATAACACCAGAAGGCCTCACAACCTTTTCCAATCAGCCTCGCCGCTTTGACTACGTTGATGACATAACTTGTCTTTCAAAGGTCCCAACCTCGGAAAATCTTACTCTGACGTCATGGTAGTGATCGACACGGTCCGCCTACCAATATCTAAAATCCCACCATGACGGTCCATCCAATCCATCCCTAAAATGACTTCCTCATGTACTAAAAACATGACAAGAAAGTCTACAAACCAATCTCGATTTTCTAGACATATGGGACAATCGTTTACCTCGCGGATACCTCTATCCCTACTACCACCGGATAACCCTATAATAAAGGGTATCCCTTCTACTGTATCTAAGACCAAACTCTCAACACATGCATCAAAAATAAATGAATCACGACACCCATATCAAAAGTACTCTAACAGGTAGACCATCAATGTGAATGGTACCTGTAGTAGGAGGCGTTATCGGCTCCTCCGTGCTTCTCAACTCAAAACTCGAGCATATGCTCCTCTCGTGTCACTAGTGTCACCATCATAACCTCTGCCTCTACTTCAGTTTTACTACCAAGAGGAGATTCCTTATGAGAAGAAGTATCACCCTATTAGAAAAAGGGAGCCAGGTGACCAAACTTGCCACACGTGAAGCAAGTCGTCGGTGCCCGCAGACATGCAGGCCACAAAGGTCTAGGATCATCGCAGTTGAAGTGTTATCGTCTCGTCTTCGCAACCTGTGTGGCTAAGAGGTAACTCGTCGTCTTTGTTCACTCCCAACAACACCGGCAGGGAAGGAACCCTGCCGAAACAGTACCTTGCCTTGTCGGCAATATACTGAAATGTGCCCTAATTTACCTCACGTGAAGCATGTCACTAATGACTTTTGACACTCCATTCGCATGTGTCCATACTTCCCGCAGTTGAAACACTGTGGCTCTCTACCAGAAGTCTGTGCGGGCGAGAGACCACTCGAGCGTCCTTGTATCTGACTCTGTCCAACACCTAAAGTCCTTGCACCAGCATTAAATGGTTCGATCTGGTTGCCTATTCCCTGGTACGGAGATCTCAACTGAGCTCGCAGGTGCTACTAAATTTGGGGTACGCCTACCCACTCTGGCGGCCTCCTCCACTTGGAGTATATACTCTCAAAACTCGGGTCCACTCATAAAGATATAATCGGCCTCCTCAGGTTGTACTACTTGAACTCTCGGCCATACTACCATACCTCCCCAGCCCCGGGAACTACGCTCCTTGCTATGTCCTCTCCTACTTGTGGCTCAACAAGGGAAACTCGACCCCCACCTAGAACTACCGGAGGGAGAGGTGGGCAACCTCTACCCCGTCATACTGCAGATGTTGCTCTCATATGAGTCATCTATGATATAATTATATCTACGTATAAGGCCAAGCCAATACTATAATAACAACAATACAATGTCCATAAAACATCACAATATATATATACACTAAACTGAAGAGATCCGTAGAAGGAGTGATGGTTTCCCGTACATTTCATCCCAAACCGACTATGAGCGGGTTTTAAAACCAAAATCCATTTGAAACTTCAGACCCCTTTCGAATTCTGTTTATTATTCTATTAGGCCTTTCAAGAAGATTGTGAGTGTCGTGGTTGTCAACCTAGGGCTCTGATACCATGTTTGTAACACCCCGAATCCATAGGACTCGGAGTGCTACTGGGCTAGGACCTCACAATTGGTCCTGACCCTAGCTTGACAACAAGTTCACAGGATCTTACAACAAGCTAAGCACAAATAAATATAAAATAACATTTACAAAACTGAAATATCGAATATTATAATATATAAAACCCCACAACCAAGTACAAAATATCAAAGTCATATACATATACATCCCAAAAACCCATAACATTCTAGATGTACGGAAACCCTCGGCTGATCACTCCTCTGGATCACTCTGCATTTCTCTTGTCCTGCAAAACATCTACAACACGGTATAAACTGTTAGCTAACAACCTACGAATTAAAATAACAGTAATAGTATGTATAACACATAAGCAAATTATACCACACAGCATGCTCGCATGCATAAACCGTTTATTATCTTTATTAAGTTATATCATTACTAATTCAACTTATTTTGTGGCACGAAGACCACCCAGAACCTTACCCCCGTCCCCATCACCAAACAGGTTTGGAGCCGGTGCAAATCATCACTGCATGTTGGCATGGTCGCAAAGGAACTTCCCAGCTTCCCCATTTTGAGTTGGATAAGTTGTCACCGCCCGGTTATAATGTACTTGGGCCAATCAAACACAAATGGTATCCTAGTCCGTTTAGGTGATCAATGAAAATAACACACATACACACACCACCATTACAATCATGCTAACTCATAGAGTCAGCTAAGTAAGCCCAAGGGACTTACTTGTTACAAGGTAATCTCAATCACAGTAATCATGGTTTCCCTCAGGGAACGATCAACGCTTGTATCACCAAGGCACACAAATATCAATCACTATCCAAAGGCTAGGAGAATCCACCTCCTAGTTTCCAGGATCCCGCAAGATCATAACCATAACATAATCCTCAATATCTTACGAATATCCTCAAAGACTCCTAAGGCATTCAACACAATATACCATCCTCAACTTATACATACGCTAGCATGATCCTACAACACTAGAATCATCTAAGATAAAGAGAAGGAATCATCGTACCAAAGGAATGACAAAACTGGACAAAACCGCCACCGCGGTCAGGAATGCCATGAGGGCGGTGACAAACTCCAGGCGTCGTGATGGCGAGAAGAAGACGCCGTTGGAGCGGCGACAAGGTTCTAGCCGCGGGGGCAGCTATGGTAAGGCGTGGGGGAGGCGATTGCAACAGAGCTTAGCTCTTGTTGCTTTCCAGCACTCTCGGTCGATCCACTTCACTTCTAAGGGACCAAAGGCAGATATGCCTTCATCACAAATACATACATACATACATAGGATGTCCAGGAAACACCAAACACAAGATCACTTGTGGGATTTACAACTAAGGAAGGAAGAAGAAAGGTAAGAAGGAAAGAGGGAAAAAGCTTACCACTGCAATCTAGGAAAGGAATCCAACACAACTCAGCTAAACATCCACATCAACATCACACACGTTCCTCATCATCATCAACATCACACACTTTTCCAAATCTAGAAGAAAAACCAAAGGAGAAACCAAGATGAGAAGCCAAGAGAAGAGAAAGAGAAGAAGAAAGTAAGAGAGAGAGAAGAATGAAGTCTCGGAAGAAGGAGAAACCCTCATCCATAGGAGAAGAAAGAAACTTAAAGAAGAAGAAAAGAAAAGTATGGTGGCCACCTACTTTGCTCAGCCGCGACTGCGGCACCGCACCTGGTGCAAGACAAAGGCGCGAGTGCGGGGTCACTAAAGTGAAATGGGTCTTACAGATTGTTAGTTTCACAATCCCTTATCACTTCATATATGGGAGTTGTAATAGCAATAATGTAATCCACCTTTACCCACCACCCCTCATCTAATATTGTATCTCTTAGAAATTTTGCTTTATCCTCATACTCTCACTATATGATGCCCATTGATCACAAACAACCATATTTTCTAATGCATTCTTGATGCGTCTAAATCTCTTAAGCGTTATAACAATTAAAGCAAACCGAGTGTCCGCAATAAAAAGCAACTTCAAAGAACTAAAGTGGCTATAAATAGACAATCTCATACCATGGTTCATGATGAAGTTATTTATTTGGACAACATCATTGTGAATTTATGTGATCCAATGACATTCAACATACGTATCTAGATTATTCTCCACATTCTTTGATGCACATATATTCTTCAAAGCAAGATTAAGAGTATGAACAACACAAGGTGTCCAATATATGTGAGGATAAATACCTTCAATGATTTCTCCAGCTCCCTTGCAATTTCTAACATTATCAGTCACAACATGAACCACTTTTTGATGTCCAACTTCATCAATTACCTCTTTCATTAGATTAGAAATGAAATATTTCTCCTTAACCTCACCTGCACAATTCACTTCTTTGATAAACATTGAACCCATCTCAATATAAACGACAAAGTTGATCAAATGCCTCCTTTGTGGATCACTTCACCCATCAGTGATAGTGGTGACCCCTTTTGTTGGCCAACTGTCTCTAATTGATTGTAATTGTTGATCAACATGCTTTTTTTCTACTTCCAGCATGGTTTTTAACTTATTATACCCGTAGGCACATAAGTGCCAAGCTTATGTTTTGTTGCATAAGTAAAAGCATCAACAAAGCTAGAATTCTTTGCAAGGAAAAAGGGAAAGCCAGTTGTGTAAAACAATCTAGCAATACGGCAATCCAACTGATTTCTACCACCAACGTCATAATTTTTTCCAATTGGCGTATCATCAACTTTTCTTTTCTTTTTTTCCGATTAATCACTATTATCAATTCCACTATCCGTTACATCACAAGGAAGAGATATAGTCTTTGCCGGAGGACATTTTGCTACGAAATCTTCATCTAATTTCTTCATTTCACAATTATCATTGGATGAAACTTTCTTATAGACAACAATTCCTTTAATTGAAATTTTCAAAAGATGAGCTTTGACCCTTGTGTAAGTACCTTTTTTTAACTTGTTTGCAATACTTGCACTTCCATACCCAGTTGCCTCCTCCTACTGAAGGCTTCGAAATTTTATCAACATAAACCCAAAGAGGACGTTCTTCATCATTTTCATTCGATAAAATACTTCCGGTAGTACTGCTACGACTGCCTTGTTGTGAACTTAAAGAAGCCATAAATTCTGCATAAAATGGTAGGATTCAGTGATTCACTCAAGTGGCTCAAAACAATCAACAACTCAACAATCAACAACAAATAAGTGAACTAACCATCAAGCAGTAAGCATTATTCAGTGATTCACTCTCAATAAGCACTAAGCAGTAAGCTCTAAGTAGTGCTGCATAATTACAATAAGCAACTAAGCAATAAGCATTATTCAAGAATGGAGAGAGATGACAAACTACTAAAAACAACCAACAACTAAGTAGTGTTGCAGAATTACAGTAAGAATCAACAACAAATAACCATCAACTCTCAAGTAGTTAGCAACTAGCATTACTCTGAATTTTGAGTACATTTCAACAGAAAATTGGATTAATTTAAAATACACTTATACAAAAACGAATGTTGAAGAGGAATAAGATTTACCTAAGGTAACGAGTCTGACGAGTGACGACTGAGACAAGGCACGAAAGGCCTGAACTACTAAAGTTGTGAAGGGCCTGAAGACGAAGCAAGAATGACGGCGTTGGGAACTGAGACAAAGCTGTGAAAGTGCGAAGACGTGACCGAGCCGACGGCCTTAAAACAAAGAAGATTCTCGGACACAGTGGACACTCCAAGATGTGAACTGTGAAGGTCCTAAGAAGACGAAGAGAGTAAGCGTCGACGGCCGGTTCTGAAGAGACGAAGCGCCGACGGGCGACGGCCTGAAAGTTGGCTGCTAGGGTTAGGTTCCCACTTCCCAATTGTGATTGTGAGAATTGAGAGTCTGAGAAGAGTGAGACTCTCGACATTCGACAAGGTTTTTGTTTTTTCCCCTATAAAAAGGCTTTGACCCTGTCTTGACCGGACACGGTTCGGGTCCGGTCTGTGTTTGGATTGTGTCTGGTCCGTTTCCCAACCGTGTTGCTCCACCAAAGCATGTCTTGACCGTTTCCACTTAAATTTGACCGTTTCCTCAAGCGTTTCTATGTGTCCCACCGTGTCCAACACACAACATTGCGCCCTATATATATATATATATATATATATATATATATATATATATATATATATATATATATATAAAGGTTGACTCCCATGTAAGCAGCTCATATCATGTAAAATGAGAACAACCTCTATCCGTTAGATCGTTAAATAGATGGTTGAGATTAGGCGATATTAAAGGGAAAAAAATCATGTTATTAATAGAAGAAATATTCGCCGGACCTAACTCTATATATTCAGCGGTATATTCACATATATTCGGCGGTATAGTCACATATATTCGGTGTTTACATGTTCACATGGTAAAAGCTATTTACATATGAGTCAAGATCTATATATATATATATATATATATATATATATATATATATATATATATATTAGTTCAAGTGAGGAGAGAGTTTGTAGATAAGAATTAGAAGGGTTGTGATCCATTGGATGAATTTTAAATCAAGGGCTCCCAAACACTCATCATTAATGACATTTTTCTAAATTCACTTAAAATTTTGGATAATATTTTACGTTCAAAAGTTATAGATAAGTCATCAATGTTCATACTTTTATATGTCATTGTTCATGTTTTTATTTATTGATGTTCATAGTGTTTTTATTCATCAAAGTGTCATGTTCATTTATTATTTTGTGTTTATTTTATAATGCATAGATGTTCATTTACAATATATAACCACACAAAAAAAAACTCATCACAAAACGTTAAAAGATGATCATAATATGTTATGTATGTGTAAAATTTATAGATAAGTTATCGGTGTTCATACTTTTATACGTCATTGTTCATGTATTTATTCATCGGTGATCGTACTTTTATGCGTCATTGTCCATGTTTTTAATCATCGGTGTATGGCTTAATCATCAAGGACATATATTCTTAATTTATGAACCTATCTATTTTCTTCACCGATTTTGCATTCTGAAAAAAAAAACGGGGCCACCAAGGGAGGGTCAACGTTTTCTTGTCTGGATTTGGAGATGACGAACTTTCTTCCTTTATGCGTTCACTTCTTCTAGTAGAAGAAACGAGAAGCATTGTTTCTCGCAAATCTGAAATGCAAAGAATCTCATTCTCTTCCAACTACTTACCTAACAACGCCGTTCTGAAAAACATTTGTTTTCAGCTGGGAGAAGAGACAACCAAAGCAACCGCGCAGCAACCGGTCCATTAGCCTACGGAGCAGGCCACGTCCATTGGAGGTAATACACGTACAATATTGAGTTTGTACTCTTGTTTATCATTATAGTTTCTTCTGCAAATTGCTCTCCAATTGCAACCAAATATGTACTTGCAAAACCCCTCCATCCCTTATCAACCAAGCATCGCCACCGGCATCTCCACCACACCCTAAGATCGGCGGGCATAGGAAATCTGTAGAATAGCTTAATTGAGAGGAGAGGGAGATACAACAAAGAAAATTAGCCTCTAGACCTCGGATTAACATGATTATGGGCCACAAAACAGCAGGTGTTTGTAATACCTGACATACTATTGAATCTAGGGTTTATAACAATAGTACATCATACACGTCACCTCTCTTAGCTAGACAAGTGTGCCAAAATCCTTATAGTGTTCAACTTTTCGGTCAAAATTTCTCCGTATCTTAACATCGCACATATTGTAACCCAAATGGCCGCCTCGAAGACATGAAGTCAGGCAAGGGCGGGTCAACGTTTTCTTGTTTGGATTCATGGGAGATATCTTGTGAGAGCCCTTGATTTAGAACTCATCCGATGGCTCACAACGCTCCTTATTCCTATCTGGAAGCCTCCTCCTCACCGGAACCGGACTATATATATAGATACATACACACACATATATATATATATATATATAAAAAATCGGTTCTAAAAAAAATTACAAATAATTTGATCTTTCAAAAAGAAGGTACGTAGGTAATTTGTCTATCAAATACGCTAGATGCAGTCACCCCTAAAAATGAAATAAATAAAAGGGAGAAATTCCATTAATGGATTTACTTGTAAAGAATCCATGTACAAGACAAACTTTAAACGTACTCAATATTTGCAAGCGCAAAGTTTGAGGACAACGGTTTGACTCTAAATTTTCACAAGTTTATCGTTTGTAAATTATAGATAAATAAGTAAAGAATTGTTTTCATGATTAAAAGACTAAAAAAATCATATAATGACGAGTTAAGTACATAAATATGTACAAATCATATTTGTAGTCTCCAAAAAATAATAAATAAAAATTGTAACTTATCAACACGTTTGCAGTTAGACGAACTTAAGCAGTTAAACTAATGTGAACAATTAGGGCCCGTTTGGTTCCAACTCCGGTAACGGAAACGGAATGAAAACGAATTTAGTCCATATGCATATTCTTATTCATGAAATTTTATGGAATCATTCCTTGTGGTTTAGTGTAAAGTACACTTGTTTTCCCACATTTTGTTACCCTATAGGGTATCAAAAGTAATCAAACTCTACTCCAATTACTTCAAACCACAAGGAATGATTCCAAAAACTTTCATGAACAAGGGCATACGTATGGACTAGATTCGTTTCCATTCCGTTTCCGATTCCGGAGTTAAAACCAAACGGGCCCTTAAACTAATCTAAACAGTTTGTCTCTAGTATAAATTAGAATAGAATTACAGTAAAGGGGATAGGCAAAAAAAACACAAATTAGAAGAAAAGGAAAAAGATCCGTGTAGAAGAAAGAACGGAGAGAGAATCACTAGTACACTCTTAAAAGAAGAGTTACACATAAAAGGAAAGAACAAGGAAGTGCGGGAGGGGAGTAAATATAATATAAAATAAAAAACCGTTATCTTCATCATCTTTATCATAGTAAGTACGAGGAAGGAGAGTTACTACACTAACTCTTACCTTTTCTATATACCATCTCAATTCATTTAAAATGAAATCATGAATCTTCAATGCCTCAAACGAGAGATGGATAGTAAGGCAAAGAGAGGAAGCTATTGAGGATGAGCTTCAATCTTGAAAGGAGTTTTATACCTTTTACAAGATTAGTGGAAAAGCTTATGAATCTTCAATGTATCAAATGCAACCTCCACAACAACATCCTAAGGATCAATTTGAATCACCGTTCGAACGAATGATAAGGAGGTTGTATGACTGATAACATGATTTATGATCATAGTTTAGGCATTTATTTAGGTAGATTTTCTCTTCGTTTTGCATATAATTGCATTAGTTCGTGACATTTGTACTTGATTGAGTTCATATTGCTTGGAAAAGATGGCTACACAAACTTTTTTTGGTTTTTCAGGTATTTTGGCAAAATTCCAAACCTAAATGAAATGCGTGAGGATTAAGCATCGGAATGGTGCATGTTAGGGACTATAAGGAAGCAAAGATCAAGCAAGGATGCATTTTCTGATGAATTTCGACCACGGTTTTGTGTTGTACTGGCCACATTTGCAAGGTCGAGAATCATCCCAGCTAAAATCTCGGCCAAGATTCGGAAATAAACGATATTTCTCAAAGTGCTTGAAGAGTTCCAAAATCCGGGTCCCAAAATATGCCAAAATCTCGGCAGCGGTTTTTGGTCGAGGTTTCTCTTCTGAGCAGCTTTTCGATACTTGTCACAAAATTTCAAGTTGACCTTTGCCTTTTTTGAGCTTGAGTATAAGTTTGTGATTGCATGTTGGCTCCAGGAGGCCCCTAAGCCCCCTTCGTTGCTCTCTTGTTATTTTTTGCGGGAGAATCATTAGGAGAAAAACTTTGTAAGATTTGTGATAACTCCACCTTGATTATGAATTGTCTATGTGGATGATGGAAGACTTGACATTTATGAGCAGTTATTTAAACTAACAAATATCGATTGTATTTTTAGATTGCATGTTTTAGTTTGTGTTTGTTCAATGTGTGCGGGCCTTGGAAAACATTTCAAATGAAGAACACATGCCTTGAAACACATTACAAAGGACAACCGTGGGGCCCTTGGAAAGCATTTCAAAGGACAAGCAAGAAGGCCTTGAAATACATTACAAAGGAGGATACGGCTAAGGGATTTCGAATACAAGATTTGAATATCTCAACAACCAAATCGTAGATCTCTACCAAAGGATAACAAGAAGATTATCAAGGAGAAGATCTCGTCCAACTAACAAGAAGATCTTGAAATGGATTTGAAGAGAAGATATCGGCCACAACAACAAGATCTCGCAAAGATCTTAACCGAAGACGCAAGAGGTTAAGATCTTCCAAACAGATTCCACGCAAGAAGATCTCGGATCTGAGGGAAAACTTCAACGGAACATCGAAGTGAAAAGATATAGGATGTTCAATAAACAAAGATCTTCAACAGCATTTCCAAAGCAAGAGAAGATCACGAAGATGAAGATTCTCAACGTGCGTCAAAGAGAAGAAGTAGATGCAGAAGATAGAAGATCTTACAACGGCTACTTTACCTCAACCAAGCACCGTTTTCCATGGAGAAAGAAGAATGGTACAACGGCTATCTTACAACGGCTAAAAGAGTTCTCCATCGAAGACTATAAATGAAGATGGCGATTGAAGAGAACAACAACCTTATACGGAAACATCTAACTCTTCAAGCGATCAAAACATCTTTATTCGTTCCAAAAGTTTTTCTTTCTCTTTGCTTACAGAAGTCTACATTCTTAGAGAGAGAAAAACACTAGAGCTTTATTGGCATATCTAGAGAGTGTTATACTCGAGTGTGGGTTACTCTGCGAAGTAACTAGGTTATTATTGCTATGTTAGAGTTGACTAGATCGTAGCATTGAGGCTATAGTGAGAGAAGAAGAGGAATTCTTCTAGGTTGTATCTAGGACTCTTTGAGCATATAATAGATAGTTAGATCCTAGGGTCAAGAAACCCTAGGATGGAGACGTAGGTTGTTAGAGCTGAACTTTGTAAACATATCGCCGTGTCGATATTTCCATTTGTCACTTTATCACTGAAATTGTGACTAACGTTGCTTTGCAGGTTTCGAAGTTCAAGGCCTTGAAATCCCTTTTAAAGCCTTGAAAACCAATTTTGTCACAAAGAGCACATATCGACTTCAAGGCCTTGAAATCAGTTTCAAAGCCTTGATATAAGATATTGCAAAAAGTTTCCATACTCTATTTAACCCCCTTCTAGAGTATTTATATCCTTATTATTCACCTATACGGTTCTTCAGTTGGTATCAGAGCTAGACTCACGTATATTGATTTAACCATCAGTGAGACTAATCATGAACTCTGTAGGTGATGGAGGATTCGCTCAAGGAAGATCCACATCTCGACCACCACTCTTCTGCGGTAACAAATCTGCCCATTGGAGAGCACTAACGCAAATGTTTGTTATTGATCAGGACATGGAACTATGGAGTATCATTCAAGCTGGCCCTAAAATCTCAACCACCACGGTTGAAGGAGTCCAAGTCACAAAGAAGGAAGCCAACTTCACTCAAACGGACTTGGATAGTGTATCAAAGAATTACAAGGCCATGAACTTGCTCTATTATGGATTGGATGCAAATGAATTCAACTATGTCTTATCATGCAAGAGTGCAAAGGAAATATGGGATAAGTTAGTAGTTGTGTACAAAGGAACAAGTCAAGCCAAGGAAACCAAGATAAGCATTTTCCTCAAGCAATACGAGCTATTCAAGATGAATTCAAATGAGTAGGTCAAGGAGATGTTCACACGATTCACCGAGATTGTGAATAATCTTGATTCACTTTGAAAGGTCTTCGCAAATGAAGAAAAAGTAAGGAAGGTTTTAAGGAGCTTACCTAAAGCTAAGTGGGGACCAAAAGTGACCGCCGTTGAAGAAGCTCAAAATCTCACTACACGCCCTCTAGACGACCTTCTTGGAAAGATAATCACCCATGAAATGGTTCTTGGTGAAGAAGATGGAGAGCTCACATCAAACACAAAGAATCTTGCCCTAAGATCCAAGAAGGACGACATGCCAACAGATGGGGAAGAGAGTGATGATGATGAAGAAGATCCATTCGCCTTGATCTCAAGAGGTCTTGCAAGAATTTTTCAAATGAATGTTGAGGCTATAGTGAGAGAAGAAGAGGAATTCTTCTAGGTTGTATCTAGGACTCTTTAAGCAGATAATAGATAGTTAGATCCTAGGGTCAAGAAACCCTGGGACGGAGACGTAGGTTGTTAAAGCTGAACTTCGTAAACATATCGTCGTGTCGATCTTATCATTGCGCACTTTATCGCTTAAATTGTGACTAATGTTGCTTCGCATGTTTTGAAGTTCAAGGCCTTGAAAACCCTTTCAATGCCTTGAAAACCAGTTTTGTCACAAAGAGCATACATCGACTTCAAGGCCTTGAAATCAGTTTAAAAGTCTTGATATAAGATATTGTAAAAAGTTTTCATACTCTTTTCAACCCCCCATCTAGAGTTTTTATATCCTTATTATTCACCTATACGGTTCTTCAATTTGAATGTTTAGAGTTTGAGAGGGATTTTTGTGAAAATACTTGAGTTGTAAGCTTGGATCCGAACTAAGGAAGGATTGTAGTACCATTCTGGAGTATTTACTTTGTTGTTTGAATCAAATCCAGCTAAGTATCATCTCTTTCTTTCTCATTTCTTCTTATGGATTGCATGTATGCTTGTTTGTTGATTAATGAACTACATATGCATGTTGTAGGCTAGATCTTTGTGATTCTAGAGTGATAGATCAATGGTTATGGCTTGGATGATGATTGTTGAACTTGCATATCAGTTTAGGATGATTTTGGTTGCACGAACCCTAGCTCTTTAGAATCTCGGGTTGTTCGTCACGAAATCTAGACCGATATTTTTATGATCCACCTGACATTTTATTATGTTGCTTTGTAATTGATGAGTTTGTATGTTAGGGTGCTAGATTGTTCAAATCAAAGTGTTTATTGAGTTGAATCTAGCTTAGATTTGTCTAATGTTAGCAAACTAAGTGAGAAATGAGACTTACCCGGTAATTTCCTCTCTTAGGTATAGATGATGATGAACTCTAGGTAGTAGAGGTGTAAACACCTCTATTGAATTGAGTGTGATAGGTTCTCTGCATAAGTTGAGCCGTGTCCGAGACTTACCCGGTAAGGATTGGTTTGAGCCTTAGGTTGTGAACCGGTTAGTGTTGAATTTCCAACCTTAGTTTCTTGAGACTTACTTGGTAATAGGAAGTTTGGTTCGGGATTAGTGGAATATGAGACCTATCTCCCCCGTAATTATTCCCATAGGAGAAATGCCTTTTCCCTTAGCAATCCGCAACTTGTCCTTATGATTTAGAAATCTTGAGTCAAATGCCATAACTGAAGATCTTGACCTCTAGAATCTGCTTTTCTTATATTATTTACATATCTTGATTTGTGTTATTTGATTTCATTTGATAATTGCAAAATTGGTCTTTGATAGATCCATAACCAAAACCACCAAAATATATGATTTTAACCTTTTTCTTCCTCTCTCTCTCTTTTCTTAGTCTAGATTTACACTATTTGTGATTATTGCATGATACAATTTCACCTTAGTCATTGTCTTCGACCTTGGAATTCTTTTTTTGCTACAAGACGAACCATACACTGTGGGTTTGCTGGGTAGATTTAGGAGATTATTGCAAGATATAAATTTAAGACTTTTTTTTCACACTCTAGGAAGCGAACAAGTTTTGTGGCCCCAAAATTAGCAAACAAACTCCATCCATCTACCATGACTCTTATCCAACTTATCTTGACTCCTAAAACACTTTAGAGACTCATGATCAGTTCTAAGGATGAATTCATTAGGCTAAAGATAATGTTGGCATGTCTTGAAAACTCGAAGTAAAGCATATAATTCCTTATCATAGGTCGAATAATTCAGGCATGCTCCTTTCAATTTTTCACTAAAGTAGGCGGGTAGTTTACCTTATTGCATGAGCACTCCTCTCATGTCAATTCCTAATGCGTAACACTCCACCTCAAATGGTTTAGTGAAATTTGGAAGTGCTAGAAGTGGTGCATGTGGCAGTTGCTTCTTCAACTCCTTAAATTTCCTTCTCTTGAGCTTCTCTCCACTCGAATTGTACTTGCTTCTTCGTGAGAGATGTGAGGGGGGCTGAAATGGTAATAAAATCCCGAACAAAACGTCTATAAAATGTTGTTGGTTCATGAAAAGATCAAATATGGCCGATTGTGGTAGGTGTAGGCCACTCTTGAATGGCTTTAGTTTTCTCCTTGTCCACCTCTAGACCTCTTGTACTCACTACAAAACCAAGGAAGACAACTTGATTAGTACTAAACTCACATTTCTTAATATTAGCGTATAAAGATTCAGTTCTAAGAGTTCCTAGTATTTCCCTCAAATGTTTCTCATGCTCCTCAAGTGATTTGTTGTAGATGAGAATGTCGTCAAAGTAGACAACCACAAAATTTCCAATGAAATGGTGTAAGATATAATTCATCAATCTCATAAAAGTTCTAGGAGCGTTAGTTAAACCAAAAGGCAAAAGCAACCACTTATAAAGACCAAACTTAGTCTTAAACGCCGTTTTTCATTCATCTCCTTCCCGCATCTGGATTTGATGATAGCCACTTTAAGATCAATCTTGGCGAACAAGGTAGCTCCACTAAGCTCATCTAGCATGTCATCTAATATGGGATGGGATGACAATACTTGATAGTAATGTTATTGATTGATCTACAATCAACACACATCCTCCAAGTATTATCCTTCTTTGGTTCCAAAAGAATTGGAGCTGCACATGGACTCAAGCTTTCTCAAACATAGCCTTTATTCAAAAGATCTTGCACTTGATCTTTAATTTTTTGACTTTCGTGAGGACTCATCCTATATGTTGGGCGATTAGAAAGTGTAGAACTTGGAATGAAATCAATTTGATGCTCAATTCCCCATAAAGCTAGAAGACCTGCAAGAATCTCATTTGGAAATACATCATAAAACTCATCTAAAGTCCTTAAAATGTTTTGAGGAAAGGTAGCCTTGACTTCATCACTCAAAGTCATAAGGTTTTTGCATACGCTCATTAAAACAGTATCCAAAGGAACAAAATCATCAAGAAACTCCCGTTGGATACTAAAAGGACTTGATTAGTCTCAACAGAGAGAATCTCGGGCTGTAAATCTCGGGCGAGAATTTTGCTTCAGGGCCGAGATGTTGTGCTGGGTTATGAATTCTCTGAACTGGGGCGAGATTTTGTTGCTTTACTTGAGATTTCTTCTCTAGAAGGTGTTTCTTGCTCCTTTTCCTTGGGTATCTCCTTATTTTTCTCATAATGTTCTGCAATTTGCAAAGGCGGATAGGTTTAAGAGTAATTGTTTGTCCATTAAACTCAAATGAATCCTTATCTGTAAAACCGTCATGTTTGACTCTTCTATCGAATCGTCATGGACGCCCTTATAAGATATGACATGCTTGCATAGGCACAACATCACAAACAATAGTATCCTCATATTTTCCTAAGGTGAAAGTAATTTTAGCTTGTCTATTAACTTTCATTTCACTAAATTCATTCATCCAATGCAACTTATAAGGTCTAGGGTGATAAAAATTAATGATTTGCAGCTTAGTGATCAATTCGTCACTAACAATGTTGCAACAACTACCACCATCAATAATCATTTCCTTGAACAAGACATCTAGTATGAAAAAGGTTTTTCCTTTGACTATCCTCACATGGGGTTATCTTAGCATGCAAAGTTCTCCTAGCAATTAAAGATTCTCCATGCTCATATTCACTACCCTCATCACTTTCACTAGCGTTATCATGTTCATGCAATGCATTAAGATGGTTATGGTCATTTTCATGTTCTTCCTCACTTTCATATTGTCCTTGTTGATTTAATAATAACACTTTTTATTAGGACAATATCTCATATAGTGACCTCTATCTTGACATTTAAAGCATATAATATCTCTAGAACGTAAAGTAGAGTTAGAAGTGCTCCCTATTATCCTTTGAAAGCTCATTCAAAGGGAGAGATTGTGTAGAAGATTTCTGGACTGTTGGATCGGTAGTTGGATGGCTTCTCTAGTCTTTATGGGAATCTCGGGCATAATCTCGGCCGAGATTAGGTTGATTTGGACGAGATTTCCTCTCTGGCTTCCATGAACTCGATGCATGGTTTTGTCCTTGGATTCTCTTCTCTACCTTTATAGCCAAATGTAGTAAGTTAGTCAATGTAGCATATGGATATAAATCAATTTCATTAGCTTATGAAGGATGCAAAATTCTTAAAATCAAGTCATAATGGACTCCTTATCCTCTTGAACGTTAGCTTTCACCATCGTCAATCGCATGGTGGTGTATACTTCCTCTACAGTCATGGAACCTTGCTTAAGGTTCTCCAATCGTTGCCTCACTCCCTAGCATAGTATTGAGGAACAAATCTAGCTTTCATTAAGGCCTTCATTTGTTCTCAAGTGTTGATGTCCGGATCTAATGTTCTTCTCTTTTATTTGACAAGATGATCCCACCAAACTAAGGCATATCCTTGGAACTTCAACGCAATAAGTTGGATCTTTTTTTGCTCACTGAAGTTATGGAAAGACCAAATTTGTTCAATTTTAGTATCCCATTCCATGTAAACGGATGGGTCGCATTTGCCTACGAAACTTGGAATTTTGACCTTATCTTCCCAATTCCGTCATTATCTGGGGAGGTCTAAAATGTTCATAGTCACGACCTCTCTTAGGATTGTGATGAAGTCTAGGGTAGTACTCTCCACATGCCTTCATCATCCTCGTCTCCTAATTCCTGAAAATTGCCACCAAAGTACAGATTGTTATATGCATTTAAAAGAGGATTGGAATGAGTGTTACTTGGATCTTGGGGGCGTTTGGAGGTGGAACGGGGGCTGGTGGTATAGGTGGATGGTGTGAGCTTCCACCTACGTCATACACCAATCTCGGGTCAAATCTCGGGAGAGATTCTGGCCGAGACTCTTCACTAGGACGGGATTCTAACTTCTCCATCCGTTCAGCTAGTGTGGAAACTGTAGCCATGAATTATTTAAAAATACACTTGACTTCCGGTCTTGAAGAGTCACTCTTGTGTGATTCTCTTGGGTTATTCCATCCTGACATTTACACAAACATGCAAAGCAACAAACTTGTGATGTTAATGAAAACGAAAATGCATTTCTTGTTTTCTCTCACACTCACACTCTATTGTGATATCGCAAGCTAATGTGATATAGTTGTCTTGGATTGATTAATACTCCTTTAAATTCAATGACTTGGTCTCAACTAGATTCCTTGGATTGCTCAAGTAGTTAACTTGGTTCAGCAAAGGTTCTTGTGTTGGGAGATAGTTAAGGAACTCTTGCTGGAAGTTTCTTCACACAATTGACAAAGTAGAAGGAATATTGCGAGTGGACACACTAGTATGATAGAAAGTATAGATATTAACTAACACACCCAAAGAAATTGACTCAAGTGTTTAGACTAAAAAGAGGCTAGAAAAGGTACACAAGAGATTAAGAAGAGAGTATTACGTACCTTGAACTTATGCAGTTAGAGAGAAAGATAGCCGGGTTTGATTTCGATCTTGAGTGGGGAAAATCTCAGTCAAATTGTAATATCTTGGCTGAGATTATCTCAGGTTGGGCGAGATTGATATTATATGGTCGGCTAAGGCTTCGAACTGGGTCAAGGGTGATGTAGAACTTCTTCTCTGGTTACACTCTTGCACAAGGTACACTTGGATTCTTCAGATCATGCCTCAAAATTTTTCTCAAAAATTCGCAATAGTAGCAAAATCTCGGTCAAGATCTCAGCCGAGATTTTGCAGTATCTGACCGAGATTGTTGATTCAACGATGAACGGCGACAATCAGGAATAAGCTTTGGGATGAACTGCTCCTTGGTTTCCTTGTTGGTCCTTCTTTGTTGGAGGGGCCAATATATAGTTGTTGGAAAAGATATTCAGTTAGGATTCAAAGGATATGATAAATATCTCACATACTAAATAAGATCTCAACAATAATATATTGTAAATCTCTTCCTCCTTAACAAGCAGCAGGATATCTACTATATTTGACTCAAACCCAATAAATATATGATCTTCAAGGGATAGAGAAAATTCACGAAACTTGGGGAACAAGTAAAGTAAAATCTCAACTTTGTGCTCAAATCTCGAGCAAAATTTTGGTCAGGTCGGGCGAGGTTTCGCTCGAGGTTAATGGATGGCCTTGTGTTTGGCTATGGCGTTTCTCTCTTCAAAAAGACACAAGTCAACGCACGTTAAACTCAAATAATCTCGCAAAAGATATTCGCAACAAGAAAAGACTTAAATTTTTATATGACTCAAAGAAGTCTCAAATAAAAATGACGCAAACCTGAGACTGAACTTCAATCAACTGAGCTCTGATACCACTTTGATGCGGGGTTGAAGCCACTGTTTTCGATCTGGATTGAAAGTCCATGAACTGTCTCAGAGAAGGAATCTCGGTCAAGAATCTTGGGCGAGATTTTGGTTACGGGCCGAGATTTATGTAACTTCGAACCAAAAGAACGTGAGTTTGATGGATGGATGGATGGATGGATTGATGGATGGATGGATGGAGAAGAAGATGATTATATGGAATAAAATTGATGGAAATATAGGAAGATATGAACCAAGGTATTCCCGCAAAGAACCTTGACCAATAATGTGTCAAAACCCTTTAACGAAGAGCTTACCTCAACCCTCTCTTCTTTCACCTTACACAGGCCTTCTAAATAAGACAAGCACAAGGAGGGACTAGAATTGACTAGGAGCACCAACCTTTAAAAAGATTAACACACACAAGCACAATCTAGCAAGGACTCAAAATGATTCAATCAAAGGCTCTCCCTTTTGATTGAATAGGAATGAATATAAACACAAACTTCGTAAGTGAAGCAGCGAGTTCACACAATGTTGTGGAAATATTAATCAAATCAAATCTACCTATGAATCTCACCTTCTAAGGCTATTTATAGGGGGAGATTCTCCTACAAAAGATCATAATTCTAACTAAAAGATAATCCTAAAATATATGATCAAAAATCAACAAATACCTTTAGAATATTTTAGAGTCTTATAGGTATTACAATAATAAAAGATATCTATAACTAATAAGATCATGGTTGGATCTTATAACTCTCGACAGGAGCCAAATCTCGGTCTATCTATAGAAATCTCGGGCGAGATTTTGGTCCTCATGGCCGAGATTTGTTCTCTGGAACTCTTTCTTCGTCCTAGTCACGTTCTATGCTTGCTTGATCATCTTGGGTCTTGTATGGTCCTTCCATAATAGTCAACAATGTCACTAAATGAGACTTGAGTATGAGTGAGGTCTCTTTAAGTGCACATGTTGTCAATAAGCTAGCAAATTCCTCATGGATGACCTTTGCTCTTGTTTCTAGTGATAGCTTCTTCCATGGTGAGACTCAAAGATAATGTGGTGGTTGTGTTACCTTTCAATGCCTTGGTCCTTGAAGTGGTGCTGGGGATGGTCCCTCATCATGTTTACTTGTAGATTGATTTATTTTTCAGGTTTATAACTCTATGAGTTTATATGGATTTACAAATTATTTTCGGGTTTAAGTCTCAACGGGTTGATATAAATAAACCATATAATGTTGTTTACTTAGAGTTTATTTTTTTGTTTATTTTACTTCAAGAGACACTCATGCCCCTATGAAAATTGAACAATAACTTTATAAGCCCAAGGATGAACAAATAATACCGGGATGGAAAAGTATAAGACCAAAATCGGGTTTTAAACAAAAATATAAACCCATCCCTACAAAAACAAGTTTTGTCTGAGAAGTTTATTTTTGGGTGATTAATAAACCCAAATAAACTCGTAGAGAATTAAATCAATCAAGTAAACACCTACACAAATTAAACTCATGCTTTATAAACTAAATAAAACATTATTAAACAACAAATAAACATGCCCTAATTTAATTCATCGAATATTAATTTAGTGGATAAATACTTGTTGGGTTTTCCTTCTCTGAATAAAATAATATTTTATTTTATTGTCATAGGTAAAATGTCAATTCCTCTCAACAATAGCTCTTAAATGATACATTATATATTTTTCGTCACCCTATCCCGTTTTCTATAATTTGATTGCGGTGGATTTTCCGTTTCTTGTCGTATCTATTAAGCCTCTCATAAATTTTGTTAGTGTTTTGTTGAGTGATTTAGTGGATATGCTGGGCAAAGCAGCTACAAAGGGATGAGCAGAATCAAGCGCTGAAGTTCCTTGGCCTCTCCTTGCTCCATGTTGACAACTCCAAACTCATCACTATTCACTGCATATAAACAACACTAAACTACAGTAGAGTCTTTTGACAGTGATACCCTTTCACCTTCTTATTTGACACAGGCCACAGTTTTCTTGTAAAATGAGTAAATCTCGCCACAATGACAAACTGTATGTGTCGGCATACAGGCCGACTGCAGCAATATATCTCGCCGTTCCCTGCAATCCTCAAAACAGCATCGTCACTTAATGAAACAAACAAGACACTC
Source organism: Fagopyrum esculentum (assembly GCA_033239045.1). Taxonomy (NCBI): domain Eukaryota; kingdom Viridiplantae; phylum Streptophyta; class Magnoliopsida; order Caryophyllales; family Polygonaceae; genus Fagopyrum; species Fagopyrum esculentum. The sequence goes on from BSUD01000004.1 coordinate 57,235,860, forward strand.
TTCAATTTCTACTTCATGTTTCATTACTTCACAATCTCACCGTTGATTTGATTGACATGTTTGTTTTATCGGGGTAATTTTAGGAGCTGCTTAAGCAAGATTTTGAAGCTTTCCTCCGAGCAGCCATTATTAGGCACGAACTCAAGTCGGGAACAAAGCACGAGAACAGCATTTGGAAGCAAATGTAGTAGAATCTCTGGGTCTCTATCATAATCCTGACACGGCAAAATTTTCCAATCAGATCCTCTTATAGTTAAAAAGAGTTCCAAAACATTTCCATGTCCCAATGAACCGAAAAAACACGACATCATTTTACTGGGTGTGTTCCCTATATTCATTGGCATTGATTCTTCCTTTATTCCATGTCCATATCTGTCTAACATTGTGTAAAACAGTTAATACCTAAAGCCCTAGAATTTATACAACATCTCAGAGAAAAGAATTAACAAATCCTCACAAGTAAGAATGTGCTAAAACGGGATATAGCAAATCCACATACCTTTTCAGTTACAATGATGACTGGCTTGGAAGAGAACTTGTTTTCAAGCAGTTTTATTGTTGATTTAATTCTCAGAATATCCTGTATTAGATACCATAATTCATGAGAATAAATATAAAGGGAGCGTGCATAGAAATGGGGGCCAGAAGACCAATATATTCAACATAAAAGCAATTAGGAAGTTGGCAAGGTAAAAGAAACACTAGGATTCATGGAGGAAAGAAAGAGTGCTTGAAAGAAAAATGTACCTCAGATTGGAAAAAGTGGTGGTCACTAAAGTCCATCCTATCAACATGAAGAGGTCCAAGCTGCAACATCAGAAGCAGTCCAATGAAAAATAAAATATGAGAAAATTAAAGTGCAGAAAAATAGAATGCGCAGCAACAAAATTTTGCATGCCGGAAAAATGAACGAAGAAAAAAAAATCTAATTGATAATAACACTAAGGAATCATAAATACCTTTTCAATACTCTTCATAAAAGCATAAGGGGAACCAATTGCAGAAATGCACAATATGACCTTGTCCTGAGCAACTGACAATGGAACTTTACATGACATATCATTTGCCATAAAGAAATGAGAAGGCACCATTTTAGTGAAGTAAACAGGGACACACTCTTTGATCCGTCTGATCTTCGCATCTATTCTTGCACAATCTTTATCAGATATCTGAAGAACCAAGTATCTTGGTATTAGCCGTTCATTTCAGGACACTATTCCACAGAGAGCAGAGACAAATGTACTGCTATGAAAAACATGCCACAATTAGAATTTTCCGAGCTGAAGATGGATGCAGCGATGCAGTCGATAGCAAATTACAATCATGCCATGAAGGTGAGCACATTACCAAATCTGAATGGTGAATCACTACTACATCGGCTCTGTCCAGTGAAGTTAAAGGTTCTCGCAAAGGCCCAAGTGGAATTAGTTCGTGATTTCCCCATTGCATTAATCCATTCACCATCACAACCTCCACATCACGTATCAGACTTAGGTGCTACGTTCAAAATAGTATGCATTATTTATCCAATGTATTTAAACTATACATGTTATGCAAAGACTTGAAAATAGTAAAAAATGAAATCAATCCATGATTCAGTGGAAGATAGAGAAGAATATACAGGTGTAAATGAAGTCGTAAGAGTGATAGCATGCAAATACAGTACCAAACAGCCTAATCAATTTCAATGCAAATTAACCCCTGAACAAAATATAGTAGTGTATAGATTCAATGCAAGTTAACTTGACAGAGGACATGCTCTACAATACTGTACCACTTTTAACTTCGAAATAATGTAAGCATGATACTGTATTTAATTACCTGCATACCATCATCTAGAATAACCAACCCTACTTTCTGTGGATCACAAATACTTTCTACATTCTCACCGCAAGAAAGTTTCTCAACGCTACTCATTTTACAAGGATCTATATATCCATGCTTCCGTAGGAACAAAGAAGCCACCGATGCCCTATTTGCTCCGACTCCAATATTTGCACTGGTTCCAAGAAAATGCCTCTGAAGCATTTTCACTTCATCACCACCAGCATAGCCCTATCAAACACATTTCCAAAAGGAATAAGCGTAACATAATTTGAAAATAAGCAAAACTATTCAAAGCTGAAGTGTGAAAGAATTATTTAAATTTGAACAGGAAATCAATTGTCCAGTAAGCATCATCACCTAAATACTTTTTAGATACTATCATTACTTAAGTATTAGACTACCAAGTACCAAGTACAACACTACTAACTGTGACCGGAATGTCATCTGTTTGATTACATGAAGCTAAGATATTTACTGGACATTCTAATTTCACATAGTAGTTAAAATTTTTAACACCATTCCAAAATCTCAACTCTCACATTTGTGCTTTTTTTGTCTACCTTAGGTCAGTCAGTGTCTAAAAATTTGCTGATGCTTCTTCAAACTTCATATAAACTTTAGAGCTTCACTTGCATGATGTATATTTTACACGAGAGCTTTCTAAGGTCGGCATTTACTTTCAATCTCAAGTTAGTTTCTCCATACAGTAAATTATAAACACATTCCATGATGTCCCTCTTTCCCTCCCTCGGCCTTATGCAGTGAATTCTAATTCATCCTTGACTTTTCCAGCTCCTATATAATCATCCTTCCCTTAATCCAATTTCCAACACCATTCATGAGAAAGTAAATTACACTATTTTTTTCCTCCTACGACTCCTAATATACCTTGATGAGGGACCATTACCACCATCATCTCATGGTCCTCACAAAGCCATGCTTGAAGGAGTCATCACAAGGGAAAAGGAAAAGGAGCTAGAACAAGAAGTGGAGTCCATGCTGATGACGTTTTCTTCTAAAGAGCTAGACACTACCATGGAGGCATCTATGAGGATCTTGGTGACGGTTTCATCCAAGGAGGAAGGGCTGGAAGACGTGAGAATGGTAGTCAAGGAAGGTTAAAACTCATTCAATGGAGTACAAGTCCATTTCAGCTACTTACCTTCCTGACCTGCCAGTTCCATCTATTTCAGCCAGTTCTGTCCAGAAACGCAGTTGCTCACATTCTGGACTTGTCATTTCCGTCCAGGACCGGCCAAGTCAGCTAGTTCTGTCCAGAAATACACTGCATACATAAAAGACAAGACTTTCAATTCATCTTCTTTTCGTATTTGATGTTTTAAGACATTTTAAGTTGTTTTAGTAGGTAAAAAGCCTTTTAAAGCTCTTTTGGCTTTTAAAAACTTTTTAAGAGTTAATTCCTGATTTTATATTTCCTTTTTCTTTAGAAAAGGTTTATCACATATATTAACCTTTTCTTAGTCAGTTCCGCAGGATCAGATAGACATTTGTGAAGTGTATTTTACGTATTTTCAATCAAAAGAAAGCTTTTGGGGAGAATCGTTGTGTTGCTGAATTTTCCGGCTTAGTTGTCTTACGTGTGTCAATCTTCTTTAAGATTGGTGCTCCTAAGCTCCATAGGCATCCATTCTCCTTGTGCTTCTCAACCTCCATTGTTGAGTTGTGGAAGGTTGTATTAGGCAATGTCGTTGGCTCCGTTGTTTGGGTCTTTGATCCCTAGATGGCTAGATCAAAGGTTCTTCCAATCAACATCTCTATAGTTCTTTCTTCTCTCCCTTCATCTACTTCGTTCCGTCTTCTCTATCCATATCACACATGTTTACATATCTATATATATCACATCTAATTTGCTTCTTTGTTCTGTCGAAATTATAACCAGCATCCTCCTTGTGCTTCTCAATCTCCATTGTTGAGTTGTGTAAGATTGTATTAGGCAGTGTCGTTGGCTGCATTGTTTGGGTCTTTGATCCCTAGATCAAAGGTTCTTCCAATCGACATCTCTATAGTTCTTTCTTCTCTACCTTCATCTACTTTGTTCCATCTTCTCTATCCATATCACGCATGTTTCCATATCTATATATATCACATCAAATTTGCTTCTTTGTTGTGTCGAAATTATAACCAAATTGTGTCAATTGAAGCCTCTTGTCTAGATCGAGAAGAATACTGTTCATTCCCGTATCAAACCTTCTGGCAGAGATTCAAGCTTATATAATCTAATAAAGTGACTACATAATACTTTAAGGAGGTTAAACGGTCACTCCAAATCACTATTTGTATCACCGTTGCCATTTTTAGTCCTTCCAACTATGAATGAGGAAAAATTCAACACTCACCTACCAGACTAAAATCTCACAATTCAAAGTGCAAATTTGTCAAGGACATACAAGGCAGCATCACATAAGAACTTGACAAATCATCATATCCTCGCAAAATCATTAAAAAAAATATGGAAGAGATATCAAGATGAGAGGAAAATAAGAAACATTACCCTGGAGAGTACAAGAGGAGAGATGGAGGAACTAGCAAACCAGAGGGCAAGAAACTCAACCATGGGGGTCTTTCCATTTCCACCCCAGGTCAAATTCCCCACACTAATCACTGGTACAGGCAACCTTCAAAATCATTCAACATAACAATCTGAGAGAAATATAACAAATTTTAAAGCAACTTGAAAATTGAAGAACCGACAGCTCTAGGTGGCAGAAAGTAAACCTGTCTTTGCGGATGAATCCGAGGCGATACAAGTCCATGCGTACCGAAATAGAGAGCTTGTAGAAGGAAGAAGCTAGAGAAAGTAGAGGGATTAGCGAGCGTTGGAGAAGAGAAAGTTTTGAAAATTGTTGGGTGTATGCTATATGATTCACCATCATCTTCAACTTCTCCATAAATGCAACTACTCGAAGGAGGATGACATAAGAATGGTAGGAGACGGGGATTAGAGAAGATGAATATTTGAAACAGGTCACTTTTAGGGTTTCTTTGCACCAAATAAGAACCGTGATTTATCAATTAACATGCAAAATTAATTTATTTATTTTTTTCCCACAACTTCTCCATTAATATTTGAAGCTGCTAGCAACTTCATGTGTTTGAGATCTCTTTTTTATCCAGTAGATTGATAGTTAAAACTGCATAAATGATTTGAGGATGGTGGAGATATGCAGAATGTTCTTGACTGGAACATAGTTTGTGTATCTCCACAACACAATGGTTCCATCAAACAAAACAGAGAATAAATGGGGGATGGAAATGGGAAATGTATATAACCTTCTCTAGTTATAAGATACTAATAATTACATGACCATAGCCAACAAAAGGACATTTGGTAAGGTCTGGCCCCGTAGTACTCCAAAAAGAAGACCACCTTGTTAGACAGAATGTGAAGCTACCCCCAAACTGCATCTTGAGGAATAGCCTTAACTTGGGGTAGGATATACAGCCACCAGCTCTCCAGACATGTTTATCCCAATGATCTCCTTGTTCCTCCCGAATCCAAGAACATCCAATAGGTTCATGGCCAACTTCTCTACATAAACCTCTTATTTGCCACCTTCATATAACAAATGTAAATTCGTCATCTTCTTTGCTTACCTCCCTCGAGGGATATTCAGTAAACACAACAGGATGTTCTGCCATAACACCCAAAAGTGCACGTGTTTAGTGTGATGTGTAAATATTTTGTTGTAACAACCTTCCCACGTGAAAGATAGTATAAATACTTGTAACAAATGATGATCAACTTCTATTCTCTCATTTCTCTCTTTCTCTAATACTCAGACTGTGACATGGTATCAGATTTTCACATCTGAGCATGACTTCGAACTCTCCTCCCCCTTCTCCTAACAATGTCACCAACATTAATCCACCAGATCCATCTCTTTCTTCATCTGATTCTGATCAATTTTACCTGCATCACTTTGATGCTCCTTCTCTTAAACTTTCCACAACTCTCCTCACTCCAATCAGTTACAACCGATGGAAACGTTCGGTTGAGGTGTCTCAACTTGCGAAAAACAAATTAGGTTTTGTCACTGGTGCATGTAAGCGTCCATCCTCATATGCAAAGTTGATAGCAAAGTAGGATCAATGGAACAATATGTTGATATACTGGCTTCTTCATTCAGTTGATCGAGAAATAGCTGAATCTATTCTCTAATGTAAACCCGCTGCACAAATCTGGTCTGAGCTTGGTGTCAGGTATGGAAAATCCACTCGAACTCATCTTTATCAACTACAGAAAGATCTCAGTTCGATTTCTCAAGGCAATGCTTCTATTCAGTCTTATTTCACTCGATTAAGACCTTATGGGATGAATATCTTCTTGTTGTTGAAGATCAAGTTTGTTGTCGTGGCTCTAATGAAACTGCTATATCGTTTCTCAAAAATCAACAACTATTGCAATTTCTTGTTGGTCTTAATGATTCTTTTGCTATGTTGAGATCTAACATCTTGATGATGTCTCCTTCTCCAAGCTTGATGATGTCTATAAGCTTGTTCTTCAGGATGAATCTCAGGTAAGGCTTACTTCTTCCACTCAGGTTGAGAATGATATTATTGCATTGTATTCTAATAATCGAAGCTCTTCTAAATCTACTTCTAAGAATCATGCCTCGTCTCTTGCAAAGCTAAAAATCATACTATAGAGAAATGTTGGAAGCTTCATGGCTATCCAACTCATGCAATTCCTGGAGTTGCATTCTGTGAACACTGCAAGATTGCAGGTCACACCACTGCTCGTTGTTGGAAGATTAATGGTTAACCATCAACACACAAACTAGTTGCCACAAGTTTCTCTCAAGATCAGGTTTCACAATTGTTATCCCTTCTGTACAAACCTTCTCCAGTTGAATCCAAAGAAGATCACACAGCTTTCCTGGCTGGTAAACCTTTTTGCCTCTTTTCTTCTGGCATAAAAACATGTTGGATTATAGACAGTGGTGCTACTGATCATATTACTTCTTATCTTGATCTGTTTTCCATATACAAGGTTGTTGCATCTCCACTATCTATTACCATGTCTAATGGTACTAGAGCTCAGGTCACACATGTTGGCACTGTCCATTTGATACCTGACATTACTTTACTTGATTTGTTACATGTTCTTGAGTTCCATTTTAATTTATTATTTGTCCATAAATTATCTATTGATCTTCCTACTCATGTTACTTTCTCTTCTGACACATGTTCCATTCAAGGCCCTTCGATGAGAATGCCACTGGTGATTGGTAAAGCACACAAAGGACTATATGTGGTGGACAAGACTCCTATTCCATCATCTACCAATTCTTGCCACTGCCTATATTCTTACACAACTTTCTTCTTACTCTTGTTTTACTGCATAATGTAATTTGACTCCTAAACTATGGCATTGTCGCCTAGGCCACGTTCCATTTGATAGACTTTCATACATTGATGCTATTCATGTCAAAAATAAACATAATTCAGTTTGTCAAATATGTCCTCAAGCAAGGCAATGTAAACAACCCTTTTCTATTTCTTCAACTCATTCTTTACATGTTTTTGATCTAATTCATATTGACATTTGGTATCCATATAAGCAATCCACACAATGGTTTTTCTTACTTCCTAGCTATTGTTGATGACTTTACTCGATGCACATGGACTTATCTTATGGCCAATAAATCCAATGCTTTACCTTTGCTAACTTCTTTTCTCAAACTTGTTAAAACACAATTCCATAAGCATGTCAAGATTATTCGATCAGACAATGTTTCTGAATTTCTCAGTAAAGTTGCTCTCACTTTATACTCTCAAGAAGGCATTGTTCATCAAACTTCTTGTTTTTATACACCCCAGCAGAATAGTGTTGTTGAGCGTAAACACAAATAAATTCTTGAAATAGCTCGAGCTTTATATCACCAATCGCATATACCTTTACTTTACTAGGGATAATGTATACTTACTGTTACACATATTATCAACCGATTTCCTCTTTCCATTCTTCACAACAAATCTCCCTGTGAACTCTTATTTCATAAACCACCTGATTACTCTCATTAAAGAGTCTTTGGTTGCCTATGTTTTGTCAATACTAAACCTATTCACAGATATAAGTTCACAGCTCGTGCTACACCATGTGTTTTCTTGGGCTATCCATACGGAAAGAAAGCTTTCAAAGTTTCATCTCTTACATCAAAAGAGGTATATTCTTCTCGAGATGTTACTTTTCATGAAACTGTGTTTCCTTTTCACCACATACAGTCCTCATCTATCCCCCTACCGTCTATTCCTTCTACCATATTTGATACATCTATTTTTCTTCCTTCTTCTTCATCTCCAGATTTAACCAATTCTACTTCATCTCTACAATTTATCACCTCTTCAGATTTTTCCATATCTTCTTCTTCTTCTCCTAGCTTACCACCACAATCTTCTCCTCTACTTGTATCACCTCCTTCATCCTCTTCCATTCCTCCTCTTAGAAGATCATCTCGTTCTCACCATACTCCACATTATCACCAGGATTTTGTCTGCTCATATAGTGTTTGTTCTTCACCATCACCAGGTATATCTCTTTTTTCCCCTCTTCTATACCAACTCGTCATGCCTTTCTTTCATCTTTTGCCTCTTACACTGAACCTATCTCTTATAAAGAAGCTTCTAAAGATCCTCACTAGGTGGCTGCAATGCACATAGAATATAAAGTCTTACATGACAATCACGCTTGGGATCTTGTCCATTTACCTTCAACCAAGAAAACCATAAGGTGTAAATGGGTTTACAAGGTCAAACTTAAGGATGATGGTACTTTGGAAAGATACAAAGTCAGACTTGTTGCTAAAGGCTATACATAACAGGTTGGCATTGACTTTCATGAAACATTCTCACTAGTGGTTAAAATGACAACAATCAAGAGTATCATTGTTGTGGTTGCTGCTATGTCCTGGAAACTGCATCAATTAGATGCCAACAATGCATTTCTGTATGGGGATTTACATGAAGATGTGTATATGGCTTTACCTCCTGGTATTCCTAATCCTTTATCTCTTGTTTGTAAGATGAGAAAGTCTTTATATGGCCTTAAACAGGCTTCTCAACAGTGGTTTAATAAGCTTACTCAGGCTCTTGTTCACCAAGGATTTCTACAGTCTAAAAATGATTATTCTTTGTTTACTCGGAGGAATGGATCACTCATCACTGTTATTTCCATTTATGTTGATGATCTATTGATTATTGGATCAAATAATGCCAATATTGATTGATTAAAAGTGTATCTAGATATGTCCTTCACTGTTAAAGATTTGGGGATATTACACTATTTTTTGTGCATTGAGATCGGTCATGTTGACACTAGCATTCTTATGAAACAAAAGAAATTTAATTATGAATTATTAAGGGATGCTCATTTACATGATGATAAGATTACAAGCACTCCACTTCCTCTCAATCTCAAACTCATGACTGATGATGACAGTCCATTGTTGACAGATGCTACAAAATACAGATGTTTAGTTGACAAGCTGAATTTTCTCACTCACACTCGACCTGATTTAAGTTATGATGTCCAGTGCTTAAGCCAGTTCATGCAAAGTCCTCGATTTAGTCACTTGCAAGCCTTGGATTATACTCTCAAGTATGTCAAAGGAACCACTGATCATGGCATTCTTCTCAACGGTTGTGTAACACCCCAAAACCGTGGGACTCGGGAATGCTACGGGCGAGACCTCACAATGGGTCCCGACCCTTAGCCTGACAACAATCTCATCGGACCTTTCCAACATGGTACAAAGAAAGGCAAAATCTCAAATCGTTTGTAATGTATGCGAGAACAGAAAAGTAAAGGGTACAAGGTGGAAACTCAGTCGAGTCCTCAAAACGACACAAACTCCAAAACATAAAACCGTAAATCATACATCAAAACCATAATCCAAACATAACAAGATAATCCAAAAACGTCCCCGTCCTATAATGTACGGCGACCCTCGGTTGTCCACTCCTCCACCTTAGTCGGCGGTGTCCCTAACCTGCGGGGCATCTACACAAGCGGTTTAAAACTGTTAGCTCAATTCAAAGCATTAGAAACATGGTGAAGGAACATACACACTCACACATCATCATATCACACAACATGCTCAAACACGGCTCGTGTCCCAACCTCGGAAAATCACCTCGTGTCCCGTCTTTGTGGTAACCGTCACGGTCCTCCGGTTGATGTCCAACATGGCTCGATGGCGGTCCATCAAATCCATCCCTAGGATGACTTCTTCATGCACCAAGTGCATGACATAGAAGTCGGCTAACCAATCACGGTTTCCCAAACGTATGGGACAACCGTGTACCTCTCAGGTACCACTAACCCTACCCCCATCGGGTAACCCCACAACAAAGGGTCTCCCCTCTACCGTAACTAAGGACAACCTAGCTACGCAATCATCGGATATAAAAGAGTGTGTGGCACCCGTATCAAATAAAACTCGGACTGGAAGGCCATGAATCTGAATAGTACCTATAGTTGCCAGTGTTGTTGGATCAACAACACTCCTCAACTCAAACATCCTGGCATGTGTGCCTCTGGTCTCCTGGATACCCCCACCACGGCCTCTACCTCGACCCTGTCCCTGGGCTGACCCCAGTATATGAGTCTGACTCTGACCCCTCTACTGAAATCTCTGAGTTGAAAACTGAGGTGGCCTCTAACCCCACCTATCCCGGTGGCAGGTGAAGAACCCTGTTGTGATTGGGTCTTGCCTTGGAGGCAAAAGGTGGCTCGGTGTCCCACATGCCCACTAGTGAAACAGGTCACCAATGATCTCTTACACGCATTCCTCATGTGTCCAAACTCTCCGCATTTGAAGCACTAGTGATCCCGAACGGACGCCGACATTGACTGCGAGGATCGGGACGTCCATGTGTCCGGATACGTCCCTGCCCTGCCACTCCTACCCCTGCACTAGTTGGTACGGTCCTCCGTCTCTTGTCCGGTCCTCTAGACTATGTTGTCCTCCTATATCCAAGACAGTCCATCTCATAGGCCGAAGCTCGATCTTGATACTCTGCCAATGAATCACAACGAAACCCCGCCAGGTAAGCACGGGTGGACTCCCTCAGTCTCTTGGAAAAGAGATAGACATGTTGGTCTGCTGGAGGTGTAGTTGGTCCCAGCAATGCTAACTCCGCCCGAAAACGTCTAATCGCCTAAATGACTGGGACGTCCTCAAATCCTGCCTCTAAGAAATCTTGGATTATGTCTCTCCGTAGTGAATCCGGGAAAAATGTCTCTCTCACGAGACTCAGTAGCTGGTTCATCCTAGTCACACCTCCCCTAATCGTTCTCCACCAATATTGGGTCTGCTCTCTAAACAAGGTCTGGACTATCTCGACCTGCCTCTCCTTAGGACAACGGATCGCCCCTAAGGCCGACTCTACGTGCCTAATCCAATGATCCACCTCTAACCCTACCTTCCCTTCGAAGTAAGGTACATGTTACTGGTTGAAATCCTTCAACCATGAATCAGATCTAGGAGACCTCAACTCGTCTCTAGCCCTAACAATCTCCACAACCGGCTCGGGTGCAACTACCGCCGGTGCAAATATCTCTGGTGCGGCTCTAATCTGAGTAACCCTCTACGAGACCTCAGCTAATCTCGTAGGAGCAGGTGCAGGCACCGGTGGTGCGGGATGTGGTACTCCCGTCCTAAACGCCTCCTCAACTCGACGTACATAATCCTCAAACACGGTAGCCACAATAGATGCTCCTCCGGTCCTAGCAGATGGGAAACTATGCGCCCCGGACCTCACAACTGTCCTATCCCTCGCCTCGGGAATGATACTCTCGGCAACGTCCTCTACGGGATCTTCAGCTGCTGGCGGATCCACAACTAGTTGGTCCGCAATGGGGATACGTACCCGACCTCTCGTGCCCGGAGGTCTCCCTACTCGTCCCCGTCTCGGGACCGTAGGAGGAAGAGGTGGTCTACCCTTGGCGGGTCCTACGTATGCGGTAGCTCTCGTACGTGTCATTTGATATCGTTTCCCGTTTATTTATACATATATAAATACGTAATACTTGTAATATTAATATGAAAGGAAAACTTATAAAATCATAATTATGAAGCCGAAATCCAAGATACAACGAAGGCATAAAAGCCACTCATCCTAAGGTCACATGCATAGCTAGGTACATACAAGTTGAAAAATATCCTAAGGCCATATACATATATATATATATATATATATATATATATATATAGGCTGGTTCCGGTGAGGAGCACCCTTGTGGATAGGAATGAGGAGAGCTAGGATGGTGACACATGACATGCCATGTCTTTTTTTTTCCTGAAAAAAAAATGGTGATGTGGCATGTCCGTGTCACCACCACAAAATGTGTTCATCAGTTCATGGTTGTAAAAAAAACGTTGTTCATATTTTTACAAGTATGTGTTCATTTTTCTTACAAATATGGTGTTCATGGATTTTAAAGTAAGTGTTCATGATTTTTAAAGTAAGTGTTCATGGTTTTTAAAGTAAGTGTTTACATTTATTAATAATGTTCATTTTTTCCAACACTAAATGTTCATTTTTGTATTTTTGTAAAAATTTTCTTTTTGTTTCAAATCGTGTAAAAAAAATATGATGTTCATTATTTTACAAGTGTGTGTTCATAATTTTCAGAGTAAGTGTTCATATTTTTCAAAGTAAGTGTTCATATTTTTCAAAGTAAGTGTTCATAATTTTATTAATGATTGTTCATTTTTTTATTATAGACAGTGTTCATATTTTTATTACAAACTGTTCATTTTATGGTGGTGCCACGTGGCATGTCACGTCACCGTTACTTTTTTTTTCCTGAAAAAAAAACGTGGCATGCCACGTGGCATCACCACGGCTCTCCTAATTCCTATCCACAAGGATCCTCACTCACTTGAACCTGAATCTATATATATATATATATATATATATATATATATATATATATATATATATATATATATATATATATATATATTATTACATACGTCAAATCCAGAATTCTATTTGGCCGAGGTTTGCGTGAGGAGTGGTGGTCCCGTACATTCTAACCCAATCCCGACTCATGCATATGAATTTTAAAAACGAAAAAGTTAGAACCCGTGGTTTATTCCTCATTCAGCCTTTAGAAGGTTGTCAGTGCCATTGTTGTCAACCTAGGGCTCTGATACCACTTTGTAACACCCCGAATCCGTGGGACTCAGGAATGTTATGGGCGAGACCTCACAATGGGTCCCGACCCATAGCCTGACGGGGTGGGGCCTGTAGCTCAGAGGATTAGAGCACCGGACCTTTCCAACATGGCACAAATAAAGGCAAAATCTCAAATCGTTTGTAATGTATGCGAGAATAGAAAAGTAAAGGGTACAAGGTGGAAACTCAGCCGAGTCCTCAAAATGACACAAAATCCAAAACATAAAACCGTAAATTGTACATCAAAACCATAATCCAAACATAACAAGATAATCCAAAAACGCTCGTCCTATAATGTACGGCGACCCTCGGTTGTTCACTCCTCCACCTCAGTCGGTGGCGTCCCTATCCTACAGGGCATCTACACTAGCGGTTTAAAACCGTTAGCTTAATTCAAAGCATTAGAAACATAGTGAAGACACATACACACTCATACATCATCATATCACACAACATGCTCAAACATACGAGTCCAGCTTATTATCTTTATTATTATTAAGTTATATCCCGTTCTAGTTCAACATAGGTTTGTGACACGAGAATCCCCGAAACTCGCCTCGGTCCTTACTTACCGGCATTGAATGTACTGATGCATCCGACTGTCTACCAGCACGGGATAGTCGCCAAGAACCTCCTAGCTCTCGCGGGAGCTAGACAAGTTGTCATCGCCCGTTATCATACACTTGGGCCAAATAGTATATAAAGGTCGGTAATCCTATTTTCGGTTTAGTTGTTATAATGAAAATAATAAAACACAAACTTCCAAACACGCAGCGAGTCTAATACATAGAATACGAGCTAAGTAAGTCTGGAGACTTACCTCGTCACCACACTCAACTCACACACTCTTCCTTCCTTAAAGAGGAAGCCCACAACCTGATTGCAAGAGGATATACAATCATCAACACAAGCTCAAGCTCAAAGAAGTCTAAGACTTCACTCTAGGGATCTACACAAGATCGCCTAGCTCTCAACCTAGGAACGCATCCTAGAACTCACAATCCTCACGACACTCTCAACACAAGGAAACAACTCACAACAGCTTATACAACATAAGATCATAACCAACAGCCTAGAATGGTCAATCTAGACTAGAAAGGTCCAACATGCTCAACCAACTCAAGACCAACAACTACAACAAGCCATAAGGGCTCCAAGCTTCACAATCACTAGATGGCTTTCTCATGCTACTCTAGGCCAGCCTAAGCATGCTACTAATGAGATATAACCAAATGGATAGGAAATGAACAAAGATAAGGGGAGGAAGAAGCCTACTGGTGAAGAAAACGCAGCCGCAGAAGCAAGTTGGCGCCCTCTGCGTGGAGCTGTCACCGCCCCTGTGGAAGCCTGGAGCCGCCCCTGCGGTGGCTGGTGGTCCTCCCCTGCGCCTCTGGTGATCCGCCCCGCGGTCGAACAGCAGAAGCTTCGTCTTCTTCGTTTCTTCGATTGTGTCTTTGCTCCAAGCGCCTCCTCCTCTGTCTGGGTCTTCTATCAACACTAACCACATGTATTAGCTTCCTCACCACGACCTAAACGAGCTAGAAGGAGGGACATGCATTTACAAGATCTCTCTTCAAAGCTTCCTCCATATCCATGGAGGTGAAGAGAAGAAGAAGGAGGAGAAAACAACAGCAAAGAGGAAGAAGGGAGGAGGGAGCTTACCACAACAGATTCAACTCTTCAAAGCTGCAAAATCCTACCAAGCTCTTCCAAGGAAGAAGAGTGCACAAGGAGGAGAGTGAAGAGAGAAAGAATGAGCGTGAGAGGGAAAAGAAAGAATGAGGAGAGAGAGGGGGGGGGGGGTAAAAGAGTTGCATAAAGGGGTGGGAAGACCCAAGGGTCAGTTTTTCCCCTTGTCTCCTCACTCCATAACCCGAGGCCGAAAAGTAAAAGAGGAAAACTCAAAGATTGGCGCGGGATTTTGGGGATAAATCCAGGCACTCAGCAAACGTGCCTGTGAGAAAACTAAGCCGCTGACGCGGGAAGGTTGGAAACATCTCGATACCCGGAATAAAAATTCTGGATGTTGCAGGTTGCAGCTCTCCATCTCTTTTAGCCTATACTAACTTTGATTGGGCCTCTTGTCCGACTACCAGGCGATATGTCGGTGGCTTTGTACTCCATCTTGGTCAATCTCCAGTCAGCTGGAAGTCTAAGAAACAAGGCACAGTCTCTCACAGTTCAGCAGAAGCGGAATATAGGGCAATAACTTGTGCAACTGCTGAACTAGGTTGTTCGTCTTCTTCAGGATCTTGGTGTTGCACTTCCTCAGCCTATTCATCTCTGTTGTGACAACAAATCATCTATTCAGCTTGCTCATAATCCTGTGTTCCATGAAAGGACTAAACACATTGAAATAGACTGTCACTTTACTCGTGACAAAGTCATGGAAGGCCTCTTGGAGCTGCATTATGTCCCTACTTCTTAACAACTAGCTAACATCCTCAAAAAAATTCTTCCTTCTGCTCAACATAATTCTCTTCTCTCTAAGCTTGGCATGTCTCTCCTTCCAACCTTGCGGGGGGTAATGAGAGTGCACGTGTTTAGTGTGATGTGTAAACATTCTGTTGTAACAACTTTCCCACGTGGAAGCTAGTATAAATACTTGTTACAGATGATGATCAATACACAAACTTTTCCTTCTGCTCACCTTTGGCAAATGAAGAGAACCGAAATCCTCCTTTTTTAAGTGATCAAACCAGATGTGTAACTGAAGATGAATTTGGGGGTTAGGTTATGTCCGATCGAGTGCATACCAATACAGAAAACCACTCACCACAGTGCCATATGTTCTCTCATTGTACAAATAAGGCAATCCAAGTGTTTTCCAAGCATTGGTTTTGGTATTTTAGATTTCAACTGCAGTGACACTTCCTTTGTCAGACAATACTATATGCTCTAAAGACTCGTGGAACCTGAAACCTACAGAAACTCGCTCATCCTGTACTAACGGCAGTTTAGGATTCGGGG
Source organism: Fagopyrum esculentum (assembly GCA_033239045.1). Classification (NCBI taxonomy): domain Eukaryota; kingdom Viridiplantae; phylum Streptophyta; class Magnoliopsida; order Caryophyllales; family Polygonaceae; genus Fagopyrum; species Fagopyrum esculentum. The sequence goes on from BSUD01000004.1 coordinate 57,251,862, forward strand.
TGAGTACTAAATAGAGGTGGGTCGCAAACCTAAACCGCCGGTTTAGGTTTGCGAACCGCCGGTTTAGGTTTAACCTAAACCGGCGGTTTGGCACATGAATTTTTTTTTTTTTTAAAAATAATAATAATAATATATATAAGTATAATATATATTAATTAAAAAGTTATGCATTTGTTAATCTTTGTACATTTTAAAGTTTTGTAGATTGAAATTTTACATAACTATGTTTTTATAATTTATATTTTATACATTGAATTTTTTTTTACAATAGCATTTAAATAGATTTAGTAAGTAAATAAAAGAAAGCAACTAAAATAAAATTACTAACTAAAAAACAACAAAGCAAACTCAAATTTTTTATACATTAAATTTTTTTTCATTACATTAGCTTTTGAATAAAATAATTACATAGTAAAAGAAATTACTAACTACAATAAAAGAAAGAAGCAACTAAAATAAAATTACTAACTAACATACAATAAAGCAAACCAAATTTTTTATACATTGAATAAAATAATTACATAGTAAAAAAAATTACTAACTACAAGTCTACAATAAAATAAAGCAAGCTAAATTTTTTATACATTCAATTTTTTTTATTACATATTTACATTAGTATTTGAAATTTTGAATAGAACTAAATGAAAAAAAAAAAAAAAAAAGGAAAGGGCTTGAACCGGTTTCCCGGTTGCCTATGTATCCTCTTGGGGTTTAAGAGGAATCAAAGCCTACGTAGTTCTCTTACCTTTACTTACCTTTTTTCGGACTTCCGAGTTGTTTTCGTAACCCCCTTACCTTTGCGCCTCGGACTCGGAAGTAGTGGCCGGATCATCGGAGTTGGAATCCGATTTTGTGTCATAAGCGGGTGCATTCCGTTGTTGCCTCCTCTCCGCCCTTATCCAATCTTGAACACATACTTGAGCCTCCAATTATCGGGCTTCAATTGACTCCTCTTGTCGCTTAGCATGTTTCCTCCTTGACTAAAAGCTTGCTCCACGGCCACCGTTGATGCGGGAACGGCCATAATTTGTTGCACAATCTTGGCTAATGTTGGATACTTTGGGGCCATCTTCTTCCAATATTGTAAAACTTCAAAACTATCAATGTCACCATCAAAACTAAAAGGAGTAGTTAGATAATCTTCAAATTCCGCACTTGCGGATGAATGTCTAGGTGTTTTTGTTCTTTTAGATAAAATTTGTCTAGTTTTAGAAAGAATAGAAGAAGAAGAAGAAGAAGAAGAAGAAGAAGAAGAAGAAGAAGAAGAAGAAGAAGAAGAAGAAGAAGAAGAAGAAGAAGAAGAAGAAGAGTTGTTTGGGTAGAAGCACTAGCACTAGTTTCAAATAAAAGAAGTAATTTAGCAAATTCAACACGAATATTACTAATAATAGAATTAACGTTCTTAATAGAAGATAAACCTAAACATTCATAATAAGCATTTAAAAATTCCGTAACACCATCAATTTTAAGTCTAGGATCGAAAACGGCGGCAATAAGATAAACTAGGGGAACGTCATCATAATATTTTAGCCATTTTGTTTTCATTTCGGTTGTAGCATATTTAAGTGATTCTAAACCTAAACCGGTTTGTAAAGCCTCGGCAACATTTACGGCTATTTCTAAAAAACAACAAGAAGTAGGAATGTAAACATAACTCAACGTATTAGTAGCATCACTAAAAACTTTTAAAACACTACAAATATCAAAACAAGTTTGCCAAATACTTTCATTATCTAAAATAGACCAAGAAATAAATTGTGAAGAAAATTCTTGTAAAACATCTTTATAACGAATAGCTTGAGTAAGTAGTTTATAAGTTGAGTTCCACCGAGTTCCAATATCTTTCGAAAAAGCAATCGGAGGAACATTTTTTTCTATACAAGTTGATCTCCATTTTCTTCTTAATTCGGTTGAATGCCAAATATGTTCAATTACATCGGTTATAGGTTCTAACATTTCATGTAAAACTTTTAGGCCATCTTGAACACATAAATTTAAAATATGACATGCACATCTTTGGTGAGTAAAAGAAGTTTTTATAAGTTGACCCGCATTTCCCACTAAATGGTTAACGGCGCGGGTGTTAGCGGAAGCATTATCAAATGAGTATGAAAAAACACGATTTTGTAAATTAAATTCTTGTAAAACCGTTCTTATTAAATTAGCAATGTTGGCGGCACTATGTCTTTCATTAAAATGTTGAAATGCAATAACAAATTTATGCAAGTACATATCATTATCGATAAAATGTAAAGTGATGCCCATGTAAAAATATTTTTGTGATAAAGTACTTCAAATATCACTACAAATTGAAACTTGATGCGAAAAAGATTGTAAAACCGTAAGAATTTTTTGTTTTTTTTGTTCATAAGATTGAGAAATTAATTTCGAAACTTGTTTACGAGAAGTTGGTTTATAAGCCGGTTGAAGATAAGTAGTGTTATATTCTCTTACATTAATAGATTTCGCATAAGAAAATGGAAAAGCTTCGGATGCAATTAAGTTGGCTAATCCTAAAGATTCATCAACATGATTATAATTAAATAAAGAAGATTGAGAGGAAGAGGATGCAAACCCGTGGGACAATCGAGTTTGTCCCCGTGTTATTCCGAGCTTCTCCGGATGAGTCTTTTGCATGTGGGTTTGCAAAGTCCCGTATCCGCCCTTCGCCTTCCACTTGTACACCTTCGGACAATAATTGCACGAAACTTGGCAATAATCGTCCATCACCGGACCCTTCTTGTAATGCTTGGTGAATATGTCGGAAGTGAGCATTTTTGGTGGAGGGGCTTGTCGGAATGGCCCTTCACCTTGTGGAACTTGTGGCATTTCCGAATCCGGCGGTTGAGTCTCGCTTTCTTGTGTGCTAGGAAAGAAAGCGGGAGTCGGAGTGAAGTCGTAGTCGCTTGGGTAATCCGGGTTTGCCATTTTGAAAGATCGAGAATACGAGAAAGAGAATACGAGATGGAGATTGAGAGTAGTAGTAGATAGATGAGAATGTTGGTGTGAGATAAATGGAAGAATTGTATGGTATTTATAGGAATTGTGGGTATTAATTTTTTTTTAATTAAACTAATATTACAAAAAAAAAATAAATAAATAAAATACACATCCAACGGCTCTAAGAGCCGTTGGGATGTGGGGCCCACCGGCTAATAGCCGTTGTGGGCCAAAGAACCGTTGGCAAAAGCCAACAGCTCTTTTTTTGCCAAACCGCCGGTTTGGTAAAAAAAAATTTAAAAAAAAAATAATAAAATGGTTCAAACCGGCGGTTAACCTCCTGTTTGAACCGCAAACCGCCGGTTCAACCAAACCGGCAAACCTAAACCGCCGGTTTGGTCAAACCGGCGGTTTACGCCGGTTCACAAACCGCCGGTTCGGCGGTTTGGTTTGAACCGGACCCATCTCTAGTACTAAATGAGGAGGTAGATGCCTTCCTTCCACAACCCTAAAGATATAAACATGTAATTCCACAATCCACACAAACATCTTAATCATCAATAGAAAAGGAGAATAATCCAAAATCGAACATCACAAAAGAAGATAATTCTAAAAACATTTGGATGACATATAAAAACATTTGGACAAAATCGAACATCACAAAAGTAGATATTAAAAAACTTTTCTATCCCTCAGAAGAAGCAATGAAACTCGCTAAGCATTTACACTTAAAAATAACAATTTGGAGACATGTAGTGTTATTGTGTTGCAAAACGACGAAGAAGAAGAGCACCACAATAGCAAGCATAACAAATGTGCAGACAGTTTTGAGTGTCAAAATAATGCATAAGGACACATCATATCAGGATTCTTATAGGGAGATCAAGGATACCTGCTGGAGTTGATGAATTAGGATTTAGGGCTTGGAGAGAAGAAAGGGCGGCGATTTAGGCCTTGTATTTGTAAAGTAAAGTTTGTTGTCGCACTGCCTAAATAGTGCAAGAAAGACTGTTATGAGTCATGTTACTTTCACCCCAAAAATAACATCTCAAATTACACATAATCATCACTATCAATTATAAATCATTAGCAATTATTATCATTGTTACGTTTTGAATGTGTTTGCATGTATAATGCGTCTACAACCTATAACTTTTTGTTCAATCATTTTGTTATTTAGTAGAATAGGAAGTTAATACGTGTATTAACCTCTTATTCGATTATTTTATGATTGAATATCGATATTATTTTTCATAAAGAAAATATAATTTATTGATTAATTATAATGTTTACTCAAGTTAAAAGTTAGAAATTACATCACAAGTACAAAAACGAAAAAACATAAACAAATTAGTTGTATTTTTATCTTCTTAGCGGAATTAATAATCGTATCTTTTTAAAAATCTCGTTAGCGGAATCGATTGGTTTTGATTAGTAAGCAATGTGTGTCTATATATATATATATATATATATATATATATATATATGTAACTTTTATATCTTTTTTAATCTCGTTAACGGAATCGATAATTGTATCGTTTTTTTAAACCTCGTTAGTATATATAATAACTTTAAAGTTGTATATCTTTTTTTTATTCTCGTTAACAGAATTCATAATAGTATCATTTTTTTAAAATCTTGCGAGAGAAAATTGATTAGTAAGTAATGCGTGTGCATATATATATATATATGTATATAATAATTTAAAAGTTGTATTTCGTTATATTTAGTATAATTGTTAACGATCATTTGTTTGACCGAAAATAATAACAAACAACTTAAATAAGATCCGCCTTTGAGTACAATAGAGAAGTTGCGACCAAAACAAGGGAGGAAAGGGAAAGGAAGAGAGTGGAAGAGGAAGTGGCAGGGAAGTTGAGGTAGAGGAAATGGGGGCCAATAAAGCACCGGTTTTCACTTACCGCCAGGTTGTCATAGGGTTGTATGACTTTGGTTCTAACAATTTTGAAAATTTCATGGTTCCTTATGTTGAGAGCAACGAGAATTGTGGGTTTCAAGATCTTTGCGTATTGTTGGGTCACAACGAGAATACATGGTATGACATGCGCAAAATCATGATGAAAGAATTGAGTGAAAACCTTGAACAATATGATGTTTTCCTGGACCATGAAGGGGTTGATCATGATGAGATGATACAAAGACTCAATTGACTAAAACCAAATGTTGTAGCACCATCCAAATATTGGATGAAAATGCACTTGTGCGGGGCAATGTTTGTCACGATCTACCAATGCACTCTTGTGTATTTGGATTGGATTGCGGCTCATAAAATTCACCCGTTAACCCAACAAACGCCCTC
>BSUD01000004.1:57257463-57297257 GCA_033239045.1 Fagopyrum esculentum
CCCCCCCCCCCCCCCCCCTCCCCCCAAAGATGGTCCAGCCCCGGGATCGTTTGGATTCATCGCTCTTGACATGCCTCGTAACCATTTTGTTGCGGTAAGCATTATATTTTTTTCATCAAGTTAAATAATTAATTGCAATTATCGTAAAAAAAAATTCTCTTAACCCCTACATGTTCAAATTTGTACAGCTACAATGTAAACCAAAATTTTCATTGCCACTTGTTCTCTTGCATAACGATATCCATTGCACAACGTAATTGTGGAGGGATTAGACAAGATGTACGAGTCACAAATTGAGATGTTTAAGACTCTTTGTCAACACTACGCTCGAGTCGGCTCGGCCTACAACTTAGACAAGCATTATTTATGTATGGTAATTTGTTAAGACTATTTTTATTATTAATGTTAATTAGCAATACTAATAACTATCATCATTAATAATATTAATTATAACTAGCACCATTTTTTTATCAATGATAATTAACACCATCATATTACACTACACTCTAATAATAACATTGCAAAATCCAAGCCATACAAAACCGTAACCCTAACATATTTGATTCTAATCCAGATAAAACGCTTACAATTTTCTAAGAAATAATTAGGAAAATAGGACCCCTTGAAATTCTCTTTTGCAAAGTAGGCCTCTATACAAAAGGAAGAAAAAATAGGTATGAAAACTAGATAATAGGAGTAATAATATCTCTATTTGAAATGATGGTGATTAGATGTTTACTTTTGATTTTAGTATCTTTTTTATATATTTACTTTTTATTTTTGGTTAATGTAGCTAGTTTGTTGAAAATTTCAAGTTCATGAATGTTTATTTTTTTTAGTGACATTGTTTTCGATACCCAAATATGAATTGTAGTATTTTTCTAATTATTGGATATACGTTTATTTTTTTGTGGTATGTTTCTTATTATTGAGTATACTTAAAGTGATATTTTTGAGTATGTTTTATGGTTACCCAAACTGTGTTACAATGACCAAATGTCATTTGATATTGATGTTTGTGTACAATATCGATTCTTGTAAAATTTGGTTATGACAAATTCAAATTGGGTATGCTTCTATACGTGTATTGGCTTTGTAGTATATTTCTTATTATTAAGTATATTTAAAGTGATATCGTGGGTATGTTTTATGGTCACCCAAAATGTGTTATAATGATCAAATGTCAAGCGAATTTTTGGTATGACCAAATGTCATTTGATATTGATGTTTGTGTAATATATCGAGTTTTGAAAATTTTGGGTATGACAAATTTAAATTGGGTATGATTGTGACATTTTGGGTAAGCGGATTTTTGGGTAAGCGGATTTTTGGATTGTGACATTTTGGGTAAGCGGATTTTTGGGTAAGCATATTTTTTCTGGGCAAAGGGTTGCGTTTTTTTTGCTCCAAATTCCCTCCAAATGTCAATCAAAAGTGTCACAGTCAGCACTCACGTCAACCATCACTCATTAGTCATCATTTTTTTCAACTTTTTGTCCTATTTATGAATTATTCTAGTAAAGTAGGAGCCCTATTTCTCAATTTGTAATTGGTAGGCCTTAAATTTCAACTCTATAGTGTAAAAGGCCCTAAATGCCAATTCAGCCATTTTCTAGCAATTTTGGCCGCCAAAAAGTGCCCCAAACCACACTTGTTGTGCGTCGACCTGGGCAGACAACCGCCAAAGCCCTGCACGTAGCTGCTATGCGTCGAGGAGCCGACTCTATTTTGTCCACTAAAATCAATCATTAGTCATCATTAGCATTTGATTAGTGATTTTCATTTGTAGTGAGTAGCATTTGTATGCGTGTCTAATGCATATACAATGGCTAAAAATAATGTATTTTGTACCAGCAATTATCCATTAGTATTACTTATTATCATTTTCTTTTTTTGGAAATGAATAATTAATTCGTTGATTAATTATAACGTTTAATTAAGTTGAATCTTCTAAGATAAAATAAAATTTTGAAGTTACATTGTAGAAATTTCAAAATAACACGACCATTTTAAAAGTTCATATTATAACGTGGGGCGTTTCAGCGTCTATCCAAATTCATTGAGTGGATGAGTTCCTTTGAAATCAACTCATGCATATATTGACTAGTTGTTAGAGTTATTGTACTAGCCGAGCATTGATATGTACGTGTGTCATATATGCTCATTTTTTGCTTGTTTATAGTCAAGTTTGAACGGTTGAATATTAACCGAGCTTAATTAGGAATTGTGTTCATACTCATCTTATATTAGTCAAGTGAGCCGAGCCGAACTTAATTCAAAATGTGCTCTATATTTGTTATCCGAGCTTGAGTTGCACGAGAAAATATTAATATGTCCCGGGTGCACACACACACACACAACACACACACAAACATATATATATATATATATATATATATATATATATATATATATATATATATATATATATATATATGTATATATATATATGGTTAGGATCAGGTGAGAACAAATGTTATAGTAAGAAGTAAGAACACATACAAATCGTCGTTTAAATCATCAACGGTCATGAATTAAAGTGATATTATTGTAATCGTGCATGATATTATTACAATATTTATTTAATAGGTAATTAATTAAGACACCGTGCACCATGATATTACTTTAAAAAAAAATAATTATTTGTGTGATTTTTCAATAAATTTGAATACCAAATTGAAAAATTCAATTTCTATTGTACCTTTTGTGAAATTTTCTATATATAAATTCAAAGCTTTCTTTTAGGTTTTAATTTTTGGATTGATTTTTAAATTTAATTTTTTGAATTGATTTTGATAGTTTTGGATTGATTTTAGATTTCAACTTTTGGATTGATTTGACTCTTTTCAAATAGTCATGCTATTTTCACCCCAAAATTGTCATCTCAAATTACAACTAATCATCACTATCAATCACAAATCATTAGCAAATTATCATTGTTAACATTTTGAATGTGTTTACATATATAATGCGTCTACAACCTATAACTTTTTGTTCAATCATTTTATTTATATATAGCTTAGAAGTGCATAGGAAAGACAAAAAAAATGTTGAAAGTGTTCTACCTAATCAGTCAAATGTTAATCAAAACTTCAAATCAATCAAATACATTTATACATAAATGAAGAACACTACAAATTTGAAACAACTTAATTCTACTAACAAATCAAAAGACCCTAATGTCATTTTGATCCTAACTTAACCATATGGGCTCAACTTGTTCACATACATATCACATTTCCCTCTTTGACTGTTTAATTTTTTTAGCATGACAAGAACTAATTCATCCACCATAATCATATTCTTAGTTGCCAATACTACTAATTCATTTAGCATACCTCTAAATTTGCAATCATAACATTCTTCACTCTTTTGTCAATTACACAATCTCTGTATAGTTCAGTCCGAGAGTTAAGTCATGCAAGCAAACACTTGAATCTAAATCTTTGGCAATAAAATTTATAATTTTATTACTTGATCTCTGTGTTTTTCTTAATCCCAATTGGAACTTTTACATCCTCACATAAAATGTTTTAGCGTACAAAGAAACTGATAGAAGAAATTGTATCATTTAATATAATGTGTAATGACATTAAATATGATAACCGATAGAGATATATATTGTTTGTTAGAAGCTAACTACGATTACTATGGTTAAATGGATTAAGACCACAAAACTATTAACGGATCATATTAGGTCACACATTTTGGATTGACAGACTAGATCAACGAAAATGATGATTTATTTCTATTTACATATATGTGTATATATTATTATAATATAAATATTATTTATGAAAAAAATAATTAGAGAGTGTATTGGTGGAGGTTAATCATGGGAGCTGCATATTGTTAAAGAAATTTACAAAGTAGTTATATATGATTGTTATATGTTACTAATTTCATAGGTTCGCTTTCTCAAGCTTTTGATATCTCTAATCTCCTAAAAAATGCACTTGGGGTTTTCGTTCTATTTTGTTCCTCCCCAAATAGATATGATTCACGCATCAACAAGTATTCATTATGAACAATGACTTGATTCAACTAATTATGCTTGTAGATCTTAGGATTTTATGTTTTCTATTAGATTTGTATTTCCGCTATATGTATCTAGTTTTCCTTCGATTGATATTAGAGTGATATTGGATAAACTGATATGATCAATTGAATAATAGATAATTTTGGTGCAGACCTTGATTTAAATCAGTGGTGAATTATATATAGATTGTTATGCAAGAATAAAGTTGAGATTTTTAATTGATTTTAATATTAGAATTGTATGATATATATAATTCAAGTATTAATTATATGAATTAATTATGAAAAGGACAAGAAGAAGTGTAACATTTTTAGCTCCTTGTTATTTATTTGTGAAATAAAATACTATGTAATTAAAAAGATAATTATATGAATAAGAACGAGGAGTTAAAGGAAAAATGGAGTTATACATAAGAATGCAAGTTGCTTATTTTGAACTCCTTATTATTATTCATAAAATAATATTTATATAATTAAAAATCCAATTGTATAGATTGATTATGAGGAGTTGAGAAAAGGGCGTTGACAAAAATAAGTATATAAACTATTTGTGTTGGACTCCTTAAAAACATATGATGTTTGATTATCCTCTCATAATTACATTTAAATTTAATGTGGGTAATATTATAGTATTATCAATTTAAATTGTTTTATAAAAGTTAGGAAACTCTACATAAGATGAAATATTTGATATTTTTCATACAATTTAAACAAATAATGATATTGTAGCGATTGAAATTGATTAACACCATATAAGAATTAAAATTTAAATTAAGATATTTATTAATGTTTTATATTATAATATAATTGCTTGCATAAGGTAAGTAGTATGACCCATAGATACGGTATATGTATCGTCATATTTTTCTTGTACACAATTTGTGTATCGTTATGTATTTTGTAATTTATTTCAGTAATTAGATTCTTAGAAATACTTTGTAATACAAGAAGAGAGGACCTAAGAAGTTCAAGAATGAAGATCCATGACGAGTGAAGAACCAAATAAGATTAGATCTTCTTTTTTCAGCGTAGGGTCATACTAGGTGTAATATCCAGAATTTCTATTCCGTTTAATTCCGAATCAATTCGGACTTCGAGCCGTTGACGGTTCCCATTCTATCTAGTATTTCTTTCTTCACAAATTTTATCATTTTATGTAGAATTTAATTCACATAAAATGATAGAATTATATCAAACCCTAAGTCTTATAATTATTTATCATTTTATGTAGAATTTAATTCACATAAAATGATAGAATTATATCAAACCCTAATTCTTATAATTATTTATCATTTTATGTAGAATTTAATTCACATAAAATAATAGATATATATCAAACCCTAATTATTATAATTAATCCTTAACGACGACTTTAGACGAGATCATGACGAGGTTGGGACGAGATCACGACAAAGCTGTGACGAGATCACGACAAAGCTGTGACGAGATCACGACAAAGCTGAGACGAGGTCCTGACAAAGCCCGACAAGCTGTTGACAAGGTTTTGACAAGGCTGGATAACCTCAACCCATTCTTTCTTACCTTGCTTCAGCCCAACCTTATGACTATGATCTTCAGCCCACACAACCACAACCCACCTTCTCCTCCTTACTTGCTTGTGACCCATTCTTGGACTGCTTGTACAGGCCCAACCGCAACCCATGACAACCCTGCTTACATGCCAGCCGTAACTCCCTCTTCCTGCAGGCCGTTCAGCATTCTCCTCCAGCCCAAGAGCACACACGTTCTGGACATCTCAAAGATCGTAACTCCCAGCCGATCACGCCTCCTCTTGCTCTCTTCTGATACCTTCCATTCTCACCAGATCACGCCTCTTCCTGCACACGTTCAATTACAACCTCTCTAATGTTGCACATAGGTCCTCAACACAGCAGTAGGCAGCAGCAACGGTCTTCAACATTGATCTTCTGCACGTGGATCTCGCAAGCAACAAGCCATCCAAGATCTGTCTCCTTCGCACCAAACAGCCCCTTTCCTGTCGTGCAACCGCCACCAACATCATAGGGACAGATCTCGCCTCTTCACACCAATAGATCTCTTGCAAGCGGCCTCTCCGTTTCTGTGCAACAGCTGGCTCGACAACAACCTTGTGCAATCTCCTATCTCCCTTCAAGTCTTGGAATCGAATAAGGTGGATACCCTTGCTTCCTTGCACTTCTTTCCACACCTTTTGTGTCTAATGAATGCTTTTCATGTCTCCTAATCATGCTCAGAACATCCATAGAAGAAACAGTGAAGATATAGGAGTTTGCTGAGTTTTCGGAAGTGAAGAACAGTCAAATTCGGCTCCAGTTTTGGGTAGGTTAGACTCCACCTTTACTGCTAATTTTCGGATATATTTTATTCGATATTGTATAGTATAACATACTAAAATTTGAGAGGAATCGGAGCTACGGTTTGAGAGTTATGGTGTTCCAAAGTTGACGCCTCATGCAGTTTTTATATATGTGCTGAGTGTTGGGGAAAACAGCAAGTGATGCTGTTTTGTGAGATCGTTTTGAATAAGCTCTTGATCTCTGTTGGGCTTGAATTTTGGATATGATATAGTTGACATATTTTTGTAGAACATATTAAAATTTTAGAGGAATCCAGCGAGTGGTTTGGGATTTATGAATTTTCAAAGATTGAGTCGTAAGCAGTTTTTCTGTTGTGCTGAAATTCAGTTTTGTGAGATAGTTTTAAATAGGATTTTGATCTCCTTTATGGCTGAATTTTGGATATATTATAGATAAGATTTTATAGTAGAATATATCAAAATTTGGGATAAATCCAGCGATTAGTTTAGAAGTTATGATTTTTCAAAGTTAAGACAGTGTGTTGTTTGTTAAGTGTTGTAACCAACTTTAGAAATTTTTGTAGAAGTGATGGTTGAACAGTTTTAAGAAAATCTTGCTCCAAGTAGTAGAGGAGATATCATAGATGATCTAGGGAATTATTTCGGAATTTTTATAAGACTATTCAAATTTTATATTTGAAGCCGAAATTGGACCTTGACGATCTTTCCGAAAATAAGGAAATGGGTAAATTGTCAGTTTGTGACCAAACTCATCTTTAGGAGTTAGAATATGACTCTTTAGTCTCAAATAAGAGTTTAGGTATGAATTAAGGAATTTTTGGAAGTTTCGAGACCAAGGGTAAAATAGTCATTTCATCATAAATTAATATTGTAATAAATTCCGTTCTATAAGACTTACTATCTTAGAAGTCTTAGACTTCTGATCACCTAGAAAGTGTGCTGACACACTTGCCTCCTTTGACAGGCCACTGAATTCCTGTTAGCATGAAATATTGTGATACTTTAGGCACGTTTTCTAAGTATATTTGATTCATATTGATAGTCTTTGATTGAACATTGTTGCAATTGTGAGCTAGTTTGCCTATATTGTCGGTATGGATGTCTACACTAGCTTTATGTTGATTATAGGTGATTGAGAGCCATTTCCGAACGGAATCGAGCAAAGATGAGTTGATTGAGTATGTCCATGGATTGAGGGCATTCTAAGGAGCAAAATGGATGTAAACTTCAGGAATGCACGAGGCTAGGGAAGAATCACGTTCTTGCCCTAAACCACGCTCTAAAATACGGCCGTACTATGAACCACTTTCAGTTCCACGGCCGTGGAACCTTGCAGGAGAAGCGTGGTTCATTCCAGGATCTTTTACGGTCGTGGAATCCACGGTCCAAACCGTGTTGATTTCCACGCTCTAAATTACGGTCGTGGAAGGTTCCACGACCGTGATCTTGGCGATTTTTTTCGCCACATTTTGAAGCCACGATCTTTTGAAGGTTGGGCCGGGCCGACATTTTATCTTGCCCTATAAAAAGACGGACGAAGGGAGATTCCGTCATCATTGCTTACACTCCGTTTACGTGCTTGATTGCACCATCGCTTAGAGACTTTCGTCTACGCCGCGACTTGGAGATTTCTACAAATTTTGCAAAAGACGTAATTTGCGCTTATCTTTTGGAGTTGCCCTAATCTCGCATTTTGGTGGAGATTGCGATTGAGATTCCCGGATTAACGGAAGATTCGGAAGATTGTGTAAGAAGACTTCTCTTCTTGTTTAGGTTTGATTTAGAAGACGGATTGACATCCCGTTCTTCCTTCTTATCTAAGATTGTGTTGATTGTTCTATCTTGGAATTAGTGACATTATTTATTCTTGATTGTGACTTTGAGATTGGTTTGGAGTTTATTGAAAGTTTTCGGAAGTTTTCATCTTTAAATCTTATAATTCTTGAATTTGATATCAACATGACGGTTATTGGCTAAAAACTCTTAACAATTCTAAGGTGAAGGGTTGATAGTTGTGGCTAAGATGATGATAGATCGATCGTAAACAGATTAGACCCTGAGAGTTAGAGAAAATCGTCGACGAACCCTAAATCACGGTTTGTTCTTGAGTTCCACGACCGTGGAATCTCAAGATCCACCCGTAATTTCCCTTAAGTTTACGAACTTGCTTTTACTTTAATCCAAAGTTAAAGATTAGCTTTAACTTAGTCTTGGCTTGCCTTTTCTAGGTGGTAGTGAGGCCTCAACAACCTCTACCTCGATTGTGAGTGTCACAACCTCAATCGGTTAAGTTAGTTTTGATCCTTGGATTACAAGTTTGGGTATTTGACATTATTCCTTATCTTTAGAACCTTTCTATATTGAAGCCTCAACAACCTGTATAGAGAGTGTCTTGTAGGTGAGTCATATAAGGTTTTTGGAACTTCACCGTACGATTACCTTACATTAGCATACATTTGCATATCTCAACTCTGTCTTTATATAAATAGTAAGTCTTGAATCGATTGCCACAGCTGGATACTTGGATCTTTAGGATTGTTGTTTTCCCAATATTTGCAAAACCTCTCACGTTTACTCGCTTGATAATCTGCGATTGAATTTGTTCCCACCTAAATCCCTGTGTTCGATACTATGGAATTCTTGCTTAACTATATCGATCCGTACACTGCGGGTTCGCTTGCTTGATTCTAGTTTTATAATTAAAGCTTATTTGCACACACGTTTAGGGGCGAACAAGTTTTTGGCGCCGTTGTCGGGGATTTGGTTTCGGCCGAATTCGGTTGCCGGTTGTCAAGCTTGGGAGCTTGCTCTCGTTATTTGATATTACTTTGAGTGCATGCGCAGGTCCAAGAACACCGAAGATCTCTTACCTCTTGATCAAGAGCTAGAGAAAACTCTAAGACAAAAGCGCAAGGAAAAGAAAATGGCTGAAGAACACGAACGCGATCTTCAAGCGGAGTTAGTGGAGAAAGAAGCTCAACTCCAATGGAATGAGAACATCCGCCGGGATGAAATGGATCGTCATCAATCTGAAGTTAACGATCTAAAGGATATGATGTTCCAAATGAGGATAGAGCTAAGCGACCTTAAGAATAAGGGAAGCAAGAAATCCTCAAGAAGGGCATCAAGATCTAGAAGGAGAAGTCATTCATCCGCTGATGATAGTGACTCTTCCATGCCACCGCTAGAAGAAATTGATCCCACGATCAATGTAAATCCTTTCCATCCACGAGGAGCTGCTAATCGCCGTGTTCCACCTAGGAACGCAAGGATCGAGCGTGTGGATGATGAGCCAAGAACTCTTGGCCAGCGGATGGATCCAACACAACAACCACGCCGCTTGGGCGTGAATTTTGATGCTGAAGATGTACAAGGGTTTAGCTTCAACCCTCAAGTTATCACTCTTGTTCGCCAAAGCCAATTCGGCGGAACAAGCACTGAATCTCCACACCAACACTTGCAAAACTTTGAGTGTATGATGGAGACAATGAGACCGAAAAATGCTACTACCAACAACTATAAGCTCAAGCCTTTCTTCTTCTCCTTGAAGGGGAAAGCGTTGTCTTGGTACCAAGCTCTACCTAGTGGGAAACTAGACACGTGGGAAAACCTTTCCGCGGAGTTCCTCACCAAATTCTTTCCACCTTCCAAAACGGCGGAACTTAGAGGTAAGATTAATGCTTTTTCCATGAGACCTAACGAAAGTTTGTTTCAATCTTGGGAAAGGTTTCAGGATTTGCTCTTGGATTGCCCTCATCATGGCATATCCAAACTTGCCTTGCTGGAGATTTACTATAAGGGGCTGGATGCGGGAACGCAATTCAACCTCCAATCCCTCTCATGTGGAACATTCATGGACATGAGAGAAGATGACGCTTGAGACTTCATTGAGAAGCAAGCAAGGGTCATAGAGAAGTATTCCCACCGGAAAGTGGAGGAAAATCGTGTGGAGCAAGGAGCAAAGCTCACACATGAAGCTCAAAACCAGATTTTCTCCCTCAACAATGAGATCAAAGAGTTGAAGGAGGCTATCAAGACCAACTTTCCAAAACAACAATGAAAAGATGTTGGTTATTTGGGCAACAACAATGGCGGTGATAACACAAACCGCAACAACAACAACAACAACAACAACAATAACCGGAACAATAACCGGAGCAATAATTGGAATGGCAACAACAACAATAACAACGGCCGGAACAACAATTAGAACAACAATAGGGGTTCAAGTAACAACAATTGGCGCTCCAATCAACAAAATTCCGGTAACTCTTATCCTTCCAATTCTAATTCACTAACTCCACCTTCCTCTTCCTATACTCCTTTGAGAAGCCAGGGGCAAACATCAAATGGAGGAAACACTTCGGGAAAGGAGAAGCCCGATCCCATGTTGGAAACGATTTTGGGAAAGCTTCAAGGGTTGGAGAACCGCATCATTAAGGTTGATGATCAAATTTCCAAGGTTGATAAAGCTCAAAAGGTCTTAGAAAACCAAATGTTCAACCAAGCGGAGGAAGTTCCTAGGAATCAAGGGAAACTTCCAGGAAAGACGGAGGACAACCCTAAGGGAAGGGTTATGGCGATCACAACTAGGAGCGGAGTGACTACCACCGATCCGCAACCTAAATTTGTTGAAGTCTCCGTAGAGAAAGACAAGGAGAAGGGGAAGAAGAAGGAAGATGTCTACGTTCCTCCTCCAGCTTACAAACCTCTCCTACCATTTCCTCAATCTAGAGCGAGAGCGCACCTAGATAAACAATTTGGTAAGTTCATAGAACTCATGAGCAAGCTGCATATTAATATACCCTTTATCGATGCTATTGTAGGTATGATGGCTTATGGCAAGTTCTTGAAGGAGCTCCTCTCAAACAAGAGGAAGCTAGAAGACTTCGGTGAGGTAAAGATGAGTTCGGATTCTTCGGATCTCATCAAGACCATGAAGGAGAAAATGCCCCCAAAGTTGAAGGATCCGGGGTCATTTTGCATTCCCATAGGAGTGGGAGATGTCACATATGACGCTTTATGTGACTTAGGAGCAAGTGTGAGCATCATACCACTTGCATTGTGCAGGAAGATCGGTTTAGGCGATCCTAAACCGGTGAAGATGACGTTATATATGGCGGATCGATCCATCACTCGCCCCGTCGGTATTGTAGAAGATGTCCCGGTCAAGCTAGGTAAATTCTTTGTTCCCATTGATTTTGTCGTACTTGACATTCCTGCAGATAGTCCGGTCCCGATCATACTCGGAAGACCGTTTCTTGCAACTTCCGGCTGCATAGTCGATTGCAAGAATGGTAGACTCGCTTTTGATATAGGGGAAGAGAAAGTAGAGTTCGTTCTTTCCACTCTAGTGAAGGAGCCAATCTTTGATGAGGATATTTTCGATATCCAAGATGAAGAAGGTTTGTCTAGGGAGGAGGTAAGTGCGATTCTCTTTAACGATCCTCTACAGAAAGTTATCACTATGAGTCTAACCAATGTAGGGGACGAAGAAGAGTGCTATGAGGCAATTGAAGCCTTAGAAGCACAAGAAGAGATGCATGAAGAGGAGTTTGAGAAACTCCACGATGAGGCTGAAAATGTGAGAATCCACGGTTATACATTATATTCCACGGCCGTGGATTTCACAACCAAAACCGTGTCCCACTCCAGGGAGTTATACGGTCGTGGAGAAGATGTGACAACCGTATTTCCCTTCCACGCCCTAAACCACGGCCGTGGAGGACATGATCCACCCGTAATTTTAGCCGTGGAAAGGGGTGATCGAGACATTTCTTCAACTTCTTCAAAATCTTCTCCCACACACTCAACACCCTTAGAAACCTCTAAGGAGACACCGGATGCTCCTCAAGGATCGTTGGAAGCTCCGAAAGTGATGGAACTAAAACCTCTTCCTACTCATCTAAGGTACGCTTTTCTAGGACCTAATTCTACCTTTCCGGTTATTGTTAGTTCCGAACTAAGCATAGATGAACATAATCAACTTATGATTGTCCTTAGGAAACATAGGAAAGCCTTAGGCTACACTATAGAGGACTTAGTAGGAATTAAACCCTCCCTATGCATGCATAAGGTACTAATGGAGGAAGATTTTAGGACTTCAAGACAACCTCAAAGGCGGTTAAATCCGACCATGAAGGAGGTTGTCAAGAAGGAAATTCTTAAGCTTCTTGATACAGGTATCATCTACCCTATCTCCGATAGTAAGTGGGTGAGTCCGGTTCAAGTAGTTCCAAAGAAGGGAGAAATGACGGTCATCACCAACAAGAACAACGAACTCATTCCTACCCGAACCATAACGGGATGACGGATGTATAGACTACCGCAAGCTCAACAATGCAACGCGGAAGGATCACTTCCCATTGCCATTCATTGATCAAATGCTTGAAAGGTTAGCGCAACATTCACATTTTTGCTACCTTGACGGTTATAGTGGTTTCTTTCAGATTCCGATACATCCGGATGATCAAGAGAAGACCACATTCACGTGCCCGTGGGGTACGTTCGCCTATAGGAGAATGCCGTTCGGGCTTTGCAACGCCCCAGCCACCTTTCAACGGTGCATGATGGCCATCTTCTCCGAATACATAGAGGAAATCATGGAGGTCTTCATGGACGACTTCTCCGTATACGGTTCCTCTTTTAACGATTGTCTTTCTAACCTTTCTCTTGTCTTGCAAAGATGTGAAGACACTAACCTAGTTCTTAATTGGGAGAAGTATAAATTCATGGTTAAGGAAGGAATCGTATTAGGTCACTTAATCTCTAGTAGAGGGATAGAAGTGGATAAAGCTAAGATAGAGACCATAGAGAAACTTCCTCCCCCAACTTCGGTGAAAGGGATAAGAAGTTTCCTAGGACATGTTGGATTCTATAGACGTTTCATTAAGGACTTTTCTAAGATATCAAAACCGCTCACTAATCTACTGATGAAGGATGTAGTTTTTGAGTTTTCACAGGAATGTTTGGATGCGTTTAACACAATTCGGCAAGCTCTAATTTCAGCACCTATTATCCAACCTCCGGATTGGACTCTTCCCTTTGAGGTTATGTGCGATGCTAGTGACGTAGCTATTGGAGCTGTTCTTGGACAACGAAAGGAAGGACGAACCCATGCCATATACTATGCTAGCAAGACGCTAGATGAAGCGCAGCTCAACTACGCCACTACCGAGAAAGAGTTTTTAGCCATTGTCTATGCTATTGACAAGTTTCGCTCTTATCTTGTAGGTGCAAAGGTGATTGTCTACACGGATCATGCTGCGATCCGGTACCTCCTTGCGAAGAAAGATGCGAAGCCAAGGCTAATCAGATGGATTCTTCTCCTACAAGAATTTGATCTAGAGATCCGCGACAAGAAAGGTTCAGAAAATTCTGTTGCGGATCATTTGAGTCGCCTAACACATCTAGAGGACGACCATTTACCCATCGATGACTCCTTCCCGGACGAACACCTACACCTCATTGAAGAGTGCATCGATGTGATCTCCAAAGGTAACGAACCATGGTTTGCTGATTTTGTTAACTATTTGGTTTGCCAGGAGATACCACCCGGACTATCCTACGCACAAAGGAAGAAGTTCTTTAAGGACGTCCGGGAATACTATTGGAACGAGCCTCTCCTCTTTAAGAGAGGTCCGGATGGCATCATACGGCGATGTGTGCCGGAAGATGAGATGCAAAGTGTCATCCGTCATTGTCATTCACTACCTTGTGGAGGACACGCTAGTTCGAACAAGACTAGCGCAAAGGTATTGCAATCTGGATTCTTTTGGCCTACCTTGTTTAGAGATGTGCAATCCTTTGTTTCTTGCTGCGATGCTTGTCAAAGAACAGGCAATATCTCTAGAAGGAATGAGATTCCCCTCAACAACATCCAAGAGGTGGAGATTTTCGACGTTTGGGGAGTTGATTTCATGGGACCATTCCCATCCTCTTGTGGAAACCAATACATACTATTGGCGGTGGATTACGTTTCTAGATGGGTGGAAGCAATTGCCTCTCCCACAAACGATGCCATGGTGGTGGTCAAGTTCTTTAACAAGACCATCTTCCCGCGATTTGGGACGCCAAGGACTATCATTAGTGATGGAGGTTCTCACTTCATAGCCCGTCGCTTTGAAGCTCTTCTAGCTAAGTATGGGGTTACTCACAAGGTCGCTACCCCTTATCATCCACAAACAAGTGGACAAGTTGAGATCTCAAATAGAGAGATCAAAGGAATTCTAGAGAAGACGGTTTCAAGGACTAGAAAGGATTGGTCCTTGAAGCTTGACGATGCATTGTGGGCGTACCGGACTGCGTACAAGACTCCCATAGGAACCACACCATACAACCTTGTGTATGGGAAGTCTTGTCACCTGCCGGTAGAGTTGGAGCACAAGGCGTTTTGGGCTATCAAGTGGCTGAACTTCAGCATGAAGGAAGCGGGAGAGAAGCGTCTCCTAGACCTTAACGAGCTGGACGAACTCCGCTTGAACGCTTATGAGAACGCTAAGATCTATAAGGAGAGAGCAAAGCTTTGGCATGATAAGCATATCATTCCAAAGGACTTCAAGGAGGGAGATCAAGTTCTCCTCTTCAATTCAAGGCTTCGTCTCTTTCCAAGTAAGCTTAAATCTCGTTGGACGGGACCTTTTCTAATTAAGAGTATTTTCCCCCATAGTGCAGTTGAAGTATGGGGTGAAACGGGCGGAAGCTTTAAGGTGAACGGCCAACGACTCAAGAAGTATACGCCGGAACTCCAAGCTGAAGAGTTCGCGCCCACCGCACTCGAATAAGTGCGAGAATGGTCTAGCTACGGACCTTAAACAAAGCGCTTCTTGGGAGGCAACCCAAGGTATTGCATTTTTTTGTTTTTGCTTTCGATTCATAGTTTAGCTTAGTTTAGACGTTTTTCGCTTTATTTTGCCTCGATTTCTTCCGGTATGTTCGTGTTTTTGGATGTAGGAACGATGGAAAAGGAAAAGGGAAGATAATGTTGAAGAAAAGTGACGAAATTTGGACTTTGGAGCTTTACAGATAGTTCCACGGCCTAAACCACGGTCGTGACAGCTACAGTGCCCGTAATTTCCAAAAGCCTTTGAAAAATCACCAAAACCACGGTTCCATACATTTCCACGGCCGTGGAACACCCCGACAGACCGTGATTTTCAAAATTTTGCCTGTGACTATATAAACCACGTTCTTCACAAAAATCACCCACAAAACCCCTCTTCCACGACCTAAACGCCGAATCCACGCCCCTCCTCAAATTCCTCGTTTCTTAATCGTTTTTAACGATTCTTCTTCCTAAACTGAAGCAAATTCGACCACCAAAAAGATCCAAGCGACGAATCGAGCGGAAATTCATCAAGGAACGCGCAATTCGGATTTTAAATCCGAAAAATAGGTTTTTCCTCTCTTCTTGATCTTTGTCGATTTGGTTCGTTTTTGTTAGAGATTTTAGGAAGAACTGGTTAAGATTGGAAGAAATTAGATTAGGACTACCTGTTTGTGGAGATTAAGTGTTGATTTGCTGAGATTTGTGAATTTCTGAGACGAATCACGGTCTCTGGGAGAACCACGGCCGTGGAATCTGTAGAACATCCCGTAATTTCTGACAAAATGGACTTTGTGAGGAGAGTTTCGGGAAGGATTAAAGAGAAGAAGAACGACCAGAACAAGAAGAGGAAGGGTAATCCCTCTTCTTCCTCATCCTCTAGAGCACCACCACCCTCGTCCCCTTCACCTCCATCATCACCTTCGTCACCCTCACCTCCTAGCCCTAGAGTCCCGACCATACATGAGGATCACCTCGATGCCCTCGAGAGGATCAAGGAGAGGGTTGTGATTGGTCCTAGGTACCTATTGTTGGAGGATCTAACTCCTCTCAACATTGTAGATGACCTTACTTGGCTCTTGGATAGAGCCGGACTAGTTGTCTTCTCGGCTATCCGAGAAGACGCTTATGAGGAGATTACACGGGAGGTTGTGACGTCTTTCGAGCACAGCCATGTAGACACGACCGTCTCTTTCCGTCTTATGGAAAGAGACTATCATTTTAGCATCCGTGAGTTCGGGACCTTTTTCGGGTTCCAGGAGACCTTTAACGGTCGATTTCCTAGTGGCGTTTACGCCAAGGACTTTTGGGAGGAGGTAGCGATGATTTACGCCGACGAGGACCGTTGGCAACCCGCTGATACCAAGGCTAGGTTGATGTACCACCTAGCCTTGAAGATAGCTCACCGTGTTCTTTCGGAGTGTCTCTTTCCTAGGACGGAGACGCCCCAAAAGATCAAGACGGATGAGCTCTTTTTGCTGTACTCCATGTTGTACGGGCGCCGAGCTGACTACGCCACCCTCTTGGCTGCTACTATGAGCAAGCTCAAGAACAAGAGGAAGGGCAACATCGGATATGGTGGGATAGTTACCCACATTGCTAGGAGCTTGGGTGTTGATTTCTCTGCATGCACCCGCATACCGGCCGTTCCCTTAGGACTTCATGCCTTCATGACTAGAGAGCTTATATTCCCCACTCATAGAGGTCCACCTTATGCGGCCATGCCTTGGGAGAGCAGGACGGGTAGGGGTATAGAGTGGTTATCGGAGTACTCCATTATGGCAGAACGCCATAATTGGAAGGAGACGTTCGCTACCATGCATGCGAACAGGATTATAGCTCCCCCATATGTCCCACCACCAGTTGTTGAGGAGGAGGATATGAGAGATCAGTTTGAGGGTGGAGGAGGAGCCGAGCAGGAGTTTGGCACGTTTCCGGATCAGCTGGAGGCGGCCCCCGATGCACCTAGACGTTCTCCACGTCCAGCTAGAGCTTCAGGCTCGTCTTCTCGCCGCGCTAGCGTGAGTGAGAGACCTACGTGGATGACCACACCTCCTACATAGTATGGAGTTCCCCCTCCGTGGTCCACAAAGCAGTCAGCAGCACCAGCACCAGCACCATCCGAAGCTCCAGCATGGTACAGTCAGGCTCCGGGATGGTATGAGCAGATGCCGGATTGGGCTACCGGACTTTTAGAGAGAGTGGGAGCATTGGAGATCCGAGCCGATGCTAGAGACGGACGCTTGGACGACCTCGATCACATGATGAGAGACGTCTACCGCCAGCAGTTTGGGCGGTCTTATGATCCCAGCTTCTCTCCATTCCCACCTCCACCAGCGCCGCAGTGATGAGGACTTGATGATTGACCGTTCGCTTTAGACATTCCACCACCACTTTGTGAGTTTCTTTTTTCTTTTCTTTCTTTTCTTTCTTTCTTTTGAACATTAGGGACAATGTTCGTCCTAAGTATGGGGTGGGATGTACTAAAAGTTTGTAATAACTCTTACTCACTATGTTGCTTCTATTCGAGACTATCATTGCATGTTCATTATATTGTTGCACGTTTCATTATTGCATTGCATGAAAAAGAACTTGAAAAAACCCATAAAAATTGAAAAATTTTGAAAAATTTTGTACTTCTAATGAATTGAGATGATTTCCATGATAATCGCTACTTGTGAATTGAGTTTGATGACAATTGCATGCTTAAAAGAATAGTGAATTGGAAAGAATTTGAATGAATGGATTGTACCTCTTTTGCAAGTGTCATAATGTGATGGATATTACCTAAATCATGTTGAGAAATTGAAGTTGAAATCACACTATAAGTTCTTATACTTCTTGTTGAGATGATTAAGGCAATTCGATTTTTCTTTCTTCTTTCTTTGACCATTTAGCTCCTCATTGAAATATTGACCTCCCTTACCTATCCGGGAATTTGGAGAAGTGAATGAAAAAGGCATGTTTGATGTGGGAGGACCATGAGAGCAATTATTTGCAATCAAAAGAATAGAAAGAAATTATAGGTTTGGGGAAGTCAATCATGACGATGAGTAACTCGACACCATTCACATAGCCGGGTGTTTGTGTCTTGCCAAAGTCGGATTGAGCGATATTCCTAGCGGATTACGGTATGTGCGCTAAGGGTTTGAGGCATCTCATGAAAATTGAGAAACGCCAATCTCCTAGGCTTCGGTTTTTGTGCACCTCTATCCATAACTCCAAAAGTAAAGTCGAAAAATGAAAGGAAGAGAGCGAAGCTCTAAGTTGAAAGTGTGCGGAAACCGCAAGAGAAGAAGAAGTGAGTAGTTGTCTAATTTCCCGGATTCATGCACCACATTCCCTAAAAGCTTCCTTTCCTTCCACATTCTAGACCTTTTCTTTGAAAGTCCTTAAGATCAAAAGAATGTTATATGACTTTGTGGTCTAAATTGAAGTTCTTATGATTGATTTTGATAATATTTGAAGGTTATGATGTTTGTTTAGAAGTTTAATTGATTCATGAGTCTTCTTTGCTTTTTACTCTTTGATTAAGTGTATGAAAGTCTTATAAACGATTGAAGCAAGGTTTGAGAATGATCTATTCTTTAGAAGGCACATTCATCCAAAAGAAGTATTACTTTGAGAAGGTATACATATTTCATCCTAACTCTTGTTCTAAAAGCTTTTTGAAAGACCTTGCTTAGGGACAAGCAAGTTGCAAGTATGGGGTTATTTGTTAGCATGAAATATTGTGATACTTTAGGCACATTTTCTAAGTATATTTGATTCATATTGATAGTCTTTGATTGAACATTGTTGCAATTGTGAGCTAGTTTGCCTATATTGTCGATATGGATGTCTACACTAGCTTTATGTTGATTATAGGTGATTGAGAGCCATTTCCGAACGGAATCGAGCAAAGATGAGTTGATTGAGTATGTCCATGGATTGAGGGCATTCTTAGGAGCAAAATGGATGTAAACTTCAGGAATGCACGAGGCTAGGGAAGAATCACGTTCTTGCCCTAAACCACGCTCTAAAATACGGCCGTACTATGAACCACGTTCAGTTCCACGGCCGTGGAACCTTGCAGGAGAAGCGTGGTTCATTCCAGGAGCTTTTACGGTCGTGGAATCCATGGTCCAAACCGTGTTGATTTTCACGCTCTAAATTACGGTCGTGGAAGGTTCCACGACCGTGATCTTGGCGATCTTTTTCGCCACGTTTTGAAGCCACGATCTTTTGAAGGTTGGGCCGGGCCGACATTTTATCTTGCCCTATAAAAAGACGGACGAAGGGAGATACCGTCATCATCGCTTACACTCCATTTACGTGCTTGATTGCACCATCGCTTAGAGACTTTCGTCTACGCCGCGACTTGGAGATTTCTGCAAATTTTGCAAAAGACGTAATTTGCGCTTATCTTTTGGAGTTGCCCTAATCTCGCACTTTGGTGGAGATTGCGATTGAGATTCCCGGATTAACGGAAGATTCGGAAGATTGTGTAAGAAGACTTCTCTTCTTGTTTAGGTTTGATTTAGAAGACGGATTGACATCCCGTTCTTCCTTCTTATCTAAGATTGTGTTGATTGTTCTATCCTGGAATTAGTGACATTATTTATTCTTGATTGTGACTTTGAGATTGGTTTGGAGTTTATTGAAAGTTTTCGGAAGTTTTCATCTTTAAATCTTATAATTCTTGAATTTGATATCAACAAGACGGTTATTGGCTAAAAACTCTTAACAATTCTAAGGTGAAGGGTTGATAGTTGTGGCTAAGATGATGATAGATCGATCGTAAGCAGATTAGACCCTGAGAGTTAGAGAAAATCGTCGACGAACCCTAAATCACGGTTTGTTCTTGAGTTCCACGACCGTGGAATCTCAAGATCCACCCGTAATTTCCCTTAAGTTTACGAACTTGCTTTTACTCTAATCCAAAGTTAAAGATTAGCTTTAACTTAGTCTTGGCTTGCCTTTTTTAGGTGGTAGTGAAGCCTCAACAACCTCTACCTCGATTGTGAGTATCACAACCTCAATCGGTTAAGTTAGTTTTGATCCTTGGATTACAAGTTTGGGTATTTGACATTAGTCCTTATCTTTAGAACCTTTCTATATTGAAGCCTCAACAACCTGTATAGAGAGTGTCTTGTAGGTGAGTCATATAAGGTTTTTGGAACTTCACCGTACGATTACCTTACATTAGCATACCTTTGCATATCTCAACTCTGTCTTTATATAAATAGTAAGTCTTGAATCGATTGCCACAGCTGGATACTTGGATATTTAGGATTGTTGTTTTCCCAATATTTGCAAAACCTCTCACATTTACTCGCTTGATAATCTGCGATTGAATTTGTTCCCACCCAAATCCCTGTGTTCGATACTCTGGAATTCTTGCTTAACTATATCGATCCGTACACTGCGGGTTCGCTTGCTTGATTCTAGTTTTATAATTAAAGCTTATTTGCACACACGTTTAGGGGCGAACAATTCCTACTGTACAGATCAATTTGCGAATTAGAAAGTCGAGATCTGATTCAGGTAAGTCCACGGACTTACTTAGCTGGCTTCTTGTATAAGTGTAATGTGTATGAGTGGTGTTTGTTAGTTATGATAAACAACGAACCGGATTAGGCCGACTTTATTATTTACGTAATTGACCCAAGTGTATGATAACGGGTCGTGACATCATCTGCCTAGCTCTTGCGAGAGTCTAGGAGGTTCCCTACGACCAGCCCAGTCCGGTAGACGGTCAGATGCATTAGTACCATTCCGCGTTGGTAAACGGGGATAGGGGCGAGGTTTGGGAATCCCTCGTGTCACAAAATAAGTATCATTAGTAATCACTTATCACCTAATTAAAGATAATAAAAGGATTGAGTGTTGCATGTTGATTGTGTATGATGTGTGATTGTGCTTTTACCTTTATACTTATGCATAGAATGTTAGCTAACGGTTTTATACCGCTTGTAGATGCCTTGCAGGTTAAGATAGTTGTAGAGAGATCTGGAGGGAATAGTCAGCCGGGTCCACGTACTCATTTAGTTGGGGACGAGGTTGTCTTTTATACTTTATATGCGTCGTTTTAGTACCTTTGATTTGTAAGGCTGATACATATTTTTTCATGTATATATTGTTTAAAGTTTTCAAATGTTTTTAATACTTTTGTGCCTTGTTGTAAGATCCTAGTAAAATTGTTGTCAAACTAAGGTCGGGACCCATTGTGAGGTCCTAACCAGTAGCTCCCCGAGTTCTCAGAATTTGGGGTGTTACACTAGGATCACAATTTTATTGCACTTCTTGAATGATATTTTTAAAGTTCCACACTATTTTCACTTACCACATTATTTTACGGCCAAATTTACTAAGTAGGTCTTTTCAGCTTTCAATCTGTTAACTAGGTCCATCATAATCTAGTTTAGTAAATGTACCCCTTTTATTTTTACCGTTCAAACACAATTCACCTAGTTTCACCTACTTCCTTTCTCTCTCCCTCCTCTAGTTCTGGTTTGGCAAGAAAACGCTGCCAAGGAGCGTAGAGCGGTCAAATCCCTAGCATCGTCTTCGAACAAAAAAATGTCCAGTCTGGTTAAAAATGTCTCCTTTGATGGCTTCTATTTCCATTGTTCATGACGGCTTTGAGGAAGTTGAAGTGGAGTATGACATTGCCATGGAGTACGAAGGTCCCCCTGTGGGCTACAAGATACCCCTTTATTGATAAGAGTTCCTTGCCTGTTGTCCAACTATTACTTGCACCATATAAGAGCACATTAGTTAGTTTATAGGACGGCGTTTTCCTCTCCCCTCTCTTTCTCTTGCTTCTGCGTCCGAGTTCACGCTATTGGCATAAAAAATGAAGTTCAATATCACAAACCCTAACTAGATGCCAGAAGAAGTTTAAAATCAATGATGACCAGAAACTCTGTGCCTTTTTGGACAAAGGGATCTCCTAGGAAGTCAACGAGGATGCTTTGGGAGAGGTATGTAGGAATTTGCTGGTTTTTGTTGTATTTCGTTATTTATGTTTTCAATCAACTAAATAAATTGGTATCGCTCTTTGGTAATTAATATGCAAGAGTTCAAAGGCTGCATTTTCAAGATTATGGGAGGTTGTGACAAATAGGGTTTTCCAATGAAACATGGTGTTTTGATCCCAGCCGTGTTAGCCTCTTGCTCCACCAAGCTATAGCCTTGCCTTTTTTTGCTCATTCAGTTTTTTGCACAACAATGTATTGGTGTTACGGTGTATGATCTCTTTTTGTTGTGGGCAAGGTTGACATTTTAATACTTTTTTGGACAAGCACACCATGTTTCCGTGTTTATGGAAGGAGAAATGGAGAAATGGAGAAATGGAGAAAGGAGAAATGGAGAAAGGAGAAGGAAAGTATTTCGTGGATGTATAATAAGTCATGATCTGTCAGTGTTGAACTTGGTCATTGTGAAGAAGGGAGAGAATGATCTTCTCGGATTCACTAACACAGAGAAACCAAGAATGAGGGGACCGAAGAGAGCATCTAAGATCCAAAAGCTTTTCAACTTGTCAAAGGAGGATTATGTTATGGAGTATGTTAACACCTACAGTGGGAACTTCACCAGCAAAACTGGTAGGCTGACTCTTGCGTTCCTCGTGATTAAGAAACTACAACTCAAAAGTAGTTCTGAATGTGTTTATGGGCTAATTGTCGTGCTTGTATTGTTGACCAGGAAAAAGACTTGACACTCCCCTGACTTTGTAAAGGAAGAGAGCAAGAATTAATGATAAGAAGACCTAGTTTGCTTGCGAGTGTAGTTTGAATTTGGTTATTTGTTGCTGATTGAATTTGTTGTTGCTTCTCAAAAATTTGATTGAATTTGCTTGTGGTTCATATAAGTGATTTGCTTTCTAGTACAAATTTATATCAGAAAATTCATATCAGAAAATTTTTGCTATGAATTTTTGGTATGAAAGCTTATGGTATGAATTTCTGGTATGAAAATTTCTTATATAAATTTTTTGTATAAAAATTTCTGGTATGAATGTCTGTCATAAAAATTTCTAGTATGAATTTTTTTAATGAAAATTTTTGGTATGAAAACTTCTAGTAAGAATTTTCTAATATGAAAATTTATGGTAAAAAAATTTATATTATGAAAATTTCTGATATGAAATTCATACCCGATAATAAAAAAAATAAAAAAATAAGAATAAAATAAAAAAGGACAAAAAAATAAAAGAAAATAGTAAGGAATTAAACTTAGGTAACAATGTCTTATTCTTTTTTTTTTTTAAGTATAGAGGGGTTAAAAATTAAAGGGTACACAAACTAAAAAGAAATAGAAAAGGACTTATTTAGCCAAATTCTTTCTTATTTTACTTATAAATAAAAGACAATCGCACACTTAAATTCCTAGGAAAATTGGGGCAATGTTTTTCTCAATATCATAACCCATTAAGTTTCTTTATTTTGGTTGGATGGACTTCACATAAGTGAGGGTGTCATTGGATAACTTTGGGCTAATGAGAGTGAATTTATATGGGGTTCATAAACTTGAAAGTCTTTGGCTAAATAGGTCTTTTTCTATTTCCATTAGGTTTGTGGACCCCTTAAAAGTAATTACCTCTTCTATTTTTTTTAAAAAAAAATACATGAATTTGGCTAAATTATTTCAATATGTTACATAAAATGAATATGACTTTTGTTTTTATTTTATTTTATTTTGTTTTGCATTTTTATTTTATTTTATTTTTATTTTATTTTCTGGTATGAATTTTCATACTAGAATTTTTCATACCAGAATTTTTCATACTAGAATTTCATACCAGGATTTTTTTTAGTTTAATGTCTAAACGAACATGCAACATATAACAAAGCTTAAAAAATGATCAACTACAAGAAGTTTTACAAAGTAAACCACATTCATCCTATTTGGCATAAACAAACTTCATCATCAACCCATAATTTTAAAAATAGTATCAACTACAAGAGTTTCCAAAACAAACTTACCAACTTCTTCATCATCAGGCTTCGGTCTTCAACATTTGTAGATCTACTTGAGCAGTACCAATCTCTCGATGTATAACCAAATGCAACCCCTAATCAAAGGACTTCCCAATATAACCTTTTTTCTCCGGTTTCAATGTTGTAAGATGATCCATTTGGCCACGTACTCATCAATGGATACCATAAAGTTGCCTCTTATACTCATGAATGCGCTTGGTATGTATGTCAAACAGGTTGATATGTTAATCTAAACACCTGCCACTTTCTTTATGTACTACGCTCAACGCTTCTTGTTTGCCATTTTGGCAGATGCCCATTCAGCTTGCAATTCTTCAGTATCAGACAACTAGATCTCCCAAAACATGTTACAAGCAATTCACGAATGCCTCTGCAAAAGAACCGAAAACATGGATGCCAACTACTTCAATTCTTCAATACAAATGCCACGCAAATGCCTCGTCCGTTCTTTGTAATTCAAATTCAAATTCAATTAACACCAATTGATCAATTGATTTGTCAATTAAGCAAGGGGTTAGGGTTCATTAATCGTTACTAGGTAAGTCACAAGGCTCGCACTTGTAGAGATTGATTTCAGGGATGATTTCGAGCTTGATTTTTCAACCGATGATCTTCCGATCGAGGTAGTAAGCGACGAGCTCTTTGTATGTTGAATGGAATCGGAAGCCTGGTGGGAGACTCATCGGTGCCATAGCTAACTGATTATTTAATCTTGATTGAGAAAGAGAGAAAAGGGAGAGAAAGAGAATGGGGTTAGGGTTTGAAACACCCCGAATCCGCGGGACTCGGGATGCTACGGGCGGAGACCTCACAATGGGTCCCGACCCTTAGCCTGACAAGAATTTCACCGGATCTTACAACAAGACACAAATTAAAGGGCAAAACCAAAATACATTTTAATGCAATGATATGAATCCCAAAGCATCCAACCAAAAGACCACTGCCGAGTCAACAACTCCACGACCAAACGTCGAAAACATACAATACCTCTATATATATATATATATATATATATATATATATATATATATCTACAAGACTCCACACACAAACACATCCTACAATGTACGGACCCCGGTTGCCCACTCTTCCGGATCTCTCGGCCGCGCCCCTAGCCTGCAGGGTAACTACAACAATATCAGTATAAAACCGTTAGCTAGCATTCAAGGCATTAAAATCATGGTATTGGCACACACACACATAAGGCATCATAAACACACAACATGATCTAACACGCAAGTCCGGTTCATTATCTCTTTGTTATTATTAAGTCATATCCCTTACTATTCCACTTATGTTGTGACACGAGAATCTTAACGATCTCGCCCTTGTCCCCTTTCACCATACGGGTTTGTACTTGATGCGGATCAGCATCACCCGTTAGATTGGTCGCAAGGCACCTCCCAGTCATCCTCATTTTGGACTGGACAAGCGGTCACCGCCCGTTATCATACACTTGGGCCACATATAAAGTCGGTGGTGTTATTACCGGTTTAGATGTTATAACATAAACCATAAACACACACATACACAGTAAACACACACCACCAAACACGCATCGAAACTAATACAAAGAGTACGAGCTAAGTAAGTCTGGAGACTTACCTCGTTCCAAAGATAACCCCGCAAAATGTAACACCCCAAATTCTGAGAACTCGGGGAGCTACTGGTTAGGACCTCACAATGGGTCCCGACCTTAGTTTGACAACAATTTTACTTGGATCTTACAACAAGGCACAAAAGTATTTAAAATATTTGAAAACTTTAAACAATATATACATGGAGAATACGTATCAGTCTTACAAGAAAAGATACTAAAACGACGCATATGAAGAACATAAGACATTCCCGTCCCCAACTAAATGAGTACGTGGACCCGGCTGACCATTTCCTCCGGATCTCTCTACAACTGTCTTAATCTGCAAGGCAACTACAAGCGATATAAAACCGTTAAGCTAACATTCTATGCATAGGGATAAAGGTAAAAGCACAAACACACAACATACACAATCAACATGCAACACTCAATCCTTATTATTATCTTTAATTAGGTGATAGGTTATTACTAATGATACTTATTTTGTGACTCGAGGGATTCCCAAACCTCGCCCATGTCCCCGTTTACCAACGCGGAATGGTACTAATGCATCTGACCGTCTACCTGACTAGGCTGGTCGCAGGGAACCTCCTAGACTCTCGCAAGAGCTAGGCAGATGATGTCACGACCCGTTATCATACACTTGGGTCAATTACTTAAATAATAAAGTCGGTCTAATCCGGTTTCGTTATTTATTATAACTAACAAACACCACTCATACACATTACACTCATACAAGAAGCCATCTAAGTAACTCCGTGGACTTACCTGAATCAGATCTCGACTCTCTTAATCACAACTCAATCTGTAACTGTATAACTCGGTTGCCTGTCAAAGGAGGAAAGTGTGTCAGAACACTTTCTAGGTAATTAGAAGTCTAAGACTTCTAAGGTAGTAGATCCTATTAGAACAGAATTTAATACAGTACCAATTTATGGTAAAATGACTATTTTACCCTTGGTCTCGAAGCTTCCAAAAATCCCCTAATTCATGCCTAAACTCTTATTTGAGACTAAAGAGTCATATTCTAACTCCTAAAGATGAGTTTGGTTACAAACTGACAATTTACCCATTTCCTTATTTTCGGAAAGATCGTTAAGGTTCAACTTCGACTTCAAATATAAAATTCGAATAATCTTATTAAATTTCCGAAATAATTCCCTAGATCATCTATGATACCTCATCTACTCCTAAGAGCAAGAATTTCTTAAAACTGTTCAACCATCACTTCTACAAAAATTTCCAAAGTTGGTTACAACACTTAACAAACAACACACTGTCTTAACTTTGAAAAATCATAACTCCTAAACTACTCGCTGGATTTATCCCAAATTTTGATATGTTCTACTATAAAATCTTATCTATAATATATCCAAAATTCAGCCGCAAAAGAGATGAAAAGCCTATTTAAAACTATCTCACAAAACTGCATCACAAGCACCTTTCCTCAACACTTAGAAATTTCAGCACAACAGAAAAACTGCTTACGACTCAATCTTTAAAAAATCATAAATCCCAAACCACTCGCTGGATTCCTCCCAAATTTTAATATGTTCTGCAACAATATGTCAACTATATCATATTCAAAATTCAAGCCCAACGGAGATCAAGAGCTTATTCAAAACCATCTCACAAAACAGCATCACCTGCTGTTTTCCCCAACACTCAGCACATTTATAAAAACTGCATGAGGCGTCCACTTTGGAACACCATAACTCTCAAACCGTAGCTTGGATTCCTCTCAAATTTTAGTATGTTGTACTATACAATATTGACTAAAACATATCCGAAAATCAGCAAAAAAAGAAGAGCCTAGCTTATCCAAAATTGGACTCGAAGACGACTGCTCATCACTTCATAAAAACGCAGAAATGTGTGCCTCCTTACTACTCATCTACGAATGCTCTGTGTAGGTTTAGAAGGCATGACAGGCACTCGTTAGGCATGGGATACATATACAGAAAAGAAAGGGAGTGAGGTACAAGCCTTACTCGATTCCACGACTCGAAGGGGTGAAGGGAGCAGCACCGGGTTGTTGTTGTTAGAGCCCGCGATTGCGGTAGAGGAAGGAGCGGCACTGGCCCTAGGGGCGCACCCACGGCCTGCTCCAGGCGCACCAATGGGCCTAGCACGCCGTCCCTGCAGTGGAGTCTCCTGGGCGCACCTGCTGCGGATGTGCTCTCTATTGAACGTTCCTAGATCGGTACTACGCGACAAGAGATTGAGGAGTCCGTCCGGGTTCTGTTTGCTGCGGTCGCACGACATGGATGATAGGAGAGAGGGCCCGTCCGTCGGCCTTCTAGAGTTGACAGAAGAGGGAGAGCGTCTATTGCTATCCAGTCAAGGATGGGAGGAGCTCATCGGCGGAGTGTAGCGGGGACGAAGGATGAGGTTGTCGCTGATGTTGCCGGTGTGCGAGAGGAGCAAAGCGGCGTCGATGTACGTGATGTTGAGCGAGGAAGGAGCGGTTAACAAGAAGGCTGGCTAGGGCAAAGGTCACGTATCAGGTAAGGAGATGGGCAAAGCGAAGGTTTTGCTGGCTTGGGAGAGTTAAGTGGGCTGAAAGTTTGTCAAAACTTGTCAAAAACTCGTCATGGCTTCGTCAGGCCCATGCATGACTTCGTCACAGAGTTGTCGGGCTTCGTCATGACCTTGTCTCAGCTCTGTCATGGTCTCGTCACAGCTTTGTCACAGTCTCGTCTCAACCTTGTCATGATCTCATCTAAAGTCGTCGTTAAGGATTAATTATAAGAATTAGGGTTTGATATAATTCTATCATTTTATGTGAATTAAATTCAACATAAAATGATAAATAATTATAAGAATTAGGGTTTGATATAATTCTATCATTTTATGTGAATTAAATTCTACATAAAATGATAAAATTTGTGAAGAAAGAAATACTAGATAGAATGGGAACCGTCAACGGCTCGAAGTCCGAATTGATTCGGAATTAAACGGAATAAAAATTCCGGATATTACACAAACAACCGCTCTCAACTTCTCATAGGAAGACACTTAACGTCTGGTCAAAACAAGGCACAGAATCAATATCTATCTCTCCTGCTAAAAGTCCTTAGACTTCTAGCCCAAATGACCTCTATAAGGTCATACAACTCACATGTTAGGATAACACGTTCCTAGTCTTGATGCTCTCACAACAACATGTAATCCCAAACCTCAAGCCTAAAGATTCTCACAAGATCAAACCATATACTCAAATCCTTATAACAACCTCATTAGACTGCAATACCCCATCAAGCTTAGAGTCAACCTCAATCCATCAAACGATATCAGATCCTCAAAACTCACCTAAGGTTCAAAGCCACTACTTGGCATTAACTCTAAGTTATGCTAGATCCATCCTAGCATGATATTACTACTACTACCGGGTTGCTTGTTGGAGTTTGGAATTGTTGGCCTTTATCAGGGCGCTTCCGGACCTAAAACCAAAGCTAAGCAAATTTAGCTTATACGCTAAATTTGAACGTAATATATAACTTATATAGAATCTAAGGTAAAACCCGTTTTCAAAACCAAGTTTAAAACCGCTTAAATACTTTCCGGGACAAATTATACAATTATATACACATGGGTCATAATATATAACAACTATAAACTATAAGAATAAAATCCGTTATAAAACTTTGGTTGGAAGTCCATAGAAAAATTTTCCGGGCAACTCATGAAGTTCCATAAACTTGGGATATATTTTGTAAATCAAAATTTGGGCCAAATCTGTAATTAATCAAGCAGGGGCATACCATTAAATTTCAAACACTATGGGACAGAAATGCAAAATATAAATATGGGTTCATTTTTGTAATAACAACAAAATACAGGGGGACCCGATTTAATTAGGGCAAAAACTCCAACAAGCAACCCGATAGTTGCAGACGGTAAGGAGGAGCGCAAATGCCATCTCCGATGGCGAGGATGCGTGGCTCCGGTAGGGCTGCGCAGGCGGAGGAAAGAGAGGCGGCACCAGGGCGGTCCAAAGCTCCGCACGGGATGCCTCTAGGCGGCGGAAGAGAACAGAGAAAAAGGGGAAAGTGACGACAACGAGGGTAGCTTCTCTGGCTGGGTCATGGCGGCAAGGGCACGGCACCGACGGCGGATCTGGTTGATTTCGGTAAGGCTTAAATACTCCCGGTGTGCCGATTCAACAGAGAAGGTGTATGTGGAGGAGATATGGTGTGCCGTGTGAAACAGAGGAGGTCGAGCGGTTCCAAAGGTGGTAGAGAAATGCTGGTGGGGAGGAGATGCAGAGAGGGCTTCAACCAATTTCTGGAGTGCAGGGTGAGAAGAGTTGAGGCTACTTCTGCAAGAGTATGTGGTTGTTGGTGAAAGCAGGGGAGAAGTGAGATAGTCCGTAGTCGTAGGGAAGAAGAGCTGAGGGAAGGAGATGGTGCAAGCTGGAAGTTGGATGGGATGAGCCGCAGGCTAGACGGGTTTAGGTAGATGGAATGAGGGGTCGGGGTAGCCTGGTGTAGGCTGCATCTTGCAGGTGGCCAAGGGTTCGAGCGTAGG
Source organism: Fagopyrum esculentum (assembly GCA_033239045.1). Taxonomy (NCBI): domain Eukaryota; kingdom Viridiplantae; phylum Streptophyta; class Magnoliopsida; order Caryophyllales; family Polygonaceae; genus Fagopyrum; species Fagopyrum esculentum. The sequence continues at coordinate 57,287,754 of BSUD01000004.1, forward strand.
TGCAGGCGCTAGGGCTGGGAGGAGCTAGGAAGCACAACTAGGGCGGCACAACTCAGCATTCAGCCACTTGGCACCAGGGGAAAAGGGAAAGAAATAAAGAAGGGGGAGGAAGCAAAAGTAAACTAAAGTAAAAATAAATAAAAATAAAAAAAAAGGTTAAATAAACTTAATCGGAACGGGATTTTCTGAACGGAATCATTTCCGAACTTTTCCGTAAAATAGAATACGGACTATATATAAATATAAGTTAGATAAACTCATAGTATTTAATTTACTACGTGCAAATACTCGTAATAACAATATTTAGGCTATAAAAATATCGATAAATATATGGAAAAATAAATATCGAAAACGTGCCAAAATTTTGGGCGTTACAATTCATTAAGCGATGAGCGGCCAAATGTAGCAGGAGAAATTCACGTTCCGTTGTATGGTGGCCCCACTCTCATTTACTAGAAACCTACACATATGGAGAGTAAAAAAAAGTATTGGGGTACATTTACTTAATAAGATTATGTTATGGGCTTTGTTAATAGACCAATAATTAAAAAATGCCTAGTTACTTAATTCACCCCATAAACTTTGATATAAGTGTACCTAACATGAGACTAAAAGGCAAAGTTTTGGATCTTAAGGCATAGAGATGAATCATACATTGGATGTGGATCATCAACTAGGAATTGTATGAAGTTATAGCTAGTAATTGTTACTTATCTTGAACACACAAGACTTAAAGCATAACAAAAATATATTGAGTCTTGTCTACAATTGGATCTTGAAATCATTTTATTCACAAGGGGTCGATAACAATATAAATAAAATGTGCGTTACTTATTTCAATCCTGTTTAATTTCAAGTATTTGCATCGCAAACATATATTGATTGTATGCCATTTTCTTTTATTTTTAGATATAATGTCAAATGATAATTTGAAATTCTTCATCCGCTCAATAATTGAGAAACACACAAATTGAATGAGAATAAATTTCTTGATTGGGAAAGGAATATAGAATTATTCTCAAGTTTGAGGTACACAATGACATCTTATCAACCCCTATGATCCCTACTATTACCGACACCTCATCCGATGGTGAGAAAGAAATAACAAAGCAATTAAGGCAGAGACATTGCTTGTCACTTGCCTAATGCTTGATGTTATGGAGTTTGACCTTCAAAAGGGGTATATGATCATTTTGATGCATATGCAACCATCACCAACCTAAAAGTGGTGTCTTAGGAACAAGCAAAGATTGAGCGATATAAAACACACAAGGTTATACTAGATAACAAGCTTGTGAAGGGAAAACTAGCGGGACCTCATGTATTTGACATGATTGACCTTTTTAGTTGCATGTATTCATTGGGTGTTGCTTATGACTAGAGTTGGTCATATATATTGTCATTTACTCCTTGTATCATGACTTTGCACCATTCAAGTTGTACCACCATATGAATGATTTTAAGCACACCCTGAATGAACTTCATGGTATGCTCAAAAATGCTAAGCTGATAACAAGAAAGAAGATCAAAATGTCAATAAAAGTAAAGGGTTCAAGAAGGTAGTCAAGAACAAAACCAATTACCAAGGAAAAGGAAAACAAGTTGCAAACCCAAGCGCAGTGAAAGCCAAAGGTGGCAGCACACCACGATTGTTTCTATTACGAAGAGGCACTAGAAGAGAAATTGTTTTAATCTTGTCAGCGGAAAACTTGTTTCCTTAAGACAAACCTAAAAACCAAATAGGCTATACCAGAAGAGTTGGTAAAAAGGGGGAAATAGAACTAAGTTTTGAATAAATTGTAACTCAACGCTACAAAATGTGTTCCCCAACCAATGTTATTACAAGGATCTTTGTCGGAGGTCCTTGGTTGTCAACAATGGCGGGCATTTGTAAGCATGTATAAGACATCAGTCCAAGTCGAACCATGACACACTAATAATATGTTGTTGTTGTGAGACCGATGATCAGGATAAACTACCATCAAGTCAATGTTGTCAACCATCAACTGAAATCCTTGTACACTTGAGCCCGATGTAGATTTCAAAAATTTGTGCTTGGACTCACAATCGATGGTCACAAATCAAATCAAACTCTAAATTTAAATGTACAATAAGGAGATACTGAGAAAAAGGATAAAAGGAAATAGAAATAGAGTTTTACGTGTTTGTTCTTCTCGTGCCAAAATGGTGATACAAGTTGCATCATGCTCAAACAATTGTCTCCTTGTACAGAACTAATCATGCCACCTCCAAATATTCCATCAACCTCGTGTATCTGCAAATATACCTTCATCTCATCCAAACTCTGCTCATATCTCTTAGAATATTTGGACTCATGTAGAGCATAATAGTGCGTTGCGAACACCCTTTGTGCTTCTTTCGATCGTGTTATTGCGCAAGTTCGGAGTTGTATGTTGTTCTTTATATGAAATGTGCAAATCCTATGCTTCACATCCGCGAACACGTTACCTAAAGCTTTGATGAGACCAAGATCTTGATCGGTATCAATTACCCCCCAATATTCAATAATTGCACACATATCAAAGCCACCCTAATGTCCACGTGGTGATTCGATCAAGAGTTGGGTGACATGTAAGAAACCGATTGCATAAGAAAATGTTTCTAACTTCATCTGGAAAAATCCTACCTCCCATGCCATCAAAAAATTAGGATGAGGCGTGTGTTGTGGATTTTATTATTAAAAATTAAATTAATATGCTAAAACTATAAATAAAGTATTTTTAAATAATTGATTTTTACGAAAAAAAATATTGGGAACTTTTTTGTTTGAATTTTTTTTAATCATTTTTATTTTAAAAATTTTGTATATATATATTCAAACTTTTTAAAAATTTCAATTTAAAATTTTTATTTTAAAAAAAAATCGATTTTTTTAAAATCATCCTTTAACTTAAGCCCCCTAAAGAGTTTTTTTTCCGATTATGTTAAATCAATATTATTTTATTTAATATATTTAAAATATATTTTATTTTTAAAAATCCCAAAAAAAATTCAAAGAAATTTTAAAAAAAATCAATTTAAAAAAAATTTACAAAAAAATATCTTACAATTTTTTTTCCCTTTTTTTAGATTTATTATTTTAATTTATTTTTTCAATATAGTTTTTAACATATTAAATGACATTGATTTGATTTTTGAAAAAAATCCACATTACACAATTAATCTCATTTTATATGACATGTAAGAAACTGGTTGTCACATCATCGTCGGAGTCAAGTTTTATGTATGAAAAATAAGTCGTGTTATCTATGATAAATACGTTGATAGTTTGTATTGCTCATAGTAATTTTTAAAGTTTGTATTATTTTGGGTTCAAGATAGTTTGTATTATTTTGAGTTATTTTTTCAAAAATATGTATTTTTAAAATAATTTTTTTAGATATCGCAAAAAAACTATATTTTTATTTTATTTTGACTGGTATGGTTCCCGATGCAAGGTTTTTGAAATTTCCGGTTCGGTCCGGTCCGGATGCACATCCTATTCTTTCTAAATGTCAAATTAGCTAAGTAAGTTTTTTCGAAAATTTTCTCTAGTAACTAGGCTCATTGTATACTTTGTCTCCCTTTCATTATCTTCTGCTCCCCTTGTATAAGTTGGGGAAGGGCCGGGTGGATTATGACCTTTGGGAGCTAAGTTAAAGATCTCAAAATATGTTTAGTAAATGTACCCCTAATCAAACCCCTTACCTTCCAACTTCGATTCAATGAAAGTGGTAAAAATTAAAGGGTTACACAAACTTAATGGAAATAGAAAAGAGCCTATTTAGCCAAATTCTTTTTTCTTTGTTCCTCCATGAAAGGAGCTCAAGCAACCATTGTCCTTTGGTCGTAAAAAAATCACGAAGTTGAAACATAGTGGAGTAGTAAGTGTCATCATCGCGTGGATAATCCCGAACAACCTAATATATAAAAAATGAATTACTTTACAATAAATGTTGCACGTTAAAAAAAAATATGGTCTACTATAATCACATTAAAGATTGAAGTATATATATCATTCTTACCCGATTGTGGGAAAAAAAATTCGTCCGGATTGCTATATTTGGTATCGTCGAACGGAATCACATATCCTTATATGAATGATGCCTTATTAACACAAATTTTGGAGAATTTGGTGATAGATACACAATTATACATGTAAACACAATCATATCTAGACAAGTTTCAACGTTTCAAATCCAATGTTTGAACTCCAATTGTCCATGCAATCTTAATGCACGTTAATTATACACCAGTATTTGAACAAAAGCATGGAATGGAGAACTGCGTTCACTATTGCTGTATGGTGGATGTGGCGTTGGAGAAATGCGAGAATATTCGGTAATGAAGGAGATATACCGAATGACAGAGCTGAATTTTTAAGTAGAAGAGTTTTAGAGTATGAAAATGCAGGGATGAGAATGGAGAGTCTGCAGAAATGTGTGCCAAATGGTATTCTTTCAGCAATGAAGTGGAAAAGACCGGATATTTCTTGGATCAAAATAAACACTGATGGAGCATATAGAAGCAGTAGTGAAGGGATTAGTGTAGGGGGAATAACAAGGAATCATGAAGGGAAATTCATGAAGGCATTTGTGGCTAAGAGTGCGGGATGCTCGTCATTCAAAGCGGAGCTGTGGGGAGTAGTGCAAGGGATGATATTTGCTATGGACTTAAAGATGGTGAAAGTGTTATTAGAGACAGATGCGGAGGAGGTGGTGCAAGCGTTGTTAAAGGAGGAAGATGTATATGGAATACATCATGAGCTATTGGCAAGAGGAAGAAGAATGCTAAGAGATAGGAGCGTGAATTTTGAACTGAAGCATGTACCAAGATCTGCTAATAAATGTGCTGACTGGCTAGCAAAAATTGGTTGGGATTCTACAGATAATTATATCTTGCTAGATGGCCCACCAAAAGGGTTAGATTTGATTATCAAATCTGATCTTGTTGAGAGTTATGATATGTAATATGTTCTCCAAATTTAAATAAAAGGGCTTATAAGCCTACTCTTTATACACCAAAAAAAAAATTATACACCAGTATTTCAAATTCCTTGTATTTAACACGATACACCAAAATATCATTGTCATCAAAATTTGTTATAACCGAAATTATTTAGAAAGAACTTGACCAAATAGGCCATTTTCTATTTCCATTAAGTTTGTGTACCCTTCATTTTTCACCACTTTCATTAGATTGAAGTTAGAAGGTAAGGGGTTTGATTAGGGTACATTTACTACATATATTTATCCCATGTGTCTAGTTACTACAAAAAAATAAATCTCAAAAACACTTACTTAGCTAATTTGGTAAATTATTTAAAGCATGGTGACAATGTAAATAAAAGTTTGTGAGCACACTAAGTCTTGATAACAACTATTAAAAAATATTAAATTTTGTTGACAAATTCTAACTAACAAATTTTTTTAAAAAAAATTAAAACATTTATGATTGACCGGTCAACATCGGAGTATGTAGGGGTCGAAATCTTACAGATGAAAATTTTCTAAGTCTTGTTATTAGAAATAGTGACGGAGGCCGAAATATTTTTTTAAGGAGGCCAAACTCCTTTTATAAAATTTGTGACCCCGGAAATGATGAATAATATCGCTCACGTTTTAGAGTTATTTCTTCCCAAATATGATCACATTTATATTAAAATAAAATTATTTTTGTACAAAAAAAATCTACATACATATATTAAAGAAAAAATCCTTGTAAGATCAAATTAGCTTAGTAAGCCTTTTTGAAAACTTTCTCTAGTAACTAGGTGTAATGGTCAAAAATCGAAAGTGGCCTAATCAGGATTTTTAAAGAATTAAACAGGTTTAACGGAATTAAACCCTAGAGAAAAATAAAATAAATGGAAAATGGATAAATCCCCGAAAATCAAACGATTAAAAATCATTATTTTACGTTATGAAGGATTCCCGAAAGTTCCATAAAACTATATCGACTTTGGTATGTCGGTGTAATTTATTATAAGGAATTTTGGGTAAAAAGTGTAAATATAGAAATAAAGGGTAAATTATACAAAATTACAAAATTTTACAAAGTGATCTTTCAGCTATGTACGTGAAATTTGGAGGCTTTAATGTGGGCATATTCAGCCTCAATTTTACCCAGCTCATTAAGTAATCAAGAGTATAAAAAGTAAAGCAAATGAGGCTTTGCCTCTACTTAACATTGCTGAGAAAGACGCAAGATAAAACAGAAGAAAGGAGAGGAGAGGAGATAATAGCTGAAGGTTGAGTAAGCATCTAGCACCACCACCTTTCAACCACTAGTACACCACCAGTAGTTGGCCGGAGAAGTCGCCGGAGAGGTCGCCGGAAGCTGTAGAAAACGGGAACAGAGGAAGAAAATAGATATCGAGATAGGCTGAAGGAGAAGAAGCATTTTTGGGATCAAATTTCGTTCAAACCTCACCAAATTTTAACTGAAGGTACTTCTCGAGGTAAGGAACACAACCATACTTTCAGATTTTCGTTTCGATATCGGAGTAAAAAGTTATGGTCCTCGCAAGAAATCTATTCTGCGGAATTTTTCGATATGTGTTGTTACGTTGCGGTGCAATTTAAAATATCTTTCCATGGTCCGATCTTGCTAAGCATGTCCACGGGTCACGGGTCACCTGTGACCCGGCGGGTCCGGGTTCCCACGGGTCGCGGGTACGGGTAAGGGTCGTCAGATCCTTACCTGTGACCCGCCGGGTCGACCCGCCGGGTCGACCCGTAACGGCTACAATTCATATCATCTCACACCAATTCTCATCATTCAATCATCTATTCACTCTCTCCATAATTTCCAACTCTTACATTCAATTACTCTCCTAATCTCATTTTCTCATTCTCTTATTTTTCATTTTACCACTCTTACTACTACATTCTATTATTCAAAAAAAAATGTCTAGCCGAGGAAGACGTTCCGTTAGCGGTGCCGGTCCTTCATCCGGCGAAGGTTTTATTCGAGGACGGCATTCCGTTAGCGGTCCTCCAACCGGTTCGGATTTAAGGCGAGACTTATTAAGTGGAGATCACGAGATCTTCGATGAGGAGGATATCACAGAATCACCTACTTTCCCCAACACCCAAGGGTCCAAGACCCAATTCACGGAGGAGCCGGAGCCGGAGGAGCCGCCGTTGAACAACACTCAACTAACGACGGCGGTCTTCCAATTTTGGTTTACAAAAGGTGCTCCCGATGCCAACGGAGTTTACTATGCCAAATGCAATTTTTGTGCGGCACAATACAAGCACAAAAAGGGAGAAGGCTACGGGAACTACAAGAGGCATATCCGGAACAAGCATCCCGAAAAAATGGGATTAGCACGAGAGCAAACACAACTTACCGGGTATACATCTACTTCTAACCAACCTCCTTCTCTATTTACATATGATCATTCTTCTTCTATGGATGCATTTTCGGAAATGTTGGCCGTAGATTCTTTAGCATTTAGTTTTGCACAAAATGTTGGTTTTAATGATTGGATGCAAAATCATGCTCAACCCGCATATAAACCGATTTCTCGCCAAACCGCTAAAAGAAAAATGATGCATAAATATAAAATTCGTAAAGAAGAATTGATTAAATATTTTATGGACAACGGTGATATTCAAGTTTCTATTTGTAGTGATATTTGGACCGACGGTTTTCAAAAAAATTCATATATGGGTATTACTTGTCATTTTGTTGATAAATTTTGGATTTTAAACAAAAGAGTTTTAGCATTACAAGTTTTCAACGAACAACACACCGCCCAAAACATTGCCCGTTTGATTGCAAATGTTTTGGAAGAATATAGATTAGTTTCACGAGTTTTTTCAATCGGTTTTGACAACGCCTCCGCTAACACGGCTTCCATTAGAGATTTAACCAATTATTGTAAGCCGACGATTGGAGGTAAATTTTTTCACATTAGGTGTGCCGCTCATATTTTAAACTTGTGTGTTCAAGACGGTTTAGCATATGTTGGAGATTTAGTACAACCTATTCGAAATATTCTTAATGAACTTTGGTCTAAAAAAAGTGTACGTACTAAATGGTATGCATTTTGTAAACAAAATAACGTTTATCCTAAAAAATTTCCAAAAGATGTTTGTACAAGATGGAACTCTACTTACAAAATGATTTACGAATCATATGAATATCGAGAACTTGTAAGTAGTTTTGCCACACAACATATTGACGGTGATTTTGTTTTCGGTGAATCTTGGGTTTTAGCAAGAGATGTAATGGAGGTTTTCAAACATTTTTATGATGCTACTAACACTTTTAGTTATGTTTATACACCAACTTCAAACATATTTTGTTATGTAGCAATTAATATTGCATTTGCAATTCAACAAGGTCTTTTAATTGAAAATATTTCACAAGCTATTTATTCAATGCGAAGTAAATGGTTAGCTTATTATACAACCATTCCCGATGTTTTTCTTGTTGCATTTGTGTTAGACCCTAGACGTAAAATGGATGGTTTAAAACAATTTTTAGAAAGTTATTATGATTTTTTAAGTTTAGAACAACATCCCGATTGTCATGTTTCTACCATAATTGCTAATGTTAGAAAATTATTTGATGAATTATTGGTTCAATATCGTGTTTCCGATCGAGGTCAATCTTCTCAACCCCCTCCTCGTCCTTCATCATCAAGTTCATCTAAATTTAAATCAATTGCTAGAGATTTGTTTGGCCCGAAAAGGGCAAAAACCACGTCGAGTTCCAACTCGTAACTTGACGAATATCTAACCATTTCTTTTGAGTTTGCCAATGACGAAGAAGAGGAGGATTTCAACATATTAGAATGGTGGAGCCGACCGGAGAGAATGAGGTTCCCTACCCTCTCAATGATCGCGACACAAATTCTCGCCGTTCCCGCCTCAACGGTAGCGGTTGAGCAAACCTTTAGCCGGAGTGGAAAGGTGCTCGATCCGATGAGATCAAACATGTTGCCCGAGGCATTGGAGGCACAAGTCCTCCTAACCGATTGGAGGAAAGCGGAAATGCGAACACAAAAGAACAATCTCTCGGCGGAGGAAGGCGACGAAGATGACGACGAGCGACAACAAACACCATTGGATGTATCGGCGGGAGAGTCCGACTAAGGTAAGGGTCAATCGGGGATATAAACAAAGGTAAGAGAACTACGTGGGCTTTGATTCCTCCTCCCCGAGAGGATACGTAGGCAACCGGGATTCCGGTTCAAGCCCAATTCTTCCCTTTTTTTTTTTTAAAGTTTAAGACTTAAACTTAAAAAAGAAGAAAATAAACTAATAAAAAGAGGACTTAAACTTAAAAAAATTGGATTTAAACTTAGTTTAAGTTTAAGTCCAATTTTTTTTAAGTTTAAGGTCCTCTTTTTATTAGTTTATTTTCTTATTTTTTAAGTTTAAGTCCTATTTTTTATTAGTTTATTTTCTTCTCCTTTTTTAAGTTTAAGTCCAATTTTTATGTTCTATTTATTTTCTTATTTTTTAAAGTTTATTTCCACTTTTTTTTTTT
>BSUD01000004.1:57297516-57497893 GCA_033239045.1 Fagopyrum esculentum
TTTTTTTTATAGTGAGCTGGCCGACCCGTCGACCCGCCGGGTCTGACCCGTGACCCGGCGGGTCGGCCAGATACACGGGTCCGGGTCCGGGTCACCCTCCCCGGACCCATGACCCGGCGGGTCCGACCCGTGGACATGTTTAGATCTTGCTGGATTTTGGATATGTTATAAAACTAACATTCTACTATATAATATTAAAATTTGGAGTCGATCCAATGGTGGGATCGAAAGTTACATCGGTTTAGATATACGATATTCTCTATGACAGGAGATGAACATCTCATATTTTTGTTGCTGAGTTTGGTGGAAAAAAGGTCATTTTGGCTATGTTATACACGTTGAAAAGGTTAAGGGGTTGTTTGGTTATAAGGTATTGATAAGGATATATTTTGGTACATTTTTGAAGGTACGAGAAAGGGGATATAGTCCGGAGCGAGAAGTCGGACTTAGGTTTGGATCGAGAGCGGATTAGGATTATCTTACTTGCAAGGTAAGTGTATATGAATTACATTTGCTTAATATATATTATGTATTTATTATGCCATGATTTTATGCATGCTTATATATATATGAGTAAAAGGATGATGATGATGATGACTTGATATGATTTATGAATGCATGCATGAGGTACATGAGATGATAATGGAAAGAATATGATGAAAGCATAAAATTGAGTTATGATATGAAAGTGATAATATAGGATGGTAATTGATTAATTAGCCCAACTGGGTCCCGCATGGATTTCCGGGGGCGAGGTCGCTACCTGATCTACAGGGGACCTCAGAGGTCGCTACCTGATCTACAGGGGGCCTCAAGATGAGATAAATAGTCAAAGAACGCAACCTGATCTACACGGGGTCTTAGGACAAGATTACCGAGGTCGCTACCTGATCTACAAGGGGCCTATGACACTATCGGGTTGGCCAACCGAAAGAAAAAAGAAAGAAAGAAAGAAAAAAAGAAATACGAAAGCACATGAGAAAATATATCGTACGATCAGTTGGGGCTAGTTATTTAATTATCACCTATGCATCGATGCAATCGAGTCTAGCATGTTATATGTTATGTTATGATTATTTATATGTGATGGTATAATATGAGATGTTTCTATGAGATGTTTCTATGAGATGATATGTTTATATGTGGTATGATAACATGCTTGAATGCGTATATGTTATGTGTTATGGATGGTTGTGTACGTAATGCGAATGTGGATATGTATGTGTGCTTTGGAATGTGAGAACGGGTATAGTGTGTCCTTTGGGGACGAGATCTTAGATACTTATATATATTGGGAGAGTGCGATTTGTATACCCTTACTGAGCTTGTAGCTCATTGTTGTTATATCCATATATTTTAGCTACTCAGACTCGGCCTGATCAAGACAAGGACGTTGGACCTAACACTTGGATTTGAGATCATATCAGGTGGGCTGTTATGATAATCAACTAAAAATGAAATACGTGTCACACTAGGCACATGATATCAATATGTTTGGTAAATGTACTCCTAATCAAACCCCTTACCTTCCAACTTCAATTAAATGAAAGTGATAAAAATTGATGGGTGCACAAACCTAATGGAATTAGAAAAATTGCTTATTTGGCCAAATTCTTTCATTAATTATATCCATTAATTGGTAATTATAATTTAATCTTAAAAATAAATATATTCAAGTCAATAAAATTTATCCATATTTATCTCATCCTAATGTCATATAGATATCTTTTGACATATATATGGTTGGATAATAAATCTTAACACTATTTTGTCCATTAATGTATTAATCCTACTGTTAATGTATTAATCCAATCGCACTTGTCCATTAATGTATTAATCGTCTTTATATTTGGCGTTTTATCCACAAAATATCCGTATATATCGTACTTAAAGCAAACAAATTAAAATTTTCAAATATCAATAATAACATACTACAGTTTACACTTAAGTTTCCAAATATCTGTAATAAAACACAACTAACTGAATTTAGGTTAATTTTAACGGTTTGACCAACATGTTTTTTTTTAAAAATTATATAAACATAACTATATAATAAGTATATCACTAACTAACTGAAATTAGGTTATTATATAAGAGACATGTATATCGGGACGAAGAAGTTAAGACGCATATCCCATTCTTTTCCGGATAGTATTTTGTGGGCCGGGATTTTCTAATTTGCCGGGATCGGGATCTGGACGCGATCGAAATTTGCGCCACCCTTTAACCATTAAAGTTTTTCCACCGCCTAACCCCCCAGTTTAGCAGGATGTATTCTATTTGGTTCGGGTTGAGACTCTTTCGAGTACAGATGGAGCCCCTTAGTTTCCCATTCTTTCAAGATTATACCGTAATAGAACAAAAGAAGAGAGGCAATGAAGGAGAAACCCTGCGGCTGCGAGTATAATATTTATGGATGGATACAGTATAGTCATAGACAACATACTAAACAAGATCTCCGTTGCTAATTATAACGAAGCAGTATGTATTCACCTTATTAATACATGTAGCCATCGCAGATGAAAGCGAGGAGCTTCTTGCCGCACTTGAAGAAGAAGAAATAGAGGCAAGCCGCGACAACCAACTCACACACATACATCCTCTCCTTTTGCAATTTCAACACCAGACGACGTCGTTTCGTGATCTTCAGCCTTGGGTGGGGATTCCGATCGAATTTTTGGCATTTAATAAATTCAGCAGGGGTTGCTTTTCAGTTACATCTAGCTGTTGCCAGCAGAGAGACCCTGCTGCCCACACGCTTTCTACAAATGTATTCGGACACGGTTCATATTCTCACTTTCTATGGGTTGGGCAAAACCAATTAGATCCACCCACCATAAAAATATGTTGATCAGGTCCCAAGAAAACCCCGTTTTTTTTACTAGTCCACACCACGCGCGGTTAGAATGGGACAATCATGAAATAAGATATATCACGAGATAACTGATTATTTTAATCATTTCCTTTTAATTATTAAAAAATTTTTCTGTGTAGACTAAATCGAAAACATACTTGTAGTACAAGTTCGCTATTAATATAGATTTATTTTATCCGAGTATCTAAAAACAATGAAATTAAAAGCAATGAAATTAAAAACAAAATACAAAAAATAATATTGAGACAAAACAAAATACATAAAATAATATTGAGACATGTACTATGCATACCTAGAAGAAAACATAAATTAGACATCAATGCAACTTGAAATAGGACATCGATTAACAAAAAAAACTCAGCTTGTCACTTTTTTTTTTCTTTCTAAAAATGTGAGCCCTAAAATGAATTTCTCAAAATTCTTGACATAGTATAAAACAGATGCCGTCAATATTGGGTAAATCTCAATCCAAATGATCAATGTTTGAATTAATGCTTCAATTAAGAGTCAAATCCTGCATACATGAGCAATATTTTCCACCAGTATCAGATCAACACAAATAAACTAAGTAAAAAAGACATATCAAACAAAGATAACTAAAAGAGTAGTCAAATCTTATATGGGTGGGAGAGATGCAATAACATTAGAACACCAAGAGCATTCTCTTCAACCAAAAATGAGCATCCACCTCATTTGAGTTTTCAAATCCTAAATTGAACACTTCATCTATAGCTAAGAGTTCTATTGTCTCTTCATGGACCAAACCTAAATCTTTAGACATCAAAATCAATATTGATGTCTGATTGTCGAACGACGGGTGGTACTCCATTGCCGGTGTTGCCAGGAATTGTGAGGGATGTATCACTGCCTCTTTCGTTTCTCGATTTGAAGGGATACCATACTCCGCTTGAAGCCAAACTGCAAGCAATTAGGTTGGTTCTCCAAGAAGCTCTTACTCATGGCCTGACAAATATTTGCATGGAGTCGGACCGCAAACTAGTTGATCTTCTAACGCACCGTTTTTGGGCACGTTTCAATATTTATTTTTTCCTATTTTTATCAATATTTTTATTAGCTTACATATTTTTATTTAAAGTATTTTTGCGGCGTAAATTATTTATTCCCGAGCATATTTATTTATTTGATACGTACATATTTCCGTATTAATTTCGGAAAAGTCGGAAGTTCTCACGGTTCGGAAATTCCGTTCCGAACGCGTTTGGATCGGATTCACTTTACACCCCTTTCTTTATTCTTTTCTTTTTCCTCTCTCTCCCCTATTGTTGATGAACTGCTCATATTTCCCGACCTTTCGATCTGTGCAACCTCGCTCAGCCTCTCAGGTGATGCCGCCCACCTAGCCCTATAACCCCTACCCGACCCCTCGTTGCACCCAACTCCCATACCTTCTCCTCTGTGTTGCTGTCCCTCGTTCATCTTTTTGGACTGTAAACCTCCCTCTTCCCCTTCCTTTCTTCTGTTGTCTTCCACGCCTAGCATCCCTTCACCTTTGCAAATCTCATCTGGAGCTGCAGCAAATCATCAGGGATTCGAACGAACCAGGAAGCCAATCTCCTCCCTACCCTGCCGCTGCCATCGCCGGAGGTTTACTGTGCGCTTGCCAGAGTTAGAATAGGATCAGCGATCCCTTGCCTTTCACCGCCTCACCACCACCTCGATCTAGATCCAATGGTCCCGTCTCTGTTCCGGGTTTGAGCCGCCACCGAAAGGACCAAAGCAGCCACACAACTGTCACATTCACTCCTCTGGAGTCGGGTTGTCTTCAAACCATACCGGGAGACCCGCCGCCTGCGTACTTGTCGCTGGAGCCTGCAACCAGGTCGAATTAGGGGCCTTCGTCTCTGGTACTGACCTCTTGACACCGGAGCCGCCGTCGCTCTGCCCCGCCCTAGCCGCACTTCCCTTCGCCGGAGAATCTAGTGCCGCCACCTTACCTCTCCCCTGCGCCATCACCTCGCACCACCAGAGCCCTTGCAGCGCCGCCAGGGATGGTTTTTTTTCCTCAGCTCCCTCTTGGCCGCCACCAACAAGGTTTAAAACCCTTTACTTTTTAACTAAATCGGGCATCCCTTTATTCTGGTGTAATTACATAAAGTACCCCATATTTTTATATTGTAGTTTTGACCCATAGTTTTGGAAGTTTTTCATTTATACCCTGTGTAGAAAGTTAATTGCATATATTGACCCAGTTCTTACAATTATCAATTATTCCCTTTGTTGGATTAATTTCGATTTATGGCTCAAAGATTTAATTGCGGATTATGACCCATGTTCATATAAGTGTATATTGGCCCGAAAAATGGTTTAGCGGTTTTGTTTTTAACATTGGTTATGAAAGCGAGTTTTCCTTAGATTCATTTATGTTAAATCTTCCGTTCAAATTTAGCGTATAAGCTAAATTTGCTTACCTTTGGTTTTAGGTCCGGAAGCATATCGATAAGGGCCAACGAATCCACACTCGTCATCGTAGATCGTCTTTTGCCTTTGACCTCGTGTGAGTACCTTCTTCCCCGATCTTGTTATGTTTAGTAGTATCATGCTAGGTTGGATCTAGCATAACTTAGAGTGAATACCAAGTAGTGGTTGTGGAGCTTAGGTGAGTGCTTGAAGACTTGTCGATTGTTCTAAGGCTTGACGTCTGTTTGATTTGGAGGTTATAAGGCTTTGAGCATATGTTTGATCTTGTGAGCGTTCTGATGCTTGAGGTTTTGGGGTTGTATGATCTTGTAGGATCACGATGACTAGGAATGGATTATCCTAGTATATGTTGTGTTGGTGAGGTGATCTTGTAAGATCGTTGGGGCTAGGAGTGGTTATCCTAGCATGTTTATGGTTTATGATATCGTGAGATCATGGGGACTAGAAGTCTAAGGACTTCTAGCATATGAGAGAGTTGTTGATTGTATGCCTTTTGACAGGCGTTGAGTGTCTTCCTGCGGAAAGCTGAGAGCGGGATATAGCGGGGTTATCTTTGGGATGAGGTAAGTCTCCGAACTTACTTAGCTCATATTCCTTGTATTAGCGTTGATGCGTGTTTGGTGGTGTGTGTTTATTGTTGAATTAATTAGGAAAATAGGATCTCTTAAAATTATCTTTTGTAAAGTAGGCTTCTACATAAAAGAAAGAAAAAATAGGTATAGAAACTAGAAAATAGGGGTAATAATTGCTTTAATTGAATGATGGTGATTAGATGTTAATTTTTAGTTTAAGTATATTTTTTACATGTTTACATTTTACCTTTTATTTTTGGTTAATGTAGCTAGTTTGATGAAATTTTCAAGTCCATGAATGTTTAATTTTTTTGGGTGACATTGTTTTCGTTACCCAAATATGAATTGTAGTATTTTTCTCATTATTGAGTATATGTTTATTGTTTTTGTGCGATGTTTCTTATTGTTGAGTATGCTTAAAGTGATATTTTTGGGTATGTTTTATGGTTATCCAAACTGTGTTACAAGAACCAAATGTCATTTGGTATTGATGTTTGTGTACAATATCGATTTGTGTAAATTTTGGTTATGACAAATTCAAATTGGGTATGTTTTTATACGTGTATTGGCTTTGTAGTATATTTCTTATTATTAAGTATATTTAAAGTGATATCGTGGGTATGTTTTATGGTTACCCAAAATGTGTTATAGTGATCAAATGTCAAGCGAATTTTTGGGTAATGACCAAATGTCATTTGATATTGTGTTTGTGTACAATATCGAGTTTTGAAAATTTTGGGTATGACAAATTTAAATTGGGTATGAATTTTGTATTAAGTGATGTTTAAATTGGGTATAAATATAAAATATTATCCAATTTATGGATATTTTTTATTTTGATATTTGATTTATTGGGTATGTTGTTTTCGAGTATGTTATGTACTTTGACAAATTTATTTTTGGGTATGATTGTGACATTATTTGGGTAAGCGAATTTTTGGGTAAGCAGATTTTTTGGGTAAGCGGAGGGCTGTGTTTTTTTTGCCCCAAATTTCCTCCAAATGTCAATCAAAAGTGTCACAGTCAGCACTCACATTAGCCATCATCACTTTTGTCAACTTTTTGTCCTATTTATGAATTAGTCTAGTAAAGTAGGAGCCTCATTTCTCAATTTGTAATTGGTAGGGCCTAAATTTCAACTCTATAATGTAAAAGACCCTAAATGCCAATTCATCCTTTATTGTTTATGTTATAACTACTAAACCAAAAATAGGACCAACGACATATATATATATATATATATATATATATATATATATATATATATATATATACTTTGACCCAAGTGTATGATAACGGGTGGTGACATCACTGCCTAGCTCTTGCGAGAGCTAGGAGGTTCTCGGCGACTAACCCGAGCGGGTAGACGGTCGGATGAATCAGTTCCATTCCTTGCCGGTAAGTAGGGACCGATGCGAGTTTTGGGAGATTCTCGTGTCACAAAAGAAGTTGAATTAGAACGGGATGTGACTTAATAATAAAAAGATAATAAACCGAATTTGTGTGCTTTGGAGAATGTTGTGTGTTTATGATGAATTGATGACTTACGTGTGTTTGTTCCTTCACCTTGATTCTAATGCCTTGAATATTAGCTAACAGTGTTATACCGATGTTGTAGTTGCCTTGGAGGTTAGGATTGCGGCCGAGAGATCCGGAAGAGTGGGCAGCCGGGGTTCCATACATTTTAGGAGGGGTTTGGTTGGAGTCGTGTTTGGGTATTGTTTGTTGTATATTGTATGTCGCGTGTATGACGTTTGGTCCTTGGAGTTGTATCTCAGCTGGAGTGTTTCGTTGTATATTTTCGGGTTTCATTACATTGCATAAAAATGTATTTCGGTTTTGGCCTTTATTTGTGTCTTGTTGCAAGATCCGGTGAAATTGTTGTCAGGCTAAGAGCCGGGACCCATTGTGAGGTCTCCGCCCCTAGCATCCTGGGTCCCGCGGATTTGGGGTGTTACTGATATCATCACTACAAATTGCCCCGGTCTCTCTACATCGGACTCCTCGTTGAAGACATTGTCTCAGTTTCAATTCTTGATAACTCTTGCTCCTTTAAATTTGTTCCACAAAAATGTAATACGGTCCCACACCTTATGGCTCGGGTCCTTCCTCTGGGAGGAAACTCACAACATTTTTACAGGATTTTCTTGTAGGTGTGCTGGATTTAGCGGTCATTGACCTTCTCTAATATACTTTAGTGGATGTTTTTCAAAAAAAAAATGAGTTTTCAAATGTCAAGCTAAACTTGCAGCGCCTCAATGTCTCCACCTTGTCAACTGGAAAGCTGAAGAGATTGAGCTATACATTGTGTAATCACAATTTATCCACCAAAGACATCAGGGTTGTCATCTTTCGAGGTGATCTTAAATGAATAAGTCCCCAAGTGACACAAGACAAAAAAGTGATTGCAGAACAAACCTAGCAACAAGAGCTTTAAAGACCCTGCACAAAAGCATACAAGAACGACTAAAATATAATGGTTGATACAAACCTTATCCATCAAGATTTATGTGGCAACCACCATAAGAATCTATCTTAATATCACTCCATTTAGTTTACAAGATCTAATAAAAATAAAGTGATGTATATTTACAAATACTGTGCAAAGAAGTGCCCAATAGCGGTAGACATGTGCATTATAATATTTCATTTACGTATAGTGCTGGTAATTGTCCCTATTGAATCCCTATTACTCTATTGGGTAATGTATTCGTATTTACTTATTAAAAAAGTAGAAAATGAACAATGGAATCCCCCTTCCCACAATTCCTAATATTGACTAAGTTTGTAGCTATTTCGGTGATTCCGGTTGGAAGATGATGATGATATCTCTAATGTATATCAGGAAAATAGTCACTGAAACTATGATGTTCAAGGAGATGTCCTTGTGGAAGATAAGCTACCATGCTTCCTTTCTTGGGGAGGGATATCAATGGCCTAGCAAAAGCATGCTAAAGCTCCATACGAACAAATGAAGGAGATAAAGGCAAAGAAGACGGAAGTTGGGGTTCATATGAAGATGAAATAGTGGCATTGTTTTGTTGTTGTCATCATCTTTATCATCGTTTATAGTGTTCAAGTCAATCAACCCACCCATTATGGCATAAAGTGTTGTGGTGCCCTGTAAAAATCAGCAAACAACTTAAAATTTAACAAACAAGTAAAAGTCCAACAGACTACAAACAACTTTCAAAACTAAAAAGAAATCATAAACAAACATAGCCTAAAATTTTTAATAATAGTTGGTATAAGGAAGCTCGTAAAATTTGTACTGAATCTCACAGTAGAGATCTTCCGTCAGAGATTTCTCTTTGAAGAACCGGTAGGTGAATAAAAAGGATAAAAGATACTCTACAAGGGGGGGGGGGGGTTGAATAGAGTATGAGAACTTTTCGCAAAAACAATCTCAAGGCTTTGAAACCAATTTCAAGGGCCTTGATGTCGATCTGAGCTCTTTGTGGTACACTTTAATTTCAAGGGCTTTGAAACAACTTGCAAGGGCCTTGACTTTGTAATCCTACAAAACAAAGTTAGTCACAATAAAGCAAGATAAATTGCGGAATGTAAAAGATCGACACGAGGATATGTTTACAAAGTTTGGCTCGAATAGCCTACTCTCCAACCCAGGATATGGCCTTAGGATCTAACTATCTATTATTAGCTGTAAAGAGTCCTAGATACAAACTTGAAGAAATCCCCTTCTTCTCTCACTGTAGCCAATGCCACGATCTAGCTCCAACTCTTCACCTTGCTATAATAGCCTAGTTACTTCGTAGAGTAACACACTCGAGTATAACACTTTTTAGATATACCAATGGAGCTCTCGAGTTTTATCTCTCTCTAGCAGATAACTATTTTTGTAAAAGAGTGAAAGAAAAACTAATTGATCGAATGGAGATGTTTTTGGATCGCTTGAAGACTATTAATGTTTCTGTGTAAGCTTGTTTTTTTCCCTTCAATCGCCATATTCATTTATAGCCTTCTATTGAGAGGTTTTCTAGCCGTTGGAAAGATGACCGTTTGAAGATGATTCTTCTTCTCCATGAAGATCGCTTCTTGGTTGAGATGAGATAGACGTTGGGATCTTCATCTCCTGAGAACACGTTGATCTCTCTACTCCTTAATCTTCTCGTATTTGTTGTGACGATAACACATTCCTTGAGAGAGGATCTCCGTGCTTTTTGGTTGTGGATCGTTGCAAGATCCTTCATTGGTCGGTTGAGATCTTCGTTAAATCATATCTTCTTGTTGAGCAAATCTTTCCTAGAAGATCTTCTTTGGTACTTCGTTGGATTAATGATTTGAATTCTTTTAGCGTGCAACCTTGACGTATTTTGTTCCCTTGAAATGAACTTCAAGGCCTCCGTCTTTTAATCACTCTAAACACCTTATCTTTCCTTGCATCCGATTTCAAGGTCTTCCAAGGTCCTTTGAAGTGTCTTTCAAAACCTGCACTCATTCAATACAAACTACCAAACCAAACCAAGCAACTCGATATATAATCAATAAGTTGTTAGTGTATAAAACTACTTCATTTGTGTTTAAGTCTTCCATCATCATCACCTGTACAATTATATAATCAAGGTGGAGTTTCAATCTCCCCCTTGATGGAAGACAACACAAAATTTTCATATCTGCATTGTAAAGTTAGCGATGCATATATGAATATCAAACTTAAAATGCAGAATGCAGAAAATATCGAAAATGTCGGATCATTTATTACTCCCCCTTTGTCTTTCAACAAAGGAGAAAAATAGTCAAAGCAAGGAAGTTTTATTTGTTTACAACCCAGAAAAGTATTTCACAAAACCACTAAAACAAGCAAGTCCCCTCAAACATCAAACTTAATCCTCCTCATAGAACCTCCTTTTTCCCTTAGATGAAGACTTTTTGTGACTCCAATCATCAGTTTCAGCGGCTAAGCGTCGTCTCTTTTCTTCAACTCTTCGTTTCTTAACCACCTCATACTCGATCAGTGGAAAAATAGTTGGCTTAACATGAGTAGGATACAAAATAGATTTATTCTGTACACGTCATTTGCAATTCATCAGCACATTTTCAACTTTCTCTTGAGTATGTTGAGCTACATCTTCAGTCATGGGTAGGATCCTTCCCATAGTGGTCAGAGTAAGAGCATTCATCAAATACATTTCATTGACCTTAGCATTTATGGTAGATAGCAGTTGTTGATTGACATCCATTCTTCTCTTGGTGTCAAACTGGAAATCAGACAGTTCACGATTCAGACATATCAATTCTTTCTCACAACCTTCTAACCTGATTTCGGGAGTAGGAGTAGAAGATGTTGGAGCTTCTTGAGTTGGAATTGGAATAGCTCCTTTCCCTTTTATAGTCCATGTGCCTGGAAGAGTCTTCTCAATACCTTGTCGTTCTAAGCAGGTCTCATCAATCTTGTCAGGAATTGACTGTCGATCTTCAAAGGATGTATCAATTTTGAAATAGTCAAAGATCTTGGACAACAAATTTCCATAAGGCAAAGGAATAGCACACTTAGAGTTATGAGAGTGTATCATATGGTTGAGGATGAGGTTAGGTACATCAATGTCTAACCCAGACATAATCAGATGAATTAGCTCCAGGGATTGATCAGTCAAAAGTTCTCTTGAGTTTGCACGAGGAACAACACATCGAACCAGAATAGTAAACATAATTTTAGCGTCTAGGGTTAGGGAAGTGTGAGTAAGTTGGCGTGAGGTTGAATTTGGAACTAGAAACTTCTCCTTAGCAATACGAACACTCTCTGATCGTGAAGGATGATTGAACACAATATTTGTAGGAATTCCAAAAATCTCACTCAAAACAAAAGAAGTAAGCGAAATTGGGGTTTCTTTTACAAAAGATTCAAGAGTGATAACTCCTTTGTCCCGTTTTGTGACGAGATTGACATAGAACATCCTTGTGAGTCTTGGGAAAGCGAATTCTCTAGGGTTTAAGATTTTCCATACTATCGAACTCTTGAGCTTGTTAATACACGAGATCTGAAGAGTTTTGAGAAATGTAGTATCCACCAGATCACACATACACAACGGTCGATTGTGAAAGCCATCAAGACAAGATCTTGAGGCTTGAAAATTGATGAACCAAGAAGTGGGAATACCGTCGTCTGAAAGATGTCCAAATCCTCAGAAGGTGTTTCTTCTTTTGCAATCGAGGAGATCTGAACATATTTCTTTTTGGGGGCTTGTGGAGCAAATTTCTTACTTTTGGAAGTCATGGATGATGTTGAGAGAGAAAACAAGGGGTTTTTAAAAAAGGGTTTCTGTGAAGGAGAAAGATGAAAAAGATAGGAGAATCTGGCCTTTTATAAGAATGCAAATAATAACAAGATTTTGAGAAGATCAAGCTCTTTAAAGACCAAAGAAAAATTTCCAATAAAAACTCAACAAATCTTTTTCAACCCTTAAAAAAACATAAAAAAAAACAATTTAAGAATTAAAATATCTAAAGGATATTAAGGGCCCGTTTGGTTCCAACTCCGGAAACGGAAATGGAAACGGAATGGAAACGAATTTAGTCCATATGTATATCATTATTCATGAAATTTTGTGGAATCATCCCTTGTAGATTAATACAAAATGCACTGGTTTCCCCACATTTTGTTACCCTATAGGGTATCAAAAGTAATCAAACTCTACTCCAATTCCATCAAACCACAAAGAATGATTCCAAAAAATTTCATGAACAATGGTATACATATTGACTAGATTCGTTTCCATTCCGTTTCCGATTCCGGAGTTCAAACCAAACGAGCTCTAATTCTTAAATAGATCCGTATTTCTTAATTTACCCTTGAATCTCGTTTCAAGGCCCTTGAATTTCCTTTCAAGGCCCTTGAAAAAGATAACTAGGCTGCATACGAAGGAGAAAATAAAATGATTTCCTCCCCCTACGTTAATGCTTCCTTGTTCAACATACCAAGCTCCAATCTAATAAAATTAAATTGATCTTCAGGTAGGGGCTTGGTAAAGATATCTGCAAGCTGCAAGTTAGTAGATATAAAAGAGATTGAAAAATCACCTTTCTCAACATGATCACGTATGAAGTGATGCCTTACATCGATGTGCTTAGTCCTTGAATGCTGCACATGATTTTTGGTTATCGAAATAACACTAGTATTATCACATTTTATAGGAATATCTTTCAAATCAAAGCCAAGATCACAAAGTTGTTGAGCAATCCATAAAGTTTGTGCACAACAAGCTCCCGCAGCTATTTATTCAACTTCGGTTGTGGATAGGGCGACATAATTTTGCTTCTTGGAGTGCCAACTGATTAGGGATGACCCTAAGAATTGGCAACATCCAAAAGTGCTTTTCCTATCGACCTTATAACCTGCAAAGTCTGCATCCGAATAGCCAACAAGGTGAAACGAGCTTTGGCATGGGTACCATAACCCTAGATCCTTAGTGCCATTGAGATACCAAAAAATTCTTTTCACAGCTATCAAGTGTGACTCTTTAGGATTAGCTTGATATCTTGCACACATGCACATGCTAAACATAATGTCAGGTCGACTAGCAGTTAAATACAACAATGAATCGATCATACCTCAATACTCCTTTTATACTGCACTTTTGCCATCTTTGTCATGGTCAAGTGAAAGTGTCAAACTCATATGATTCTTTGCGACCTTAGATTGATCCATCTTATACTAAATAAGCAAGTCCTTAGTATACTAGCTTTGATTAAGAAAATCTTCTTTCTTTGCTTGTGTAACTTGAAGTGCAAGAAAGAAATTTAGCTCACCCATTAAGCTTATTTCAAATTCCGTGCACATAATATTTGAAAATTCCTTGCAAAGGGAATCATTAGTAGCACCGAATAATATATCATCAACATAGATTTGTACTACTAATATATTGTTGCCTCTGGTTTTGATAAATAAAGTTTTATCAATTAAACCTCTTTTGAATTTGTTTTCAAGAAGATACTTGAACAATCTTTCACACCAAGCTCGAGGAGCTTGCTTAAGACCATAAAGAGCTTTGTCCAGTTTAAAAACATGATCAGAAAATTCATCATTTTCAAAACCAGGGGGCTGAGCAACGTAGACTTCTTCTTCTAAGAAACCGTTTAAGAAAGCACATTTTACATCCATTTGAAACAATTTTATACTCATGAAAGATGCAAATGCGAGCAGCATACGTATGGCTTCTAACCTGGAAACCGGAGCAAAAGTCTCCTCACAATCAATACCTTCTTCTTGGTTATAGCCTTGCGCTACAAGTCGTGCTTTATTTCGTATGACTTTACCACTTTCATCAAACTTATTTCGAAAGACCCATTTTGTGCCGATGACGGATTGATGCTTTGATCTTGTAGTAAGAGTCGAAACCTTGTTTCTCTTAAACTCATTTAGTTCGTTTTGCATGACAATGATCCAGTCGGGTTCTTGAAGAGCTTGAACATAATTCTTTGGCTCGACAAGCGACACGAACGCAGAGAAAGCACATAGATTTTTTACTTTAGATCGAGCCTAAACTCCTGCGTTTGGATCTGAGATCATATTCTCTTGTGGATGGTATGAAGAGTGTTGAAATTTTCTTCGTTTGTAAGATGGAGCAGATCCTGATGGTTGAGCCTCATAAGCTTGACTAGATTCAGGTACCGTTGATGTATTGCCCTTGGATCCTATCTCATGGCCTTGAAGTTGAGTTTCAAGCTCTTGAAACGGAGTTCTGACATCGCAGTTTTCTGTTTCAAGGTATTGAAGATGTGCTTCAAGGTCATGAGGGTTTTCTTCGGTATTTTGAATCTTTTCTTGTATATTCTTTTCTTGATCTTTAGGATCTTCATCTTCATCCGAATTGTGATCTTCTCGTTGATTCAGATTAAGATCTCCAAAACTTTCACTCAAAGTACCATCATTTCTTTCATACAAAATAACATGAATACTTTCTTCAACAATTTTGCCGCGTTTGTTATACACATGATAAGGTTTGTTGCTTGAAGCATATCCAATAAATATAGCTTCATCACTACGTGCATCAAATTTCTCAAGTTTATCTTTTCCATTGTTATGAACAAAGCAAGTACATCCAAACGGATTTTAAATATGAAATATTAGGTTTTCTTCCTTTTAAATAGTTCGTAAGGAGTCTTTTTCAAGATAGGGAGAATCAAACATCTATTTAAAATGTAATTAAGAGTGTTTACTACTTCAGCCCAAAAAGTTTTTGAAAAACTGTTGTTCTAAAAGCATAGTCCTAGACATATCCTCAAGAGTGCGGTTGTTACGTTCCACAACTCCATTTTGTTGAGGAGTTTTAGGAGTTGAAAAGTTATATGAAATACCATATTTTGCACAAAACAAATAAAACTTTAGTTGATCAAATTCTCTACCATGATCACTCCTTATAGAAACGATTGGTAGGTTTTTCAAAGTTTGCAACTCCTTACACAATTTTGAAAACTCAAACAAAGCTTCAGATTTTTCTCGTAGAAAAGAAATCCATGTGAAATGAGAAAAATCATCAACAATAACAAGGATGTACTGCTTGCCTTTGAGAGATTTGGTACACATAGGTCCACAAAGATCCATATGTAAGAGTTTAATGGGTCGAGAAGAACTTACAACTTTCTTAGGTTTGAATGAACCTCTTGTTTGTTTACCTTGTGTACAAGCTTTACATCATCTACCTTGAAATTTAGGTTTGGCAATCCACGTACCAAATCTTTTGAAAGTAGCTTCTGCATTGTGTGCATACTTACATGGCCAAGTCTTCTATACCAAAGCCTTAGATCATCAGTTAAGGCCTTGAGACATTTTAGCTTAGTTAATGAAACTTGGTTAGTACTCATAGAATAAACATTGTTACATCTAGGAGCAGTAAACACAATGTCACCCGTCGTTTTGTCTTGAACTTCACATTTTTTTAATCAAACAATACTTTGTTGCCCTTATCACATATTTGAGAGATGCTAAATAGATTATACTTTAAACCGTCAACCAGATATACATCATCAATGAAGTTAGATAATTATAACATATTTTACCAATGCCAATAATGTCACACTTTCCTTTATCACCAAGCGTAATGGTTCCAGATGATTGCTTCTTTAAATATGAGAATAGTGAGCTTTTTCCACTCATGTGTCTTGAGCAACCACTATCTAATATCCATTTATGCTCCTTTACCTTGGTGATCTTCTGCAAAACAACAAATATCAACCTTTCCGGGTCGACCAAATGACATATTTTGCTCCATATTCAGGTTCGATCAGGTTTGGTGGTCTAGTACCTTTAGGAACCCAGATTTGTTTGACCTGTTTCCTTAAACATAGAGGATAGGTGTTTCTAATAATATAAGGGTCATTTATTCTATATGGACATGTAAATTTAACATGACCCTTTTTACATTAGTAGAAATAAGTAGGCATATGAATACTTCATTTGGCTTTGACAAAAGTGGTAGTTGGTTGTCTAGGAAAGCTCCCATGATAACCTATGCCATTTTTGTTAAGTGAGGACTGTTGTTCACCCATCATTCTTTCAAGAATAGCTTTTGAACGAGTAAATTTAACAAGTGCAGCCTTCTAGTCTTGACACGTCAAAGTTAGATCAACTTTCTCTTTTTCTAGATCGATATAGTTTTGATGAAGAGAGGAGAGGTTGTCTTTGAGAATCGCATTTTCAAATTCCAAGGCCTTGATATTGTCATCAAGGTCTACCTTTTATGTGTTAAGAATTTCAATCTCCAAAGACATCTCACTTAGTTGTTTTTCTTGTTCAAGAAGCTTTTCTTTTAGAGAATTTATCCTTATTATATGCTCCTTGTCACATATAATAATGTCTTTAAGGAATTGTTTTAGGTCACATATAGGTTGAGACATAATAGTACTTACCACATTATCAACGTAGAGATATGAATCTTCTTCATGATTGGCCATAAGACATAGGTTTGCTTGTTCTTTTTCGTCTTCTAATTCATTTGAGGATTCTGAATCACTCCATGAAGCTACCATAGCTTTCTTCTTTCGATCATTTTTCTTGAAGTTGGTCCTCTTCTTTTGTGGACAATCCTTAACAAGATGATCAGTTTCACCACATTCAAAACAAGTCAGCACTCTAGTTTTCTTGTTAGAATTAGAAAACTTATCTCGGGGTTTTGATGTTCGTAAAAATTCTCTATTGTTTGCAGATTGTTTCTTTATCTTGAGAATTCTCTATTGTTAGTGTTGGATGGGAGCTTTCCATCTTCTTCACCAAGAACCATTTCGTGAGTGATGAGTTTTCCAAGGAGGTCATCAAGAGGAAGAGTTGAGAGATTTTGACCTTCTTCGATGACGGTCATCTTTGGTCCCCACTTGGCTTTAGGTAAGCTCCTTCCTAACCTTTTCTTCATTTGTGAAGACCTTTCCTAGTGAGTCCAAGTTGTTCATGATCTCAGTGAATCTTGTGAACATTTCTTTGACTGGTTCATTTGGATTCATCTTGAATAGCTCGTATTGTCTAAGGAAGATGCTAATCTTTATTTCCTTAACTTGACTTGTTCCTTCGTATGTGACAACTAGTTTGTCCCATATTTCCTTTGCACTCTGCATGATGAGATATGGTTGAATTCGTTGGCATCTAATCCGCAGTAGATTAAGTTCATAACTTTGTAGTTCTTTGACACACTGTCCAAATCAGCTTGTGTGAAGTCAGCTTCCTTCTTTGGGACTTGGACACCTTCAATGTCGTAGTTGGGATTTTGGGGCTATTCTGAATGATGCTCCATAGTTCCATGTCCTGATCAATAATGAACATACGCATGAGTGCTCTCCAATGGGCAAAGTTGTTGCCACAGAAGAGTGGTGGTCGGGATGAGGATCTTCCTTAAGTGAATCCTCTATCACCTACAAGATTCATGATTAGTCTCACTGATGGTTAAATCAATATACGTGAGTCTAGCTCTGATACCAATTGAAGATCCGGTAGGTGAATAAAAAGGATAAAAGATACTCTAGAAGGGAGGGTTGAATAGAGTATGAGAACTTTTCGCAAAACCAATCTCAAGGTTTTGAAACCAATTTCAAGGGCCTTGATGTTGATCTGAGCTCTTTGTGGTAAACTTTGATTTAAAGGCTTTGAGACAACTTTCAAGGGCCTTGACTTTGTAATCATGCAAAACAAAGTTAGTCATAATAAAGCAAGATAAAATGCGGAATGTAAAAGATCGACACGAGGATATGTTTACAAAGTTGGCTCAAATAGCCTACTCTCTGTCCCAGGGTATGACCTTAGGATCTAACTATCAATTATCAGCTTCAAAGAGTCCTAGATACAAACTAGAAGAAATCCCCTTCTTCTCTCAATGTAGCAAATGCTACGATCTAGCTCCAACTCTTCACCTTGCTATAATAGCCTAGATACTTCGCAGAGTAACACACTCGAGTATAACACTTTTTAGATATACCAATGGAGCTCTCAAATTTTATCTCTCTCGAGGGGATAACTCTTTTTGTGAAAGAGAGAAAGAAAAACTAATTGATCGAATGAAGATGTTTTTGGATCGCTTGAAGACTATTGATGTTTTCGTGTAAGCTTGTTTTTTTTCTTCAATCACCATCTTCATTTATAGCCTTCTATGGAGAGGTCTTCTAGCCATTGGAAAGATGACCGTTTGAAGATGATTCTTCTTCTCCATGAAGATCACTTCTTGGTTGAGATGAGATAGACGTTGTGGATCTTCATCTCCTGAGAACACGTTGATCTCTCTACTCCTTAATCTTCTCGTATTTATTGTGACGATAACAAATTCCTTGAGAGAGTATCTCCGTGCTTTTTGGTTATGGATCGTTGCAAGATCCTTCATTGGTCGGTTGAGATCTTCGTTCAATCATATCTTCTTGTTGAGCAAATATTTCTTGGAAGATCTTCTTTGGCGCTTCGTTGGATTAATGATTTGAATTCTTTTAGCGTGCAACCTTGACGTCTTTTGTTCCCTTGAAATGAATTTCAAGGCCTTCGTCTTTTAATCACTCTAAACACCTTGTCTTTCCTTGTATCCGATTTCAAGGTCTTCCAAGGTCCTTTGAAGTGTCTTTCAAAACCTGCACTCATTCAATACAAACTACCAAACCAAACCAAGCAACTCAATATATAATCAATAAGTTGTTAGTGCATAAAACTACTTCATTTGTGTTTAAGTCTTCCATCATCATGACCTGTTCAATTATATAATCAAGGTGGAGTTTCACTCTTCAAATAGTCTAGTTATAACAAAATTACTAGGGAGGATAACAAAGAATATTTGATGTGTTGAATTTAAAAGTCCCGCCATATTAGTACAAAGTTACCATACCTTCTGAACAAACTCAATACCTTCTGTATGCATAACAAGAGATACAAACTTCCAGGAATAGAAGCAAAAAGGATTTAACAGGTTGAAATTGTGCTAACTCACAATCAAACATTTTTAAGAAATTGTTGTGATGGCACATAACTTTATGGAAATTTCTATTCTTTAGACCAGAAAATGTATCATCTACACAGAAAAGAGGTCAGCTGAACCCTTTAATAAGGAGTCCCACAATGAGTCATTGTTAATGATTAAAACCCGTAGTACCAAAATACTAGTTGATGCACATTATAAATATATGTTTAGATCTTTCACAAAGTACAAATATATGAGAAGCTGAGGAACTAACAATGTTGAAAGAATTGTGCTGAAAATGGTTTCTTTTAAGTGCTGTTCGCCCTTAAAGGTGTGTGCAAATAAGCTTTAAATTTATAAAACTAGAATCAAGCAGCGAACCCGCAGTGTACGGATCGACGTAGCTAAGCAAGAATTCCAGAGTATCGAACACAGGGATTTGGGTGGGAACAAATTCGATTTCAGATTATCAAGCGAGTAAGTATGAGAGTTTTGCAAATATTGGGAAAACAACAATCCTAAAGATCCAAGTATCCAGTTGTGGCAATCGATTCAAGATATACTAATGATATAAAGATAGAGTTGAGATATGCAAAGGTATACTAATGCAAGGTAATCGTACGGTGAAGTTCCAAAAACCTTATGTAACTCACCTACAAGGCACTCTCTATACAGGTTGTTGAGGCTCAATATAGAAAGATTCTAAAGGCGAGAATTAATGTCAAATACCCAAACTTATAACCCAAGGATCAAGACTAACTTAACCGATTGAGGTTGTGACACTCACAATCGAGGTAGAGGTTGTTGAGGCTTCACTACCACCTAGAAAAGACAAGTCTAAACTAAATCAAAGCAAATCTTTAACTTTGGATTAAAGTAAAAGCAAGTTCGTAGATTTAGGAGAAATTACGGTTAGTTCTTGGTGTTCCACGGACGTGGACTCAAGAACAGGCCGTAATTTATAGTCTATCGGCGATTCTCTCTAACTCTCAGGGTCTAATTTGTTTGCGATCGATCTATCATCATCTAAGCCACAACTATCAACCCTTCACTTTAGAATTGTTAAGGGTTTTTAGCCAATAACAGTCATGTTGATATTAATTCAAGAATTTAAAAGATAGAAAGATGGAAACTTTCAAGAACTATCAATAATCTTCAAACAAATCTCAAGATCACAATCAAGAACGAATGTTTGTCAAAAGATTCAAAATAAGTGAACAATCACAACCTTAGGAAGGAAGGGAAACGGGATGTCAATCCGTTTCCAAATCAAACCTAAACAAGAAGAGAGATCTTCTTACAAAATCTTCCAGAAACTCCGATCTTCCGCCAATCCGAAGATCTCAACAGCAATCTCCACCAAAAGTGCGAGATTGGGGCAATTCTCCGATGCGAACTTCGATCTCCAATGAGATCTCCAAGATACCTCTAAACGAGGGTTTTGCGTTGCTAAGCGGAGATGTATGTGGTATGCGAGGATATGCGATGATTGTAAGCAGGCCTAACGGAATCTCCTTTCTCCCGTCTTTTTATAATGTAGGGCAAAAAGTTGGCCCGGCCCAATCTTCAAAAGATCGTGGCTTCAAAGTGTGGCGAAAAGATTCGCCAAGATCACGGTCGTGGAAGTGTTCCACGACCGTAATTTAGATTGTGGAAACAAATACGGTTTGCACCATATATTCCACGGCCGTAATATCCTCTGGAATGAACATCAATTTCTGACTCCAAATCCACGGTCGTGGAATTGAACGTGGAACGTGATACGGTCGTATTTTAGGGCGTAATTTAGGGCAAGAACGTGATTCTTCCCTAGCCTCGTGCATTCCTCAAGCTAAAACTCAAATTTGCTTCCAAAGAATGTCCTCAATCTATGGACATATCAACTCAACTCTCCTTTGCTTGATTCCGTTCGGAAATAGCTCCAAATCACCTAAAATCAACATAGAAGTAGTGTAGACATCCATATCGACAATATAGGTAATACTAGCTCTTATATGCACAAAGTTCAATCAAAGACTATCAATATGAATCAAATATGTTTAGAAAACGTGCCTAAAATATCACAATATTTCATGCTAACAAATAACCCCATACTTAACACTTGCTTGTCCCTAAGCAAGGTCTTTCAAAAAGCTTTAAACAAGAGTTAGGATGAAATATGTGTACCTTCCTTTGGGTGAATGTGACTTCTAAAGAATAGATCATTCTCAAACCTTGCTTCGATCGTTCATCAAACTTTCACATACTCAATTAAAGAGTAAAAAGCAAAGAGAGTTCATGAATCAATTTAACCTCTAAACAAGCATCATAACCTTCAAACTTTATCAAAATCAATCACAAGAAACTTCAATTTAGATCACCAAGTCATATAACATTCTTTTGATCTCAAGGACTTTCAAAGAAAAGGTCTAGAGTATGGAAGGGAAGGGAAAACTTTAAGGGAAAGTGGTGCATAAATCCGGGAAAGTGGACAACTACCTTCTTCTTCTTATGCGGTTCCCGCAACACTTCAACTTAGAGCTTCACTCTCTTCTTTTCATTTTTCGACTTTACTTTTGGAGTTATGGACAGAGGTGCACAAAAACCGAAGCCTAGGAGATCGGCGTTTCTCAAATTTTCAAGAGATGCCTCAAACCCTTAGCGCACATACCGTAATCCGCTAGGAATATCGCTCAATCCGACTTTGGCAAGACACAAACACCCGGCTATGTGAATGGTGCCAAGTTACTCATTGTCATGATTGACTTCCCCAAACCTACAATTTCTTTCTATTCATTTGATTGCAAATAATTGCTCTCATGGCCCTCCCACATCAAACGTGCCTTTTTCATTCACTTCTCCAAATTCCCGGATAGGTAAAGGAGGCTAATATTTCAATGAGGAGCTAGATGATCAAAGAAAGAAGGAAGAAAGTATCGAATTGCCTTAATCATTTCAACAAGAAGTATAGGAACTTATAATGTGATTTCAACTTCAATTTCTCAACATGATTTAGGTAACGTTTTCACATTATAAAACTTGCAAAAGAGGTAAAATTCATTCATTCAAATTGTTTTCGATTCACTATTCTTTTGAGCATGCAATTGTTATCAAACTCCATCCACAAGTAATGATTATCATGGAAATCATCTCAATTCATTAGAAGCACAAAATTTTCAAAATTTTTCAATTTTTATGGGTTTTTAAAGTTCTTTTTCATGCAATGCGAAAATGAAACGTGTGACACATAATGAACATGCAACGATAGTCTCGAATGAAAGCAAACATAGAGAGTAGAGTTATTACAAACTTTTAGTACATCCCACCCCATACTTAGGACGAACATTGTCCCTAATGTTCAAAAGAAAGAACAAAAGAAAGAAAAGGAAAAGAAACTCACAAGTGGTGGCGGGAATGTCTAGAACAAACGATCATGCGTCCAATCACTGCGGCGGTGGTGGAGGTGGGAATGGGGAGAAGCTGGAATCGTATGGCCGCCCAAACTGCTGGCGGTAGACGTCCCTCATCATGTGGTCAAGGTCGTCGAGGCTTCCGTCTCTAGCGTCGGCCCGGATCTCCAACGCTCCAACTCTCTCTGAAAGTCCGGTAGCCCAATCCGGCATCTGCTCGTACCATCCCGGGGCGCGATCGTATGGTGCTGGTGCTGGTGGTGGTGCTGCTGGCTGCTGCGTGGACCAAGGAGGGGGGGTGTCATACCAAGTGGGAGGTGTAGTCATCCACGTGGGCCTCTCACTCACGCTAGCGCGGCGAGATGACGAGCCTGAGGCTCTAGCTGGACGTGGAGAGTGTCTAGGTACATCTGGGGCCGCCTCCGGCTGGTCCGGAAACGTGCCAAACTCCTGCTCCGCTCCTCCACCACTCTCGTACTGATCTCCCACCTCCTCCTCCTCCACAACCGGTGGTGGGACGTAAGGGGGAGCTACTAACCTGTTCGCATGCATCGCAGCGAACGTCTCCTTCCAATTGTGGCGTCCTGCCACAATGGAATACTCCAGCAGCCACTCAATACCCCTGCCTGTCCTGCTCTCCCAAGGCATGCCCGCATAAGGCGGACCTCTATGTGTGGGGAAAATGAGTCCCCTAACCATGAATGCATGTAATCCTAAAGGTACGGCCGGTATGCGGGTGCAAGCAGAAAAATCTACACCAAAACTCATAGCAATGTGGGTAACTATCCCACCATATCCGATGTTCCCCTTCGACTTGCTCTTGAGCTTGCTCATCGTAGCAGCCAAGAGAGTAGCACAATCTACACGGCGTCCATAAAGCATACAATAGAGCAAGGATAGCTCATCCGTCTTGATCTTTTGGGGCGTCTCCGTCCTAGGAAAGAGACACTCCGAAAGAACGCGGTGAGCTATCTTCAAGGCTAAATGGTACATCAATTTAGCCTTGGTATCGGCGGGCTGCCAACGGTCCTCGTCGGCGTAAATCATCGCAACTTCCGCCCAAAAGTGCTTGGCGGAAACGCCTCCCGGAAGTCGACCATTGAAGGTCTCATGAAACCCAAAGATAGTCCCAAACTCAACAATGCTCAAATGGTAGTCTCTTTTCATGAGACGGAAAGAGACGGTCCTATCTACGTGGCTGTGCTCGAAAGATGTCACAACCTCCCGGGTGATCTCCTCATAGGCGTCTTCACGAATGTTCGTGAAGACAAGTAATCCGGGTCTATCCAAGAGCCATGTAAGATCATCAACTATGTTGAGAGGATGTAGATCCTCCAACAACAAATACCTAGGGCCAATCACTGCCCTCTTCTGTATCTTCTCAAATGCAGCAAGGTGGTTCTCGTGTATGGTCGGAATGCTAGGGTGAGGAGGTGAGGATGGGGGTGAAGGTGAAGATGGTAGTGAAGGAGATGAGGGTGGTGGTGCCCTAGAGGTGGAGGGATTGCCTTTCCTTTTCTTATTCTGCTCTCCCTTCTTCTCCTTTATCCTTCCCGACACTCTCCTTACAAAGTCCATTTTTCTCTAAAATTACGGTCTGTTCTTGGGAAATTACGGCCGTGGTTTACCCAGAGACCGTGATTCGTCTCAGAATTTCACGAATCTCAGCAAATTCACCAACAATCACCACAACAAGCAGTCCTAATCTAATTCCTTCCAGTCTTTGTCAGTTCTTCCTAAAAATCTATAGCAAAAACGAGCCAAATCCGCGAAAATCAAGAAGAAAGAATAAACCTCTTTTTCGGATTGAAAAATCCGAAATGCGCGTTTGTTGATGGATTTCCGCTTGGTTTGTTGCTTGGATCTTGTTCGTGGTTGGATTTGCTGCAGTTTAGGATGAAGAATCGTTGAAAACGATGATTTGGAGGAGGTCGTGGGGTTTCGGCGTTTAGGTCGTGGAAAGGAAATTTTTGGGGCAAATTTGTGAAGAATGTGGCTTATATAGTCGCAGGCAAAATTTTGAAAATCACGGTCTGTCGGGGTGTTCCACGGCCGTGGAAGTGTACGGAACCGTGGTTTTGGTGATTTTTCAAAGGCTTTTGAGAATTACGGCCACTGTAGCTATGACGACCGTAATTTATACCGTGGAACCTTCTGTAGCTATTCTCCCTTTTTCCTTTTCCATCGATCCTACAACCAAAACCACGAACATACCGGAAGAAATCGAGGCAAAACAAAGCAAAAACGTCTATTCTAAACTAATCTATGAATTGAAAACAAAAACGAAAGTGCAATACCTTGGGTTGCCTCCCAAGAAGCGCTTTGTTTAAGGTCCGTAGCTAGACCAGTCTCGCACTTATTCGAGTGCGGTAGGCGCGAACTCCTCAGCTTGGAGTTCCGGCGTATACTTCTTGAGTCGTTGGCCGTTCACCTTAAAACTTCCGCTAGTTTCACCCCATACTTCAACTGCACCATGGGGAAAAATACGCTTAATTAGAAAGGGTCCGGTCCAACGGGATTTAAGCTTACCTGGGAAGAGGCGAAGTCTTGAATTGAAGAGGAGAACTTGATCTCCTTCTTTGAAGTCCTTTGGAATGATATGCTTATCATGCCAACGCTTTGCTCTTTCCTTGTAGATCTTGGCATTTTCGTAGGCGTTCAAACGGAGTTCATCCAGCTTGTTGATGTCTAGGAGACGCTTCTCTCCCGCTTCCTTCATGCCGAAATTCAGCCATTTGATAGCCCAAAACGCTTTGTGCTCTAGTTCTACCGGCAAGTGACAAGACTTCCCATACACAAGGTTGTATGGTGTGGTTCCTATGGGAGTCTTGTACGCAGTCCGGTACGCCCATAAAGCATCATCTAGCTTCAAGGACCAATCCTTCCTAGTCCTTGAAACCGTCTTCCCTAGAATTCCTTTGATCTCCCTATTTGAGATCTCAACTTGTCCACTCGTTTGTGGATGGTAAGGGGTAGCGATCTTGTGAGTAACCCCATACTTAGCTAGAAGAGCTTCAAAGCGACGGGCTATGAAGTGAGAACCTCCATCACTAATGATCGTCCTTGGTGTCCCGAATCGCGGAAAAATGGTTTTGTTGAAGAACTTAACCACCACCATGGCATCATTTGTGGGAGAGGCAATTGCTTCCACCCATCTAGAAACGTAATCTACCGCCAATAGTATGTATTGATTTCCACAAGAAGATGGGAATGGTCCCATGAAATCAACTCCCCAAACGTCGAAAATCTCCACCTCTTGGATGTTGTTGAGGGGCATCTCGTTCCTTCTAGAAATATTGCCTGTTCTTTGACAAGCATCGCAGCAAGAAACAAAGGATTGCACATCTCTAAATAAAGTAGGCCAATAGAATCCAGATTGCAATACCTTTGCGCTAGTCTTGTTCAAACTAGCGTGTCCTCCACAAGGTAGTGAATGACAATGACGGATGACACTTTGCATCTCATCTTCCGGCACACATCGCCGAATGATGCCATCCGGACCTCTCTTAAAGAGGAGAGGCTCGTTCCAATAGTATTCCCGGACGTCCTTAAAGAACTTCTTCCTTTGTGCGTAGGATAGTCCGGGCGGTATCTCCTGACAAACCAAACAGTTAACAAAATCAGCAAACCATGGTTCGTTACCTTTGGAGATCACGTTGATGCACTCCTCTATGATGTGTAAGTGTTCGTCCGGAAAGGAGTCATCAATGGGTAGATGGTCGTCCTCTAGATGTGTTAGACGACTCAAATGATCCGCAACAGAATTTTCCGAGCCTTTCTTGTCGCGGATCTCAAGATCGAATTCTTGTAGGAGAAGAATCCATCTAATTAGCCTTGGCTTCGCGTCTTTCTTCGCAAGGAGGTACCGGATCGCAGCATGATCCGTGTAGACAATCACCTTTGCACCTACAAGATAAGAGCGAAACTTGTCAATAGCATAGACAATGGCTAAGAACTCTTTCTCTGTAGTGGCGTAGTTGAGCTGCGCTTCGTCTAGCGTCTTGCTAGCGTAGTATATGGCATGGGTTCGCCCTTCCTTTCGTTGTCCAAGAACAGCTCCAATAGCTACGTCACTAGCATCGCACATAATCTCGAAGGGGAGAGTCCAATCCGGAGGTTGGATAATAGGTGCTGAAATTAGAGCTTGCCGAATGGTGTTAAACGCATCCAAACATTCCTGCGAAAACTCAAAAACCGCATCCTTCATCAATAGATTAGTGAGAGGTTTTGATATCTTAGAAAAGTCCTTAATGAAACGTCTATAAAATCCAGCATGTCCTAGGAAACTTCTTATCCCTTTCACTGAAATTGGGGGAGGAAGTTTCTCTATGGTCTCTATCTTAGCCTTGTCTACCTCTATCCCTCTACTAGAGACTAAGTGACCTAATACGATTCCTTCCTTAACCATGAATTGACACTTCTCCCAATTAAGAACTAGGTTAGTGTCTTCACACCTTTGTAAAACAAGAGAAAGGTTAGAAAGGCAATCGTTAAAAGAGGAACCGTATACGGAGAAGTCGTCCATGAAGACTTCCATGATTTCCTCTACATATTCGGAGAAGATGGCCATCATACACCGTTGAAAGGTGGCTGGGGCGTTGCAAAGCCCGAACGGCATTCTCCTATAGGCAAACGTACCCCAAGGGCACGTGAATGTGGTATTCTCTTGATCATCCGGATGTATCGGAATCTGAAAGAAACCACTATAACCGTCAAGGTAGCAAAAATGTGAGTGTTGTGCTAACCTTTCAAGCATTTGATCGATGAATGGCAATGGAAAGTGATCCTTCCGCGTTGCGTTGTTGAGCTTGCGGTAGTCTATGCACATCCGCCATCCAGTTACGGTTCGGGTAGGAATGAGTTCGTTGTTCTTGTTGGTGATGACCGTCATTCCTCCCTTCTTTGGAACTACTTGAACTGGACTCACCCACTTGCTATCGGAGATAGGATAGATGATACCTGCGTCAAGAAGTTTAAGAATTTCCTTCTTGACAACCTCCTTCATGGTCGGATTCAACCGCCTTTGAGGTTGTCTTGAAGTTCTAAAGTCCTCCTCCACTAGTATCTTATGCATGCATAGGGAGGGTTTAATTCCTACTAAGTCCTCAATAGTATAGCCTATGGCTTTTCTATGTTTCCTAAGGACAATCATGAGCTGTTCATGTTCATCTATGCTTAATTCGGAGCTAACGATAACCGGAAAAGTAGAATTAGATCCAAGAAAAGCGTACCTTAGATGAGTAGGTAGTGGTTTGAGTTCCATCACTTTCGGAGCTTCCAATGATCCTTGAGGAGCTTCCGACGTCTCCTTAGAAGTTTCTAAGGGTTTTGAATGAGTTGGAGAAGAATCAAAAGAAGTTGAAGAAGTATGCCGACTACCCTCTTCCACGGTCAGAATTACGGCCTCTCCATGTGTTCCACGGCCGTGTAAAACCCTGGAATGGAGGTCGATTTTGGTTGTGAAAT
Source organism: Fagopyrum esculentum (assembly GCA_033239045.1). Taxonomy (NCBI): domain Eukaryota; kingdom Viridiplantae; phylum Streptophyta; class Magnoliopsida; order Caryophyllales; family Polygonaceae; genus Fagopyrum; species Fagopyrum esculentum. Next base: position 57,325,637 of record BSUD01000004.1, read on the forward strand.
CCACGGTCGTGGAATACAGGGTATGACCGTGGATTCTAACATTCTCAGCCTCATCGTGGAGTCTCTCAAACTCCTCTTCATGGATCTCTTCTTGTGCTTCTAAGACTTCAATTTCCTCTTTGCACTCTTCTTCTTCCCCTACATCTGTTAGACTCATGGTAATTACTTTTTGTAAGGGATCGTTAAAGAGAATTGCGCTTACCTCTTCCCTAGATAAACCTTCTTCATCTTGGATATCATAAATATCCTCATCGAAGATTGGTTCCTTCACTAGAGTAGAAAGAACGAACTCTACTTTCTCTTCTCCAATATCAAAAGCGAGTCTACCATTCTTGCAATCGACCATGCAGCCGGAAGTTGCAAGGAACGGTCTTCCGAGTATGATCGGGACCGGACTATCTGCAGGAATGTCAAGCACGACAAAATCAATGGGAACAAAGAATTTACCGAGCTTGACCGGGACGTCTTCTACAATACCGACGGGGCGAGTGATGGATCGATCCGCCATGTATAACGTCATCTTCACCGGTTTAGGTTCGCCTAAACCGATCTTCTTGCACAACGCAAGTGGTATGATGCTCACACTTGCTCCTAAGTCACATAAAGCGTCATATGTGACATCTCCCACTCCAATGGGAATGCAAAATGACCCCGGATCCTTCAACTTTGGGGGCATTTTCTCTTTCATGGTTTTGATGAGATCCGAAGAATCCGAACTCATCTTGACGTCTCCGAAATCTTCTAGCTTTCTCTTGTTAGAGAGAAGCTCCTTCAAGAACTTGCCATAAGCGGGCATACCTACAATAGCATCAATGAATGGTATATTAATATGCAGCTTACTCATGAGTTCTATGAACTTACCGAATTGTTTGTCTAGGCGCGCTCGCGCTCTAGATTGAGGGAATGGTAGGGGAGGTTTGTAAGCCGGAGGAGGAACATAGATATCTTCCTTCTCCTTCCCCTTCTCCTTGCTCTTTTCTACGGGGACTTCAACGAACGTAGGCTGCGGATCGGTGGTAGTCACTCCGCTCCTAGTTGTTATCGCCATCACCCTTCCCTTAGGGTTGTCCTCCGTCTTTCCTGGAAGTTTCCCTTGGTTTCTAGGAACTTCCTCGGCGTGGTTGAACATTTGGTTTTCCAAAACCTTTTGAGCCTTGTCAACCTTAGAGATTTGATCGTCAACCTTGATGAGGCGGTTCTCCAACCCTTGAAGCTTTCCCATTATCGTTTCTAATATGGGATCGGGCTTCTCCTTCCCCGAAGTGTTTCCTCCATTAGATGATTGCCCCTGGCTTTTCAAAGGAGTGGAGGAAGAGGAAGGTGGGGTTAGTGAATTAGAATTGGAAGGATAAGAGTTACCGGAATTTTGTTGATTGGGGCGCCAATTGTTGTTGTTTGAACCCCTATTGTTGTTCCAATCATTGTTCCGGTTGTTGTTGTTTCCATTCCAGTTGTTATTCCGGTTGTTACCCCGGTTATTGTTGTTGCCGCCATTATTGTTGCCTAAATAACCAACATCTTTCCCTTGTTGCTTTGGGAAGTTGGTCTTGATAGCCTCCTTCAACTCTTTGATCTCATTGTTGAGGGAGAAAATCTGATTTTGAGCTTCATGTGTGAGCTTTGCTCCTTGCTCCACACGATTTCCCTCCACTTTCCGGTGGGAATACTTCTCTATGACTCTTGTTTGCTTCTCTATGAAGTCCCAAGCGTCATCTTCTCTCATGTCCATGAACGTTCCACATGAGAGGGATTGGAGGTTGAACTGCGTTCCCGCATCCAGCCCCTTGTAGTAAATCTCCAGTAAGGCAAGTTTGGATATGCCATGATGAGGGCAATCCAAGAGCAAATCCTGAAACCTTTCCCATGATTGAAACAAACTTTCGTTAGGTCTCATAGAAAAAGCATTAATCTTACCTCTAAGTTCCGCCGTTTTGGAAGGCGGAAAGAATTTGGTGAGAAATTCCGCGGAAAGGTCTTCCCACGTGTCTAGTTTCCCACTAGGAAGAGCTTGATACCATGACAACGCTTTCCCCTTCAAGGAGAAGAAGAAGGGTTTAAGCTTGTAGCTGTTGGTAGTAGCGCTCTTCGGTCTCATCGTCTCCATCATACACTCGAAGTTTTGCAAGTGTTGGTGTGGAGATTCAGCGCTTGTACCGCCAAACTGGTTTTGGCGAACAAGAGTAATAACTTGAGGGTTAAAGCTAAACCCTTGCACATCTTCAGCATCAAAATTCACGCCCAAGCGGCGTGGTTGTTGTGTTGGGTCCATCCGCTGGCCAAGAGTTCTTGGCTCATTATCCACACGTTCGACCCTTACATTCCTAGGTGGAATGCGGCGGTTAGTAGCTCCTTGTGGATGGAAAGGATTCACATTGACCGTAGGATCAATCTCCTCTAATGGTGGCATGGAAGAGTCACTATCATCAGCGGATGAATGACCTCTCCTTCTTCTAGATCTTGATGTCCTTCTTGAGGATTTCTTGATTTCTTTACTCTTAAGGTCGCTTATTTCTAATCTCATCTGGAACATCTGATCCTGTAGACTGTTAACTTGGGATTGATGGCGATCCATCTCATCCCGGCGGAGGTTCTCATTCCAATGGAGTTGAGCTTCCTTCTCAGCTAATTCCGCCTGAAGATCACGTTCGTGTTCTTCAGCCATCTTCTTTTCCTTGCGCTTTTGCCTTAAGGTTTTCTCTAGCTCTTGATCAAGAGGTAAGAGATCCTTGGTGTTCTTAGACCTGCGCATGCACTCAAGAAAATATCAAATAACGAGAGCAAGCTCCCAAGCTTGACAACCGGTTACCGAATTCGGCCGAAACCAAATCCCCGGCAACGGCGCCAAAAACTTGTTCGCCCTTAAAGGTGTGTGCAAATAAGCTTTAAATTTATAAAACTAGAATCAAGCAGCGAACCCGCAGTGTACGGATCGACGTAGCTAAGCAAGAATTCCAGAGTATCGAACACAGGGATTTGGGTGGGAACAAATTCGATTTCAGATTATCAAGCGAGTAAGTATGAGAGTTTTGCAAATATTGGGAAAACAACAATCCTAAAGATCCAAGTATCCATTTGTGGCAATCGATTCAAGATATACTAATGATATAAAGACAGAGTTGAGATATGCAAAGGTATACTAATGCAAGGTAATCGTACGGTGAAGTTCCAAAAACCTTATGTAACTCACCTACAAGGCACTCTCTATACAGGTTGTTGAGGCTCAATATAGAAAGATTCTAAAGGCGAGAATTAATGTCAAATACCCAAACTTATAACCCAAGGATCAAGACTAACTTAACCGATTGAGGTTGTGACACTCACAATCGAGGTAGAGGTTGTTGAGGCTTCACTACCACCTAGAAAAGACAAGTCTAAACTAAATCAAAGCAAATCTTTAACTTTGGATTAAAGTAAAAGCAAGTTCGTAGATTTAGGAGAAATTACGGTTAGTTCTTGGTGTTCCACGGCCGTGGACTCAAGAACAGGCCGTAATTTATAGTCTATCGGCGATTCTCTCTAACTCTCAGGGTCTAATTTGTTTGCGATCGATCTATCATCATCTAAGCCACAACTATCAACCCTTCACTTTAGAATTGTTAAGGGTTTTTAGCCAATAACAGTCATGTTGATATTAATTCAAGAATTTAAAAGATAGAAAGATGGAAACTTTCAAGAACTATCAATAATCTTCAAACAAATCTCAAGATCACAATCAAGAACGAATGTTTGTCAAAAGATTCAAAATAAGTGAACAATCACAACCTTAGGAAGGAAGGGAAACGGGATGTCAATCCGTTTCCAAATCAAACCTAAACAAGAAGAGAGATTATCTTACAAAATCTTCCAGAAACTCCGATCTTCCGCCAATCCGAAGATCTCAACAGCAATCTCCACCAAAAGTGCGAGATTGGGGCAATTCTCCGATGCGAACTTCGATCTCCAATGAGATCTCCAAGATACCTCTAAACGAGGGTTTTGCGTTGCTAAGCGGAGACGTATGTGGTATGCGAGGATATGCGATGATTGTAAGCAGGCCTGACGGAATCTCCTTTCTCCCGTCTTTTTATAATGTAGGGCAAAAAGTCGGCCCGGCCCAATCTTCAAAAGATCGTGGCTTCAAAGTGTGGCGAAAAGATTCGCCAAGATCACGGTCGTGGAAGTGCTCCACGACCGTAATTTAGATTGTGGAAACAAATACGGTTTGCACCATATATTCCACGGCCGTAATATCCTCTGGAATGAACATCAATTTCTGACTCCAAATCCACGGTCGTGGAATTGAACGTGGAACGTGATACGGTCGTATTTTAGGGCGTAATTTAGGGCAAGAACGTGATTCTTCCCTAGCCTCGTGTATTCCTCAAGCTAAAACTCAAATTTGCTTCCAAAGAATGTCCTCAATCTATGGACATATCAACTCAACTCTCCTTTGCTCGATTCCGTTCGGAAATAGCTCCAAATCACCTAAAATCAACATAGAACTAGTGTAGACATCCATATCGACAATATAGGTAATACTAGCTCTTGTATGCACAAAGTTCAATCAAAGACTATCAATATGAATCAAATATGTTTAGAAAACGTGCCTAAAATATCACAATATTTCATGCTAACAAGTGCCTTGTGTTTTACGGAAGCATTGTAGTTTTGTCCTTTGACTATTTACCAATCCATGAATAATATTTTATATTGGTAAAGCATGCCGCAAAAGAGTCATAATTTTTGTAAGCTAGAGAAAGGAGATCAGGGAAGCTTATCAATAGCTTTGTAATTAGTCTCTAATTGATGGCCTCTCGTTTGAACTTTCCGGTGACTTTGGAGTAATGCTTTTTCTTGAGTTGTATCTTACTTTATATTTTTTAATCAAACACTTAACTCAATCAAGGATTGCTCACATGTTGATAACGTCGACAAAGAACGGTAATTTACGGACCTACGATCCTACTGAAAGGGATGCAAGGCTGGCAACCAAAGCCTTGACAACAAGATAGAAGGGAATCAAGGAATATACAGTGATAGTCGAAATAGCATGTGCATTATAACACCCTGAATCCGTGGGACTCGGAGTGCCACATTGGGCTAGGATCTCACAATGGATCTTGACCCTAGCCTGACAACAAGTTCACTAGACCTTACAGCATGACACTGACATATATAAAACAAATGCATAAAACTGTATAAACTGTACAACCAAAAGGTAACAACAACGTAGCCGAGTATAAACAACAACATCCTCATACAAGATGTAACAAAAGATCATCCTCACGCAGGAGGGAAAAGTAAACAACCCTAAAAGACCACATCCATCCTATGTACGAGAGGTTCTCGGCCTGCCACTCTACTAGATCACTTAGCAACACGCCTAACCTGTAGGGCATCTACAACATGGTAATAAACCATTAGCTAACCATACATATATAGAGCAATGCATAAGCACAAACACAATCATGGAAAGATAAACACATCAGCATGCTATCACACATTTACCCATTTATCATCTTTATATATAAGTCATTCACTCAAATCGTGTATATATAGATATATGAAAATATGTGACACAAGGTCCGATACATCCTCGCCTCTGAGTTTGATAGCCAGCTGTACGAGTATCGGTCACACAATCCGTGTACCCTATGAGAATGGATTGCGCCCTTCCTGTAAAGCTAGTCTGGCCTAACATCAGAGAACCTCCCAGACTCCACGGCGGGATGAAAAGGAAAGGTTATCACAACCACACAACGGGACAATCAATAAAACATATAACGCACACACCACTCATGCAAACACCCAATATAAGGATGGTAACTAAGTAAGTCCTACGGACTTACCTCAACCTCGTACAAAGCTCAACTAGAATCAACCTCCACTCATGAGAGAGGGGTACTGCCTAATAACAAGGCATAGAAAGATATCAACCTCTATTCATCAAAGGGCTCACACCTAGACCCAAGGGATCCATAGGATAATCCTCAACCTAACCTCATAACCTAATAAACATCAAAAGCCGTACAAGGCATATACTGATCATAACCTCATCAAAACATATCCTGACACATCTAGCACAAACCTATACACTCACACTAGGAAAGGAGGGAACAAAGGCATCTTAAAGCAAGACTAGAAGCAACACATACCTGCAGAACCAAGTGGAAACTTCAGCTGGTGCAGGTGGCCGCAGGGGTGGCTCACAGGTGGTGCAGGGGCAGACTCTGGCCAGCGCAGGGGCGGCTGCAAGGTGGCGCTGGGGCGGCTGGACAGTAGCAGACCCCAATTCAGCCCCCTTCTTCACTCCTTCCTCCGATTCCTTCAGTCCTTCTTCAACCAACACACATACATACAAAAACATACATATATATACATCAACACAAGACAATCATGGCTAGAGCAAGATCCATCCTAAAGGAATCTAAGCTAGACTAAGGAAAGAGAGGAAAAGATGAAAGAAAGAAGAAAGATAGGAAGGAAGCATGGAGTAAACACATCAAGGCATATAAGCACGTAAGCACATAATCATATACTCATCAAGATAGCACTAAGATCTACTCATCGACCCTAGGTGCATCTATCTCTACATAAAACTCAGGATAGTTCCTATGGATATTATCCTCAATCTCCTATGTAGCCTCCCCAGGTCCACGTCTAGACCACTGTATCCTCAGCATAGGAATGTCCTTCGAACGCAGGCACCTCACACCTCGCTCTAGGACTGCAATAGGATGCTCAGTAAAGGTGTGGTCCGGCTCAACCACCAAATCATCATAACTCACAATGTGCATCGGGTCTGGTATATACTCCCTCAGGTGAGACACTTGGAATACAGGGTGAACACCCTCTAACCTCGGAGGCAAGGCTAATCTGTAGGCTGCCCTTCCAACTCTATCCAGTATCTCGAAAGGACTGACATATTGGGGACTCAGCTTCCCCTTTATGCCAAAACGTCCGACGCCTCGCATCGGAGATACTCTTAACCAGACATGAGCTCCCACTCTGAACTCTAGAGGTCGACGCCTCTTGTCTGCATATGATTTTTGGCGACTCTGTGCAGCCAACATCCACTTTGTAATCAGCGCTACTCGAGCCATATCATCTTGAATCTGCTTTGGCGCTATCCCATTGATACTGCTAGGCTCATCCCAACATAAAGGTGTACGACACCTAAGTCCATACAGTGCCTCATAAGGAGTCATCCCAATAGATCCATGCCATTTGTTGTTGTATGAGAACTCAACTAGTGGGAGGTAAAAAGACCATCCCTGTCCCCAATCCAACACACAAGCTCGCAGCATATCCTCTAGGGTCTGGATGGTCCTCTTTGACTGACCATCTATTTGGGGGTGAAACGCAGTCGTAAAGTGTAGGCTCGTCCCCAAACCCGTCTGAATCTGCTGCCAAATCCTCGAGGTAAACCGTCCATCTCGATCAGAGACGATCATCCTCGGTACACCATGGAGTCTCACTATCTGTCTAGTGTACTCCTCGGCCAACCTACTCACTGGCCACATCTTTCTGATAGGAATGAAACGTGCCGTCTTCGTTAATTTGTAAACAACAACCAAGATAGCATCAAAACACCAAATGGGCCTCAATTCAGTTACAAAATCCATGGAGACATCCTCCCACTTCCACTACAGTACTGGTAGTGGATGGAGCTCACCTCCAAGTCTGCAATGCTCTATCTTGACTTGCTGACAGGTCGCACACTGTGCCACAAATTTGGATACATCGGGCTTCATCCCTCCCCACCAATATGAGCGTCTCACATCATGTTACATCTTACTCGTACCCGAATGTACTGAGTAAGGTGTACAGTGAGCCTCTTGTAAGATCCTTTGTCTCAACTTTGCATCAGTAGGTACACATATGCGGTCGTGTCGCCTCATCACTCCATCTGCTCCAATGGAGAACTGTGGTGCCTCTCCACAAGACATCCTCTCTCTGATCCTCATCAAGGTCGGGCAGGTCCCCTAGTTCTACTGGATCTCATCCAACAGACCTGGTAAAACCTCTAAAGCATATAATTGGGCATCCTCATCAGAAAACTGGATGTCCAGCTCTAGCCAAGCTAGATCTCTCTGAAGTTGAGGCTGAACTGTCAGTCTCGCAATCGCCTTCTCTCGAGGCGTCTTCCTACTCAAGGCATCAACTACAACATTTGCCTTCCCAAGATGATACAAAATCTCAAGGTCAAAGTCCTTGATCAACTCAAGCCATCGACGCTGGCGGTTATTCAACTCCCGTTGCATAAAAATGTACTTCAGACTCTTATGGTCTGTGAAGATTTAACATGTAGCACCATACAGGTAATGTCTCCAGATCTTCAAAGTATGAACTACCGCTGCCAACTCCAGATAATGAGTCGGGTTGTTCTCCTCATACGTCTTCACTTATCTAGACGCATGTGCAATCACTCTGCCTCTCAGCATCAATACACATCCCAAGCCTAGCTTGGATGCATCATTGTAAACCACAAAATCATCAGAACCCTCTGGCTGTGCCAAGACAGGAGCATAGGTCAAACGACTCTTCAACTCCTCAAAACTCTAGGCACATTGGTCACTCCACACAAATTTGGTAGTGTTCCTCAAAAGACTCGTAAGTGGATGGGCAATCACAGAAAATTCCTCCACAAAGCGTCTGTAATAACCGGCTAGGCCAAGAAAGATACGCACTTCCTTGATGTTCGTTGGTGTCGTCAATGCAGCAACAGACTCGATCTTCGCTGGATCAACCATAATCCCGTCGGCGGAGACGATGTGCCCAAGAAAAGCAACCTCCGATATCCAAAACTCGCACTTAGAGAGCTTGGCATACAACTCTCTATCCCTCAAAATCCGCAACACTGTCCTCAGATGACCGGCATGCTCCTCTCTGCTACGAGAGTATACCAAAATTTCATCAATGAAAACTACCACGAACTGATCAAGGAAGTCGATGAAGATACCGTTCATCAACTCCATAAAGACGGCTTGGGCATTCGTCAGCCCGAATGGCATCACTACAAACTCGTAGTGTTCATAACGGGTACGAAATACCGTCCTGTGCACATCCTACTCCCTCACCCTCAATTGGTGATATCGTGAGCGTAAATCAATCCGGGAGATGATTGTCGCTCCTTGAAGCTGATCAAGTAGATCATCAATACGAGGCAGTGGATACCTGTTCTTGATGGTCACCTTGTTCAGCTCTCTATAATCAATACACTATCTCAACGATCCGTCCTTCTTCCGTACGAAGAGGATAGGTGCACCCCATGGTGAAACACTAGGGTGTATGAAGCCCTTCTCAGCCAACTCCTCTAGTTGCTTCTTCAGCTCCAACATCTCGACAGGCGCCATACGATATGGGGCCTTCGAGATGGCTCCAACTCGATACTGAAATCCACACTTCTCTAAGGCGGCAAGCTCGACGGCTCAACAAACACGTCTGCAAAATCGTAGACCACTAGTATGTCCTCCAAAGCTGGACTCTCTCCAATTTTTCATGGCATAGCACCAGAAGGCATCACATCCCTGTACTATCAGTCTAGCTGCTTGTACGGCATTGATGACAGATCCCGTCTTCCCAAGGTCCAAACCTCGGAAGACCTCAATCTGATCAACTTCGGTAGAGACTGTAACAATCCTCCTACCAACTTCTAAAACTGCACGGTGTCTACGCATCCAATCCATGCCTAATATGACTTCTTCATGCATCAATGGCATGACTAAGAAGTCAACAAGCAAAACACGAGTCCCTAAATGAAGGGGACAAATACGTATCTCACGGCTAACTTTGACCCGGATACCATCATGTAACCCTATAGTAAAGGGTATCCCTTCTATAGTAGCTAAACTCAGATGCTCAACACATGTATCAGAAATAAATGAATTCGCAGCAGCTATATCAAACAAAACTCTAACAGGTAAACCATGAAGCAGAATGGTACATGTAGCAGCCGTTACTAGCGGCTCCTCTGCACTCCTCAGCTCAAAGGCTCTACCCTAAGCTCCTCTAGTGTCAGTGGTACTCCCACCACGACCTCTACCTCTACTCGGCCCGGGAGCAGATCCCTGAATATAAGGATAATCTAGGACTCTTTGTTGTCCCTGTGTCTGTTGCTGAGGTTTCCTCTAATCACCTCCCGCCACATTAGAAAGGGAAGAACCCTGCTAAGATGCAACTCCACCTTGCCTACAAAAGGCAGCTCGATGTCCTAGTCTACCACAAGTAAAGCAAGTCACAACTGGCCTGGTACAATTTGGCTTCAAATGTACAAGATCACCACAGTTGTAATATTGTCGTCCCTTATCTGCAATCAGTGTAGACGAGGGGTAACTCTGTTATCTTTGGTCTCGTCTAGAACCATATGCTCCTCCAAATCCATTGGTCTGCCCAATGCGCTGCCTCTTCTCAGACCGTCCCGTCTGAGAAGCCCTCCTCTAACTGGATCGCTGCCTCTTATAAGAAGAATCCCGGTCCGAATATTTAGCTTGGGACTCGCAATGGAATCCTGCCATATATGAGCGTGTGCTCTCCCTCAGACGGCGGGAGAACACGTACACATGCCGGTCCTCAGATGGTGCACCTGGACCCAGCAAAGCTAACTTAGTCTGAAAGCGGGTGATGGCGTCTACAATAGGCACATCCTCAAAGCCGGCCTGAACAAAATCCTACAGCTTCTCCCTCCTCAGTGAGGCAGGGTAGAACTGCTCTCTAATCATGCTCCTCATGCGGTCATAACTGGTGGCTCTTGTTCGTACAGTCCTCCACCACTAATGTGTAAGGTCACGCAATAGAGACTAAACTAGCTTTATCCCTCTGTCCTCAGGACATCCGATAGACTCTAAAGTTGAGTCTACATGTCCTATCCAGACCTCTGTCTCCAAACCAATCTTCCTTGAGAAAGGTGGTACGCCCATATGGTGAAATGCCTACAACCAGGTATATGGTCGAGGCCCTCTGATCTCCTCTATAGCTCGAACAGTCTCACCAACACGTGCCGGCATAAGTGGCACCTGTGTGGCTCCTTGAGACATCACTGAAGATCCCTCATGCCCTGGTAGATCTGGGGCCCGCCTGCCAGCTTTGGCAGCCTCCTCAACCCATCAGATGTACTCTCTAAACTCTGGCCCCCTTCGAGTAATCAGACTGGACTCGATGTGAATGATGTCTCCTCGATCCGCCACTCCTCGTCTCTAGGACGACACTCTCACCGACCTCCTCATGTATCTTCTCCACCACTGGTGGATCAATAGCGGGAACTAGTCCCTCTCCTATCACGCCCAGAGGAAGAGGTGGTCTACCTCTACCTCGGCCTACAACAGCAGTAGCTCTAGTCCGAGCCATCTGCGGCGTATGCACACCTAACTTATAAGGCTCTATATAGGCCATAAGTGTATATATATATATATATATATATATATATATATACTTAACACATATACAAACATAATCCATAATATATATACATATCTATACTATAGAGATCCATAGCAAAGGTGGCGACTTCTCGTACATTCTAACCCAAAACCACACTTAAAACCAAAAATCCTTTTGAAAACGTCAAACCCCTTTCGGGTTCTATTTATTTTACCTATCAAACCTCATTGCAGGTAGCAAGTGCCATTGTTGTCAACCTAAGGCTTTGATACCAACTCTGTAATACCCTAAATCTGTGGGACTCGGGGTGCCACATTGGGCTAGGATCTCACAATGGATCCTGATCCTAGCCTGACAACAAGTTCACTGGACCTTACAACATGACATTGACAGATATCAAACACATGCATAAAATAGTATAAACTGTACAACAAAAAGTTAACAACAACGTAGCCGAGTATAAACAACAACATCCTCACACAAGAGGTAACAAAAGATCATCCTCACACAGGAGGGAAAAGTAAACAACCCCAAAAGACCACATCCATCCTATGTACGAGAAGTCCTTGGCCTGCCACTCTGCTAGATCACTCAGCAGCACGCCTATCCTGTAGGGCATCTACAACATGGTAATAAACCATTAGCTAACCATACATATATAGAGTAATGCATAAGCACAAACACAATCATGGAAAGATAAACACATCAGCATGCTATCACACATTTACCCATTTATCATCTTTATGTATAAGTCATTCACTCAGAGTTTCAAAAAAAATGGCCAACCCTCCGACCCGCCGGGTTTGACCCGTGACCCGGCGGGTTGGCCGTTTACACGGGTCCGGGTCACCCTTCCCGGACCCCTAACCCGGCGGGTCGGACCCGTCAACCCTGCGGGTCCGACCCGTCGACCCGGCGGGTCCGACCTGTGGACATGCTTACTACTATTCATAGAAGCATCACTAGATGAGGAGTAAGAGAAAGAGCATTGGAGGAGAAGGAGTTGACATCATCTTCACCTCCTATCATGGAAGGATCTATCATTAGATCAAGATCAAGATCCATCTAAGAAGAGGTTGCTAGCTTATTGACATCATGTGCATCTAAGGACACTCTACCTGTGTCTAAGTCGTCTTTAGTTACATTGATATCAATTATGGAGGAGCCATATATGAGCGAAGATGATCAAGGAAGAAAGGGAGTGCAAATGAAGACCTCGGCCCCACCATTTTAGATCCAGCCGAGATATAGATAAATATCAGCTGAGATTATCTTGAATCTTATCGAGATATAGATAAGATCATTGTTAGTTATTTTATACCTTTAAAACTCCAAACATTCTAAAGGTTTTTATTTTCTATCCTATATTTTGTAGGATTATTTTATTCTTTATCTTTTAGGAGAATATCACCTATTAATGCCCTAGGAAACCGAGATTCATAGTTAGCTTGAATTGATTATTGATTTCCACAATATTGTGAGATAATCGTTACTTCATTTACAAAGTTTACGTTTTATTCATTTCTATTCAATCAAAAAGAGAGCCTTTGATTGAATCATTGTGAGTCATTGCTAGGTTGGTCTTGTGTGTGTTAATCATCTTAAAGATTGGTGCTACTAGTCAAACTAGTCCCTCTTTGTGCTTGTCTTAATTAGAAGGCTTGTGTAAGATTAAAGAAGGAAGGAATAAGGTAACTCTTTGTTGAGCGTTTTGATCAAATTGGTCATGGTTCTTTGGAAGTTTATATCTTGGTTCTATCTTCCTATGTTTCCATCAAATTCTTTATGTTGTCATGTTCTTTATCTTACCATTATCATCCATAATATTGGTTTTCTTGTTCTTTGAGTTTTCACAAATCTCAACCTTACAAATACGGAATCTCACCCAAGATTTGCACCGAGATTTGCTTCTGTCATTCATTTAGTGAACTTCAATCTAGATCGGGAAATTGCGGCATCAACCCCGCATCAAAGTGTTATCAGAGGCAACCGATTGAAGTTCATCTCCGCCATACATTATGGTTTGAGTATTTTTTTTTATTGAGTCTTCTTTGAGTTAGATAAAAATCAAGTCTTTTCTTTGTTGCTATTCTTTTGTGAGATTATATGATTCTAACGTGCTTTGTCTTGTGTCTATTAGAGAAGAGAGAGGCGCCATAGCCCAAACACAAGCCAGCCAACCCTAAACTGAATCTCGCTTGAGTTCCAGAAAAGCTTGCCCGAGATTGGAGTGCACAACGCCAAGATTTTGTGTTACTTGGGAGCAAGTCTTATGATCTTCTCCATAGCCAGTCGAGATCCATACCAAGATTTGAGTAAAATCTAATCATATCCAACTGCCCTATCAAAGGAGGAAAGAGATTTTTTTAAGTTATCTTGTTGTTGAGATCTTATCTAATACGTGAGCTCTTATCATATATTTCAAATCCTAACCGGATATCTATCCAAATCCTCCTAAAATTTCTCCCTAAAACAACCAAATATCTCGACTATACCTATTCCTCATAACTCCACACAAAAAGACAAATACAAATCCCATACTTAAATCCTCAAACGCCGTTTCATATCATCAAGCATACCCTAAAGTTTGGGAAGATCTTTTCGAGTAACTCCACACAAGGGGTGCGTATACCCCAAAGCACATTCAGTGGTTGTCGTCAATACTTGACGTTTCACAAATCTCAGCCCTCAACCCAAGATCTCGTCCGAGGTATTGACCGAGATTTGCTATTATTGCGAATATCATCAAAAATTTTGAGGCAAACGTTGAGCAATTCAAATGTGTCAAGGTAAAGAGGACATCCAAAGAATAATTTTCATACCACCCTCGATCCTGTACATAGCCTAAACCTACCATTTATGATCTATCTTGCCCCTCGGAGATAATCTTGGCCGAGACTTTGACCGAGATTTTCCCCAATCGAGATCGAATCTGACCCGACTATCTCTTTCTCTAATTGCTGAAGTTCAAGGAACACAAAACTCTCTTTTTAGTCTCTTGTGTGTCTATTTCCTGCCTCTTTCTACTCTAAACTCATGGAGTCTATTTCTTTGGGTGTGTTAGTTAGTATCTATACTTTCTATCATACTAGTTGAGTATACTTACATATTCTTTCTCACTTTGTGCCAATTATATGAAGAAAACCCCAACAAAGGTTTTCTTAACTATTTTTGAACACAAGAACCTTCATCTAAACCAAGTTGACAATTCGAGTCATCCAAGGAGTGTTGTAGTTGAAGCTAGTCATCGATTTTAAAGGAGTACTAATCCATCCAAGGCAATTACATCAAATTAGCTTGAGATATCACAACATAGCGTGAATGTGAGAGAAAACAAGTAAGGTGTTTTCGATTTCACTAACTTCACGAGTTTATTGTTACTTTGTGTGATTGCACAAGATGTCAAGTACTAACGATTCTAAAGGGTCACAAGGAGCTTGGATAGATAGTTCCGAAGCCATGTACATGATGACATAACTCTTGGAGTCTTATACGAATAGGAATGAACAAGTTGGCAAATTAGAATCTTGCTCCAATGGAAAATCTCGGCCCCTATTGAGAGATCTCGCCCGAGATTTAGACCGAGATTTGCCTCAATAGAGATTCGATATATCTGTTTCTCAACCAAGATTCAAGTATGAAGAAGATAGAAGATCAAGTGTTCCATATAGAACCACATCCCCGGAATCACATCCGTTATGAGCAGGGTAAGAGGTATTCACAACCTCATTATAATGCACCTAACATTCCGGATTATGTTGATGATTTTCAGGAATTTGAGGATAAGGATGACAAAGGTAAGTGGAGAGATTACTTTAGAGGTAATCTGCAGCAAAGGAGAGGTCGATGTTACGCTAAGATCGTGTGATGTGCACGCAATAAGCTTTAAATTTATACTCGTTATATTTATCCTAACTCCTAGCGAACCCGCAGTGTACGGGATGTTTGTAGTAGGGATAGTATTCCGAGGTCGAACACAAAGACTAAGGTGAAATCGAGTCAAACAATGGTCATAGATAGTGTGGATCTAATCTAAGAGAAAAGAAAGAAATAAAGAGATGAAAATCCAAATGTTTTTGGTGGGTTTTTAGGTGATCAAGCAAAGATCACAAATCAAACAAGATATCAAAACAAACTAACAACTCGAGATAGCAAAGCAAACAAGTAACACAAAACACAAAGTATATGATCAAGAGAGAAAAGTGGATTCTAGAGGTCAAGATTTCCGGTTATGGCATTGGACTCAAGGCTCTAAGGATTCTAAGGACAAGCTGCGGTGTTGGGGAAAGAATGTTTCACTAATGGAAGCAATTACCGGGTAGGTCTCTCGCTTCACTAGTCCCGCATCAAACTCCTATTACCGGGTAGGTCTTAAGGGGTTAAAGTAGGAAATTCTACACAAACCGGATACCACTTGAGGGGTAACCTTCTCCTTACCGGGTAAGTCTCGGAATAGGGAAATCTCAAGCAATAATCCTAGCACATTCGATCCAATAGCGGCTTATGAGGCTCACTACTACCTATAATTCATCATCTAAGGTATCTAAGATCGGAAATCATCGGGTAGATCTCTTTCCTCATTTAGGTTGATAGCATTAGGTGATCCTAAGCTAAATTAGGCTTAATAAACACTAGGATTTAAACAACCAAACACCCTAACATACAGATTCATCATTTAAAGAGCAACAGGAGAATAAATCGGGCTGTTCTACAGCTAAATCGGCCGATCTATCATGAAGAACAGGGCGATTTTTCTGACTGGTTTGGGTTTCGTGCATACAAATCATCCTAAACTAACATATAAGTCCATTCTATCATCACCTTAGCCATAACCATCAATCTATCACTCCAGAATCACAATAAACTAGCCAATAGTATGCATATCAAGATCCAAAATCATCATACAAGCATACATAGTTCTCATAGATGAATAATGAAAGATAATCAAGTAAAATCAATAAATCTCAGCTAAATCCAAGTTGTAGCAAGACTTACAAACTCTTAAATGAAGATCCAAAATGTTCCTAACAATCCTTGCAATAGTTCTTCAATCCAAGACTACAAAAATAACTCAAAATCACTCAAAACCTCACTATCCTTCCTAAAATGGTGTTCTTCTTCTTCCTTCAATCTTTGAGAGTTTTTCTTCTCCTCCAAGTCTTACCTCCAATGGAATGAGCTGTGAATGAGAGTGTGGGAGAGGAGAGATGCTCAGCAACAACCTGCAGCACCACTTATATTCTCCACCAAGAGCAAGGCCGGACAAGAGATCGTGGGACACGTGGCTTAAGCTGTCAAAGGCCCAAAAATCGACCCAGTGGATTAAATCGGCCGATTTATCTGCTAGTTGGTCCGATTTTTTTCAGCAGAAACATGCTATGATCGTCTAGCCATGAGTTGCTCCATTGCTTGCACCAATAGTGGTCTTTGTGTCCTTTGTTGCTCCAATTATGCTCCTCCAAGGCTTTGGATGTGTACCATCATGAGGCTTGGCCCTCAAATGTATCGATTAACGTCCAATAGATCCCCGAATTACCTACAAAACCGATAAAAGGTCGTGTAGACGTCTTTTCTAGAAATATGCATGAATTGAGCGAAGACGTCATGAACCAATGCCAAAACTTGCATGAATGAGTGAGAAATCTATCTAAATGATTACCTAAACCTAAGTCATAAATCGTGTTATCAAAAATACCCCATACTTAAGGTTTGCTCGTCCCCGAGCAAATTCCCAACTATAGACTAAGAGATGACATGATTTATGTATGTAGAAAAATGGCAAAATCTTTTTGGAGCCGTGCTTCTAATATTGGATCACCTTCATAGTCATGTTTCATGGCAATGGACAAGCAATTATGTATCAAATAAATGAAAGCATGGAAAGAAAATTACACTTAACTTGATAGCATGCAATGAAATGTAAAGATGAAGAAGTCAAGATGATCATGAGCATATCCAATCTAAATCACTTAGTCTTACACACATGCAAGTAGGTTATAAGGACTTTGTGAAATAGGAGGCCAAGAAACGTTGTGATTAGGCGTGAATTTTCTAGGCTATGTGATGCTAATCCGGGAAAGGAACTAAACAACCACAACTTCACATTTCTTATCAACTTCCCTCAAGTGTATATTTTCTTCATTTTCTTTTCTTTCTTTTCTTTTATTTTTGAGACAATGGCATTGGTGTACAAAAGCCGAAACCTTGGTGATTATCCATCCTCGGGCTTTTTCTATTTTTCGAGGTGCATCCACACCGGGCACACATACCAAAGCTCGTTAGGACTATCGGTTTATTTGACTTTGGCAAGGCACCAACACCCGATTATGTGAAGTGTACCGAGTTACTTGTCATTTAAACCAATGTCCCCAAACCTATATTTTGTCTACACTTTCACAATAATTTCAGCATTTCATTCACAACATTCTTTCATCAACAACTTCACCCCACACTTGCCTTTTCGCACACATCAACACACTATCATGCTCTTATTCCCGGATGGGTCAAAAGAGGTCAAATTTTTCATCAATTGAGGTGCTTAAACAACATGATCAAGATGAGAAGTAGAGAAAGATGAATTGCCTCATTCATTCCTAAATGATGTGCAAGAACTAGCATGCAATTTCGTTTTTCAATACTCAATTCAATCAAGGCAAACATTCATGATCACAAATCATTCATGGGATTCAAGATAAGTACTTCAAGTCCACATATGCATTCATCTATTCAACACATAAGGCCATCCATATCCAATTCATAAGATAATTTTCATCATAAGGGTCATTCCCAAGCTTAGAAGCACTAAAATTTTTTTAAAATTTTCTGATTTTTTTTTTTTTTGGATTTTTCGAAATATGTATGTACAATGCAAGACATAATGAAACACATTGTCCCTAATATGTAAACTTAAATAAAGAAGTGAAAGAGAGTCCTCACAATGTAAAATTGGTGATGCTTTGGTATTTCGGTTCACATCGGATGATGATGGTGGATGATCGATCAAGGATGGTAGAGAGCTCTTTGATGTTCATTATGGTGTCGGAACCCGCGCTTGGCACCGCAAGCCGTCCAAGTTCCACGTCTGCTCCACCCATGCTTGATTTGAGATCATCACTTTCCTTTACAGAGGAAAAATCGCCCCAACTGCCCAGGAAAATCGGCCGATCTGCTATGAAGAACAGTCCGATTTTCCTGGGTGCTTTCTTCCTCGTCTATGTGCTTGGATCTTGTACCTTCTTCTCAACAGTTCCATGAGGTTTTCACATGACCTCCAGCATCTCATCACAAATGACAACAACAAGATCTAGCACCCAAAAACACAAAAGAAAAACAAAGCACACCAAGAGTGAGATCAAACAAAAGCAAGAAAAAGAAAGGGAAAAATATGTACCAATGGGTTGCCTCCCATTAAGCGCTTCTTTAAGGTCATTAGCTTGACCAAATTTAGGAGCGTTTCAATCAAGGTGAAGCGGGGCAATCACTTCCACCGGGGCTTCCGGGATGTACTTCTTCAATCGATGCCCATTCACCTTGAAGTTACCACAATGATCTCCTCCTATCTCTACCGCTCCTTGAGGAAAGATCTTCTTCACCACATATGGCCCGGTCCATCTTGATTTGAGCTTTCCGGGGAAGAGCCGCAGCCTCGAGTTGAAGAGAAGCACCAAGTCGCCTTCGTTCAACTCCTTTGGGAGGAGGCGCTTGTCATGCCAACGCTTGGTCCTCTCCTTGTAAATCCGGGCATTCTCATAAGCATCCAACCGGATCTCCTCAAGGGCGTTCATGTCTAGCAACCGCTTCTCTCCCGCCTCCTTGAGGTCAAAATTTAGCCACTTAATGGCCCAATAAGCTCTATGCTCCATCTCTATTGGGAGGTGGCAAGACTTACCATAGACCAACTTGTAAGGAGTGGTGCCAATTGGTGTCTTGAAAGCGGTCCTATATGCCCACAAGGCATCATCGAGCTTCATAGCCCAATCCTTTCTCATTCTAAAGACCGTCTTCTCAAGTATTCCCTTTATCTCCCGGTTTGAGATCTCCACTTGGCCACTAGTTTGAGGATGGTAAGGTGTTGCCACCTTATGAGTCACCCCATACTTAGCCAAAAGTGCCCCAAAATTCCTATTGGTGAAGTGCTTCCCTCCATCACTTATGATCACCCTTGGTGTTCCAAACCTAGGAAAGATCACTCGGTTGAAGAACCGCACCACAACCTTGGCGTCATTTGTAGGTGAGGCGATTGCCTCCACCCATCTCGAAACATAGTCAACCGCCAATAGGATGTAGAGGTTGCCACATGAAGAAGGGAATGGTCCCATGAAGTCCACACCCCACACATCAAATATCTCTACCTCTTGTATGTTGTTCAAGGGCATCTCATTTCTCCTTAAGATGTTGCCCGTCCTTTGGCAAGCATCACAAGCTACCACAAAGCCTTGCACATCCTTGAACAAGTTTGGCCAAAAGAAGCCCGATTGCAACACTTTCGCACATGTCTTGTGTGAGCTAGCATGCCCTCCACATGGCAAGGAATGACAATGGCGGATCACACTCTCCACCTCATCTTCCGGTATGCATCTTCTAAACATTCCATCCGGCCCTCTTTTGAACAAAAGTGGTTCACTCCAATAGTAGTGCCTCACATCCTTGAAGAACTTCTTTCTTTGGGCATATGTCAAACCGGGAGGTACTTCCTCACATACCAAGTAGTTCACAATGTCGGCATAACATGGCTCACTTCCCCTAGACACTTGGAACAAGCACTCCTCCACCATTTGCAATTGCTCATCCCGGAATGAGTTATCAATCGGGATGTCATCTCTCTCAATCTCTAAAGGAGGTAGTCTACTAAGGTGATCCGCCACGGAGTTCTCGGATCCCTTCTTGTCCCGGATTTCCAAATCAAACTCTTGAAGAAGAAGGATCCACCGAATCAACCTAGGTTTGGCATCCTTCTTTGTAAGGAGGTAACAGATCGCAGCATGGTCCGTATAGACTATGACCTTCGCTCCAACAAGATACGAGCGGAACTTCTCAAAAGCATACACCACCGCTAGCAACTCTTTCTCGGTGGTAGCATAATTGAGTTGGGCATCATCTAGCGTCTTGCTAGCATAATAAATGGCATTAGTGCGCCCATCTTTCCTTTGCCCCAAAACAGCCCCAACGGCTACATCGCTTGCATCACACATGATCTCAAACGGTAAGCTCCAATCCGGAGGTTGCATGATGGGTGCGGAGATCAAGGCGTTCTTCAACCTACAAAAAGCCTCAAGGCAATCTTTGGAGAAAACAAATACAACATCCTTCATTAGTAGGTTAGTAAGGGGCTTAGAAATTTTAGAGAAGTCTTGAATAAACCTCCGGTAAAAACCGGCATGCCCTAAGAAACTCCTTACCCCTTTCACCGAGGTAGGTGGTGGCAACTTCTCTATCGTTTCAATCTTGGCCCTATCAACCTCAATGCCACGGTTAGACACCAAGTGTCCTAACACAATGCCTTCACTTACCATGAAGTGGCATTTTTCCCAATTCAAGACAAGATTTGTCTCCTCACATCTTTGCAATACTTTTTCGGTTGGAGACCATCCATACAATGTAGGTTGAGATGATTGCAAAGCCATGGAAGCCTCCTTGAAGTCCCTTGATGATTGCTCAGATTCAAGTGGTTGGTGCTGAAAAAACTCAGGAAAATCGACCCAGGAGGAAAAATCGGCCGATTTTTCTGGCACTGGGTCAATCTGAGTTTCTGTTTTTGCAAAACTGGATGAAATTTCAGCACAAGGACAAAAATCGGCCGATTTTGCCCAGGCAGGCCGATTTTTCTGGCTGTTTTTCTCTTCTTCTAGCACTTCAAACCCAACACTTGGTAGCTCGTCCAATGCATTCAAGGCCTTGATTACTTCATTGCTACTCTCCTCAACTCCTTCCTCCATAAAGCTTGAGCTAAGAACCCTCTCAAGTGGATCATTGAGCAAGATTGAGCTCACAACCTCTCTAGACTCCTCTTCTTCAACTATGTTGAATACATCTTCATCAAGGGTTGGTCCTTTCATCATTGTGGACAGCTTGAACTTGATGTTTTCTTCTCCAATGTTGAAGGAGAGAGTCCCATTCTTGCAATCTACTAGACATCCGGAAGTAGCTAGGAAAGGTCTTCCCAAGATGATAGGAACCGGATAGTCCGCCGGGATGTCCAAAACAACGAAGTCTATGGGCACATAGAACTTCCCTAGTTGCACCGGGATATCTTCCAAGATTCCAACCGGATGAGTGATTGAGCGGTCCGCCATGTAAAGGGTCATCTTGACCGGCTTTGGCTCTCCTAGCCCAACCTTGTTGCAAAGTGCAAGCGGAATGATGCTCACACTTGCCCCAAGATCACATAGGGCGTCATACTTCACTTCTCCTACTCCGATTGGTACACAAAAGGATCCCGGATCCCTTAGCTTAGGAGGCATCTCCTCCTTCATCGTTTGAATCAACTACGAGGATCTCTTTGTCATTCTTATCTCCCTATACTCCTCCAACTTCCTTTTGTTGGAGAGTATTTCCTTCAAGAACTTGCCATATGCCGGCATACCTAAGATAGCATCCATGAACGGAATTTTAATATGCAATTTAGACATAAGTTCAAGGAATTTACCAAAGTGATTGTCCAAGCGAGCTCTTGCTCGTGATTGAGGGAACGGTAGTGGTGGCTTGTATGGAGGCGGTGCCACATAGGTTGGCTCAACATCCTTGCCCTTGCCTCCATCTCCTTGCAATGGCTCTTCTTCATTCACCACTTGCTTCCCTTTAGCATTCTCCTTGGGCAAAGGATCCTTCATGCTTAACCCACTTCTCGTTGTAATAGCCAACACTTGGCCTCTTGGGTTTTCTTCGGTCCTTCCGGGAAGCTTTCCGGGATCTCTATGGGCTTCACCCGCCTTTTGGAATACTTGTGCTTCTAGCACCTTTTGAGCTTTAGAAATTGAAGTCACGGTGCTCTCAAGACCACTCAACCTTCCAAGCAATTGCTCATACATCATTTCGGTTCTATCCTTTGGAGGTTGAGTGAATCCGGGTGGAGGTTCTTGTGAAGCTTTTGGTGGTGGAATTGTGCTTGTGGAAGCGGGAGGGTTCAAGGCTCCATCCGGGTTAGAGTAAGAAAACCCGGGATGGTTATGGTTGGGCCGGTAATTGTTGAATTGCCGGTTGTTGTTGAAGTTCCTTGGGCCTTGATAGTTGTAATTGCCCCTTCCCATGTAATTCACATCCTCCTCCTTGGAAGATAAGTTAGCTTGTGGAAGCACTTGAGGAGTTGCTTGGTTCTTCAAAGTCGTAGCACACAACTCCCTCAAGGACTTTAGCTCGTTGTTGATGGCGTCAAGCTTGAAATTGCTCATGGTGACTTCACTCACCTCATATGCTCCCGCCTTTCTCCCTTCACTCTTTCTATGGGAGTACTTCTCAATCACTAGAGCTTGTTTCTCTACAAACTCCCAAGCTTCATCTACATGCTTCTCCATGAAAGTCCCACCGGAAAGAGATTGAAGCTTGAATTGGCTATCTTCATCAAGTCCCTTGAAGTAGATCTCCAATAGCTCAATTTTCGGTATGCCATGGTGTGGACAATCTAGGAGAAGGTCTTTGAATCTCTCCCAAGACTTGAACAAGCTCTCTCTATCCTTCATCACGAAGGCATTGATCTTCCCTCTTAATTCGGTAGTCTTGGAAGGTGGGAAGAACTTAGTCAAAAACTCGGTTGTCATCTCCTCCCAAGTACCAACTCGCCCTTGTGGAATAGATTGATACCAAGCTAAGGCTTTGTCCTTAAGAGAGAAGGAGAAAGCCCTAAGCTTATGGTTGTTGCTCTCCAATCTTTGCGGTCTAAGAGTCTCCATCAAAATCTCATAGTTCAAGAAGTGTTGATGAGGAGACTCTCCTTCCATCCCTCCAAATTGATTATGCCGGATCATTTGTAGAACTTGAGGGCGGAGCTCGTAGTTGTGGGCTGCGGGATCTCCTAAGTTCACACCCGGACGGTGTGCTCTTTGTGCCGGATCCATACGTCTCCCCAAAGTTTGTGGCTCTTCAATAGCAATGGGCACAACCCTAACATTCGCCGCCGGCTGCGGTTGTGGTGGAGGAGGTGGAGGTTGTTGACGATTAAGCTCTCCTTGTACAAGGGCTTGCCTAATCTCATCAATCTCCCTCCTAGTTGCTTTTTGCCTCTCATTGGCAAGTCTCCTTTCTTCCTCCAAGAGCTCATCTCTTAGCCTTATTTGCTCTAAGGCTTCATCCAATTCAGCTTGGAGGTCTCTTCCGGCCATCTCTTTTCCCTTTTTAATGCTCTTGGATCTAGATCTAAGGGTTTTCTCCGGTTCGGGATCGAATGGAGCTAAAACCTTGCCACGAGATCTTCGCATACACCTAAAGAGTAAGAGATGTCCTGAAAAGCAAAGACACAAACCAAAGAGAGATCAAAAGCAACAAGAAAGATCTACACTATAAATAATCACAAAGAGACTCGATCTAGACCTAGTCCCCGGCAACGGCGCCAAAAACTTGTTACGCTAAGATCGTGTGATGTGCACGCAATAAGCTTTAAATTTATACTCGTTATATTTATCCTAACTCCTAGCGAACCCGCAGTGTACGGGACGTTTGTAGTAGGGATAGTATTCCGAGGTCGAACACAAAGACTAAGGTGAAATCGAGTCAAACAATGGTCATAGATAGTGTGGATCTAATCTAAGAGAAAAGAAAGAAATAAAGAGATGAAAATCCAAATGTTTTTGGTGGGTTTTCAGGTGATCAAGCAAAGATCACAAATCAAACAAGATATCAAAACAAACTAACAACTCCAGATAGCAAAGCAAACAAGTAACACAAAACACAAAGTATATGATCAAGAGAGAAAAGTGGATTCTAGAGGTCAAGATTTCCGGTTATGGCATTGGACTCAAGGCTCTAAAGATTCTAAGGACAAGCTGCGGTGTTGGGGAAAGAATGTTGCACTAATGGAAGCAATTACCGGGTAGGTCTCTCGCTTCACTAGTCCCGCATCAAACTCCTATTACCGGGTAGGTCTTAAGGGGTTAAAGTAGGAAATTCTACACAAACCGGATACCACTTGAGGGGTAACCTTCTCCTTACCGGGTAAGTCTCGGAATAGGGAAATCTCAAGCAATAATCCTAGCACATTCGATCCAATAGCGGCTTATGAGGCTCACTACTACCTATAATTCATCATCTAAGGTATCTAAGATCGGAAATCATCGGGTAGATCTCTTTCCTCATTTAGGTTGATAGCATTAGGTGATCCTAAGCTAAATTAGGCTTAATAAACACTAGGATTTAAACAACCAAACACCCTAACATACAGATTCATCATTTACAGAGCAACAGGAGAATAAATCGGGCTGTTCTACAGCTAAATCGGCCGATCTATCATGAAGAACAGGGCGATTTTTCTGACTGGTTTGGGTTTCGTGCATACAAATCATCCTAAACTAACATATAAGTCCATTCTATCATCACCCTAGCCATAACCATCAACCTATCACTCCAGAATCGCAATAAACTAGCCAATAGTATGCATATCAAGATCCAAAATCATCATACAAGCATACATAGTTCTCATAGATGAATAATGAAAGATAATCAAGTAAAATCAATAAATCTCAGCTAAATCCAAGTTGTAGCAAGACTTACAAACTCTTAAATGAAGATCCAAAACGTTCCTAACAATCCTTGCAATAGTTCTTCAATCCAAGACTACAAAAATAACTCAAAATCACTCAAAACCTCACTATCCTTCCTAAAATGGTGTTCTTCTTCTTCCTTCAATCTTTGAGAGTTTTTCTTCTCCTCCAAGTCTTGCCTCCAATGGAATGAGCTATGAATGAGAGTGTGGGAGAGGAGAGATGCTCAGCAACAACCTGCAGGACCACTTATATTCTCCACCAAGAGCAAGGCCGGACAAGAGATCGTGGGACACGTGGCTTAAGCTGTCAAAGGCCCAAAAATCGACCCAGTGGATTAAATCGGCCGATTTATCTGCTAGTTGGTCCAATTTTCTTCAGCAGAAACATGCTATGATCGTCTAGCCACGAGTTGCTCCATTGCTTGCACCAATAGTGGTCTTTGTGTCCTTTGTTGCTCCAATTATGCTCCTCCAAGGCTTTGGATGTGTACCATCATGAGGCTTGGCCCTCAAATGTATCGATTAACGTCCAATAGATCCCCAAATTACCTACAAAACCGATAAAAGGTCGTGTAGACGTCTTTTCTAGAAATATGCATGAATTGAGCGAAGACGTCATGAACCAATGCCAAAACTTGCATGAATGAGTGAGAAATCTATCTAAATGATTACCTAAACCTAAGTCATAAATCGTGTTATCAGTCGAGATTATGAACAATTTAGACCCTACCAAGAGAATAACGGAATAGGAAAATGGAAATCTCGATCCCATTATATCGCCCCTTCTCATTCGAGATTTAGCACCGATATTCCTCAGGAGCAACCAAGGAATGTTGGGCTCTTCCCTAGGCGTCATGATAGCATGTAATATAGTCTATATTTTGGAATTGGTTTAGACGTTTTATCTTCATAAATCTGCATGTATGGATGTATATTTTTTGATTATATTGTTGTTTTATTTACCTTTGCGGGAATCGAGGTTTACACCTAGTTTCTTTGTAATTGTAGGGAAAATGGCACGTATAGGACCGAAATGGAGCTAAGGAAGCTAAGGAGTCATTGGAGCTACATTCTGGAGCATTGAGGAGTTATAAGAAGAGCTCAGGAAGTATGGAAATGATTTGGAAGATTAATTTTGGACCAGATTAGAGAGATTCACTCTCAACTGAGACTCACCTCCACCAACTACAGTACCACCTCGACCGAGGTGATCTTGAGGAGCGTTTGGACCGAGGCTAACTGATGACGGGACAATGAGATCTTTATTTTTGTTGAGATCTTCTATTATTGGAAAGTGAATATCAGATATTTTTGGCTTGATTTCTGGAAGGAAGATAATATTTTTGGCTGATATATTTGGAAGATATGGATATATTTTCTAGGAAATTATCTTTTTAAGATATCTTATTTTTGGAAGATAATTCTCCTATATAAAAGGTTGGATTTTCTGCAATTCAACCATCTTCGGATCAAGGATTTTCTGGAGGATTTTCTGAAGTGTTTGAAGGAAGTTTTGAAGGAAGTTTTGAAGGTTGAAGTTCAAGGAAGGAATCAAGTTGAAGTTGGCTTTGAAGGAGTTTGTAAGATCTTCTTAGTTTGGCTTTTGGTTTTGTTGTCTTTTCTGATTTGTGTTTGAGGAACGCTGATTGTTATTAGTTTGATTCATTCAGTTATTGAGACCTTTTCCTTAAGGTTTTCTTGTTTGAATATTGATTCCTTTCTTATAAATTTGATTATTGTTATCATGATGATTATTGGCTAAGTTCTTTATGCGATTCTAGGGTGATTGGCTGAAAGTTATGGAAAAGACGATGATAGAATGATCTTAACCCCAACGGAACCTGAAAGCTCGAGCCTTTACCTTAACCGTAGAACACCTCGATTAGTCATTGAACATCTTAGCCGGGATGGATTATAACTGAACGAGGGGAACCTTTCCTGAACCTTATCTGAGTTAAGAGTTTCTGTTTTCCAAATCCTATCCTTGTTATACCTTACCTAGTTCAACGCAAGCCTAGGATTAGACTTACCCGGTAATTCCTATGCTTGTTTACCCAAGATCACGAGTGTAGGTAATAAAGGTTTATCCTTTATTGGGGTTTTGAGTGTGCCTTTGTTCCATCTTTGAGAGTTAGCCTGAGACTTACCCGGTAAAGGTTAATTCTATCCCCTTGGGTGGTGTGTTGGTTTGAGATTATAGTTCCTTTCCTTAGTACCTTGAGACTTACCCGGTGAGAGGATTTTTGGTTTGGGATAGTGAGTAGTGAGACTTACCTGGTGATCTATTCCCACCTTAGAAACAACTTCCCTTTGCAATCCTCACCTTTGTCCACGTTATCTTTTGAGATCTTGAGTCGGAACCACAACTGGATGCTTTAATCTCTAGATCCGCATTCCCTTTATCTGACTTTTATATAATCTTTGATTGCTTTAATTTGCTGCTAGTAGTTATTTGACAACCTGATTACCGTTCTTTGTTTCACCATAGTCCCTGTGATCGACCCTTGGAATTCTTGCTTTTATTACAATTGATTCGTACACTGCGGGTTCGCATATTGTTCAAGCATAGTTCTTGGGTTATAAATATTAAATCTTGCAAATACCTTTTGGAGCGAACAAGTTTTTGGCGCCGTTGCCGGGAACTTGGTCTCGGTTGTCTTTCGGGGCTATTGGCCTTGTTGCTATTGACTACTTTACTTGAGTGTTTTTGCATGATCTTTTCTAAAGTTTATGCGAAGAACTCGTGCTGGAAAGGAAATCTTTCCCTACGATCCCGAACCAGAAAAGACCTACAAGAGAAGATTGAAAGAAGCTAAGATGGCTAGTCAAGACAATCGCGATCTTGAAGCCAAATTGAAGGAGGCATTGGAACAACTACGCCTCAGTAAGGAAGAACTGCAACGAGAGAAAGACGAGACTCGCGCAAGAACAGAAGGAATTGAAGCAGATATGGCCGTTCTAAGGGCCCTGTTTCTGCCTCGAGCGATCCCAAATCCTCGACCGAGGCAAGACCCAGTCCCAGTTGCCCCGGCCGTGATACACCTACCACCTCGGATGCCTATCCGAGATGTTCTTTTTGCTGGAGCTCCACAAACCCTAGGACAAATGATGGACCCCAATCAGCAAGTCAGGCGTCCAGGAGTCAACCTAGGTGATCCAGCTGAGGATGATTATAAACTTCGACCGCAAGTTCTAACCATGATTCGACAATGTCAATTTGGAGGTTTGGAGAGAGAGTCTCCACACCAACATATGCAAAACTATGAGATTCTGATGGATACTTTAAGACCATCAAGAGTGGAGAATAACAATTACAAGGTGAGGCCTTTCTATTTTTCTTTGAAAGACTAGGCGCTTGCTTGGTATCATGCTCTTCCGGCTGGAAAAATCAACACTTCGGAAGAGATGACAACGGAGTTTCT
This sequence comes from Fagopyrum esculentum, assembly GCA_033239045.1. NCBI lineage: Eukaryota > Viridiplantae > Streptophyta > Magnoliopsida > Caryophyllales > Polygonaceae > Fagopyrum > Fagopyrum esculentum. The sequence goes on from BSUD01000004.1 coordinate 57,354,107, forward strand.
CACTAAGTTCTTTCCCCCTTCTAAGACCGCTGAATTGAGGGGAAAGATCAATGCTTTTATTATGAAGGTCAAAGAGAGTTTGTCCAAGTACTGGGAGAGATTCAAGGATCTTTTGTTGGATTACCCGCATCATGGGATTCCAAAGATCGAGTTGCTAGAAATTTATTTCAAGGGTTTGGATGGAGATAATCAATTCAAGCTCTAATTACTTTCCGCCGGCACCTTCATGGATATGCAAAAAGATGAAGCTTGGGATTTCATTGAAAAGCAAGCTTTACACATGGAGAAGTACTCCCATCAAAGAACTGAAGATGGAGCAAGGAGAGTTAGCTTCCAAGACATATCATCAAATGGAGCTCAACTCACCTCGCTTAGCAATGAAGTAAAGGCATTGAAGGAGCAAGACGTTGGCTACCAAGGAAGAAACAACTATCAAGGGCCGCGGAAAAGCAATTACAACAACAACAGAAAATCCAACAACAACAACAATTAGAGACCTAATCAACAAAATTCCGGTAACCCTTATTCTCATGCTAATAATGCTCTTAACACCCCCTCTTCTTCTTCTTCTTCTTCTTCTACTTAATTGAGAAGCCAGGAGGCTGCATCAAGTTTGTCCCAACCACCAAAGAAAGATGTTGTGCTGGAGGCAATACTGATCAACCTCAATGCTATGGAGACATCGATGAATTCATTTTCAAAGGCACAAAAAGCCTTAGAGCAACAATTTTTTAACGAGGAGAATGAAGCGCCAAGAGATTCAAGGAAACTCCCAGCAAGGACAGAGAGCAACCCTAAAGGACAAATTCTGGCAATTACATCACGTAGTGGATTGAAGACTGCAGATCTAGTACCTCGGTCGAGCCATGACCATATGAACACATCGGTCGAGATGCCAACCGAGATGGATCCCCAGAAAGCGAAAGATAAATCTGAAGTTTATGTTCCACCTCCTGCTTATAAACCACGACTTCCATTCCCTCAGTCAAGGGCAAAGGCACATCTAGACAAGCACTTTGGTAAGTTTCTAGACCTTATGAATAAACTACATATTAACATCCCTTTCGTTGATGCCAACCTACGGATGCCCGCCTATGGGAAGTTTCTGAAAGAGATTCTATCAAGGAAGAGGAAGCTGGAGAACTTTGGTGAAGTAAGGATGACATCTAAGTCTTTGGAGCTCATTCAAATCATGAAGGAGAAGATGCCACCTAAATTGAGAGATCCGGTTCATTTTGCATTCCCATTCAAGTTGGGGATGTAACCTATGATGCATTATGTAATCTAGGAGCCAACGTGAGCATCATTCCGCTGGAGCTATGTGAGAAAGTCAGACTTGGAGAGCCCAAGCCCGTTAAGATGACGTTATGCATGGCGGATCGCTCCATTACCCGTCCCGTGGGTATTTTGGAGGACGTTCCCATCAAGTTAGGTAATTTCTATATACCTATAGACTTTGATGTACTTGACATTCCCGCCAATTATCCCATTCCTATCATTCTCGGGAGACCATTTCTAGCAACTTCGGGTTGCAACATGGATTGTAAGAACACCAAGTTGAAATTCAAGATTGGTTGAGATCATGTGGAGTTTGCATTGCTTGTTGCAATGAAGGGAGAGCCGCTGGAAGATGACATCTTCAACATATATGATGAAGAAGAATCTAGAGAATTGGTGAGCTCTATCCTCATTAACGATTCTCTTGAAAGAGTTCTTAGTTTTAGTTTAATGGAGGAAGGTATAGAAGTCTCTTGTGATGTAGATATATGGAGCTTAAAGGCATTGGAAGAAGATCCAGGAGCTAGATTTGATAAACTGATTCAGGAGAAGAAAAGAACGTTAGGTTTCGGTCCCAGTTCCAATACCTCGACCGAGGCACTTCCTGGACCAAGCGAGGTGTTCTTATTTGAAGAACATTTCGGTCACCCACCTCGGGCCCCGACCGAGACATCAAGCGAGATGTTGTCAACTGAGGACAACAAACTTTCTAATTCATTTTCTAAGAGTCACTTACAGTTGGTGGAGCACCGGCTTTGCCAAGTTTTTGATGGTAAAGAGCCTTGGTATGCTGATATTGTCTATTACCTTGTTTGTCAAGAAATACCGCCCGGAATGACGTACGCTCAAAGGAAGAAGTTCTTCAAGGATGAACGCCATTACTACTGGAATGAACCTCTACTGTTCAAGAGATGTCCGGATGGGATGCTTCGACGATGCATTCCGGAGGATGAAGTTGCTGGTGTCATACGGAATAGCCACTCGCTTCCTTGTGGAGGACATGCTAGCTCTCATAAAACGTGCGCTAAGGTATTACGTTCTGGTTTCTTTTGGCCTACATTATTTAAGGATGTGCAAACGTTTGTTGTTTCTTGTGATGCATGCCAAAGAACAGGGAACTTGTCAAGAAGGAACGAGATGCCACTCCACAATATTCAGGAGGTTGAGATTTTTGATGTATGGGGAGTTGATTTCATGGGACCTTTCCCATCATCCGTGGGGAATTTTTACATTCTCTTACCTGTTGATTACGTTTCTAGATGGGTCAAAGCCATTGCCTCCTCCACTATAGAAGCCATGGTGGTTGTGAAGTTCTTCAGTCGGACTATCTTTCCACGTTTTGGGACACCACGCATCATCATCAACGATGGAGGGACACATTTCATCAACCAGAAGTTCAAGGCACTTTTATCAAAGTATGGGGTAACCCACAAGGTAGCAACCCCTTATCACCCTCAAACTAGTTGGCAGGTGGAGATCTCGAATAGAGAAATCAAGGCAATTTTGGAGAAGACCGTTTCTAGGACAAGAAAGGATTGGTCCATGAAGTTGGATGATGCTCTTTGGGCTTATAGGACAGTCTTCAAGACTCTCATTGGTACCACCCCTTATAATTTGGTATATGGGAAATCTTGTCACCTACCGTTGAGGTGGAGCACAAGGCATATTGGGGAATCAAGTGGTTGAATTTCGACATCAAGGAAGCCGGAGAGAATAGACTTTTAGACATTAATGAGCTGGAAAAGTTGCGCTTAAACGCCTATGAGAATGCCAAGATCTACAAGGAAAGAACGAAGAAATGACATGGCAAGCATATCATTCCTAAGAAGCTCAAATAAGGAGATCTTTTTCTACTCATCAACTCCCGCCTCCGCCTCTTTCAAGGTAAGTTGAAGTCTAGATGGACAGGACCTTACGTTGTGAAAATAGTTTTTCCCTATGGTGCAGTTGATATTTGGGGTGAAACAAGCGGAAGCTTTAAGGTCAACGGTCATAGGCTGAAGAAGTACCGACCGGAAGTACCGGCTGAGGAGATTGCACCACTATACCTTGTTTAAGGATGATGTACGGTCCAGCTAGCGACCTTAAATCAAGCGCTTCTTGGGAGGAAACCCAAGGTATTGCTTTATTTTCCCTTTTCTAGCTTAGCTTTAGATAGTTTGCTTCACTTTGTTTTTGCATCCTTTAGACAGGAACCAGATACTTTCTAAGAAGAGATTGCAGCTCAGGAGCTACACTAGAAGGACAGAAGTTTGAGAAATTGAGAAGACGGAGCTTGACTGAGACACATCTCGGTTGCTATCACAACACCTCGACCGAGATCTTCTTGGCCAACCGAGGCGACTAGGTCTGACATCAAGTCTGACACCTCGGTTCGCTCGGGACCACCTCGACCGATGTGTAATTAAATTCAGCGAGGGGTATAAAAGGCACGACGGTTTCTCACTCTTCACACCTTTCCCTCTCTACCCCGACCTCGACCGCGGCGGCTCCCTACCCTCAAATTCTCGATTCTTGCTCGTATCTTACGGTTCTTGACTCGATTTCACTAGAGGAAGCAAGAGATTCAGTTTCCAAGCATCAAACAGCAAGGAAAACGCTTCAATGTGCAAAATCTAGGGTATTTCGTCCCAAACCCTAACTCCTTTCCTTCTTTTACTTATTTTGAGCAGATCTGGCTTTGGTTTCCATTATTTGTTGTTGAGAAAGATATAAGTACCCCTTAGGAAAATTTTGTTAGTGATTTTGGGGGAAAAGAACTTACAAATTCAGGGAGTGCGATCGAACAACAGTTCGCCTCGGTCTAGTCGACTGTGTCTCGGCCGAGGTGTTCTTAAAGCAACCGAGGTGTTCTTCGCCAGAAAAATGAGCAACAGATTTGATCGCTAGTTGGCCTTGAGAGACAAACCTAGAAGTTCCCACCTGTCTTCTCCTTCTTCTGCTTCTTAGTTTGCCATTCCGGTGATCCATGAGCGTCACCAGAAAGACAATGATCGTATTTGCGGGCGTCCGATAGTTGCCCGGTGCTTCCTTCATCTAGATGCCTTCGAGTGCCTCCATGTGGTGGAGGAATTGAAGAAGATGATCTCCATGGTTGGGCTGGAGGAGTTCATGCACATTAGAGCGCCGACTTATCTGGAGCCGACGTTGGAGTTTGTTAGCTCAGTTACTTATGTGTCGGAGCGTTAAGGAATTAAGTACCGGCTGCTGAACGGGAACTATGTAGTTCCAATGGACCAGTTTTGGGAGATTCTTGGTTTCCCTACAACTACAGTTTCTGATTTTCCTTCCCGAGCAGTTGCTCAAAGTTTTTGGGGCGAGATAGCCCATGTGACAGGTGGAGACCCGGAGGTTCCCGGGAGCGTATTATCTTTCATCTTGCTTTCCGCCTAGCTCACCGGATATTCAGTGAGACACTTCTGGCGCGTACTGAGACGCCCCAAAAGATCCGTCAGGGGGAGCTGCTGAGTTTATTTTGTATGGTCACGGGAGGAGTGCCGGACTTTGCTGCCATGCTGACAGATGATTTGCATAGAATCAAGGGCAAGTCGAAGGGCGATATCTGCTGTGGTGGGTTGGTGACCCACATCGCCACTTCTATGGGTCTGGATCTTTCAGCTTGTACACTGGTTGCGACTGCGAAGCCGCTTGGAGTGCAGGAGATGATCACGAGACATATTCTTGTCCCTCGTGGCCTTGGCACACCTTACGTTGCCATGCAATGGGAGACGACTACACCACAAGGGATTATGTGGTCATCTCAGTTTTCTTTCTTTGATAGTCAGTTATGGTCTGTTGCTTGGTTTCCCTACATGCAGGATGCTAGAGATGCAGCTGATGATGATGATGATGAGGGATATGATGGAGGAGCTGCCATGGAGACCGGTATTGATACTGGCGACCCTAGTGTTCCCATTGTCGATCTAGATGATGAGGCGACGGAGGAGGAGAGAGCAGCAACAGCAGCACTACCACCTCAACGTAGATCCCGCAAACGTAAGGATCCCGAGGCTCACCGACGGATTGATGAGCTGACTGTGTAGATGATTGACTCTTATGCGGCCATGACAGTTGATATGTACCAGCATTTTGTTGATGAGCGCCGCCACACTGATGGATGGATGCATCACATAGGGGAGAGCCAGCATTACCAACAACATATGATGGAGATCCAGTTCCAGCAAATGATGGGCTATCCTTTCGACCCGACCCAACACCCTTACATTCCACATCCACGACCGCCAGCTGGCAAGGATTAGAGCTTCGTGGATTTCTTTTATTTATTATGCAGTTCAGCTAGGTTCGGTGAGTTTTCTTATTCCTTAGACTTATATTTGACCCATTGAGACAATGTGTCCCAAGTATGGGGTATTTGGATGTATTTTACTAGACTTATGTGTGTATGGTTTGTATGACTCCCGGATATTATGATCTTATTCTGATTTACTTGGCTCTATGTGCTTATCTGTCATTACATGCATACATACATGTTTTTGTTTGAGAAAAACGTCGAAAGCTAGTTTGAATTTTTTTTTATAACTTCGACCTAGACGTTCATGGCCGATCGAGGATGAACACCTCGGATGACGCCAGAACACCTCGACCCAGGTGGCTTTAACTGAAAGGTTTTCGAAACATTTTTGTGCTTCTTCTCTGGATATGACCTCAATGATAATTTTGTTTGTAGATTGGTTTTAAAATCTTTATATGCTCGAAAGGTTTTCTGATATGTTTAAGTTGCAAAATGCTTTGTTTGAAATTCTAGCATGTTTAATACATTGTTTTTATCAAAATTATGTTGGATTTGAAGGTTGACACCACATGATGAGTTCTATCATGTTCTTCCTGGGATGATTAAGACAATTCATTCTCTTCTCTTCTTCTTCATTACCATGCTTTAGCCCCTCATATACATATTTGCCTCCCTTTACCTATCCGGAAATTTCGAAGCAAGTGAAGAAAAGCAAGTGAAAGTGAAGTTGAGATGTTGGCTGAAAGTGTTAGAAAGAAACAATTAAGTTTGGGGAAGTCAATCATGATGATGAGTAACTCGGCACCATTCACATTGCCCGGTGTTTTTGTCTTGCCAAAGTCGGATTGAGCGATATTCCTAACGGGTCATGGTATGTGCATCAAGGGTTTGAGGCATCTCGAGAAATTGATGATTGCTGATCTCCTAGGCTTCGGTTATTGTGCACCTCTGTTCATGCATCCCAAAAAGTAAAGTAAAATAAGCAAAGCTTATTGGTGGAAGATGTTGTGATTCAAATAAAGTGAAGAAAGATCCTATTTCCGGATTCTAGCACCACATTACCCTATATACATCCCACCCTGACACGTTTCTTGACCCTTTTTGGAAGCCCTTGAGACCTCGAGCTTGTTGATTGATGTAACACCCCAAAACCACAGGACTTGGGATGCTACATTGGGCTAGGATCTCACAATGGATTCTGAGCCTAGCCTGACAACAAGTTCACTGGATCTTACAACAAGGCACAAGTAGAGTAAAACCAAATACATAAAAGCTGTCTGATACATCAAAAAGAGTTTACAAACTCAAAGCCGAGTAAAAACATCAAACATAACATCTGATACAAAAGATCCCAACCTACGCATCCTAATGTACAAAAGTCCTCGGCTGGTCACACCATCTGGCTCACTCTGTAGTCTTCCTAACCTGCAGATCATCTACAATACGGTATACACCGTTAGCAACATCAATAAATAAGCATGAAGGTAAAAGCACAAACACACATCAACATCTCATACATGCAATGCCACACACATTCATTTATTATCTTTCATTTATGTTATTCCTTTACTAATTCAACTTCTTTTGTGGCACGAGGAACCTGAAGAACCCCCTCTCTTCCCCCTTTAACTCAGGTGTTGCATGGGGATCTACCTCCCCCCTGAGCTACTGGCTTCCGAGCACCTCCTTCCACTCTCGGTGAGCTTCTAGCAAGTGATCACCGCCCGTTATAATACACTTGGGCCATTTAAATGTAATATATGGTCGTCCTAGTCCGGTTTAGGTTATAAATGCACAATCATATGAACACACACAACCATCACAATCATACAAATCCATAATTGAACGCTACGTAAGTCATATGGACTTACCTCATACACTCGTATCTAATACCACGTCACAACTTCCACTTGGGGAAGAACCAACGCCTGCAATAGCAAGGCACACAACATCATATACTACAAGGGTTAGGAGACTTGTCTCCATAACAAGAACCAACCTACAACCTCAATCTAAACCTCAAGACCACAACAAGTTCACAGATGCCTACAACATAACCTTAACATCAACACAAGTGCCTAAGGCATAACTTCAACATACAACACATCCTAACCACACTAGCCTAGCTACCAACTAATCCAAGGCCAAAGGAAAGGAAGGAAGGAAGACATACCAACAAGGTATGCACTGGACACACCAGCGGAAACAAAGGACGTAGGGGCGGCTCACCCACCAGGCGCAGGTGCGGCTCAGAACAGGCACAGGGGCGGGTGTCTATCTAGAAAGTTGGCCCCGACTTCTCTTCAATCCCTTTCTCGACTCTTTTCACTTCTCCATCACCCAACAACATACACATACATATATACACATGTATGAACATCAAAAATGTCCACGAAGGATCCAACACAAGTCTAAACTTGTGAGTCCTAAGCGAAAGAGAAAGATAAGAAGCAAATAAGAGAGGATGAAGAGGAAGAGGAAAGACTCACCACAAAACCTAAGCAGAAGAGAAGATCACCACAACCTCACCACAACTGGATATCAACAGCAAACCAACAATATCCACCATCATCAGCATCCAAAGTGAAGCTCAACACTCTCACAACTCACACAAGATTAAGAGAAGCAAAGAAGATCAAGGAAGAAGATAGGAGAAGATGGAGAACGTAGAGAGGGTGAAGAAGCTAGAATGAAGTGGAAAGACCTCTCATCTGAAGTATAGAGAAGCTTATAGGAGAAGCCAGCCGCAAAGCACGTGTCAAAGAGTCAACGAATGCGGCTGCTCAAACCCAGAGCCGCAGGGGCGGCTAACCTAAGGCGCAGGGCGCCTAGCCATTGAGGCGGCCCAGATAGTGCGCAAGTGCGGCTACTAGAGTCCAAGGTAAGCTCAGCAAGGACTCATCTAAGGCTCAGCAAGACTCCTAGACTCTCAAAGACTATGGCTCTTACATCACCCCCCTAAAAACAAGTTTCGTCCCGAAACTTGCAAAGTCCCAAAGCCTCTCGGACCCATAAGCCGAGGTATAACTCTCTCCCCAAGAACATCAGGTCACAACCTATAACATTCTATATCCTCAACACAGCATGCTGGAATCACAACTCCAACATAATAACTCTACAGAAGGCCTAGAGGAAGATCATCTTTAGCCAACCACTAACCACATTACACTGGCATGGAGGAAAGCCGTCTCCAGCCACAACGTACACATATCATTACTATGTGGAGGAAAACCATCTCCACTCACACTATGTCCATCAAGGTAGCATGGAGGAAGGAACCGTCTCCAGCTAATCCTAACACACATACCATAACATGGAGGAAAGAACTATCTCCAACTATATCTATCTCGTACTAGCAAACAAGATTTAACAGATCATATGCATATATCACAGCTAGCACGAAAATACAGCATATCACATAAGCACATAACATGCACTCACCAAGGAGGCACTAAGATCTACTCGTGGATCCTACTTGTGCATCTAGCTCACCATAGAACTTTGGATAGTTTCTCTGGATGCTATCCTCTGTCTCCCAGGTGGCCGTATCTGATCCTCGTCTCGACCACTGTATCCTCAGTATAGGAATGTCCTTCGAACGCATGCGTCTCACACCTCGCTCTAGGACTACAATAGGGTGCCCTGCAAACGTGTGGTCCGGCTCAACTACCAGATCATCATAACTCACGATGTGCCTCGGATCTGGTATGTACTCCGTCAACTGAGACACATGAAACACTGGATGAACACCCTCTAACCTCGGAGGCAATGCTAAGTTGTAGGCTGCTCGCCCAACTCTATCTAGTATCTCAAAAGGGCCAACATATCGGGGACTCAACTTCCCCTTTAAACCAAAACGTCTGACGCCTCGCGTCGGAGATACTCTCAACCAGACATGAGCTCCTACCCTGAACTCTAGAGGTCGACGCCTCTTGTCTGCATACGACTTCTGGCGGCTCTGTGCAGCCAACATCCTCTCTCTGATCAGCGCTACTCGAGCCATATCATCCTGAATCTGCTCTAGCGCTATCCCACTGATATTGCTAGGCTCATCCCAACATAAAGGTGTACGGCATCTACGTCCATACAATGCATCAAAAGGAGCCATCCCTATAGATGCATACCAGCTGTTATTGTATGAAAACTCAACGAGTGGGAGGTAATTAGACCATCCCTGTCCCCAATCCAACACACAGGCTCGTAGCATATCCTCTAAGGTTTGGATGATCCTCTCTGACTGACCATCTGTCAGGGGGTGAAACGCAGTCGTAAAGTGTAGACTCGTCCCCAAAGCAGTCTGAATTTGCTGCCAGAATCTCGATGTGAATCATCCATCACGATCAGAAACGATCGTCCTCGGTACCCCATGGAGTCTCACTATCTATCTAGTGTACTCCTCAACTAATCTGCTCACGGGCCACGTTTCTCTGATGGGAATGAAACGTGTTGTCTTCGTCAATCTGTCAACGATCACCCATATAGCATCAAAGCTCCTACTGGTCCTCAACCCAATCACAAAATCCATGGAGACGTCCTCCCACTTCCACTACGGCACTAACAGTGGATGGAGCTCACCTCTAGGCATGAAATGCTCTATCTTGACCTGCTGACAAGTCGTACACTGAGCTACAAATCTGGCTACGTCGGGCTTCAGCCCTCCCCACCAATATGAGCGTCTCACATCATGATACATCTTACTCGTACAAGGATGTACTGAGTAAGGTGTACAGTGAGCCTCCTGTAAAATCCGCTATCTCAGCTCTGCATCAGTAGGTACACAAATGCGATCATGGCGCTTCATAACTCCATCTACCCCAATAGTGAACTGGGGTGCCTCTCCACGAGACATCCTATCTCTGATCCTCGTCAAAGTCAGGCAGGTCCCCTGCTTCTGTTGGATCTCATCCAACTGACTAGGTAGAACCTCTAAAGCAAACAATTGGGCATCCTCATCAGGGAACTGGATGTCCATCTCTAGCCAGGCTAGATCTCTCTGAAGTTGAGGTTGTATTGTAAGTCTGGCAATCGCCTTCTCTCGAGGCGTCTTCCTGCTCAAGGCGTCAGCTACTACATTCGCCTTGCCAGGATGATACAAAATCTCAAGGTCAAAGTCCTTGATCAACTCAAGCCATCGACGTTGGCGGTTATTCAACTCCCGCTGCGTGAAAATGTACTTCAGACTCTTATGGTCTGTGAAGATCTGACATGTAGCACCATACAAGTAATGTCTCCAGATCTTCAAAGCATGAACTACTGCTGCCAACTCCAGATCATGAGTCGGGTAGTTCTCCTCATACGTCTTCAGCTGTCGAGACGCATATGCAATCACTCTGCCTCTCTGCATCAACACACATCCCAATCCTAGCTTGGATGCATCACTGTAGACCACAAAATCATCAGAGCCCTCTAGTTGTGCCAAGACAGGAGCAGAAGTCAAACGCCTCTTCAAATCCTCAAAACTCTAAGCGCACTGGTCAGTCCATACAAATCTGGTAGTCTTCCTCAGAAGACTTGTTACGCTAGGAACGTGTAGCACAAAAGTCTTAAATTTATAACTCGATATATTTTCCTTACTCCTAGCGAACCCACAGTGTATGGGTCATTTTGTAGCAAGGATAGTATTCTGAGGTCGAACACAAAGACTAAGGTGAAATCGAATCAAATAGGTGCTTATGGATAGTGCAAATCTAGTATAAGAAAAGAGAAAGGAATAAAGAAATGAAAATCATAATGTTTTTGGGTTGGTTTTGTGGTGATCAAACAACATCACTATCAATGCAAGATTATAAAACAAACTAACAAATCTAGATAGCAACACAAACGCAACACAAACACGAGATATGTGATCAAAGAGAGAAAAGCGGATTCCAAGGGTTAGGACTTCTGGTTATGGCATTGGACTCAAGCTTCAAATCAACCTTGGACTAGCTATGGTATGTTGGGAAAGGGTGTTTCTCAATCGGGATCAATCACCGGGTAGGTCTCATGGTCCACTAATCCCGCACCTAAGGTCCTATTACCGGGTAAGTCTCTAGGAGCCTAAGGTTGGGAATTCTACACAAACCAGATTTGTTATCTAGGGGTCAAACCTCTCCTTACCGGGTAAGTCTTGCGAAGGCAAATCCTAAGTAACAACCCTAGCACACTCAGTCCAATAGCGGCTTGTGAGGCTCACTACTACCTAGGGTTCATCATCATTGGTACCTAAGGTCGGAAATCACCGGGTAGGTCTCTTCCCCTCACTTAGTTTGCTAGCATTAGGTCACCCTAGGCTAGATTATGCTTAAGAAACACTAGGATTTCAACAATCTAACATCCTAACATTCAGATTTATTAATACAAACACAATAGAGAAAATCACGGGCAATTCATCCTAAACCACGGCCGTGGAAAGTGCAAGAACAGACCGTGATTTGTAACAAAGGTTAGGTTCGAGCAAGCAAATCATCCAAGGATACATTTAAGTCTATTCTATCATATTCCAAGCCATAACAATCATTCCGTTACCCTAGAATCACTACTATTTAGCCAACAACAAGCATCTTAACATTCAAACTCAACAAGCAAACATTCATGGCTTCCATAGCAAGAAAATGAAATGAAAGAGAAGAGAAACAAGCAAACACAAGTAAACCAAGCTGAATATATGTTTAAGAAAGATTTACAACCCTTCAATAGAAGGTCCAAATCGTTCCTTACAAATCCTTGCAAATGTCTTCAACAAGCTCACTCAAAAACCACTCAAAAGCTATGAAAACTCTAAAACTAGTGTTGTTCTTCTTCTTCTCCAAATGAGAGTGTTTTTGCTTCCTTCCAAGAGTAGCCTCCAATGGAATGATGTGTTGCGAGAGAGTGTGGGAGAGAATGTGTGTGAGGATCCTCTAGCAACAACCTGCAGGACCACTTATATTCTCCACCAAGAGCAAGAGTCGGTTATGGAGATCGTGGGACAGTTGTCACAACTGTCCAAAGAGAACCACGGCCAAAATTACGGGAGTGGAATCTGGGTCTGGGCCGTGGTTTTGCATAAACAGCTCTCTTTTGATCGTTAACCATGAGTTGGTGCAAGGCATGCACCAACAAGGTCCTATGTGTTCTCCTTTGCTCCTAGCTTGCTTCTAAATGAGTCCGGAAGTGTGTCATCACGAGGATTGATCCTCGAATGTATCGATAAAGCTCCAAAAGTTCCCCAAAATACCTACAAAACCGACAATAGTTTGTTCAGACGTCTATCTCAACAATATGCATGAATTAAGCGTAAACGTCATGAACTAATGCCAAACCATGCATGAATAATGGGAAAACTATCTAAATGAATGCCTAATCTAACGTCATAAATCGTGTTATCAAGACTCATTAGTGGATGGGCAATCACAAAAAATTCCTCTACAAAGCGTCTGTAATAACCGGCTAAGCCAAGAAAGCTACGTACTTCCTTGACGTTCGTCGGTGTCGTCCATGTAGCAACAGACTCGATCTTCGCCGGGTCTACCATAATCCCGTCAGCGGAGACGATATGTCCAAGGAAAGCTACCTTAGACATCCAGAACTCACACTTAGAGAGCTTGGCATACAACTCTCTATCTCTCAAAATCTGCAAAACTGTCCTCAAGTGCCCAGCATGCTCCGCTCTACTACGAGAGTACACCAGAATGTCATCAATGAAGACCACCACAAACTGATCCAGGAAGTCAATGAAGATGATGTTCATCAACTCCATGAATACTGCTGGGGAATTCGTTAGCCCGAATGGCATCACTAAAAACTCGTAGTGTCCATAACGGGTACGAAATGCCGTCCTATGTACATCCTGCTCTCTCACCCTCAGCTGGTGATAACCTGAACGCAAGTCAATCCAGGAGAAAACTGTCGCTCCCTGCAGCTGATCAAGTAGATCATCAATACGAGGTATTGGATACTTATTCTTGATGGCCACCTTGTTCAACTCTCTATAATCTATACACAGTCTCAACGATCCGTCCTTCTTCCGCACGAAGAGGACAGGTTCACCCCCATGGTGAAACGCTAGGGCGTATGAAGCCCTTCTCAGCCAATTCCTCGAGTTGCTTCTTCAGCTCCAACATCTCGACAGGTGCCATACGGTATGGGGCCTTTGAGATGGGTCTCGTGCCAGGCTCCAAGTCAATACCAAAATTTACGCTCCTCTAAGGTGGCAGGCTAGACGGCTCTACAAATACGTCTGTAAACTCACAGACCACTGGTACGTCCTCCAAACCTGGACTCTCTTTATCCTTCATGGTGTAACACCAAAAGGCATCACATCCTTGTGCAATCAGTCCAGCTGCTTGTACGACACTGATGACAGATCCTGTCTTCCCAAGGTCCCAACCCCGGAAGACCTCTATCGGACCTAAGTCGGTAGAGACTGTAACAGTCCTCTTACTCACATCTAACACCATCACAATCATAAAAATCCATAACTGAATGCTAAGTAAGTCCTATGGACTTACCTCATACACTCGTGTCCAATACCATGTCACAGCTTCCCCTTGGGGAAGAACCAACGCCTACAACAACAAGGTGCATAACATCATATACTGCAAGGGTTAGGAGACTCGTCTCCATAACCAGAACCAACCTACAACCTCAATCTAAACCTCAAGACCACAACAAGGTCACAGATGCCTACAACATAACCTTAACATCAACACAAGTGCCTAAGGCACAACTTCAACATACAACACATCCTAACCACACTAGCCTAGCTACCAACAAAGCCAAGGCCAAAGGAAAGGAAGGAAGGAAGACATACCAACAAGGTATGCACTGGACGCACCAACGGAAACAAAGGACGTAGGGAGGATGGATCAGGGCGCAGGGGCGGCTCACCCACCAGGCGCAGGTGCGGCTCAAGACAGGCGCAGGGGCGGGTGTCTATGCAGAAAGTTGGCCCCAACTTCTCTTCGATCCCTTTCTCGACTCTTTTCACTTCTCCATCACCCAACAACATACACATACATATATACACATGTATGAACATAAAAAAAAGCCCAGGAAGGATCCAAAACAAGTCTAAACTTGTGAGTCCTAAGCTAAAGAGAAAGATAAGAAGCAAAGAAGAGAGGATGAAGAGGAAGAGGAAAGACTCACCAAAAAACCTAAGCAGAAGAGAAGATCACCACAACTGGCTATCAACAGCAAAACAACAATATCCACCATCATCAGCATCCAAAGCCAAGCTCAACACTCTCACAACTCACACAAGATCAAGAGAAGCAAAGAAGATCAAGGAAGAAGAGAGGAGAAGATAAAGAACGTGGGAGGGTGAAGAAGCTAGAATGAAGTGGAAAGACCTCTCATCTGAAGTATAGGGAAGCTTATAGGAGAAGCCAGCTGCAAAGCACGAGTCAAAGAGTCAACGAATGCGGCTGCTCAAACCCAGAGCCACAAGGGCGGCTAGCTTAAGGTGTAGGGGCGCCTAGCCGCCGGGGCGGCCCAGATGGTGCACAGGTGCGGCTGCTAGAGTCCAAGGTAAGCTCAACAAGGCCTCATCTAAGGGTCAGCAAGACTCCTAGGCTCTCAAAGACTAAGGCTCTTACGATTGACTTGGTGGTTTAAACTGGATTATACATGATTAATTTCGATAAATATGATTTATTATGCATTCTATGATTTTATGCAAAGATGAACAACTTTCTTATATTTATAAAATGTTTTGATCATGTCTTGATTTTATTTGCCATGAAACATTCTCTTAGGGTGATCTATGAGTGGAGCACACCATAAAAGGTTTTGAAATGTTTTTCATTGATCTTTCTGACTTATAATCCATTCTATCTTGTATCTAAGATTTGGACTTGCTTGGGACAAGCAAGGGACAAGTATGGGGTATTTTGATAGCATGTATTATAGTCTATATTTTGGGATTGGTTTAGACGTTTTATCTTCATAAATTTGCTTGTATGGATGTATATTCTTTGATTATCTTGTTTTTTTGTCTACCTTTGTGGGAATCAAGGTCTACACCTAGTTTCGATTTTAATTGTAGGAAAAATGACACGTTTTGGACCGAAATAGAGCTAAGGAAGCTAGGAGTCATTGGAGCTACATTCTGGAGCATTGAGGAGTTATAAGAAGAGATCAGGAAGCATGGAAATGATTTGGAAGATTGATTTTGGACCAGATTAGAGAGATTCACTCTCAGGTGAGACTCACCTCGTTCAGCTACAGTACCACCTCAACCGAGGTGATCTTGAGGAGCGTCTGGATCGAGGCGAACCGATGACGGGACAATGAGATTTTTATTTTTGGCTGAGATCTTCTATTATAGGAAAGTGAATATCAAATATTTTTGGTTGGATTTCTGGAAGGAAGATAATATTTTTGGCTAACATATTTTGGAAGATATGGATATATTTTTGAGGAAATTATCTTTGTAAGATATCTTATTTTTGGAAGATAATTCTCCTATATAAAGGGTTGGATTTTCTGCAATTCAACCATCTTCGGATCAAGGATTTTCTGGAGGATTTTCTGAAGTGTTTGAAGGAAGTTTTGAAGGTTGAAGTTCAAGGAAGGAATCAAGTTGAAGTTGGCTTTGAAGGAGTTTGTAAGATGTTCTTAGTTTGGCTTTTGGTTTTGTTGTCTTTTCTGATTTGTGATTTAGGAACGCTGATTGTTATTTGCTTGATTCATTCAATTACTTAGACCTTTGCCTTAAGGTTTTCTTGTTTGAATATTGATTCTTTTCTTATAAATTTGATTATTGTTATCATGATGATTGTTGGCTAAGTTCTTTATGCGATTCTAGGGTGATTAGCTAAAAGTTGCGGAAAAGACGATGATAGAATGATCTTAACCCCAACGGACCCTGAAACCTTGAGCCTTTACCTTAACCGTAGAACACCTCGGTCAATCATTGAACATCTCGGTCAGGATGGAATATAACTGAACGAGGTGAACCTTTCCTGAACCTTATATGAGTTAAGAGTTTCTGTTTGCCAAATCCTATCCTTGTTATACCTTTCCTGGTTCAACGCAAGCCTAGGATGAGACTTACCCGGTAATTCATTTGCTTATTTACCCAAGATCATTAATGTAGGTAATAAAGGTTTATCCTTTATTGGGGTTTAAGTGTGCCTTCATTCCATCTTTGAAAGTTAGCATGAGACTTACCCGGTAAAGGTTAATTTTATCCCCTTGGGTGGTGTGTTAGTTTGAGATTATAGTTCCTTTCCTTAGTATCTTGAGACTTACCCCGTGATAGGATCTTTGGTTTGGGATAGTGAGTAGTGAGACTTACCCGATGATCTATCCCAACCTTAGAAACACCTTCCCTTTGTAAACCTCATCTTTGTCCACGTTATCTTTTGAGATCTTGAGTTGTAACCACAACTGGATGCTTTAATCTCTAAGAATCCGCATTCCCTTTATCTGACTTTTATATCATCTTTGATTGCTTTAATTTGCTGCTAGAAGTTATTTGACAACGTGATTACCGTTCTTTATTTCACCATAGTCCCTATGATCGACCCCTAGAATTCTTGCTTTTATTACAAATGATCCGTACACTGTGGGTTCGCATATTGTTCAAGTATACTTCTTGGGTTATAAATATTAAAGCTTGCACATACCTTTTGGAGCGAACATGTCACCAGAAACCAAGGGAGGATTGAGAATATGATTCATTTAGGTCTTCCCAAGAGCAAATACCATGGGATCACCAAGACATAATGAATATGTCCTTGAGCATGAAAGAATTGTGTAATTAATTGAACTCATTAGAATCATGAGTTCGTCAAGCCCGGAAAGAGGAGCCATCAATTAAGGTTTTCAAAACTACAAAGATAAGTGATTCTAAATCCTCTACTTCTATGCATGATCACTTAAATTTATCGAAATAAAAAATCTATCATTGTATAACATACTATGACTAGTATGAAAGCAATTAAGCATGAATCTGATGTGGTAGATGAGGTAGAAAGTGATGAGCATGAAATAGAAGGACACGAATTGTATGCACATGAATCTGTTTTAGATGATACTATTAAGTGTGATGTGCATAAGCATGATAAGAACGACCTTGAGTTAAGTGTGCATGAATCTAAGTTGCATTCATCTTTAGGTTGTTCTCCAAGACCGTTTCCTAATGATCTATCCTCACATTTGCCTTTAAGTCCATACATAGAGCCTCTTAAGACCTTTAGGATTGAACCAAAAGAGACTTGTGTGGAGCAATCTAAAGTTACGGTATTTTTAGATCCTTATAGAAAATGTGTTAAGTATGAAGTTGCCTTTGTTGATCTTTCACCGTTGCCTATAAAGCAATGAGTGAGTGTTATTGTAGGGCCACAAGTTGAGATTGACATGGAAAAGAACGAAAAGATCTGGGAACAAGACTTTGGCAACAAAAAGGAATGAGAAAAGCATTCCAGTAAAAAATCTCGCCTTAGTCAAGAGGAATCTCGCCCAATTCCAAATATTGCTCCATTAAAGTAGTTTATCTCCTCACAAAAGATATCTCCAATGAGATATAAGAATATTGCCCGAGACTCCAAAAACCTCGCCCCAATGCATATGCATCTCGCCCCAATGAGATATCTCGTCCTAGTGTTGCTTTTTATCGACATCATGGTGATATCTTGACCAAGATTTAAAGGAGTCCTATTGTAACGCCAGGAGTTTTATTCTGGTTAGCGAGTTGTTTAGCGGCCTTTCTAAAGGCTCGGTTCAGTCGTTCCGCAAGCACGGAGTGCTGAGTGACGAGATTTTATCCCAATTCTGCGTCGACCTTTCGTTGTCCCTCTTTTCTAGTTTGACTCCTTGCTCTCCCTCTTTTGGGAGACGACCCCTCATTGGCAGGTGACCTTTGTTTTCTCTTGGTGTCTTCTCCCGTGGTGATGCTTCTTCACCTCCTCCTTCTTGTGTGAGATGCTAATTCTGGATATAGAATGGGACAGAGTATTGGAGCTGCAATAGGCATGGTCTACTTATCCTTCCTCCTTCTTCTTCCTTGAGCTCCAATGGTGGAAGCCATGGATCCTAAGTTTTCCCTCCCTTTGGCTTGCATGTGTGTAAATTGAGTATGGATAGTGCTTGATGATGACGTTTGTATGTGGGACATCCATGGTGGAGCAAGGAAGCTAGGAGATCCTCCACACTTCAAAGAACCAATTGAAAAAGAGCTCGGAATCGCCTTTTTGAAGTTCGACCGCACCCGCGGCTGGACAGCGCTGCGGGAACGGCAACTGCACCTGACCCACAAGGGCGTCCAACCTGAGCCGCAGGGGCCGCCTAGTGAGCCGCAAGGGCGGCCACTGTCTCAGCCAGCCCTCCTATGCAGTCTTCTTCTCCTCTTCGCATTTGTGTTTCCTTCTTCCTTGTCCGTGTCGTTGCCCCAATGAGTACCCTCCTTTGAGCTCGTGTTCATAGCCTATTCAAGAATGTATATATATGATAGAAGCATGCCAGGTTTGGACCTAGAGTAGTTGTGAATGCCATGTAGTGGCTTGTGGACCTTAGGTGAGTTGTGAGGTTTTCGGAATGTTTGAAGGTTTGGAGGATGTTTGTTTCTGAGTTGGTTCATGGGATGAGGGTATGGCTGCCTTGTGAGGCTTGTGAGGGTTTTGTTAGATTGTTGGCTAGGATGTGCGTATCCTAGCATAATGTTGTTACCTTTGAGATTGTTGAGACTAGGCATGTTATCCTAGTATGTCTTATGGGTTATGATCTTGCGAGATCATCAGGTTTAGAAGTCTAAGGACTACTAGCTTATGATAGTGGTATTGATTTGCGCATTGTTATGATCAGGCGATGAGTACCTTCCTACGGGAAGCGAGAACGGCTTTAGTCGGGTAAGCGTTGGGACGAGGTCAGTCTCCAAACTTACTTAGCTAGCTTCTTTGTATTAGCATCAATGTGTGATTGGTTGTGAGTGTGTTTATTTATGTTTTATAATAATGAAACAGGAACTAGGACGATCTTGTGTTATATGTATATTGGCTCAAGTGTATGATAACGGGCGATGACTGCTTCTCTAGTCCAAAATGGGGTGATTGGGAGGTGCCTTGCGACTAGTCCAGCGGGTGATGCTGGTTTGCATCAAGTACAAACCCGTTATGATTCTCGTTTCACACCATAAATGGAATTAGTAATGGAATGACGTAATTGGAAAGATAATAAACCGGCTTCTGTGTGTTGGAGCATGATGTGTGTTTATGTTGACTTATGTGTGTGTGTGTGTGTCAATACCATGATTCTAATGCTTTGAATGCTAGCTACCGGTTTTATACCGATATTGTTGTAGTTGCTTTGCAGGTTAGACACGCGGCCGAGAGATCTGAAAGAGTGGGCAGCCGGGGTCCGTACATTGTAGGATGGGTTTAGGAGTGGAGTCTTGTATATAAATTTATATTGTATATTGTATATTTTCGACGTTTGGTCGTTGGAGTTGTTAACTCTGTTGTGGTCTTTCATTTGTATGCTTTTGGGGTTCATATTATTGAATTAAAATGTATTTCAGTTTTGCCTTTATTTGTGTCTTGTTGTAAGGTCCGGTGAAATTGTTGTCAGGCTAAAGGTTGGGATCCATTGTGAGGTCTCCGCCCGTAGCGTCTCGAGTCCCGCTGATTCGAGGTGTTACAATATGGTATCAGATCCCTAGGTTGACAACAATGGCACTCGCAATCTTCTAAAGGCCAAATAGAAGTAAACGGAACCCTCAAGGGTTCCGAGTTTTAAAAACAAATTTCGTTTTCATTATCACGAGCATGGTCAGTTTGGGATAGAATGTACGGACCACCACTCCTTACGCGAATCTTGGCAGCTTAGTTTATTGGATTTTGAGATATATGTAGATATGTAGATATGTATATGAGGATTGTAGTTGAATGATGGACTTGATATATATGTATAGTTATATATGTGGACTATTGTATGTTTTGGACCTTGTATTGTTGTAATGTATTTTCTGGATGTATTATGTTGGTAGTGATGTGGACATAGGACTTATATAGTCATTTATATGTATACCTATGATATATAGTAGCGTATAGATATACGAGAACTTACAATTAAGATGATAGTATGATATCATTGCCCGTGGACGACGTTGTTGGCTTGGGATAGCGTTCATACATGGATGAAGACGCTCACGTATCGAGTTGAGCATTTCGTTTTGGAAACCACCATGACGTTTCTCCGACTCCTTTAAGAGGATGTCAAAGAGGAGGATTAGAGAGGACGTAGGCGAAGGACAAACAAGTGGAAGGAAAACTTGAGATAACTTAAGAGAAGTCGAGATGGAAGCGATGCAAGCAAGAAAGTATCATGGAGAGGTGGAGTGGTTTTGAAGAAACAATGATTGAGCGATGACATAAGCAACTAGACAACAAACTTATGGAGAATTCCAAGTGTCGTGGCGATGAACAGAAGAAGTGGATTAAGTGAATAGGATTACAAAAGTGGCGATCCAATTAAGGCATATTTTCCCTAGACACTCCTAAGCACATGAGTCGAGATGAGAATTATGATCAACAAATGACGAAAGGATTAAGAGACCCGTAAGTTAAGCTTAAGGAGGTACCAGAAGATTGGGTGTCAAGTTTCCTAGGATGCAAGCAGGTTGACTTCTTCGGTCTTGCGAGACTTATGAGAAGAATTGCGAGGTGAGGACTCACGTGGTAAAAATTTCCTTAGTGGAGTGGACCGTTGTCCGTTATGATGATAAGGCTAACAAACGCCAAGAAGAAAGAAGGGTGAGTAGACGTTGATTTCGAGAGGATGAGGAATGCAACAAGAAGCTTTTTGTTATGGAAGGACTTAAGTTACCAACCCAAGAGAAACGTGAACGGACGCTATCTAATGTTAGAAATTTTTGAAAAAGGTGCTCTTGAAAGACATCGGGGAAGAGCGATTAAACATATGAAAATGAGTTATACGACACAACAAGGCCGAGAAGGGTAGAGTTATCTTATGGAAGAAGAAAGAAAGCATGGAACATGGAAAGAGCTAACGGAGTTAAGGTAAGAGTACCCCGAGGATGGTAGCCTTCGTATTCAAGGTAACATGAAGAGTATAGAGGAAAATTAAGTTGATGACCTCGAGGAGGCCAACTATAATTTGACCGATGGAAATCAAGAACGCACATGTGCGGGATTGCCTAGTGATGGGTATGGATAGGGAGAGTAAGCAAGGTTGTGGTAAATATAGCGGATCGGGGACAAAAGTTGGTGTATGCTTGGAGGTTCAATGCCAGTGGTAAGAAGGTGTATCAATTGAGGCGCATTTTTTTTGGTCATATAGTGTTGAGAAGGTTAAAGCAAGTAACCATAACCGACCTTCCAAGGAGGGATTGTAACGAACTTACATGACCTATTATGGTCATGGGATTGACATATGAGAGAACGGCATGGATTTGGACCTTTAAGGTTTGGGCATGGTTAATAGGACTAGTGGATTAAGAGGAAGGTGAGGTGTTGTTGATTTACGCAAATGAGAATGTAAAGAAAGAAGATGCAGGATAGTTCCTTTCTTACGAAACGGATGATATGTTGTCGCGACCAAGAGATGAGTCAAACTTTCTTCTTGACTCACCCGAAAGAGCCATGTGTCTCTGGTGTGAAATCATGGACCGAGATTTTAATAATGTTGTAAGCTTTAAGCTTAAGATGGTAATACTTGAGAATTTACGAGTTGGAAATTCAATGGTTTTGAATAGGGAATTTCTTATGAATTTTCCCACAGGGCATTCTGGTACGGGTTTTGAGGAAAGATACGATTCGAAAAAGTTGTACTTTGATTATCGAGAAATGAATAAGGCTACCAGTAAAGATAATTATATTTGCCCCGTAATGGGCGACTCGCTAGAGAAAGTTGCATGTGGCTACAATGCTTTATAAGATCGACTTGGAATTGAGATGTCATTAAAGTTGAGTGGAGGAAAGAAATGACCGAAGTAAAACAGTGTTTAGAGCCGATATAGTCACTACAAGTGTAGTGAAGCCATTTGAGATCACGAGCGCGATTGATGAGTTGGAGTTTATATAGATGAGTATCCATCGGATTTTTGAATCGGGTTCTAATGAAGTCTCACAATTTGTGGTGTTTCAGGTGGTTCCAAGGTGGACCCTAACCTAAGGATTATAATGACAATTATTGATGCATGAGTTGTACAAGTGAATCGTTACGTTCTTACATTTGACAATGTCTTGTTGTACTCTCGAAATAGAGAGGAACAAGTTTGGCATGGAACGACAATGATACAGGTTATGCAGAATGAGAGGATAAGCAGAGTTATCTAAGCTGGTTAGGACGTCAGAGGTGACTTCCTAAGAGACGTAGTGATATTGAGAGTATCAAGTTGATCCAATGAGAACGAGGTGATAGTTTTGGTAATACCTCCACG
The DNA here is from genome assembly GCA_033239045.1 of Fagopyrum esculentum. Classification (NCBI taxonomy): domain Eukaryota; kingdom Viridiplantae; phylum Streptophyta; class Magnoliopsida; order Caryophyllales; family Polygonaceae; genus Fagopyrum; species Fagopyrum esculentum. The sequence continues at coordinate 57,377,002 of BSUD01000004.1, forward strand.
GTATGCGGAGGAGATATGCATCTTATCAGTTGGTGGGCCATAACCGCCGAGTTGCGGGATGGTTTTCGCACTTTCTTCCTTTTTGGGGAAGTCGATTAGATCATGGGGACCAAGATGTGTCCATGGAGCTTTATTTGAAGCAGAGAAGGTGAGTGACCTCCTTTCCGTTTTCTTTGATAACAACATTGAGTCATGGGGACTGTACGACATTATGGATACATCCAAGCGGGGCTAGGGATAGGTGTGAAGTGACGAGAGAGGTTTTCTCATATGTGTTAGACAATTTTGGGCACTTAAGGAGAATGACTGAGGAAGGATCAAGAGTTAGGCGCTTTAATGCGCACATTTAAGATAATGTTGGTTTTTTGTTATGAGCGACATGTGAGTTGTGTATGGACGATAAGAGTATGATATGTGTATATATTCGCTCTGCAAGGGCTGAATATCCACTAGAGGTGATGATTGGATTTGGTTAAGGACTGCAGTCTTATGATTTTAATATCATCCGGGGGAGGTGAATGTGATCACCAACACCCTTAGTAAGTGGACACTTTGAGAGGAAGCAACAACTTAACTGACAGTTCAGCCTCAGTTTAATAACGTAGATGGTGTTTGAAGAGAACCGAAAAAATTGCAGAATTTGAATGGCTTTGAGAAAGATCCGGGATAGAAGGTCCCGAGGAGAGACCCCATAGTTACCTTTATGGGTTGATGGTTTGTTGAGACGCCAGGAGCATCCATGTGTACTTATGACGGAGAACTGAGAGAGAGCCTTTGGGAGGCTCACACTACCATTATTAGTTAACCTTGGTGCCGGTAAGAGGTATCCGGGTTGGTGATGTTCACATTGGTGAGACGGCCTTAAGGCCGAGGTGGGAAAGTACATAGCCATTATGTGACCCGTCGTCAGGTCAAGTTTCGGCACCATAAGACGGGAAATAAGACTTCATCCCCCGCAAGTTATACAGTGGGAGTGGGAGGATACCTCTATAGAGGTTAGTACCGGTTTGAGGCCATGTAACGGTTGTGACGTGTTTGGGTCATTATGGACCGACTGACGGAGATAATGTATTTTACACCCTATTGGAAAACAGGCCGATGAGTCGGCTAGTTGTGGAATATGCTAAGCGATAGTGAGATTACTTGGGGATACCGAGTATCGTTATCTTGGATTGAGATTAGCGAATTATTTCGGGATTTGTAGCAGCGGGATCGTGCCGCTTAGGGGACCACTTGTCCTTCATTATAGTTATATCCTCGAATAGTTGGTCAATTGTAGAGGACTTTTGTGATCTTGGACGCCGTATAGAGAGCATGTTTACGAGGTAGGGGGTAAGGGTAGACATGATACCCTCCCTTTGATCAAGCTTTCGTATTGTGATAGTTGAGATGTGTTGTTTGTGATGGCCCTTTGGGAGGCATTTTATGGACGGAAGTATAGTACACCGTGGTGTTGGGATTTGGATAGTGTATATAGGGATAGCCTGAGCAAATACAGGACGACCGCGCTCGAGTAGTGGCGGTCCAAAGGCGGTGCTAATCGAGTTGAGTTGCCGGAGGGCGTATATATAGATGAGAGGCGCAGACCTCTAGAGTTCAGTTATGGAGTAGGTCAGGTTGAGTCGAGAGTTTCACAACCGCGAGGCGTTAGATGTTTGGCATTTAAGGAAAGTTGAGTTTTTTTTTACGGACCTTTTTGAGAGATGAGAACAAGTAGGATGTGATTTACAGATTGGCGTTACCACCAAGTGTAACACTCTGATTCCACGGGACTCGGGGCGCTACGGGCGAGACCTCACAATGGGTCCCGACCCTTATCCTGACAACAATTCCACCGGATCTTTCCAACATGGCACAAATAAAGGCAAAATCAAAATCGTTTTAATGCAATGCAAACAATTTGAAAAGAAAGATACAACTTGGAAACTCAAACGAATCCTCAAAACCACAACTCCAAAATGATATCCGAAACGTACTACATAAACCACAAACTAACAAGACAAAGACATAACCCCAAAAACGTCCCCGTCCTATAAGGTACAGAGACACCGGTTGTCCACTCCTCCACCTTACTCGGCGGTGTCCCTACCTTGCAAGGCATCTACACAATCAGTTTAAAACCGTTAGATAATATTTAAGGCATTAGAAACAAGGTGATGACACAAACACACGTAAGTAAACAAAATACACAACATGATCAAAGCACTCAAGTCCGGTTCGTTATCTTTATATTTATCAAGTCATATCCCGTTACTAATTCAACTTCCATTTGTGACACGAGAATCACCGCATGATCTCGCCTCGGTCCCTACTCACCGTCAAGGAATGACACTGATGCATCTGGCCGTCTACCTGCCCGAGCTAGTCGCCGAGAATCCCCCAGCTCTCCGCAAGAGCTAGGTAGTGTTGTCACCCCGTTATCATACACTTGGGCCAATAATATAATATAAGATCGTCCTATTTCCGGTTTCATGGTTGTTATAATATAAACAATAAATACACACCACCAACACACATCGCAACTAATACGAAGAATACAAGCTAAGTAACTCCGAAGACTTACCTCGTCTCCACACTCAACTCACAACACTCTCGCTTTCCTTGGGAAGAAGCCCACAACCTGCTCACATGAAGATATATGTCAACAACCCACTCACACAAGAAGTCTTAGACTTCTATACAAATGATCTACGCAATATCATTTGACTCACAACTCTGGGACCACATCCTAGAATTCCTACACTCACTTCTCACTCAACGCATGAGGAGATCTACCAATAACCCACTCTCTCAACACATGATAGAACTCATAACAGCTTATAACCTCACATGAACTTAAGCCACAATCAAGGAAGGACAATCTAGCCTAGAAGGTCCAACATGCTCAACCAACTCGAAGCCATCAACTACATCGAGCCATAAGGGCTCCTAGGTTCTCAACCACTAGGTGGCAATCTCAAGCTACCTGTTCGCCTCAAAGTGTGCATGCAAATAAGTTTTTATTATAAAAATTAAATCAAAGAAAGCGAACCCGCAGTGTACGGATCGGCGTAGTAGAGCAAGAATTCCAGAGTATCGAACTCAAGGATTTGGGGGATCAAATTCAGTTCACTAATTATCGAGCAAATAAAGTATAGAAGCTTTGCAAATATTGGGAAAATAGCAATCCTAAAGATCCAGGTATTCAATTGTGGCAATCGATTCAAGATATTCTATAGATATAAGGACAGAGTTGAGGTTGCAAAGGTATAACTAAAGTAAGGTAATGTACGGTGAAGTTCCAAAACCTTATATGTCTAACCGAAAGACTCTCTCTATAAAGGTTGTTGAGGCTGCATTATAGAAAGGATCTAAGGACAAGAATTACTCTCAAATACCCATGCCCAATCCCAAGGAATCAAAGATAAACTAAAACGGTTAAGGTTGTGACACTCGAAACCGAAATAGAGGATGTTGAGTCTCGCTACTACCTAGTAAAGGCAAGCCAAGGCTAGGTTAAAGCAAATCTTTAACTTTGGATCAAAGTAAAAGCAAAGGACGTACGACAGAGGAAACCACGGCTGGATCTTGAAGAACCACGGCCGTGGAACTCAAGAACAAGCCGTGGAAAAGGTCGACGACGAGATTTCTCACAACTCTCAGGGTCCAATCTGTTTAAGTTCAATCTATCATTATCTAAGCCAAAACTATCAACCCTTGACCTTAGAATCTCTTAAGGATTTTAGCCAACAATCATAGTCATCAAATCAACAATCAAATTAAGAAGAGAATAAAAAGAAATGAAACTTAGAAAACTCAATAATGTCAAATATATCAATCCTCAAAATATCAAAATAACAAATCCGTTCTTGTGTTCAAAGTATGTAGAATCAAAGGATAGAAAAACCTCACAAAATCTCTAGGGACAAATGAAGAACGAGATGTCAATCCGCCTTCAAGATGAAAACTCTAAGATCTTCCAACTCCAAATACTCAATCTGAAAATGCGCCCTTCTCGGAATCCTCCCTATACGCAATAAGATCTTCCTAAGCAATGCCGTCAAAAAGCACTGGATGCAAGCCGTTCTCAACTTCTCCCTAACGTCGGGGCTCCCAGTCCTTTGGAGAATTTGACTCCCTTTTAATGTTGAAGGCTCTCGAATATTTGTAGGGATAAATCTAGGTTTAAAGACAAAACACTAAATATTTGGGCTGAAAATAAGTTGAGCCCGCTGGTATCAGAAAATAGTCAGGGCCGTGTCAGACGGTATCAGAAAATAGTTGGCGCGTCAGACGGTATCAGAAAATACTTTGGCGTGTCAGACGGTATCAGAAGATACTTTGGCGCGCTAACTTCCTTTTATGCTCTTTTTTTTGTCCCTCTTTTAAGGCTTGGTCCATAAATGTGCCATTTCTGCTCCATAATTCACCTACAAATGCAATAAAACTCTGTGTAGACCTCTATTATCACAGAGTAGGTGAATATAACCATAAATGTCATGAATATATGTCTATGCATGCAAAATAAAGGGAAAATATATATAAATACTTGCCTAAAAATAGATCATAATTCATGTCATCAGTACCCTAGGCCATCCTAGGCATGATACTAGAGCATGATATAACTACAAAGCTAAGGAAGGAACGAAGAGGAAGGGAGAAGGAAGCCTACTAGTGAAGAAAACGCAACCGCGGAACAAGCTGGCGCCCCCTGTGTGACCCTGCCACCGCCCCCACGGGTCCCTGGTGCCGCCCCTGTGGCTCCCAGGAGTCCTGGAGCCGTCCCCTGCGGTGGCCTGGATGCACCCCCTCGGCTGTGATGATCCGCCCCCACGGTTGAACAGAAGAGGGTCATCTTCGACTGTGGATCCTTGGCTCTAATGTCCTCCTCTCCTTGTTGGGCCTTCTCCAAACCCAACCACTACTCTTAGGATCCTCTTTTCAACCTAATCGAGCTATGAACAAGCACATGCAAAGGATTTGATGAACAAGCTTATCTCAAGCTTCATCAATGGCTATGGATGGAAGAGGGAAAAAGAAAGGGTAAACAACAAGGATGAAGAAGGAAGGAAGGGAAAGAAGCTTACCACACTGGATCTGATCCTCTTCTTCTGCAGTCCACACATGCAAGAGCTCCAAAGATGGAAGAGGGAAACGAGAGAAAAGAGAGGAAAAGGGAGAAATGAAGAGCGTGAAATCGAAGCCAAAGGAAAAGAGGGAATCTTTGGCTACAAAAGGTGGGAGGGAACCAAGGGGTCAGCTGACCTCTTGTTCCCCTAGGCACAAGCAACGAGGGGTCCAAGCATAAGAGGGAGACCAAGGGGTCAGAACGGAATAAAAACTCGTTACTCAGCATCCCATGCCTGCGGGAAAAACTGAGTCGCGTCTACGGAAATGTTAAAACCCGCTCACCATCCGGAATAAAATTTCCAGATGTTACACCAAGAGTGGAGGGTGTTTACCCGATGTTTCTTATGTCACTGGAGGGAGTACATGTATAACTCGAGTTATGATGTAGTGGTGTTGACCTAGTAGTAGCCGAGGAGCCGATGAGGCTACCGAGAGGACATGGGATATTATCTTTGGTTGAGTTTTACGATGAGCTAGTTACATCGATATTGGTGATGGGTTAGATTTGATACGCTTGCACGAGTTTATGTGTTTTGTGACCCGAGACGGAATGTGTTGTGGGGTTGGTTAGATCTTGTCTTGGTATGCGATATGCGATCCATGTGAGTTTGTGTGTAGGCCTTGCGAGGTCTTGACGTGGTTATACGTGTGTGTTTGGTTATCGAGTAGAGAGTTGACATATTTACGTCTTATGAGCAGTTACCGAGGTAGTTTTTCCGGAGAGTTCCGCGATATCAAGTTTTGGGATGAAACTTGTTTTTAGGGGGATCTGATGTAACGCCCAGAATTTTTTTCCGGTTAGCAAGTTGTTTAGCGGCCTTTCCGTAGGCTCGGTTAAGTCGTTCCGTAGGCACGGAGTACTGAGTGACGGGATTTTATCCCATTTCCGCTCCGACCTTTCGTTTCTCCTCTTTTCTGCATTGGCTCCTCGCTCTCCCTCTTTTTGGAGATGACCCCTCGTTGGCATGTGACCTTTTTTTTTCCCTTGGGTGCAACCCACTCTCTTTCCTCATTTTCTCATTCTCACGTGATTCTCTCTCCTTCTCTTTTTCCTTCTCTTCTCTTTGTGTCTTCTCCCATGGTGGTGCTTCTTCACCTCCTCCTTGTGTGAGCTTCTCATTCTGCATATAGAATGGGACAGAGGATTTGAGCTGCAGTAGGTATGGTCTACTTCTCCTTCTTCCTCCTTCTTCATCCTTGAGTTCCAATGGTGGAAGCCTTGGATCCTAAGTTTTCCCTCCCTTTGGCTTGCATGTGTGTAGATCGAGTATGGACAGTGTTTGATGATAATGTTTGTATGTGGGACATCCATGGTGGAGCAAGGAAGCTAGGAGATCCTCCACACTTCAAAGAAATAGTCGAAAAAGAGCTTGGAATTGCCTTTTTGGAGTTCGACCGCACCCGCGGCTGGACAGCGCCACGGGGGCGGCCATCCTGAGCCGCAGGGGCGGCTCAGTGAGCCACATTGGCGGCCACTAGCTCATCCAGCCCTCCCGTACGGTCTTCTTCTCCTCTTCGAAGTTGTGCTTCCTTCTTCCGTGCCCGTGTCGTTGCCCCAATGTGTACCCTCCTTTGAGCTCGTGTTCATAGCCTATCCAAGAGTATATATATGATAGAAGCATGCTAGGTTTGGGCCTAGGGTAGTTGTGAATGCCATGTAGTGGCTTATGGACCTTAGGTGAGTTGTGAGATTTTCTGAATGTTTGAAGGTTTGATGGATGTATGTTTCCGAGTTGGTTCATGGGATGAGGGTACGGCTGCCTTGTGAGGCTTGTGAGGGTTTAGTTAGTGAGTATATGGTTGTGAGATTGTGGGCTAGGATGTACGTATCCTAACATACTGTTGTAACCTTTGAGATTGTAGAGACTAGGCACGTTATCCTAGTATGTGTTATGGGTTATGATCTTGCGAGATCATCAGGTCTAGAAGTCTAAGGACTTCTAGCTTATGAGAGAGGTATTAATTAGCGTTGGGACGAGGTCAGTCTCCGGACTTACTTAGCAACTTCTTTGTATTAGCATCGATGTGTGATTGGCTGTGAGTATGTTTATTTATGTTTTATAATAACGAATCCGGAACTAGGACCACCTTGTATTATATGTATATTGGCCCAAGTGTGTGATAGTGGGCAGTGACCGCTTGTCTAGTCCAAAATGGAGTGACTGGGAGGTGCCTTGCGACCAATCCAGCGGATGATGCTGATTCGCATCAAGTACAAACCCGTATGGTGAAAGGGGACAAGGGTGAGATCCTTATGAATCTCGTGTCACACCATAAATGGAATTAGTAATGGAATGACGTAATTGGAAAGATAATAAACCGGCTTGTGTGTGTTTGAGCATGATGTGTGTTTATGTTGACTTATGTGTGTGTGTGTGTGTGCCAATACCATATTTCTAATGCTTCTAATGCTAGCTAACGGTTTTATACCGATATTGTTGTAATTGCCCTGCAAGTTAGGGACGCATCCGAGAGATCCGGAAGAGTGGGTAGCCGGGGTCCCTACATTGTAGGATGGGTTTGGGCGTGCAGTCTTGTATATAATTATACTGTGTATTGTATGTTTTCGACGCTTGGTCGTTGGAGTTTGATAGCATGTATTATAGTCTATATTTTGGGGCTGGTTTAGACGTTTTATCTTCAATAATTTGCATGTATGGATGTATATTCTTTGATTATATTGTTGTTTTGTCTACCTTTGCGTGAATCGAGGTCTACACCTAAATTCTGGAGCTTAAGGAAGATCTCAGGAAGCATGAAAATGATTAAGAAGATTAACTTTAGACCAGATTCGAAAGATTTCACATTCAGTTGAGATTCACCTCGGTCAGCTACAGTACCACCTTGACCGAGGTGATCTTGAGGAGCGTCCCGACCGAGGCGAGCACCTTGTCGCCGGCGAGATCTTTATTTTTGGTTGAGATCTTTTATTTTTGGAAAGAGGATATCTTATACTTTTTGCTGGATTTTTGGAAGGAAGATATTATTTTTGGCTGATTTATTTTAAGAGATAGCGATATATTTTATAGGAACTTATCTGTTTAAGATATTATTATCTTTGGATGATAATTCTCCTATATAAAGGGTTGAATTATCTACGGATCACCCATCTTCGGAACAAGAATTTTCTGAAGGATTTTTGGAGTTTTTGAAGGCATGTTCGAAGGAAGAGTTGAAGGTTGAAGTTCAAGGAAGGAAGGAATCATAGTTGGAGTTGGCTTTTGAAGGAGTTTGTAAGATTTTCTTAGATTTCTTTTGGTTTGTTGTCTTTGCTTACTTGTGATTGAGGAACGCTTGTTTCTTGATTATTTGATTCAGTTATTGAGACTTTTTTCTTAAGGTTTTCTTGTTCGACTATTGATTCCTTTTCCATTAATTTGATTATTGTTATCATGATGATTGTTGGCTAAGTTTCTTATGCGATTCTAGGGTGATTGGCTGAAAGTTGTGGGAAAGACGATGATAGAATGATCTTAATCCCAGCAGGACCCAGAAAGCTCGATTCTTTACCTTAACCCTATAACACCTTGATCAGTCGTTGAACATCTTGGCCGGGGTAGAATCTGACTGAACGAGGTGAACCTTTCCTGAACCTTATTTGAGTTAAGAGTTTAAAGTTTGCAAAATCGTATCCCTATTACACCTTTTCTGGTTCAACACAAGCCTAGTATGAGACTTATCGGGTGATTCCTTTGTTTGTTTACCTAAGATCATGAGTGTAGGTAATAAAGGTTTATCCTTTATTGGGATTTGAGTGTGCATTCATCCCATCCTTGTGAGTTAGCCTGAGACTTATCCGGTTGTTCGCCCCTAAAGGTGTGTGCAAATAAGCTTTAAATTTATAAAACTAGAATCAAGCAGCGAACCCGCAGTGTACGGATCGACGTAGTTAAGCAAGAATTCCAGAGTATCGAACACAGGGATTTGGGTGGGAACAAATTCAATTGCAGATTATCAAGCGAGTAAGTATGAGAGGTTTTGCAATTATTGGGAAAACAACAATCCTAAAGATCCAAGCATCCAGCTGTGGCAATCGATTCAAGATTTATTATTGATATAAAGACAGAGTTGAGATATGCAAAGGTACGCTAATGTAAGGTAATCGTACGGTGAAGTTCCAAAAACCTTATATGACTCACTTACAAGGCACTCTCTATACAGGTTGTTGAGGCTCAATATAGAAAGATTTTAAAGGTGAGAGTTAATATCAAATACCCAAACTTGTAATCCAAGGATCAAGACTAACTTAACCGATTACGGTTGTGACACTCACAATCTAGGTAGAGGTTGTTGAGGCTTCACTACCACCTAGAAAAGACAATTCTAAACTAAGTTAAAGCAAATCTTTAACTTTGGATTAAAGTAAAAGCAGGTTCGTAAACTTAAGGGAAATTACGGTTGGATCTTGAGATTCCACGGTCGTGGAACTCAACAACAACCCGTAATTTAGGGTTCGTCGACGATTCTCTCAAACTCTCAGGGTCTAATCTGTTTACGATCGATCTATCATCATCTAAGCCACAACTATCAACCCTTCACCTTAGAATTGTTAAGGGTTTTTAGCCAATAACAGTCATGTTGATATCAATTCAAGAATTAAAAGATAGAAAGATGAAAACTTCCGAAAACTTTCAATAAACTTCAACCCAATCTCAAAGTCACAATCAAGAACAAGTATCGTCTCAAAATTCAGAATAAAGCAAACAATCACAATCTTAGGAAAGAGAGAAGAACAGGATGTCAATCCGTCTTCTAAATCAAACCTAAACAAGAAGAGTAATCTTCTTGCAACAATCTTCCAATAACTTCGATCTTCCGCCAATCCGAAGATCTCAACAGCAATCTCCACCAAAAGTGCGAGATTAGGGCAAATCCCAACACGAACTTCGATCTCCAATGAGATGTAAAAATCCTCTAAGCGAGGGTTGCCAAAATCCTTTAAACGGCGATCGTCCTCCTAAGCGAAGATGACGGAATCTTACTTCGTCCGTCTTTTTATAGGGCAAGATAAAATATCGGCCCGGCCCAATCTTCAAAAGATCGTGGCTTCAAAATGTGGCGAAAAAGATTGCCAAGATCACGGTCGTGGAAGTTTCCACGACCGTAATTTAGAGCGTGGAATGGGTCACGGTTTGCACCATATGTTCCACGACCGTAATAGTTACTGGAATGCATCACGCCTTTCTTTGCAAGGTTCCACGGCCGTGGAACTGAACATGGTTTGTAATACGGCCGTATTTTAGAGCGTGGTTTAGGGCAAAAACGTGATTCTTCCCTAGCCTCGTGCATTCCTCAAGTTGAACTCCAATTTGCTCCTAAGAATGCCCTCAATCAATGGACATACTCAATCAACTCTTCTTTGCTTGATTTCGTTCGGAAATAACTCTTAATCACCTATAATCAACATAAAGCTAGTGTAGACATCCATATCGACAATATAGGTAATACTAGCTCACATATGCAACAATGCTCAATCAAAGACTATCAATATGAATCAAATACGTTTAGAAAACGTGCCTAAAGTATCACAATATTTCATGCTAACACCGGTAAAGGTTAATTCTATTCCCTTGGGTGGTGTGTTGGCTTGAGATTATAGTTCCTTTCCTTAGTACCTTGAGACTTACCCGGTAATAGGAGCTTTGGTTTGGGATAGTGAGTAGTGAGACTTACCCGATAATCTATTCCCACCTTAGATCACCTTCCCTTTGCAAACCTCAGATTTGTCCGCATTATCCTTTGAGATCTTGAGTCGGAACCACAACTGGATGCTTAAATCCCTAGAATCCGCATTCCCTTTATCCGTCTTTATATCATCTTTGTTTGCTTTAATTTGTGGTCATTAGCATATTTGACAACCTGATTTCGTGCTTTGTTTCACCATAGTCCCTATGTTCGACCCCTGAAATTCTTGCTTTTATTACAATTGATCAGTACACTGCGGGTTCGCATATTGTTCAAATTCTTGTTTCACCATAGTCCCTATGTTCGGAAATGACTCTTAATCACCTATAATCAACATAAAGCTAGTGTAGACATCCATATCGACAATATAGGTAATACTAGCTCACATATGCAACAATGCTCAATCAAAGACTATCAATATGAATCAAATACGTTTAGAAAACGTGCCTAAAGTATCACAATATTTCATGCTAACAAATAACCCCATACTTGCAACTTGCTTGTCCCTAAGCAAGGTCTTTCAAAAGCCTTTAAAACAAGAGTTAGGATGAAATATGTGTACCTTCTTTTGGATGAATGTGCCTTCTAAAGAATAGATCATTCTCAAACCTAGCTTCAATCGTTTATCAAACTTTCATACACTTAATTAAAGAGTAAAAAGTAAAGAAACTCATGAATTAATCAAACTTCTAAACAAGCATCATAACCTTTAAACATTATCAAAATCAATCATAAGAAACTTCAATTTAGATCACCAAGTCATATAACATTCTTTTGATCTTAAGGACTTTCAAAGAAAAGGTCTAGAATGTGGAAGGGAAGGAAACCTTTAGGGAATGTGGTGTTGAATCCGGGAAATTAGGCAACTACTTCTTCTTCTTTTACGGTTTCCGCACACTTTCACTTTAGAGCTTCGCTCTCTTCTCTTCATTTTTTCGACTTTACTTTTGGAGTTATGGATAGAGGTGCACAAAAACCGAAGCCTAGGAGATTGGCGTTTCTCAATTTTCATGAGATGCCTCAAACCCTTAGCGCACATACCATAATCCGCTAGGAATATCGCTCAATTTGACTTTGGCAAGACACAAACACCCGGCTATGTGAATGGTGCCGAGTTACTCATCGTCATGATTGACTTCCCCAAACCTACAACTTCTTTCTATTCTTTTGATTGCAAATAATTGCTCTCATGGCCCTCCCACATCAAACATGCCTTTTCATTCACTTCTCCAAAATTTCCCGGATAGGTAAGGAGGTTAATATTTCAATGAGGAGTTAAATGATCAAAGGAAGAAGAAAGAAAAATCGAATTACCTTAATCATCTCAACAAGAAGTATAAGAACTCATAGTGCGATTTCAACTTCAATTTCTCAACACGATTTAGGTAACATTCATCACATTATGAAACTTGCAAAAGAGGTATAATTCATTCATTCAAATTCTTTTCAATTCATAATTCTTTTAAGCATGCAATTGTCATCAAACTCAATTCACAAGTAGTGATTATCATAGAAATCATCTCAATTCATTAGAAGCACAAAATTTTTCAAAATTTTTCAATTTTTATGGGTTTTTCAAGTTATTTTTCATGCAATGCAATAATGAAACGTGCAACACATAATGAACATGCAATGATACTCTCGAATGAAAGCAAACATAGTGAGTAGAGTTATTACAAACTTTTAGTACATCCCACCCCATACTTAGGACGAACATTGTCCCTAATGTTCAAAATAAAGAAAGAAAAGAAAAAGAAACTCACAAGGTGGCGGTGGAATGTCTAAAGCGAACGGTCATGCATCAAATCACTGCGGCGCTGGCGGAGGCGGGAATGGAGAGAAGCTCGGATCATAGAACCGCCCAAACTGCTGGCGGTAGACATCCCTCATCATGTGGTCAAGGTCGTCTAGGCGTCCGTCTCTAGCATCGGCTCGGATATCCAACGCTCCTACTCTCTCTGAAAGTCCGGTAGCCCAATCCGGCATCTGCTCGTACCATCCCGGGGCCTGACTGTACCATGTTGGGGCGTCGGATGGTGCTGGTGCTGGTGGTGGTGCTGCTGGCTGCTCTGTGGACCAAGGAGGAGGAACGCCATACCATGTGGGAGGTGTGGTCATCCACGTAGGCCTCTCACTCATGCTAGCGCGGCGAGAAGACGAGCCTAAGGCTCTAGCTTGACGTGGAGAGCGTCTAGGTACATCTGGGGCCGCCTCCGGCTGATCCGGAAACGTGCCAAACTCCTGCTCCGCTCCTCCTCCACTCTCAAATTGATCTCCCATATCCTCCTCCTCGACAACCGGTGGTGGGACATAAGGGGGAGCTACTATCCTGTTCGCATGCATAGTAGCGAACGTCTCCTTCCAATTATGGCGTCCCGCCATAATGGAGTACTCTGGCAGCCACTCTATACCCCTGCCCGTCCTACTCTCCCAAGGCATGCCCGCATAAGGCGGACCTCTATGTGTGGGGAAAATGAGACCCCTAACCATGAAAGCATGTAGCCCTAAAGGAACGGCCGGTATGCGGGTCCAAGCAGAAAAATCAACACCAAAGCTCCTAGCAATGTGGTTAACTATCCCATCATATCCGATGTTTTCCTTCTTCTTGTTCTTGAGCTTGCTCATCGTAGCAGCCAAGAGAGTAGCACAATCTGCACGGCGTCCATAAAGCATGGAGTAAAGCAAGAATAGCTCATCCGTCTTGATCTTTTGGGGCGTCTCCGTCCTAGGAAAGAGACACTCCAAAAGAACACGGTGAGCTATCTTCAAGGCTAGATGGTACATCAATCTAGCCTTGGTATCAGCGGGTTGCCAACGGTCCTCGTCGGTGTAAATCATTGCAACCTCCTTCCAAAAGTCCTTGGGGTAAACACCACTCGGAAATCGACCATTAAAGGTCTCATGGAACCCGAAAATGGTCCCAAACTCACGGATACTCAAATGGTAGTCTCTCTCCATGAGGCGGAAAGAGACGGTCCTATCTACGTGGCTGTGCTCAAAGGATGTCACAACCTCCCGTGTAATCTCCTCATATGCGTCTTCTCGGATAGCCGAGAAGACAACTAATCCGGCTCTATCCAAGAGCCAAGTAAGGTCCTCCACAATGTTGAGAGGAGCTAGATCCTCCAACAACAAATATCTAGGGCCAATCACTGCCCTCTCTTTGATCCTATCAAGTGCATCAAGATGATCTTCGTGTATGGTCGGGATTCTAGGGTGAGGGGGTGAAGATGGAGGTGAAGGTGAGGATGGAGGTGAAGGGGAAGAGGGTGGTGGTGCCCTAGAGGATGAGGAGGAGGAGGGATTACCCTTCCTCTTCTTATTCTGACCACTCTTCTTTTCTTTTATCCTTCCCGAAACTCTTCTCACAAAATCCATTCTGCTCAAAATTACGGTCTGTTCTTCAAAAAACCACGGCCGTAATTTACCCAAAGACCGTGATTCGTCTCAGAAAATCACAAATCTCAGCAAATCAGCAATCAATCTCCACAACAGGCAGTCCTAGTCTAATTTCTTCCAGTCTCAATCAGTTCTTCCTAAAAATCTCTAACAAAAACGAACCAAATTGGCAAGAATCAAGATGAGAGAAAAAACCTATTTTTCGGATTAAAAAATCCGAATTGTGCGTTCGTTGATGAATTTCCGCTCGATTCGTCGCTTGGATCTTGTTTGTGGTTGAATTTGTTGCAGTTTAGGAAGAAGAATCGTTGAAAACGATTAGGAAACGAAGATTTGAGAGAGGGTCGTGGGTTTTCGGCACTTAGGTCGTGGAAAGAGGGGTTTTGGGTGGTTTTTGTGAAGAATGTGGCTTATATAGTCACAGGCAAAATTTTTGAAAATCACGGTCTGTCGGGGTGTTCCACGGCCGTGGAAGTGTACGGAACCATGGTTTTGGTGATTTTTCAAAGGCTTTTGGAAATTACGGGCACTGTAGCTATGACGACCGTAATTTAGACCGTGGAACCCTCTGTAAAGCTCCAAAGTCCAAATTTCGTCACTTTTCTTCGACATTATTCTTCCCTTTTCCTTTTCCATCGATCCTACAACCAAAAACACGAACATACCGGAAGAAATCGAAGGCAAAAACAAAGCAAAAACGTCTATTCTAAGCTAAACTATGAATCGAAAACAAAAACGAAAATGTAATACCTTGGGTTGCCTCCCAAGAAGCGCTTTGTTTAAGGTCCGTAGCTAGACCACTCTCGCACTTATTCGAGTGCGGTAGGCGCGAACTCTTCAGCTTGGAGTTCTGGCGTGTACTTCTTTAGTCGTTGGCCGTTCACCTTAAAACTTCCGCTCGCTTCACCCCATACTTCAACTGCACCATGGGGGAAAATACGCTTAATTAGAAAAGGTCCGGTCCAACGGGATTTAAGCTTACCTGGAAAGAGGCGAAGTCTTGAATTGAAGAGGAGAACTTGATCTCCTTCTTTGAAGTCCTTTGGAATGATATGCTTATCATGCCAACGCTTTGCTCTCTCCTTGTAGATCTTAGCGTTTTCATAGGCGTTCAAGCGGAGTTCATCCAACTTATTGATGTCTAGGAGACGCTTCTCTCCCGCTTCCTTCATGCCGAAATTCAGCCACTTGATAGCCCAAAACGCTTTGTGCACCAACTCTACCGGCAAGTGACAAGACTTCCCATACACAAGGTTGTATGGTGTGGTTCCTATAGGAGTCTTGTACGCAGTCCGGTATGCCCATAATGCATCGTCAAGCTTCAAGGACCAATCCTTCCTAGTCCTTGAAACCGTCTTCTCTAGAATTCCTTTGATCTCCCTATTTGAGATCTCAACTTGTCCACTTGTTTGTGGATGGTAAGGGGTAGCGACCTTGTGAGTAACCCCATACTTAGCTAGAAGAGCTTTAAAGCGACGGGCTATGAAGTGAGAACCTCCATCACTAATGATCGTCCTTGGCATCCCAAATTGCGGGAAGATGGTCTTGTTGAAGAACTTAACCACCACCATGGCATCATTTGTGGGAGAGGCAATTGCTTCCACCCATCTAGAAATGTAGTCTACCGCCAATAGTATGTATTGGTTTCCACAAGAAGATGGGAATGGTCCCATGAAATCAACTCCCCAAACGTCGAAAATCTCCACCTCTTGGATGTTGTTGAGGGGCATCTCATTCCTTCTAGAAATATTGCCTGTTCTTTGACAAGCATCGCAGCAAGAAACAAAGGATTGCACATCTCTAAATAAAGTAGGCCAAAAGAATCCAGATTGCAATACCTTTGAGCTAGTCTTGTTCGAACTAGCGTGTCCTCCACAAGGTAGTGAATGACAATGGCGGATGACACTTTGTATCTCATCTTCCGGCACACATCGCCGAATGATGCCATCCGGACCTCTCTTAAAGAGGAGAGGCTCGTTCCAATAGTATTCCCGGACGTCCTTAAAGAACTTCTTCCTTTGTGCGTAGGATAGTCCGGGCGGTATCTCCTGGCAAACCAAATAGTTAACAAAATCAGCAAACCATGGTTCGTTACCTTTGGAGATCACGTTGATGCACTCCTCTATGATGTGTAGGTGTTCGTCCGGAAAGGAGTCATCAATGGGTAGATGGTCGTCCTCTAGATGTGTTAGACGACTCAAATGATCCGCAACAGAATTTTCTGAACCTTTCTTGTCGCGGATCTCAAGATCGAATTCTTGTAGGAGAAGAATTCATCTAATTAGCCTTGGCTTCACATCTTTCTTCGCAAG
Organism: Fagopyrum esculentum; assembly: GCA_033239045.1. Lineage (NCBI taxonomy): Eukaryota > Viridiplantae > Streptophyta > Magnoliopsida > Caryophyllales > Polygonaceae > Fagopyrum > Fagopyrum esculentum. Next base: position 57,393,507 of record BSUD01000004.1, read on the forward strand.
GAGGTACCGGATCGCAGCATGATCCGTGTAGACAATCACCTTTGCACCTACAAGATAAGAGCAAAACTTGTCAATAGCATAGACAATGGCTAAGAACTCTTTTTCGGTAGTGGCGTAGTTGAGCTGCGCTTCATCTAGCGTCTTGCTAGCATAGTATATGGCGTGGGTTCGCCCTTCCTTTCGTTGTCCAAGAACAGCTCCAATTGCTACGTCACTAGCATCGCACATAATCTCAAAGGGAAGAGTCCAATCCGGAGGTTGGATAATGGGTGCTGAAATTAGAGCTTGCCGAATGGTGTTAAACGCATCCAAAAATTCCTGTGAAAACTCAAAAACCGCATCCTTCATCAATAGATTAGTGAGAGGTTTTGAAATCTTAGAAAAGTCCTTAACGAAACGTCTATAAAATCCAGCATGTCCTAGGAAACTTCTTATCCCTTTCACCGAAATTGGGGGAGGAAGTTTCTCTATGGTCTCTATCTTAGCCTTGTCTACCTCTATCCCTCTACTAGAGACTAAGTGACCTAATACGATTCCTTCCTTAACCATAAATTGACACTTTTCCCAATTAAGAACTAGGTTAGTGTCTTCACATCTTTGCAAAACAAGAGAAAGGTTAGAAAGGCAATCGTTAAAAGAGGAACCGTATACGGAGAAGTCGTCCATGAAGACTTCCATGATTTCCTCTACGTATTCGGAGAAGATGGCCATCATGCACCGTTGAAAGGTGGCTGGGGCGTTGCAAAGCCCAAACGGCATTCTCCTATAAGCAAACGTACCCCACGGGCACGTGAATGTGGTCTTCTCCTGATCGTCCGGATGTATCGGAATCTGAAAGAAACCACTATAGCCGTCAAGGTAGCAAAAATGCGAATGTTGTGCTAGCCTTTCAAGCATTTGATCAATGAATGGCAATGGAAAATGATCCTTCCGCGTTGCGTTATTGAGCTTGCGGTAGTCTATGCACATCCGCCATCCAGTCACGGTTCGGGTAGGAGTGAGTTCGTTGTTCTTGTTGGTGATGACCGTCATTCCTCCCTTCTTCGGAACTACTTGAACTGGACACACCCACTTACTATCAGAGATAGGATAGATGATACCTGCATCAAGAAGTTTAAGAATTTCCTTCTTGACAACCTCCTTCATGGTCGGATTCAACCGCCTTTGAGGTTGTCTTGAAGTTCTAAAGTCCTCCTCCATTAGTATCTTATGCATGCATAGGGAGGGTTTAATTCCTACTAAGTCCTCAATAGTATAGCCTATGGCTTTCCTATGTTTCCTAAGGACAATCATGAGCTGTTCATGTTCATCAATGCTTAGTTCGGAACTAACGATAACCGGAAAGGTAGAATTAGATCCTAGAAAAGCGTACCTTAGATGAGTAGGAAGTGGTTTGAGTTCCATTGCTTTCGGAGCTTCCAACGATCCTTGAGAAGCATCCGATGTCTCCTTAGAAGTTTCTAAGGGTGTTGAGTGTGCTGGAGAAGAATCAGAAGAAGTTGAAGAAATGTCTCGATCACTCTCTTCCACGACCAAAATTACGGGTGGATCTTGTTCTCCACGGCCGTGGTTTAGGGCGTTGAAGGGAAATACGGTTGTCACATCTTCTCCACGACCGTATAATTCCCTGGAGTGGAGGACGTTTTTGGTTGTGAAATCCACGGTCGTGGAATACAGGGTATGACCGTGGATTCTAACGTTTTCAGCCTCATCGTGAAGTTTCTCAAACTCCTCTTCATGCATTTCTTCTTGTGCTTCCAAGGCTTCAATTTCCTCTTTGCACTCTTCCTCTTCCCCTACATCTGTTAGACTCATAATGATAACTTTTTGTAAAGGATCGTTAAAGAGAATCGCACTTACCTCCTCGCTATATAGACCTTCTTCATCTTGGACATCGTAAATATCCTCATCGAAGATTGGCTCCTTAACTAGGGTGGAAAGAACGAACTCTACTTTCTCTTCTCCTATATCAAAAGCGAGTCTCCCATTCTTGCAATCAACTATGCAGCCGGAAGTTGCAAGAAACAGTCTTCCGAGTATGATCGGGACCGGACTATCTGCAGGAATGTCAAGCACGACAAAATCAATGGGAACAAAGAATTTACCTAGCTTGACCGGGACGTCTTCTACAATACCGACGGGGCGAGTGATGGATCGATCCGCCATGTATAACGTCATCTTCACCGGTTTAGAGTCGCCTAAACCGATCTTCCTGCACAATGCAAGTGGTATGATGCTCACACTTGCTCCTAGGTCACATAAAGCGTCGTATGTGACATCTCCCACTCCGATGGGAATACAAAATGACCCCGGATCCTTCAGCTTTGGGGGCATTTTCTCCTTCATGGTCTTGATGAGATCCGAAGAATCCGAACTCATCTTGACCTCACCGAAGTCTTCTAGCTTCCTCTTGTTGGAGAGGAGCTCCTTCAAGAACTTCCCGTAAGCCGGCATACCTACAATAGCATCAATAAAGGGTATATTAATATGCAGCTTACTCATGAGTTCTATGAATTTACCGAATTGTTTATCTAGGCGCGCTCGCGCTCTAGATTGAGGGAATGGTAGGGGAGGTTTGTAAGCTGGAGGAGGAACATAGACATCTTCCTTCCCCTTCCCCTTCTCTTTGTCCTTCTCTACGGGGACTTCAACGAATGTAGGCTGCGGATCGGTGGTAGTCACTCCGTTCCTAGTCGTAATCGCCATCACCCTTCCCTTAGGGTTGTCCTCCGTCTTTCCTGGAAGTTTCCCTTGATTCCTAGGAACTTGTTCGCTCAAAAAGTGTGTGCGTCAAAGTCTTAATATTTATATCTAGAACTCAAAAGCAAAGCGAACCCGCAGTGTACGGATCGGCTGTAGAAAGGTAAGAATTCCAGAGTCGAACTCAGGGATTTGGTGAGAAAATTTGCAATTTCAATTATCTAGCGAAAGTATAAAAGCTTTTGTGATATGATAAAGAGAGAAATGATTCCAAGGATTCAAGTATCCGATTTAGGCTTTCGATTCAAGACACTTCTATAGGTATAGAACAGAATTTATATTGCCAAGATTAAATGTTCAAAGGTAGGATTCGTACGATGAAGTTCCGAAACCTATATGACTAATCTATAGGTTCTCTCTATAAGGGTTGTTGAGGCTACAATATAGAAAGATCTATAGACAAGAATTATATTCAAACTAACTATCCAAAACCCCAGGATATGACTCTCCAAAGTATGAATAGAAAGCACACTTAAAATCTTAATAAAGGATGTTGAGTCTCTTTATTACCCACATCTTATAACCTTAATCTATTAAATGTAGAATCAAGTTTGAAGTCTCTTCATACACTCTATTAGAGGTTAATAAGGTTAACCAATATTGGGATTTACGCAAGGATTAGTTTTAATTAAAGATTAATTCAATTAAAGTTCGTCAGAAGAGAAAATCGTGATGTTCATACGAAAAATCGGCCGATTTTTCTCAAGAACAGTCCGATTTTCCTGTTTGTCGCAAAACTAAAACCTAAATTCTCAGGGTCCTAATGTTTGAATGAGTTCAGTCTATCATCATCTAAGCCTTAATCATCAACTATTCTCCCCAGAATCACAAGGTTTTTAGCCAACCATTTTCAAAATCGAATCAAATTAATTATTGAAGAAGATATCGCAAAGAAACCAAATCTTGAATGAAAAATTCAATAACTTTCAAATTTGTTAAACAATCGTCAAATGTATTCAATATATCTCTCAAACAACTCAATATCGTGCTCACAAACCACAACAATGCAATGGAATAAAGAAATCTCACAATCAAAGATCAAGAATGACTTTCCGGCAAAAGCTCTTCAATCTCTCTCCAAGAATCGTTGATTTCTCCAAAACGTGTAAAGATTATCTGATGCGACCCCCTCGTCTTCGTTCGTAGGGTTCTCCTCTATAGTTTCTTGCAGATGGGCCGTTTGGCAAAACTCCCATCTAGCCCAAATTAATTGGGCTTTATGTCGTCTTTTCATTTGGCCGAATCGTGAAGAAAATCGACCCAGTCGATTTTGGTACAAAACCGTTCGATTTCAATGTGTGAAAATCGTCCGATTTATGTATACATTAGAACGATTTTCTTCAACAGAAAGTGCTCTTTATTTGGTTCGTCTTCTATGCTTCTCCTTTGCAATTCCTTAGCTCTTTGTGATCCTTCTAAGACTCCTTTAGCTTCCTTAATATCCCTAGTTGCTCCTTGCTCCATTTTTGCTTCCAATTCAACTCTATTTACCTGCAATTCATCAAAATCTCGTGTAGACCTCTATTTCTGACAATTGGTTGAATAGAACATAAAAGGTATGCAAAATTCCTCTAAATGCAAGGTAAATAGAGATAATGTGCTGCAATATGCATGAATATGATGATACATAATTCATGTCATCAAAATACCCCATACTTGCCTCTTGCTTGTCCCTAAGCAAGACTTAAATTCAGAATATAAGATGTCATGGATTATGCATGTATGAAACTCAAAAACTTTTCTTTTTGGTAGTGCTCCTTTTCAATGGATCGCTCTCAAAGTCATATTTCAAGACATAAAAGAGGTAAAGCATGTATCAATGATGACTATAAGATGAATAAACTCCCTTTTCTTCCTTGAAGCCATAAATAAAGAACATGATAAAGGTGTAGAGGCAATCAAATTCAAACAAATCTAAGCCATTAAGTCTTGAACACATGCATAAAAGTCTCAAGGTCTTCTAATCAAAGAAAGGGTTCAAGAAACGTATTAAGGGAAGGAGTTCTTTTTGGCAATTGTGGTGCTAATCCGGGAAAGAGGAACACATAACACCTTCGAGAATTTTCTTCACCGCACATGCTTCGCATGTAGAAAGCTTTGCTTTCATTATACTTTACTTTTTTTGAGAGTATGGACAGCGGTGCACAAAAACCGAAGCCTAGGAGATTGGCGTTTCTCAATTTCGAGATGCCTCAAACCCTTGATGCACATACCATATCCCGTTAGGACTTGTCGTTCAATCGGACTTTGGCAAGACACAAACACCCGGCTATGTGAATGGTGCCGAGTTACTCATCCTCATGTTCAACGTCCCCAAACTTATGAAATTTTGCACTTTTTCAATACATTTTCCTTGGCCCTCCCACATCAAACATGCCTTTTTTCAATCGCCTATCCTAATTCCCGGATGGTAAGAGGAGGGTTACATATTTCATTGAGGAGCTAGCATGATCAAGATATGAGAAAAGAAAAGAAGTGAATTGCCTTAGTCATCCTTAAATGGTGTAAAAGAACTTGCAATATAGCTTCGACTATTATTTCCTTCTCTCATCAAAACAACTAAATCATATAACTTATTCATGTATTCAAGTAACAAAAGCAATTTCATTCATGCTATAGTCAAGATCTCAACATAACTAAGCGTCTTTTTGCCTATCCATATACACAATATTCATCATAGAGGTCATTTCCATATAAGAAGCACTTAAAATTTTTGAAAATTCATAGTTTTGAAAAAGGTCATGCAAATGCAAGTGTTGATAATAGAAAGCAAGTAGTGCAAGAGTTATTACAAGCCAATTTGTCAAGAGTAGGGGAAAGTACATAGAGTGCTAGAATGAAAAATAAGGTATTGTAAGTACCCCCACCCCATACTTGACATCCACATTGTCCCCAATGTGAAAATCAAGCATAAGAAGGAGAAAAATACTTACAATGTAAAAGAAGTGGAAGCTCAATCCTCTGTCGGTGGTGGAGGTGGTGGATATGGATACATCGGTGCGGAGGGATCGTAGAAGTGGCCGAACTGGTGGTAGTACATGTCCCTCATCTGGCCATCATAGGATGAATGCCTAGCGTCCGTCTCCTCCCTGTAGCTCCTGAACTGTGTGTTCAGGGTGTCATAATCGGTGCGGAGGGCACGGTAGTCGGTGCTGAGGCTCTGGAAGCTAGTGACTAGCTCCCTGAAGTGGCGCGGAGCTCGGCGTCCTCGTCTAGGGCCTGGAGCATGTGCATAGGAGTGTCGAGGTGGCTGCATGTCATCCTCCGTCTCCTCATCCTGCCTGCTAGTCCTGCTCGGTCCTACTCCATGAGTGTCAGTGTCCATGGCATCCGTAGCGTGCCCGCTATGAGTATCACTCTCAAACTCGAGCATGGTCTCCTGTCCGCCATCCTCATCCTCCTCATCTGAGTCACCTGCATCATCATCATAATAAGTAGGAGGTGAGAGCTCCTCAAGCATCGCCTCAAAGGTCTCCTTCCAGTTCCTCTTATTCCGAATGGTGTATTCGGATTTCCATATGATCTCGGATGGCTTCTTCTTCGGATCCCTGTGCCATGGCATCGGCACATGAAGAGTTCCTCTCCCTCGAGGAATCAAAACCTGTCGGACCACCAACCTCTGTGAGCCTAAAGGGAGGGAACTCTCAGCTAGAGTGCATCCCGAGAAGTCATAACCTAGAGTCCTAGCCACGTGAGTGACTAAGCCTCCTGCACAAATGTCGCCCTTAGCTTTGTTGGCTATCTTTCCTAGATAGTCAGCAAGCATGGTGGCAATGTCGGGAAGTGTGGTAGATGTCATGCAGTAGAGGATAAAAAGCTCATCAGCCTTGAGCTTCTGCGGGGTCTCAGTCCTGGCAAACAAACTCTCACTGAGTATCCTATGTACTACCTTGAAGGAAAGGTTGTACATGCTTGTCTCCTTGGAGTTTCCGGGTCTCCACTTATCCCCGCCGTACTCTCCTACGGAAATAGCCTCCCAAAAATCACTAGCACTGAGGCCTCTAGCAAATGTGCCTGCAGCTGAATAAGAAAAGCCAAACAAGTCGCCAAAAGCATCAATAGACAAAGTGTGGTCTTGGCTCATGAGGCGGAAAGTGACCATCCTTTCCCTAGGATCGTGCTCAAATGTGCTAAGGAATTCTAGGGTGATCTCCCTATAAGCATCTTCCCTGATCGTAGCAAACTGTCTCAACCCTGCTCTATCAAGCATCATATCAACATCCTCTCGAACATATAACAAATCTAAGTCATCGAGCACTATGTAACGAGGAGGGGTGAATGGGCGATCTATAATGCGTTCATAGCGTTTCTTATGCTTGGATAGGGGAGGGGGAAGCTTAGGGATGTTGGTAGGTGGTGGTGGAGGTGGGGCAGGGGCTTTGGAAGAAGATCCCTTCTTCTTCCCCGTGTTTCTAGTTATCCTCTTGACAAGATCCATTCTAAGTCCTAAAAATCGACCTGTTCTTCACAAAAATCGGCCGATTTTTCTGGGCTGGGTCGATTTTTATCTCGATTCCAACGATTCTCACAATTCTGTAAAGTTCTGTTCAATCTATCACCACACACAGTTCTCTACAATGAATCCTAAGCAAATTCTTCTATCAATTCCAACAACAAAGCACTTCCTAGGCAACTTCGATTTCAAGTGAGAAAACTTAGGTTTTGGAAAGAAAAACCTGAATTCCTTGTGGAGCAGTCGATTGCCGTGCGTGTTGTTGTTAGATCCGTGTTCCTTGTTGAAAATGCTTCAATTTGGAGTCAAGAATCTCTCGAAATGGTTAAGAAATGAGGATTTGGGGGTGTGGCGATTTTCCGGCGTTCTTGAGAGAGGGGAATCGAGAGTTGAAGATGTGGGAATGAAGAAGATCGAGTGTGAGGTTCTTATATAGGGTCGACGATTTCTGAAGAAAATCGGCCGATTTTTCTGGTCGATTGTCGGGGCGATTTTTCTCTCTGACCGAAAAAATCGGACGATTTATTTTGGCAGGTCGATCTCCAGGTCGATTTTTGTTTCTGTTGTGAAAAATCGTCTTGCTCTGTTACAGAATCGGACGATCTTTTTGTGGTAGGTCGATTTCCTTCCTTGTTTTTCTTGAATCTCGAAGATATAACTTAATTGTGCTCCATTCTCCGTGAATCTCTCACATTTGAGCCTAGTTTCCTGCGATTAATGACACGACAAACCAAGAGTGCATCGAGGAACAAATAAAAACAAAAAACGAAGAAACAAAACAATTAATCTATTCTAACTAAGCGAGGGAAAGAAGGGAAAACTATACTATCATTGGGTTGCCTCCCAAGAAGCGCTTTATTTATCGTCTTTAGCTAGACGGTGTATGATGTTGTGTTCAATGGAGGAGGATAGGAGCTATCTCCTCGACTGGAGCTTCCTGTGTGTATTTCTTCAACCGTTGGCCATTAACCTTAAAGCTTCCGCATTGTTCACCCCATACTTCAACTACACCATGGGGAAAAATTCTTTTAATCACAAAAGGTCCTGTCCAACGGGATTTGAGTTTACCTGGAAATAGACGCAGCCTTGAGTTGAATAGGAGGACTTGGTCCCCTTCCTTCAAGTCTTTCGGGATGATGTGCTTGTCATGCCACCGCTTTGTCCGTTCCTTGTAAATCTTTGCGTTCTCATACGCGTTCAGTCGGAGCTCATCTAGCTCATTGATGTCTAAGAGCCGTTTCTCTCCGGCTTCTTTCATGTCGAAGTTGAGCCACTTGATAGCCCAATAAGCCTTGTGTTCTAGCTCTACAGGAAGATGACATGATTTACCATAAACGAGATTATAGGGAGTCGTACCTATTGGTGTTTTGAAGGCTGTCCTGTATGCCCATAGTGCATCGTCAAGCTTCATTGACCAATCTTTCCTCGTTTTAGAGACGGTCTTCTCTAAAATCCCTTTGATCTCTCTATTGGATATCTCGACTTGTCCGCTTGTTTGCGGATGGTAAGGTGTAGCTATCTTATGGGTCACCCCATACTTAGCTAATAGAGCCTCGAATCGACGGGCTGTGAAATGCGTTCCTCCGTCACTAATGATGGTTCGGGGAGTTCCGAACCTTGGGAAGATCGTTTTGTTGAGGAACTTCACCACAACCATTGCATCATTAGTAGGAGAAGCGATTGCCTCTACCCATCTCGAGACATAGTCTACGGCAAGAAGTATATACTGGTTGCCGCATGAAGATGGGAAAGGTCCCATAAAATCGATGCCCCATACGTCAAAGATCTCTACTTCTTGTATGTTGTTTAGAGGCATCTCATTCCTCCTGGATATATTACCTGTCCTTTGACAAGCATCACAAGAAACAACAAACTTTTGCACATCTTTGAAAAGTGTAGGCCAATAAAAGCCGGAACGAAGTACCTTAGCACAAGTCTTGTGGGAACTAGCATGTCCACCACATGGTAGAGAATGGCAGTGTCGGATGACACTATCTATCTCGTCTTCGGGAATACATCTCCTGTAGATGCCATCTGGACCTCTTTTGAATAAAAGAGGTTCGTTCCAATAGAATTGCCGGACGTCTCTAAAGAACTTCTTCTTTTGAGCATATGAAAGTCCGGGTGGAATCTCCTGACAAACAAGGTAATTTACAATGTCAGCAAACCATGGATCATTACCTTGTGATATGTGTTGAAGACACTCTTCAATCTCGTGCAGCTGCTCGTCAGGGAAGGAGTCGTCTATCGGAAGCTCATCTGACTCGCCGGTGAGCTGCGGGAGACGACTAAGGTGATCGGCGACGGAGTTCTCCGATCCTTTCTTATCACGGATCTCTAAATCGAACTCTTGCAAGAGTAAGATCCATCTTAGAAGCCTTGGCTTCGCATCCTTCTTCATGAATAAGTATCGGATTGCGGAGTGGTCCGTATAGACTATCACTTTCGCATCTACAAGATAGGAACGAAATTTCTCAAATGCATATACTACGGCTAAAAGCTCCTTTTCCGTAGTTGCATAATTGTACTGAGCCTCATCTAGCGTTTTGCTAGCATAGTAGATGGCATGAGTGCGACCATCTTTCTTCTGACCAAGAACGGCTCCGATAGCGACATCGCTTGCGTCGCACATGACCTCGAAAGGAAGAGTCCAATCGGGTGGTTGGATGATTGGTGCCGAAATCAATGCTTCTTTGATCCTGCAAAAGGCATCTAAGCAATCTTTCGAGAATTCGAAAGTCGCATCTTTCATCAAAAGATTAGTCAAAGGTTTTGAAATCTTGGAAAAATCCTTTATGAATCTCCTATAGAAGCCTGCATGTCCTAAGAAGCTTCTAATTCCTTTTGCCGATGAAGGGGGAGGTAGCTTCTCAATGGTTTCTATCTTTGATCTATCTACCTCTATTCCCATTTGTGACACTAAGTGACCTAACACAATTCCTTCGGTGACCATGAAATGACATTTTTCCCAGTTTAAGACTAAGTTAGTGTCTTCACATCTCTTAAGAACTAGTGAAAGGTTATAGAGACAGTTATCAAAGGAAGAACCATATACCGAAAAGTCGTCCATGAAGACTTCCATGATATTCTCTACATATTCGGAGAAGATTGCCATCATACACCTTTGGAAGGTGGCTGGAGCGTTGCATAAGCCGAATGGCATTCTTCTATAAGCGAACGTACCCCATGGGCACGTAAAGGTTGTCTTCTCTTGATCATCCGGATGAATTGGTATCTGAAAGAAACCGCTATATCCATCTAAATAACAAAAGTAGGCATGTTGGGCTAACCTTTCCAACATTTGATCGATGAAAGGAAGGGGAAAGTGATCCTTCCTTGTGGCTACGTTCAGTTTGCGGTAGTCGATGCACATTCGCCACCCTGTAACTGTCCGTGTAGGGATGAGTTCGTTGTTCTTGTTGGCAACAACGGTAATGCCTCCTTTCTTGGGTACTACTTGTACCGGACTCACCCATTTGCTATCAGAAATAGGGAAGATGATACCTGCATCAAGTAGCTTAAGGATTTCTTTCTTCACGACCTCTTTCATTGCCGGGTTTAACCGTCTTTGAGGTTGGCGTGAAGGTTTGTAATCCTCTTCCATTAGAATTTTGTGCATACATAGAGAAGGCTTTATTCCTACTAAATCGTCAATGGTGTATCCTAGTGCTCTCCTATGTTGCTTCAGAACATGCATGAGTTTCTTTAATTCATCATCATTCAAGTTTGCATTGACTATAACCGGATATGTGGAGTTAGTGCCAAGGAATGCGTACCTTAAATGCGTGGGAAGTTGCTTCAATTCTAGTGATGGAGGTACCTTGGTTGGTGATGAATCGTGACTTTCGGATGTTGTGGGGGAGGTCTCTATAGGTGTGGGTACCTCATCATTAGATTCGGAAGCGGCTGCGGTGAAGTCCGGAGAATCCATAGAATCACTCAGTGAATCGACCCCATCTGCAATAAATCGGTCGATCTCCTGCACGATTTTTCTTTCTGTCGGAAAAAATCGTGCTACCTCTTCATGAATCGGACGATTTATTGTTGTCGGGTCGATTTTAGTTTCTGTCGGAAAAAATCGTGCTACCTCTTCGTGAATCGGGCGATTTATTTCTGGTAGGTCGATTTTTGTTTCTGTTGAAAAAAATCGTGCTGAATCTTCAGAAATCGGACGATTTATTTCCGACAGGTCGATTTTCTTCACAGTTTCCGGAGTCCACTCTAGCTCTTCCTCCACAGCATTTAATGCTTTCACATCCTCATTGCAGTCATGTTCTATCCCTTCCTCCATGATGATCATGCTAAGAACCTTTTGAAGAGGGTCTTTCATCAAGATCGAACTTACTATCTCTCTAGATTCTTCTTCCTCAACAATTTCAAAAACGTCATCTTTCAAGGCTGGCTCCTTGATTAATGAAGATATTATGAACTCTATCTTTTCTTCCCCGATGTGGAAGGATAGCTGGCCGTTCTTGCAATCCACCATGTATCCAGATGTGGCGAGGAATGGTCTCCCAAGGATGATGGGAACTGGGTAATCTGCAGGTATGTCAAGAACGACAAAATCTATAGGTATGTAAAACTTACCTAGCTTTACCGGGATGTCTTCTAATATTCCCACCGGCTTGGTGGTAGAACGATCAGCCATGTAGAGTGTGATCTTCACCGGTCTAGGCTCTCCTAGACCAACTGCCTTGCATAGAGCTAGAGGTATGATACTCACACTTGCTCCAAGGTCACAAAGAGCATCATAGGTAGCTTCTCCCAAGGTGATGGGTATGCAAAAGGATCCTGGATCGCGGAGCTTGGGTGGCATATTCTCCGTCATAGTCTTGATGAGTTCGGATGACTCCATACTCATCTTGACTTCTCCTATATCTTCCAACTTCCTCTTGTTGGAGAGGATCTCCTTGAGGAATTTCCCGTAAGCCGGCATACCTAATATCGCATCCATAAAAGGTATGTTAATATGGAGCTTACTCATAAGTTCAACAAACTTACCGAAATGTTTATCTAGGCGTGCTCGCGCTCTAGACTGAGGAAAAGGTAGAGGTGGTTTGTATGCGGGAGGAGGAACATAGACTTCTTCCTTCTCTTTTGCCTCTCCTTCTTTTGTGGAGGTATCAACTACTTTAGGTTGAGGGTCGGCGGTTGTCTTCCCGCTCCTAGTAGTTATAGCCATAACCCTTCCCTTTGGGTTATCTTCTGTCTTTCCGGGAAGCTTCCCTTGATCTCTTGGAACTTCTCCGGCCTTGTTGAATACTTGGTTTTCTAAAGCTTTGTGAGCTTTGTCAACCGAAGTTATGTAACTCTCCAATCCTTGTAGCTTGCCTAGGATCGTCTCTAGCATAGGATCCGGTTTGTTTGATCCGCTTGATTGTCCCTGGCTTGTAGAAGGGGTAGAAGAAGATGGAGGGGTTAGAGCCTTTTCAGCATATGAGTAAGGATTACCTGAACCTTGCTGATTTGACCTCCAATTGTTGTTATTCGAGTTCTTGTTGTTGTTGTTGTTCCAATTGGAGTTTCGGTTGTTATTGTTGTTGTTGCTCCAATTGGAGTTCCGGTTATCATTCCTTTGATTGTTGTCTCGCCCCATGTAGTTGGCTTCTTGCTCTTTAGTCTTTTGAAGACTTGTTTTGAGCATTCCCTCAATTCCTTGATGTCATCTTTGAGGGAGAATATTTGTGTTTGAGCCGCTTGATTCAACTTGGCTCCCGGATCGCTTTGATTCCGGCTACTTGATTCCACCTTCCGGTGGGAATACTTCTCAATCACTTGGGCTTGCTTCTCAATGAAGTCCCAAGCATCATCCTCTCTCATATCCATGAATGTGCCGCAAGATAGAGATTGGAGGTTGAATTGTGTTTCCACATCCAACCCTTTGTAGTAGATCTCTAATAATTCCAGCTTGGAAATGCCATGGTGTGGGCAATCCAACAAGAGATCTTGAAACCTTTCCCAAGATTGAAACAAGCTTTCGTTAGGTTTCATAGAAAAAGCATTTATTTTACCTCTCAATTCCGCCGTTTTGGATGGAGGAAAGAACTTGGTGAGGAATTCCGAAGACAATTCCTCCCATGTAGCTAACTTCGCAGCTGGAAGTGTTTGGTACCAAGCTAGAGCTTTGTCCTTCAACGAGAAGAAGAACGGCTTGATCTTGTAGTTGCTCGTGGTAGCTTTCTTCGGCTTCATAGTCTCCATGAGAATCTCAAAATTCTGCAAGTGTTGATGCGGAGATTCAGTACTTGCTCCGCCATATTGACTTTGGCGGACCATAGTGATGACTTGTGGTGAGAAGCTAAACTCTTGGATGTCTTCAGCTCCAAAATCCACACCTAGACGGCGTGGTTGCTGAATTGGATCCATCCGTTGCCCCAAAGTTCGGGGCCTATCTTCGTTATTGACAGCTCTAACATTCCTAGTCGTGATGCGAGGGACGACCTTAGGTGTTGGAGTATTTCGGGTAGGACGAAGTGATGGGTCAATCTCTTCTAGTTCCGGCATGTCCGGATCAATCTCTTCATCATCGGATGAGTCATTTCGAATGGACTTAGTTGGTGTTTTGACTTTCTTCTTCTTCTTGGAGTCGTTCAACTCCAACTTCATGTCCAACATCATAGCTCTCAGTTCATCAATCTGAAATTGATGACTTATTTCAGCTTCCTTTCGAGCCTTCTCACTCAACTGGAGTTGGCGTTGAGCTTCGTTCAGTTCAGCCTTGTAGTTTCTCTCGTCGTTTTCAGCCATTTTCTTCTCCTTCAACTTTCTCCTCAAAGTTCTTTCTAGTTCGGGATCGAAAGGAATTAGATCTTTAGTGGATCTAGTCTTTCGCATATACCTAAAGAACCTGCAAAGATCACTCAAGTAGACTAATCAAATCACAAGAGCAAGAGCTCTCAAGCTAGACAACCGAAAACCGGATTTGATCTAGACCAAATCCCCGGCAACGGCGCCAAAAACTTGTTCGCTCAAAAAGTGTGTGCGTCAAAGTCTTAATATTTATATCTAGAACTCAAAAGCAAAGCGAACCCGCAGTGTACGGATCGGCTGTAGAAAGGTAAGAATTCCAGAGTCGAACTCAGGGATTTGGTGAGAAAATTTCCAATTTCAATTATCTAGCGAAAGTATAAAAGCTTTTGTGATATGATAAAGAGAGAAATGATTCCAAGGATTCAAGTATCCGATTTAGGCTTTCGATTCAAGACACTTCTATAGGTATAGAACAGAATTTATATTGCCAAGATTAAATGTTCAAAGGTAGGATTCGTACGATGAAGTTCCGAAACCTATATGACTAATCTATAGGTTCTCTCTATAAGGGTTGTTGAGGCTACAATATAGAAAGATCTATAGACAAGAATTATATTCAAACTAACTATCCAAAACCCCAGGATATGACTCTCCAAAGTATGAATAGAAAGCACACTTAAAATCTTAATAAAGGATGTTGAGTCTCTTTATTACCGACATCTTATAACCTTAATCTATTAAATGTAGAATCAAGTTTGAAGTCTCTTCATACACTCTATTAGAGGTTAATAAGGTTAACCAATATTGGGATTTAGGCAAGGATTAGTTTTAATTAAAGATTAATTCAATTAAAGTTCGTCAGAAGAGAAAATCGTGCTGTTCATACGAAAAATCGGCCGATTTTTCTCAAAAACAGTCCGATTTTCCTGTTTGTCGCAAAACTAAAACCTAAATTCTCAGGGTCCTAATGTTTGAATTAGTTCAGTCTATCATCATCTAAGCCTTAATCATCAACTATTCTCCCCAGAATCACAAGGTTTTTAGCCAACCATTTTCAAAATCGAATCAAATTAATTATTGAAGAAGATATCGCAAAGAAACCAAATCTTGAATGAAAAATTCAATAACTTTCAAATCTGTAAAACAATCGTCAAATGTATTCAATATATCTCTCAAACAACTCAATATCGTGCTCACAAACCACAACAATGCAATGGAATAAAGAAATCTCACAATCAAAGATCAAGAATGACTTTCCGGCAAAAGCTCTTCAATCTCTCTCCAAGAATCGTTGATTTCTCCAAAACGTGTAAAGATTATCTGATGCGACCCCCTCGTCTTCGTTCGTAGGGTTCTCCTCTATAGTTTTGATAGCATGAATTATAGTCTATATTTTGGGGTTTGTTTGGACGTTTTATCTTTCATAATCTGCATGTTTGTATGTACATTATGTGATTTTACTACCATTTCATCTACCTTTGCGAGAATCGAGGTCTACACCTAGTTTCGTTGTAATTGCAGGTAATATGGTACGTATTGCATCAAAAAGGAGCAAAAGGAGTCAAGAGTCATTTGGAGCTACATTCAGGAAGCACAACCATGGATTAAAGATTTACTTTGGACCAGTTTTGAGAGATTCTACATTCAGTTATGAGTCACCTCGGTTGACCAGAGATTCATCTCGACCGAGGCGATCCAGAGACGCCGACTCGACCGAGGCGAACACCTAGGACGCGGCGAGAATATTTTATTCTTGGCTGAGATCTTTTAAAATTGGAAAGTGATCTTATATTTTTTGGGCTGAGCTTCTAGAAGGAAGGAGATATGCAGAATCATATATTTTACCTATATTTATGGGATAATATCTTCTTAAGATTTATTATCTTTGGAGGTTTATTTTCCTATAAAAAGGGTTGATTTTCCACAATTTGAGAGGCTGCATACATCGATTAACATCCTACATACGCAGCAGCGCAGTATACTCCAAGTTGGGAGTTGTTGAAGAACCTTTTTGAAGGTTGAAGGAAGATTGAAGACTATAGCTTTTTATAGCTTTTGAAGGGTTTTGTAAGATTGTCTTCAATTCCCTCATTGATTGTCTTGTCTTGTTGGATTGCTATCCAAGGAACGCTTTTGTTTGTGATATTTGATTCAGTTATTGAAGTGTTTTCATTAAATTCTTCTTTGTTCAATTATTCACCTTCTTCCTATATATTTAATACTTTCATTATGATGATGAGTGGCTAATTTCCTTGTGTGATTCTAGGGTGATTGGCTGAAGGTTGTGGGAAAAACAATGATAGAATAATCTTAGATTCCAGTAGGATCCTGAAAGTTCGAGTCTTTAACCTTAACCCTAAGCATCTCGTTCGGTTGATGAACATCTCGGCCGGGGTGGAATTCTTCTGACCGAGGTGACTTATCCGACCCTAAACTGAGAGTTAAGTGTTAGAGTTTGCCAAATCCTATTCTTATTACACCTTTCTGGTTCAAAGCAAGCTTAGGATGAGACTTACCCGGTAATTCCTTAGTTTGTGTACCAACGATCATAAGTGTAGGTAATAAAGGCTTGTCCTTTATTGGGGTTTGAGTGTGCTTCCATCCCATCTTTGTGAGTTAGCCTGAGACTTACCCGGTAAAGGTTGATTCTATTCCCTTAGATGGTGTGTTAGTTTGAGGTTATAGTTCTTTATCTTAATTCCTTGAGACTTACCCGGTAATAGGAGTTACGGTTTAGGATTAGTGTGTAGTGAGACTTACCCGGTGATCTACTCCACTTTAGAAACGCCTTCCCCACGCAAAAATCTCAGCTTTGTCCGCTTATCTATAGATCTTGAGTTGGAACCACAACTAGATGCTTTAATCCCTAGAATTGCATGTTTGCTTTATTTGACATCTTATTCATCTTTGATTGTATTACTTGCTCTTGTGGTTAGCATTGACATTAGCATACTGTACTGGACTTTGTTTCACCAAGTCCCTGTGATCGACCCCTGGAATTTTCTTGCTTTTACTACGATTGACCCGTACACTGCGGGTTCGCATCCTTGTTTTAAGCTTAAGTCTAGGGTTATAAATTTAAAGCTTGCACACACCGTTTGGAGCGAACAAGTTTTTGGCGCCGTTGCCGGGGACTTGGTCTAGACCGAGCCGGTACGGTTTGCTCTTGGGGCATTTGCCCCCTGATTGTCTAACCACTCTACTTGAGTGACTTTTGCAGGTTCTTTCTTAGGTATATGCGAAGAACCCGCACTGGGAAGGAAATCGTTCCTTACGATCCCGAACCAGAAAAGACATACAAGAGACGCTTAAGAGAAGCGAAAATGGCCCAACAAGACGATCACGATCTTGCGGCCCAGTTGAGAGAGACGCAGGAGCTGCTACGTCTCAGTAAAGAAGAGCTAAGGCAAGAGAAAGAGGAGAATCAGGCCAGGACTGCAGCAATCGAAGCTGAGATTGCAGCAATTCGGAACCAGATTCAACCTCGACCGATGCAGGATCCAGTAGTTGATCCTCGACCGAGGCAGATCCCAGTACCTGACGCCCCGGCCGATGTGCATCCGCTTCGGATGCCAGTCCGAGATGTTCTTCTTGTAGGAATTCCACAAACCCTAGGTCAAAGGATGGACCCTAATCAACAGCTGAGGCGTCCAGGAGTGAACCTAGGAGATCCAGCGGATCATGACTACGAACTTCGACCGCAAGTTCTAGCCATGATTCGCCAATGTCAATTCGGAGGGCTGGAGAAGGAGTCGCCGCATCAACATCTTCAAAACTACGAGATCTTGATGGAGACCTTGCGACCTCCCAGAATTGAAAATAACAACTACAAGCTAAGACCTTTCTACTTTTCTCTTAAAGATAGAGCTCTTACTTGGTATCAATCTCTTCCTGCAGGAAAGATCAGCACATGGGAAGAGATGACTACGGAATTCTTGACCAAATTCTTTCCCCCCTCAAAGACTGCTGAAATGAGAGGGAAGATCAATGCTTTCATCATGAAGGACAAGGAGAGCTTGTCCAAATCCTATTCTTATTATACCTTTCTGGTTCAAAGCAAGCTTAGGATGAGACTTACCCGGTAATTCCTTAGTTTGTATACCAACGATCATAAGTGTAGGTAATAAAGGTTTGTCCTTTATTGGGGTTTGAGTGTGCTTCCATCCCATCTTTGTGAGTTAGCCTGAGACTTACCCGGTAAAGGTTGATTCTATTCCCTTAGATGGTATGTTAGTTTGAGGTTATAGTTCTTTATCTTAATTCCTTGAGACTTACCCGGTAATAGGAGTTACGGTTTGGGATTAGTGTGTAGTGAGACTTACCCGGTGATCTACTCCACTTTAGAAACACCTTCCCCATGCAAAAATCTCAGCTTTGTCCGCTTACCTATAGATCTTGAGTTGGAACCACAACTAGATGCTTTAATCCCTAGAATTGCATGTTTGCTTTATTTGACATCTTATTCATCTTTGATTGTATTACTTGCTCTTGTGGTTAGCATCAACACTAGCATACCGTATTTGACTTTGTTTCACTAAGTCCCTGTGATCGACCCCTGGAATTTTCTTGCTTTTACTACGATTGACCCGTACACTGCGGGTTCGCATCCTTGTTTTAAGCTTAAGTCTAGGGTTATAAATTTAAAGCTTGCACACACCGTTTGGAGCGAACAAGTTTTTGGCGCCGTTGCCGGGGACAGTTCTGATATGTTTAAGTTGCTAAATGCTTTGTTTAAGTTGCTAAATACTTACAGGTTATTTGACTGAGAAAAACGTCGAAACCGAAAAAAAAACAAAATGGTTTTAAAAAAATTTTTGACCTCGACCGGGACAGTTCTGGCAAAACGAGGTGTTTCACCTCGGTTGAACCAAGAACACCTCGACCGAGGTGGGCGTAACAGAGAGTTTTCGAAAACGATTTTTGTGTTACTTATCTGGATATGATCTCAGTGAAGATTTTGTTTACCGACTGGATTTAAATTCTTTATATGTTTGAAATGTTTTATGATATGTTTAAGTTGCTAAATGCTTTGTTTAAAATTATTGGCATGTTTAATACTTTATTTTTATCCAAATTATGTTGAATTTGAAGGTTGACACCGCAGCATAAGTTCTCTCACGTTCTTCTTGGAAAGACCAAGGCAATTCATTCTTCTTCTTCTTCTTCTTCTTGATCATGCTTAGCCCCTCATATACATATTGCCTCCCTTTACCTATCCGGGAATTTGGAAGCAAGCGAAGTGGTGAAAGCAAGTCAAAAGTTGAGAAGTGGCTGAAGGTGAAAGTGTTAGAAAGTAATTTTAGGTTTGGGGAAGTCAATCATGAAGATGAGTAACTCGGCACCATTCACATAGCCGGGTGTTTGTGTCTTGCCAAAGTCGGATTGAGCGATATTCCTAACGGGTCATGGTATGTGCATCAAGGGTTTGATGCATCTCAAGAAATTGATGATTGCGGATTTCCTAGGCTTCGGTTATTGTGCACCTCTATCCATGCATCCCAAAAAGTAAAGTAAAAGAAAAAGTGTGAAATAAGCAAAGCTTATTGATGGAAGATGTTGAAAGTCAAAGTGGAAGTGAAGTACATCCTTTTCCCGGATTCTAGCACCACACTACCTTACACACATCCCTACCCTACACGTTTCTCGACCTTTTCTTTTGGGAAGCCCTTGAGACCTTGAGCTTTGTTGATTGACTTAGCGGTTTAAATCGGATTATACATGATTAATTTTGATAATTATGATTTATTATGCATTCTATGATTTTATGCAAAGATGAACAACTTTCCTATATTTATAAAATGTTTTGATCATATTGAGTTTTTAATTTCCAGGAAGTACTCTCTTAGAGTGATCTATGATAGTTGCACACCATAAAAATATTTTTTTGAAAGACTTTTTCATTGATTTTCTTGACTTATAATCCATTCTATCTTGATTTCTATATGAGGAACTTGCTTAGGGACAAGCAAGGGCTAAGTATGGGGTATTTTGATAGCATGAATTATAGTCTATATTTTGGGGTTTGTTTGGACGTTTTATCTTTCATAATCTGCATGTTTGTATGTACATTATGTGATTTTACTACCATTTCATCTACCTTTGCGAGAATCGAGGTCTACACCTAGTTTCGTTGTAATTGCAGGTAATATGGTACGTTTTGCATCAAAAAAGGAGCAAAAGGAGTCAAGAGTCATTTGGAGCTACATTCAGGAAGCACAACCATGGATTAAAGATTTACTTTGGACCAGTTTTGAGAGATTTTACACTCAGTTATGATCACCTCGGTTGACCAGAGATTCATCTCGACCGAGGCGATCCAGAGACGCCGACTCGACCGAGGCGAACACCTAGGACGCGGCGAGAATATTTTATTCTTGGCTGAGATCTTTTAAAATTGGAAAGTGATCTTATATTTTTTGGGCTGAGCTTCTAGAAGGAAGGAGATATGCAGAATCATATATTTTACCTATATTTATGGGATAATATCTTCTTAAGATTTATTATCTTTGGAGGTTTATTTTTCCTATAAAAAGGGTTGATTTTCTACAATTTTAACATCACGCTATACCGTCGATCAAAGGCTGCATACACCGCATACAACGCAGCAGCCGCATTCTACTCCAATTTGGGAGAGAGTTGAAGAACCTTTTTGAAGGTCAAAGGAAGATTGAAGACTATAGCTTTATAGCTTTTTGGAGGGTTTTGTAAGATTGTCTTCAATTCCTTTCCTTGTTGTCTTGTCTTGTTGGATTAATATTATCCAAGGAACGATTTTGTGTGTTATTTGATTCAGTCATTGAAGTGTTTCCATTAAATTCTTCTTTGTTCAAATATTCACCTTCTTCCCATATATTTAATACTTTCATTATGATGATGAGTGGCTAATTTCCTTGTGTGATTCTAGGGTGATTGGCTGAAGGTTGTGGGAAAAACAATGATAGAATAATCTTAGATTCCAGTAGGATCCTGAAAGTCCGAGTCTTTAACCTTAACCCTAAGCATCTCGTTCGGTTGATGAACATCTCGGCCGGGGTGGAATTCTTCTGACCGAGGTGACTTATCCGACCCTAAACTGAGAGTTAAGTGTTAGAGTTTGCCAAATCCTATTCTTATTACACCTTTCTGGTCCAAAGCAAGCTTAGGATGAGACTTACCCGGTAATTCCTTAGTTTGTGTACCAACGATCATAAGTGTAGGTAATAAAGGCTTGTCCTTTATTGGGGTTTGAGTGTGCTTCCATCCCATCTTTGTGAGTTAGCCTGAGACTTACCCGGTAAAGGTTGATTCTATTCCCTTAGATGGTGTGTTAGTTTGAGGTTATAGTTCTTTATCTTAATTCCTTGAGACTTACCCGGTAATAGGAGTTACGGTTTAGGATTAGTGTGTAGTGAGACTTACCCGGTGATCTACTCCACTTTAGAAACGCCTTCCCCACGCAAAAGTCTCAGCTTTGTCCGCTTATCTATAGATCTTGAGTTGGAACCACAACTAGATGCTTTAATCCCTAGAATTGCATGTTTGCTTTATTTGACATCTTATTCATCTTTGATTGTATTACTTGCTCTTGTGGTTAGCATTGACATTAGCATACTGTACTGGACTTTGTTTCACCAAGTCCCTGTGATCGACCCCTGGAATTTTCTTGCTTTTACTACGATTGACCCGTACACTGCGGGTTCGCATCCTTGTTTTAAGCTTAAGTCTAGGGTTATAAATTTAAAGCTTGCACACACCGTTTGGAGCGAACAAGTTTTTGGCGCCGTTGCCGGGGACTTGGTCTAGACCGAGCCGGTACGGTTTGCTCTTGGGGCATTTGCCCCCTTATTGTCTAACCACTCTACTTGAGTGACTTTTGCAGGTTCTTTCTTAGGTATATGCGAAGAACCCGCACTGGGAAGGAAATCGTTCCTTACGATCCCGAACCAGAAAAGACATACAAGAGACGCTTAAGAGAAGCGAAAATGGCCCAACAAGACGATCACGATCTTGCGGCCCAGTTGAGAGAGACGCAGGAGCTGCTACGTCTCAGTAAAGAAGAGCTAAGGCAAGAGAAAGAGGAGAATCAGGCCAGGACTGCAGCAATCGAAGCTGAGATTGCAGCAATTCGGAACCAGATTCAACCTCGACCGATGCAGGATCCAGTAGTTGATCCTCGACCGAGGCAGAATCCAGTACCTGACGCCCCGGCCGATGTGCATCCGCTTCGGATGCCAGTCCGAGATGTTCTTCTTGTAGGAATTCCACAAACCCTAGGTCAAAGGATGGACCCTAATCAACAGCTGAGGCGTCCAGGAGTGAACCTAGGAGATCCAGCGGATCATGACTACGAACTTCGACCGCAAGTTCTAGCCATGATTCGCCAATGTCAATTCGGAGGGCTGGAGAAGGAGTCGCCGCATCAACATCTTCAAAACTACGAGATCTTGATGGAGACCTTGCGACCTCCCAGAATTGAAAATAACAACTACAAGCTAAGACCTTTCTACTTTTCTCTTAAAGATAGAGCTCTTACTTGGTATCAATCTCTTCCTGCAGGAAAGATCAGCACATGGGAAGAGATGACTACGGAATTCTTGACCAAATTCTTTCCCCCCTCAAAGACTGCTGAAATGAGAGGGAAGATCAATGCTTTCATCATGAAGGACAAGGAGAGCTTGTCCAAATCATGGGAGCGGTTCAAGGATATCCTTTTGGATTGCCCACATCATGGGATTCCAAAGATCGAGTTGTTGGAGATCTACTTCAAAGGGCTGGACGGAAACACCCAGTTCAATCTCCAACTACTCTCCGCCGGTACATTCATGGATATGGCGGTTGATGAGGCTTGGGACTTCATTGAGAAGCAAGCCTTGCACATGGAGAAGTATACCCACCAAGGAGCTGAAGGTGGGGTTAAAAGAGTCAACTTTCAAGAGACTCAAACCAACAACAACCAACTCACGTCCTTGAAGAACGACGTGAAACAGTTGAAGGAGCTATTGATGGCTCAAACTAAGAAGGAAGAGCAAGGGCAAAGGAACAACAACAACAACAATAACGGGTACCGTAACAACAACAACGGACCCCGAAACAACAACTACAACAACAATAGAGGATCCAATAGCAACAATTGGAGGGCGAATAACCAAAACAACGGTAACAATCATTCAAACTCCAACTCTAATGATTCCTCTAACCCTTTCCTCTCTTCTCCTTCTTCTTCTTCTACTCCATTGAAGAGCCAAGGGCAAGGATCAAGTTCGTCTCAGCCGGAAAAGAAGGACGCAGTCCTGGAGGCAATCTTGATCAAGCTTAATGCTATGGAGAACTCTATGACTTCATTTTCAAGGGCCCAAAAGTCCTTCGAACAACAACTTGCTAATAGGGCGAATGAAGCGCCAAGAGATCCAGGGAAGCTTCCAGCAAAGACGGAAACTAACCCTAAGGGCCAGTGTATGGCCATCACGACGAGGAGTGGACTCAAAACTGCAGATCCAGTACCTCGCTCGACGCAGACCACCTCGGTCCAGATCCAGTCGAAGAACACCTCGACCGAGATGCCAACCGAGGCGGCGCAACAGAAAGCAGGAGGAACGACAAGAAGTTTATGTTCCACCTCCTGCATATAAACCACCACTTCCATTCCCCCAGTCCAGAGCCAGAGCACATCTTGACAAGCACTTTGGTAAGTTCCTTGACTTGATGAATAAGCTCCATATTAATATTCCTTTCCTTGATGCTATTCTAGGTATGCCCGCCTATGGGAAGTTCTTAAAGGAGATCCTATCAAGGAAGAGGAAACTGGAGGATGTTGGTGAAGTTAGGATGACATCTAAGTCTTCGGAACTCATAAAGATCATGAAGGAGAAGATGCCACCTAAATTAAGAGATCCCGGCTCATTTTGCATTCCCATTCAAGTTGGGGATGTCACTTGTGAAGCCCTTTGCGATCTAGGAGCCAGCGTGAGCATCATCCCGCTGGAGCTATGCATTAAGATCGGTCTTGGAGAGCCCAAGCCGGTCAAGATCCGACTTTACATGGCGGATCGCTCCATCACCCATCCCGTGGGCATTTTGGAGGACGTTCCGGTCAAGTTAGGTAACTTCTATCTACCCATAGATTTTGTCGTACTTGACATTCCCGCAGATTATCCTGTTCCTATCATTCTCGGGAGGCCATTTCTAGCAACTTCGGGTTGCAATGTGGATTGCAAGAACGCCAAGTTGAAATTCAACGTTGGCGGCGATGAGGTGGAGTTCGCGCTACTTGCAGCCATGAAAGGAGAGCAACTAACTGATGATATCTTCAACATCTACGATGAAGAAGAATCAAGAGAATTGGTGAGCTCTATCCTTATTAATGATCCACTCGAAAGAGTTATAAGCTTCAGTTTAATGGAGGAAGGTATAGATGCTTCTTGTGATGCAGATATACGGAGCTTAAAGGCACTGGAAGAAGATCCAGGAGCCATAACTGAGAAGCTGATCCAGGAAACGAAGATTTCCAGCCTCGGATCCAGTAGCAGTACCTCGACCGAGGCACTTTCTGGACAGAGCGAGGCGTCTGAAGAACACCTCGGTCAACGCCTTTGCGCCTCGACCGAAGTCGACAGCGAGACGATTCAGACTGAGATTACAGAGAATAACAATTTTTCTACTCCCTTCTGTGACATTCACCCACAGTTGGCGGATCATTCCCTCCACCAATTTTCTGATAATAAAGGTCCTTGGTATGCTGATATTGTGAATTATCTTGTTTGCCAGGAAATACCGCCCGGATTGACGTACTCCCAAAAGAAGAAATTCCTCAAGGAAGTACGACATTACTACTGGGATGAGCCGCTGCTATTCAAGCGCGGACCGGATGGGATGCTTCGAAGGTGCATTCCGGAAGATGAAGTTAATAGCGTCATAAGGCATTGCCATTCACTTCCTTGCGGAGGGCATGCTAGCACCGATAAAACATGCGCTAAGGTATTACGTTCCGGTTTCTTTTGGCCTACATTATTTAAGGATGTGCAATCTTTCGTTGTTTCTTGTGATGCATGCCAAAGAACAGGGAACCTATCAAGGAGGAACGAAATGCCACTTAACAACATCCAAGAAGTGGAAATCTTTGATGTGTGGGGGATTGACTTCATGGGACCTTTCCCATCCTCCGGAGGAAACCTCTACATTCTCCTTGCAGTTGATTACGTCTCTAGATGGGTTGAAGCCATCGCTTCTCCCACTAACGACGCCAAGGTGGTTGTGAAGTTCTTGAATAGAACTATCTTTCCACGATTTGGAACTCCACGCATCATCATCAGCGATGGAGGAACGCATTTCATCAACCGGAAGTTTAAGGCACTTCTATCGAAGTATGGGGTAACCCACAAAGTATCAACCGCTTATCACCCTCAAACTAGTGGACAGGTCGAGATCTCGAACAGGGAAATCAAGGCGATTTTGGAGAAGACCGTCTCTAGAATGAGAAAGGATTGGTCCATGAAATTAGACGATGCTCTTTGGGCGTACAGGACCGCATTCAAGACTCCCATAGGCACCACCCCTTATAATTTGGTGTATGGGAAATCTTGCCACTTGCCCGTTGAGTTGGAGCACAAAGCGTATTGGGCTATCAAATGGTTGAACTTTGACATTAAGGATGCTGGTGAGAAGCGACTATTGGAACTTAACGAGCTGGAGGAGCTGCGTTTGAACGCCTATGAGAATGCCAAAATCTACAAGGAAAGGACGAAGAGATGGCATGACAAGCGTATCGTTCCAAAGGAGCTTAACGAAGGAGATTTAGTTCTACTCTTCAACTCCCGCCTCCGTCTTTTTCCAGGTAAGTTGAAATCTAGATGGACCGGACCTTACGTTGTGAAACATGTTTTCCCTCATGGTGCAGTTGAGATATGGGGCGAAACTAGCGGAAGCTTCAAGGTCAACGGTCATAGACTTAAGAAATACCAACCGGAAACGCCGGTTGAGGAGGTCGCGCCGATCTACCTCCTTTGAGACGCATCATGGTCCAGCTAGCGACCTTAAATCAAGCGCTTCTTGGGAGGCAACCCAAGGTATTGCTTTCTTTCCCGTTTTCTAGTCTAGTTTAGATAGTTTTTGTTTTTGCTTTGCTTTGCTTTGTTTTTGGCGTTCTGGACAGACAACAGGAAGGAGCACATCTGGATGGACAGAAGTTCGAGATTCTGAGAAGAAAGAGGCACCTCGGTCACTGTCAGAACACCTCGACCGAGTTGATTCTTGAAGCAACCGAGGCGACTAGGGTTTCTGCAGAACCGCCTCGGTCCGTACCACCTCGGTCCAGTCGAGACCATCTCGACCGAGGTGACAGCAGATCTCGTGACAGTATAAAAAGGGAAAATTACTTTTCACTTTTTATTTTTTACGCATTTCGACCGCGGCGACAGCACACCTCGTTCTCCTCCGTTTCTCGCTCGTTTTCGACGATTTCTCCTTCCAAAACGCGATTAAAGGGTAGAAGAGTCGATTGCAACTACAGATCTGCAAGAAGGTTGAGTGTTTTCGACCGAAACGAGGTACGAAAGGTTCGAAAACCCTAACTCCTCGTTTACTGCTTATTGGGCTTTGGTTGCCCTTGATTTTGCTGAGGAAACCCATAAGTACCCCTTAGGAAGCAATTGTAGTGATTTTAGGGGGAAAAGAACTGAAAATCAGAGAATAGAAATCGAAACTGCTACGCCTCGGTCCAGTCGGTCTGCATCTCGACCGAGGTGATTTCTGAGGGTTGTCAGTCAACCGAGGTGGTCTGACAGTGTTTTGTGAAGATGAGTTCCGATCGCCGTTTAGCTCTGAGAGACAGATCTTCACCCTCCCCTTCCCCTTCTTCTTCCCGTCCCTACCGCCCGGTTATCCACGAGAGATGCCGGGTAGACTATGAGAGGATAGCGGGCCGTCCAGTTATCGCACCACGATTTCTGGAGGTATCCGCTTTTGACTGCCTAGGGTTAGAGGCTGACCTTAGGAGGATGATCGCCACAGTCGGGCTGGACCAGTTTACTGAGGTCCGAGCCCCAGCCTACATAGAGCCGACACTCGAGTTTGTCAGCTCCTTCTCCTACCTACCCACAGAGGGATCTGTGAAGTACCGGCTGATGGGCCGGAACTTCTTAGTTCCATTAGAGATTTGGAGAGAGATCTTTAGCTTTCCTGCCCCTACCGCTGTAGACTTTCCCTCCCGATCAGTAGCTAGGGAGTTCTGGGGACAGATAGCCCACATCACCACTCATGCAGACAGATGGCGCCCTGGAGATTCCAGGGAGAAGGTCATCTTTCACCCAGCCTTCAGACTCGCCCACCGGATATTCAGTGAGATGCTTCTAGCGCGTACTGAGACGCCCCAGAAGATCAGACAGGGGGAGCTCTTCTCTCTTTACTGCATGGTCACGGGAGGTTTCCCCGACTTTGGCTTGCTCTTGGCAGAGGATCTGCACAAGATCAAGGCCAAGTCGAAGGGGGATATTTGCTGTGGAGGTCTAGTCACCCACATCGCCACTTACCATGGGATGGACCTCAGCGTGTGCACATTGGCGGCGGCTCCGAAGCCGCTGGGACTGCAGGAGATGATTACGCGGCGGATTCTGGTTCCCCGTGGACTGACTACACCTTACGTTGCCATGCCATGGGAGCGGACAGCGCCTCAGGGGATCAGATGGTCTGCACAGTTCTCGGTCTTCGATCCGCATTTCTGGCAGACAGCATGGGCCCCGCTGATGGAGGACTATAGAGATGGAGCAGCTGCTGCTGCTGCAGCTGCAGAGGAGGCTGAGGAGGAGGCTGATGAGGATGACGACGACGAGACTGTCGATGAGAGAGGAGGCGGCGTCCCGATGGACACAGGGACAGATACTGCTGGGACGAGCGCGCCTCCCATTATTGATCTTGATGAGGACGAGGAGGATACTGAGCCAGCGCCAGCTGAGACTTCTCCAGTCAGGCCCGCTAGGCGCAGGAGGCAGAGAGTTAGGGACAGAGCAGCACACCGACGGATTGATGACCTGACGGATCAGGTTATCGACACATATGCTGCACTTTCATTGGATATCCGGGAGATGCAGGAGCGGCAGCATCATCAGCACATGATGGCTCAGCTACAGTTCCAGCATGTCATGGGCTATCCCTATGATCCTGCTCAGTTCCCCTACATTCCACCACCACCACCGGATCAGGACTTCTGAGGAGCTGCAGGCTTTATTTATTTATTTTTATGCAGTTCGGCTCTTTATCCGGTGAGTCCTCTTTTATTCAGACTTTTATTATACCCACTGGGACAGTGTGTCTCGAGTATGGGGTAGTTGATGTATTACTTGACTTATCTGACTATTCGATGTATTATTTGACTTATGATGTATTTTATTATTTCGGATATTTTCATATTTATGCTTCATTCTGCATTTATATGTTTATCTGAGATTGCATGCATACTTACAGGTTATTTGATTGAGAAAAACGTCGAAACCGAAAAAAAAATGGTTTTAAAAAAAATTTTCGACCTCGACCGGGACAGTTCTGGCAAAACGAGGTGTTTCACCTCGGTTGAACCAAGAACATCTCGACCGAGGTGGGTTAACTGAGAGTTTTCGAAAACGATTTTTGTGTTACTTATCTGGATATGATCTCAGTGAAGATCTTGTTTACTGACTGGTTTTAAATTCTTTATATGTTTGAAATGTTTTATAATATGTTTAAGTTGCTAAATGCTTTGTTTGAAATTATTGGCATGTTTAATATTTTGTTTTTATCCAAATTATGTTGAATTTGAAGGTTGACACCGCAGCATAAGTTCTCTCACATTCATCTTGGAAAGACCAAGGCAATTCATTTTCTTCTTCTTCTTCTTCTTGATCATGCTTAGCCCCTCATATACATTTTGCCTCCCTTTACCTATCCGGGAATTTGGAAGCAAGCGAAGTGGTGAAAGCAAGTTAAAGTTGAAGATGGCTGAAAGTGAAAGTGTTAGAATGCAATTCTAGGTTTGGGGAAGTCAATCATGAAGATGAGTAACTCGGCACCATTCACATAGCCGGGTGTTTGTGTCTTGCCAAAGTCGGATTGAGCGATATTCCTAACGGGTCATGGTATGTGCATCAAGGGTTTGATGCATCTCAAGAAATTGATGATTGCGGATCTCCTAGGCTTCGGTTATTGTGCACCTCTATCCATGCATCCCAAAAAGTAAAGTAAAAGAAAAAGTATGAGATAAGCAAAGCTTATTGGTGGAAGATGTTGCAAGTCAAAGTGAAAGTGAAGTTCATCCTTTTCCCGGATTCTAGCACCACATTACCTTACATACATCCCTACCCTACACGTTTCTTGACCTTTTCTTTTGGGAAGCCCTTGAGACCTTGAGCTTGTTGATTGACTTAGCGGTTTAAATCGGATTATACATGATTAATTTTGATAATTATGATTTATTATGCATTCTATGATTTTATGCAAAGATGAACAACTTTCCTATATTTATAAAATGTTTTGATCATATTGAGTTTTTAATTTCCAGGAAGTACTCTCTTAGAGTGATCTATGATAGTTGCACACCATAAAATATTTTTGAAAGACTTTTTCATTGAATTTCTTGACTTATAATCCATTCTATCTTGTCTTCTATATGAGGAACTTGCTTGGGGACAAGCAAGGGCTAAGTATGGGGTATTTTGATAGCATGAATTATAGTCTATATTTTGGGGTTTGTTTGGACGTTTTATCTTTCATAATCTGCATGTTTGTATGTACATTATGTGATTTTACTACCATTTCATCTACCTTTGCGAGAATCGAGGTCTACACCTAGTTTCGTTGTAATTGCAGGTAATATGGTACGTATTGCATCAAAAAGGAGCAAAAGGAGTCAAGAGTCATTTGGAGCTACATTCAGGAAGCACAACCATGGATTAAAGATTTACTTTGGACCAGTTTTGAGAGATTCTACATTCAGTTATGAGTCACCTCGGTTGACCAGAGATTCATCTCGACCGAGGCGATCCAGAGACGCCGACTCGACCGAGGCGAACACCTAGGACGCGGCGAGAATATTTTATTCTTGGCTGAGATCTTTTAAAATTGGAAAGTGATCTTATATTTTTTGGGCTGAGCTTCTAGAAGGAAGGAGATATGCAGAATCATATATTTTACCTATATTTATGGGATAATATCTTCTTAAGATTTATTATCTTTGGAGGTTTATTTTCCTATAAAAAGGGTTGATTTTCCACAATTTGAGAGGCTGCATACATCGATTAACATCCTACATACGCAGCAGCGCAGTATACTCCAAGTTGGGAGTTGTTGAAGAACCTTTTTGAAGGTTGAAGGAAGATTGAAGACTATAGCTTTTTATAGCTTTTGAAGGGTTTTGTAAGATTGTCTTCAATTCCCTCATTGATTGTCTTGTCTTGTTGGATTGCTATCCAAGGAACGCTTTTGTTTGTGATATTTGATTCAGTTATTGAAGTGTTTTCATTAAATTCTTCTTTGTTCAATTATTCACCTTCTTCCTATATATTTAATACTTTCATTATGATGATGAGTGGCTAATTTCCTTGTGTGATTCTAGGGTGATTGGCTGAAGGTTGTGGGAAAAACAATGATAGAATAATCTTAGATTCCAGTAGGATCCTGAAAGTTCGAGTCTTTAACCTTAACCCTAAGCATCTCGTTCGGTTGATGAACATCTCGGCCGGGGTGGAATTCTTCTGACCGAGGTGACTTATCCGACCCTAAACTGAGAGTTAAGTGTTAGAGTTTGCCAAATCCTATTCTTATTACACCTTTCTGGTTCAAAGCAAGCTTAGGATGAGACTTACCCGGTAATTCCTTAGTTTGTGTACCAACGATCATAAGTGTAGGTAATAAAGGCTTGTCCTTTATTGGGGTTTGAGTGTGCTTCCATCCCATCTTTGTGAGTTAGCCTGAGACTTACCCGGTAAAGGTTGATTCTATTCCCTTAGATGGTGTGTTAGTTTGAGGTTATAGTTCTTTATCTTAATTCCTTGAGACTTACCCGGTAATAGGAGTTACGGTTTAGGATTAGTGTGTAGTGAGACTTACCCGGTGATCTACTCCACTTTAGAAACACCTTCCCCACGCAAAAATCTCAGCTTTGTCCGCTTATCTATAGATCTTGAGTTGGAACCACAACTAGATGCTTTAATCCCTAGAATTGCATGTTTGCTTTATTTGACACCTTATTCATCTTTGATTGTATTACTTGCTCTTGTGGTTAGCATTGACATTAGCATACTGTACTGGACTTTGTTTCACCAAGTCCCTGTGATCGACCCCTGGAATTTTCTTGCTTTTACTACGATTGACCCGTACACTGCGGGTTCGCATCCTTGTTTTAAGCTTAAGTCTAGGGTTATAAATTTAAAGCTTGCACACACCGTTTGGAGCGAACAAGTTTTTGGCGCCGTTGCCGGGGACTTGGTCTAGACCAAGCCGGTACGGTTTGCTCTTGGGGCATTTGCCCCCTTATTGTCTAACCACTCTACTTGAGTGACTTTCGCAGGTTCTTTCTTAGGTATATGCGAAGAACCCGCACTGGGAAGGAAGTCGTTCCTTACGATCCCGAACCAGAAAAGACATACAAGAGACGCTTGAGAGAAGCGAAGATGGCCCAACAAGACGACCACGATCTTGCGGCCCAGTTGAGAGAGACGCAGGAGCTGCTACGTCTCAGTAAAGAAGAGCTAAGGCAAGAGAAAGAGGAGAATCAGGCCAGGACTGCAGCAATCGAAGCTGAGATTGCAGCAATTCGGAACCAGATTCAACCTCGACCGATGCAGGATCCAGTAGTTGATCCTCGACCGAGGCAGAATCCAGTACCTGACGCCCCGGCCGATGTACATCCGCTTCGGATGCCAGTCCGAGATGTTCTTCTTGCAGGAATTCCACAAACTCTAGGTCAAAGGATGGACCCTAATCAACAGCTAAGGCGTCCAGGAGTGAACCTAGGAGATCCAGCGGATCATGACTACGAACTTCGACCGCAAGTTCTAGCCATGATTCGCCAATGTCAATTCGGAGGGCTGGAGAAGGAGTCGCCGCATCAACATCTTCAAAACTACGAGATCTTGATGGAGACCTTGCGACCTCCCAGAATTGAAAATAACAACTACAAGCTAAGACCTTTCTACTTTTCTCTTAAAGATAGAGCTCTTACTTGGTATCAATCTCTTCCTGCAGGAAAGATCAGCACATGGGAAGAGATGACTACGGAATTCTTGACCAAATTCTTTCCCCCCTCAAAGACTGCTGAAATGAGAGGGAAGATCAATGCTTTCATCATGAAGGACAAGGAGAGCTTGTCCAAATCATGGGAGCGGTTCAAGGATATCCTTTTGGATTGCCCACATCATGGGATTCCAAAGATCGAGTTGTTGGAGATCTACTTCAAGGGGCTGGACGGAAACACCCAGTTCAATCTCCAACTACTCTCCGCCGGTACATTCATGGATATGGCGGTTGATGAGGCTTGGGACTTCATCGAGAAGCAAGCCTTACATATGGAGAAGTATACCCACCAAGGAGCTGAAGGTGGAGTTAAAAGAGTCAACTTTCAAGAGACTCAAACCAACAACAACCAACTCACGTCCTTGAAGAACGACGTGAAGCAGTTGAAGGAGCTATTGATGGCTCAAACTAAGAAGGAAGAGCAAGGGCAAAGGAACAACAACAACAACAATAACGGGTACCGTAACAACAACAACGGACCCCGAAACAACAACTACAACAACAATAGAGGATCCAATAGCAACAATTGGAGGGCGAATAACCAAAACAACGGTAACAATCATTCAAACTCCAACTCTAATGATTCCTCTAACCCTTTCCTCTCTTCTCCTTCTTCTTCTTCTACTCCATTGAAGAGCCAAGGGCAAGGATCAAGTTCGTCTCAGCCGGAAAAGAAGGACGCAGTCCTGGAGGCAATCTTGATCAAGCTTAATGCTATGGAGAACTCTATGACTTCATTTTCAAGGGCCCAAAAGTCCTTCGAACAACAACTTGCTAATAGGGCGAATGAAGCGCCAAGAGATCCAGGGAAGCTTCCAGCAAAGACGGAAACTAACCCTAAGGGCCAGTGCATGGCCATCACGACGAGGAGTGGACTCAAAACTGCCGATCCAGTACCTCGCTCGACGCAGACCACCTCGGTCCAGATCCAGTCGAAGAACACCTCGACCGAGATGCCAACCGAGGCGGTACAACAGAAAGCAGGAGGAACGACAGAAGCTTATGTTCCACCTCCTGCATATAAACCACCACTTCCATTCCCCCAGTCCAGAGCCAGAGCACATCTTGACAAGCACTTTGGTAAGTTCCTTGACTTGATGAATAAGCTCCATATTAATATTCCTTTCCTTGATGCTATTCTAGGTATGCCCGCCTATGGGAAGTTCTTAAAGGAGATTCTATCAAGGAAGAGGAAACTGGAGGATGTTGGTGAAGTTAGGATGACATCTAAGTCTTCGGAACTCATAAAGATCATGAAGGAGAAGATGCCACCTAAATTAAGAGATCCCGGCTCATTTTGCATTCCCATTCAAGTTGGGGATGTCACTTGTGAAGCCCTTTGCGATCTAGGAGCCAGCGTGAGCATCATCCCGCTGGAGCTATGCATTAAGATCGGTCTTGGAGAGCCCAAACCGGTCAAGTTCCGACTCTACATGGCGGATCGCTCCATCACCCATCCCGTGGGCATTTTGGAGGACGTTCCGGTCAAGTTAGGTAACTTCTATCTGCCTATAGATTTTGTCGTACTTGACATTCCCGCAGATTATCCTGTTCCTATCATTCTCGGGAGACCATTTCTAGCAACTTCGGGTTGCAATGTGGATTGCAAGAACGCCAAGTTGAAATTCAACGTTGGCGGCGATGAGGTGGAGTTCGCGCTACTTGCAGCCATGAAAGGAGAGCAACTAACTGATGATATCTTCAACATCTACGATGAAGAAGAATCAAGAGAATTGGTGAGCTCTATCCTTATTAATGATCCACTCGAAAGAGTTATAAGCTTCAGTTTAATGGAGGAAGGTATAGATGCTTCTTGTGATGCAGATATACGGAGCTTAAAGGCACTGGAAGAAGATCCAGGAGCCATAACTGAGAAGCTGATCCAGGAAACGAAGATTTCCAGCCTCGGATCCAGTAGCAGTACCTCGACCGAGGCACTTTCTGGACAGAGCGAGGCGTCTGAAGAACACCTCGGTCAACGCCTTTGCGCCTCGACCGAAGTCGACAGCGAGACGATTCAGACTGAGATTACAGAGAATAACAATTTTTCTACTCCCTTCTCTGACATTCACCCACAGTTGGCGGATCATTCCCTCCACCAACTTTCTGATAATAAAGGTCCTTGGTATGCTGATATTGTGAATTATCTTGTTTGCCAGGAAATACCGCCCGGATTGACGTACTCCCAAAAGAAGAAATTCCTCAAGGAAGTACGACATTACTACTGGGATGAGCCGCTGCTATTCAAGCGCGGACCGGATGGGATGCTTCGAAGGTGCATTCCGGAAGATGAAGTTAATAGCGTCATAAGGCATTGCCATTCACTTCCTTGCGGAGGGCATGCTAGCACCGATAAAACATGCGCTAAGGTATTACGTTCCGGTTTCTTTTGGCCTACATTATTTAAGGATGTGCAATCTTTCGTTGTTTCTTGTGATGCATGCCAAAGAACAGGGAACCTATCAAGGAGGAACGAAATGCCACTTAACAACATCCAAGAAGTGGAAATCTTTGATGTATGGGGGATTGACTTCATGGGACCTTTCCCATCCTCCGGAGGAAACCTCTACATTCTCCTTGCAGTGGATTACGTCTCTAGATGGGTCGAAGCCATTGCTTCTCCCACTAACGACGCCAAGGTGGTTGTGAAGTTCTTGAATAGAACTATCTTTCCACGATTTGGAACTCCACGCATCATCATCAGCGATGGAGGAACGCATTTCATCAACCGGAAGTTTAAGGCACTTCTATCGAAGTATGGGGTAACCCACAAGGTATCAACCGCTTATCACCCTCAAACTAGTGGACAGGTCGAGATCTCGAACAGAGAAATCAAGGCGATTTTGGAGAAGACCGTCTCTAGAACAAGGAAGGATTGGTCCATGAAATTAGACGATGCTCTTTGGGCGTACAGGACCGCATTCAAGACTCCCATAGGCACCACCTCTTATAATTTGGTGTATGGGAAATCTTGCCACTTGCCCGTCGAGTTGGAGCACAAAGCGTATTGGGCTATCAAATGGTTGAACTTTGACATTAAAGATGCTGGCGAGAAGCGACTATTGGAACTTAACGAGCTGGAGGAGCTGCGTTTGAACGCCTATGAGAATGCCAAAATCTACAAGGAAAGGACGAAGAGATGGCATGACAAGCGTATCGTTCCAAAGGAGCTTAAAGAAGGAGATTTAGTTCTACTCTTCAACTCCCGCCTCCGTCTTTTTCCAGGTAAGTTGAAATCTAGATGGACCGGACCTTACGTTGTGAAACATGTTTTCCCTCATGGTGCAGTTGAGATATGGGGCGAAACTAGCGGAAGCTTCAAGGTCAACGGTCATAGACTTAAGAAGTACCAACCGGAAACGCCGGTTGAGGAGGTCGCGCCGATCTACCTCCTTTGAGACGCATCATGGTCCGGCTAGCGACCTTAAATCAAGCGCTTCTTGGGAGGCAACCCAAGGTATTGCTTTCTTTCCCGTTTTCCAGTCTAGTTTAGATAGTTTTTGTTTTTGCTTTGCTGTGCTTTGTTTTTGGTGTTCCAGACAGACAACAGGAAAGAGCACACCAGGAAAGAGAGAAGTTCGAGATTCTGAGAAGAAAGAGGCACCTCGGTCACTGTCCGAACACCTCGACCGAGTTGATTCTTGAAGCAACCGAGGCGACTAGGGTTTCTGCAGAACCGCCTCGGTCCGTACCACCTCGGTCCAGTCGAGACCATCTCGACCGAGGTGACAGCAGATCTCGTGACAGTATAAAAAGGGAAAATTACTTTTCACTTTTTATTTTTTACGCATTTCGACCGCGGCGACAGCACACCTCGTTCTCCTCCGTTTCTCGCTCGTTTTCGACGATTTCTCCTTCCAAAACGCGATTAAAGGGTAGAAGAGTCGATTGCAACTACAGATCTGCAAGAAGGTTGAGTGTTTTCGACCGAAACGAGGTACGAAAGGTTCGAAAACCCTAACTCCTCGTTTACTGCTTATTGGGCTTTGGTTGCCCTTGATTTTGCTGAGGAAACCCATAAGTACCCCTTAGGAAGCAATTGTAGTGATTTTAGGGGGAAAAGAACTGAAAATCAGAGAATAGAAATCGAAACTGCTACGCCTCGGTCCAGTCGGTCTGCATCTCGACCGAGGTGATTTCTGAGGGTTGTCAGTCAACCGAGGTGGTCTGACAGTGTTTTGTGAAGATGAGTTCCGATCGCCGTTTAGCTCTGAGAGACAGATCTTCACCCTCCCCTTCCCCTTCTTCTTCCCGTCCCTACCGCCCGGTTATCCACGAGAGATGCCGGGTAGACTATGAGAGGATAGCGGGCCGTCCAGTTATCGCACCACGATTTCTGGAGGTATCC
Source organism: Fagopyrum esculentum (assembly GCA_033239045.1). Taxonomy (NCBI): domain Eukaryota; kingdom Viridiplantae; phylum Streptophyta; class Magnoliopsida; order Caryophyllales; family Polygonaceae; genus Fagopyrum; species Fagopyrum esculentum. Next base: position 57,430,052 of record BSUD01000004.1, read on the forward strand.
GCTTTTGACTGCCTAGGGTTAGAGGCTGACCTTAGGAGGATGATCGCCACAGTCGGGCTGGACCAGTTTACTGAGGTCCGAGCCCCAGCCTACATAGAGCCGACACTCGAGTTTGTCAGCTCCTTCTCCTACCTACCCACAGAGGGATCTGTGAAGTACCGGCTGATGGGCCGGAACTTCTTAGTTCCATTAGAGATTTGGAGAGAGATCTTTAGCTTTCCTGCCCCTACCGCTGTAGACTTTCCCTCCCGATCAGTAGCTAGGGAGTTCTGGGGACAGATAGCCCACATCACCACTCATGCAGACAGATGGCGCCCTGGAGATTCCAGGGAGAAGGTCATCTTTCACCCAGCCTTCAGACTCGCCCACCGGATATTCAGTGAGATGCTTCTAGCGCGTACTGAGACGCCCCAGAAGATCAGACAGGGGGAGCTCTTCTCTCTTTACTGCATGGTCACGGGAGGTTTCCCCGACTTTGGCTTGCTCTTGGCAGAGGATCTGCACAAGATCAAGGCCAAGTCGAAGGGGGATATTTGCTGTGGAGGTCTAGTCACCCACATCGCCACTTACCATGGGATGGACCTCAGCGTGTGCACATTGGCGGCGGCTCCGAAGCCGCTGGGACTGCAGGAGATGATTACGCGGCGGATTCTGGTTCCCCGTGGACTGACTACACCTTACGTTGCCATGCCATGGGAGCGGACAGCGCCTCAGGGGATCAGATGGTCTGCACAGTTCTCGGTCTTCGATCCGCATTTCTGGCAGACAGCATGGGCCCCGCTGATGGAGGACTATAGAGATGGAGCAGCTGCTGCTGCTGCAGCTGCAGAGGAGGCTGAGGAGGAGGCTGATGAGGATGACGACGACGAGACTGTCGATGAGAGAGGAGGCGGCGTCCCGATGGACACAGGGACAGATACTGCTGGGACGAGCGCGCCTCCCATTATTGATCTTGATGAGGACGAGGAGGATACTGAGCCAGCGCCAGCTGAGACTTCTCCAGTCAGGCCCGCTAGGCGCAGGAGGCAGAGAGTTAGGGACAGAGCAGCACACCGACGGATTGATGACCTGACGGATCAGGTTATCGACACATATGCTGCACTTTCATTGGATATCCGGGAGATGCAGGAGCGGCAGCATCATCAGCACATGATGGCTCAGCTACAGTTCCAGCATGTCATGGGCTATCCCTATGATCCTGCTCAGTTCCCCTACATTCCACCACCACCACCGGATCAGGACTTCTGAGGAGCTGCAGGCTTTATTTATTTATTTTTATGCAGTTCGGCTCTTTATCCGGTGAGTCCTCTTTTATTCAGACTTTTATTATACCCACTGGGACAGTGTGTCTCGAGTATGGGGTAGTTGATGTATTACTTGACTTATCTGACTATTCGATGTATTATTTGACTTATGATGTATTTTATTATTTCGGATATTTTCATATTTATGCTTCATTCTGCATTTATATGTTTATCTGAGATTGCATGCATACTTACAGGTTATTTGATTGAGAAAAACGTCGAAACCGAAAAAAAAATGGTTTTAAAAAAAATTTTCGACCTCGACCGGGACAGTTCTGGCAAAACGAGGTGTTTCACCTCGGTTGAACCAAGAACATCTCGACCGAGGTGGGTTAACTGAGAGTTTTCGAAAACGATTTTTGTGTTACTTATCTGGATATGATCTCAGTGAAGATCTTGTTTACTGACTGGTTTTAAATTCTTTATATGTTTGAAATGTTTTATAATATGTTTAAGTTGCTAAATGCTTTGTTTGAAATTATTGGCATGTTTAATATTTTGTTTTTATCCAAATTATGTTGAATTTGAAGGTTGACACCGCAGCATAAGTTCTCTCACATTCATCTTGGAAAGACCAAGGCAATTCATTTTCTTCTTCTTCTTCTTCTTGATCATGCTTAGCCCCTCATATACATTTTGCCTCCCTTTACCTATCCGGGAATTTGGAAGCAAGCGAAGTGGTGAAAGCAAGTTAAAGTTGAAGATGGCTGAAAGTGAAAGTGTTAGAATGCAATTCTAGGTTTGGGGAAGTCAATCATGAAGATGAGTAACTCGGCACCATTCACATAGCCGGGTGTTTGTGTCTTGCCAAAGTCGGATTGAGCGATATTCCTAACGGGTCATGGTATGTGCATCAAGGGTTTGATGCATCTCGAGAAATTGATGATTGCAGATTTCCTAGGCTTCGGTTATTGTGCACCTCTGTCCATGCATCCCAAAAAGTAAAGTAAAAAGAAAAAAAAAGGTGTGAGATAAGCAAAGCTTATTGGTGGAAGATGTTGCAAGTCAAAGTGGAAGTGAAGTTCATCCTTTTCCCGGATTCTAGCACCACATTACCTTACACACATCCCTACCCTACACGTTTCTTGACCTTTTCTTTTGGGAAGCCCTTGAGACCTTGAGCTTGTTGATTGACTTAGCGGTTTAAATCGGATTATACATGATTAATTTTGATAATTATGATTTATTATGCATTCTATGATTTTATGCAAAGATGAACAACTTTCCTATATTTATAAAATGTTTTGATCATATTGAGTTTTTAATTTCCAGGAAGTATTCTCTTAGAGTGATCTATGATAGTTTCACACCATAAAATGTTTTTTGAAAGATTTCATTGATTTTCTTGACTTATAATCCATTCTATCTTGATTTCTATATGAGGAACTTGCTTAGGGACAAGCAAGGGCTAAGTATGGGGTATTTTGATAGCATGAATTATAGTCTATATTTGGGGGTTTGTTTGGACGTTTTATCTTTCATAATCTGCATGTTTGTATGTACATTATGTGATTTTACTACCATTTCATCTACCTTTGCGAGAATCGAGGTCTACACCTAGTTTCGTTGTAATTGCAGGTAATATGGTACGTATTGCATCAAAAAGGAGCAAAAGGAGTCAAGAGTCATTTGGAGCTACATTCAGGAAGCACAACCATGGATTAAAGATTTACTTTGGACCAGTTTTGAGAGATTCTACATTCAGTTATGAGTCACCTCGGTTGACCAGAGATTCATCTCGACCGAGGCGATCCAGAGACGCCGACTCGACCGAGGCGAACACCTAGGACGCGGCGAGAATATTTTATTCTTGGCCTGAGCTTCTAGAAGGAAGGAGATATGCAGAATATATATTTTACCTATATTTATGGGATAATATCTTCTTAAGATTTATTATCTTTGGAGGGTTATTTTTCCTATAAAAAGGGTTGGATTTTCCACAAATCCGATCATGCTTAGAGGCTGCATACACCGCATACGATCTCGATTACAGCAAAGAATACGCAGCAGCCGCATCCTACTCCAATTTGGGAGATTCGAAGAACCTTTTTGAAGGTTGAAGGAAAGTTGAAGATTAGCTTTTTATAGCTTTTTGGAGGGTTTTGTAAGATTGTCTTCAATTCCTTTCCTTGATTGTCTTGTCTTGTTGGATTATTATCCAAGGAACGATTTTGTGTGATATTTGATTCAGTTATTGAAGTGTTTTCATTAAATTCTTCTTTGTTCAAATATTCACCTTCTTCCCATATATTTAATACTTTCATTATGATGATGAGTGGCTAATTTCCTTGTGTGATTCTAGGGTGATTGGCTGAAGGTTGTGGGAAAAACAATGATAGAATAATCTTAGATTCCAGTAGGATCCTGAAAGTTCGAGTCTTTAACCTTAACCCTAAGCATCTCGTTCGGTTGATGAACATCTCGGCCGGGGTGGAATTCTTCTGACCGAGGTGACTTATCCGACCCTAAACTGAGAGTTAAGTGTTAGAGTTTGCCAAATCCTATTCTTATTACACCTTTCTGGTCCAAAGCAAGCTTAGGATGAGACTTACCCGGTAATTCCTTAGTTTGTGTACCAACGATCATAAGTGTAGGTAATAAAGGCTTGTCCTTTATTGGGGTTTGAGTGTGCTTCCATCCCATCTTTGTGAGTTAGCCTGAGACTTACCCGGTAAAGGTTGATTCTATTCCCTTAGATGGTGTGTTAGTTTGAGGTTATAGTTCTTTATCTTAATTCCTTGAGACTTACCCGGTAATAGGAGTTACGGTTTAGGATTAGTGTGTAGTGAGACTTACCCGGTGATCTACTCCACTTTAGAAACGCCTTCCCCACGCAAAAGTCTCAGCTTTGTCCGCTTATCTATAGATCTTGAGTTGGAACCACAACTAGATGCTTTAATCCCTAGAATTGCATGTTTGCTTTATTTGACATCTTATTCATCTTTGATTGTATTACTTGCTCTTGTGGTTAGCATTGACATTAGCATACTGTACTGGACTTTGTTTCACCAAGTCCCTGTGATCGACCCCTGGAATTTTCTTGCTTTTACTACGATTGACCCGTACACTGCGGGTTCGCATCCTTGTTTTAAGCTTAAGTCTAGGGTTATAAATTTAAAGCTTGCACACACCGTTTGGAGCGAACAAGTTTTTGGCGCCGTTGCCGGGGACTTGGTCTAGACCGAGCCGGTACGGTTTGCTCTTGGGGCATTTGCCCCCTTTTTGTCTAACCACTCTACTTGAGTGACTTTCGCAGGTTCTTTCTTAGGTATATGCGAAGAACCCGCACTGGGAAGGAAATCGTTCCCTACGATCCCGAACCAGAAAAGACATACAAGAGACGCTTAAGAGAAGCGAAGATGGCCCAACAAGACGATCACGATCTTGCGGCCCAGTTGCGAGAGACGCATGAGCTGCTACGTCTCAGTAAAGAAGAGCTAAGGCAAGAGAAAGAGGAGAATCAGGCCAGGACTGCAGCAATCGAAGCTGAGATTGCAGCAATTCGGAACCAGATTCAACCTCGACCGATGCAGGATCCAATAGTTGATCCTCGACCGAGGCAGAATCCAGTACCTGACGCCCCGGCCGATGTGCATCCGCTTCGGATGCCAGTCCGAGATGTTCTTCTTGCAGGAATTCCACAAACCCTAGGTCAAAGGATGGACCCTAATCAACAGCTGAGGCGTCCAGGAGTGAACCTAGGAGATCCAGCGGATCATGACTACGAACTTCGACCGCAAGTTCTAGCCATGATTCGCCAATGTCAATTCGGAGGGCTGGAGAAGGAGTCGCCGCATCAACATCTTCAAAACTACGAGATCTTGATGGAGACCTTGCGACCTCCCAGAATTGAAAATAACAACTACAAGCTAAGACCTTTCTACTTTTCTCTTAAAGATAGAGCTCTTACTTGGTATCAATCTCTTCCTGCAGGAAAGATCAGCACATGGGAAGAGATGACTACGGAATTCTTGACCAAATTCTTTCCCCCCTCAAAAACTGCTGAAATGAGAGGGAAGATCAATGCTTTCATCATGAAGGACAAGGAGAGCTTGTCCAAATCATGGGAGCGGTTCAAGGATATCCTTTTGGATTGCCCACATCATGGGATTCCAAAGATCGAGTTGTTGGAGATCTACTTCAAGGGGCTGGACGGAAACACCCAGTTCAATCTCCAACTACTCTCCGCCGGTACATTCATGGATATGGCGGTTGATGAGGCTTGGGACTTCATTGAGAAGCAAGCCTTGCACATGGAGAAGTACACCCACCAAGGAGCTGAAGGTGGAGTTAAAAGAGTCAACTTTCAAGAGACTCAAACCAACAACAACCAACTCACGTCCTTGAAGAACGACGTGAAGCAGTTGAAGGAGCTATTGATGGCTCAAACTAAGAAGGAAGAGCAAGGGCAAAGGAACAACAACAACAACAATAACGGGTACCGTAACAACAACAACGGACCCCGAAACAACAACTACAACAACAATAGAGGATCCAATAGCAACAATTGGAGGGCGAATAACCAAAACAACGGTAACAATCATTCAAACTCCAACTCTAATGATTCCTCTAACCCTTTCCTCTCTTCTCCTTCTTCTTCTTCTACTCCATTGAAGAGCCAAGGGCAAGGATCAAGTTCGTCTCAGCCGGAAAAGAAGGACGCAGTCCTGGAGGCAATCTTGATCAAGCTTAATGCTATGGAGAATTCTATGACTTCATTTTCGAGGGCTCAAAAGTCCTTCGAACAACAACTTGCTAATAGGGCGAATGAAGCGCCAAGAGATCCAGGGAAACTTCCAGCAAAGACGGAAACTAACCCTAAGGGCCAGTGCATGGCCATCACGACGAGGAGTGGACTCAAAACTACAGATCCAGTACCTCGCTCGACGCAGACCACCTCGGTCCAGATCCAGTCGAAGAACACCTCGACCGAGATGCCAACCGAGGCGGCGCAACAGAAAGCAGGAGGAACGACAGAAGCTTATGTTCCACCTCCTGCATATAAACCACCACTTCCATTCCCCCAGTCCAGAGCCAGAGCACATCTTGACAAGCACTTTGGTAAGTTCCTTGACTTGATGAATAAGCTCCATATTAATATTCCTTTCCTTGATGCTATTCTAGGTATGCCCGCCTATGGGAAGTTCTTAAAGGAGATCCTATCAAGGAAGAGGAAACTGGAGGATGTTGGTGAAGTTAGGATGACATCTAAGTCTTCGGAACTCATAAAGATCATGAAGGAGAAGATGCCACCTAAATTAAGAGATCCCGGCTCATTTTGCATTCCCATTCAAGTTGGGGATGTCACTTGTGAAGCCCTTTGCGATCTAGGAGCCAGCGTGAGCATCATCCCGCTGGAGCTATGCATTAAGATCGGTCTTGGAGAGCCCAAACCGGTCAAGTTCCGACTCTACATGGCGGATCGCTCCATCACCCATCCCGTGGGCATTTTGGAGGACGTTCCGGTCAAGTTAGGTAACTTCTATCTACCCATAGATTTTGTCGTACTTGACATTCCCGCAGATTATCCTGTTCCTATCATTCTCGGGAGGCCATTTCTAGCAACTTCGGGTTGCAATGTGGATTGCAAGAACGCCAAGTTGAAATTCAACGTTGGCAACGATGAGGTGGAGTTCGCGCTACTTGCAGCCATGAAAGGAGAGCAACTAACTGATGATATCTTCAACATCTACGATGAAGAAGAATCAAGAGAATTGGTGAGCTCTATCCTTATTAATGATCCACTCGAAAGAGTTATAAGCTTCAGTTTAATGGAGGAAGGTATAGATGCTTCTTGTGATGCAGATATACGGAGCTTAAAGGCACTGGAAGAAGATCCAGGAGCCATAACTGAGAAGCTGATCCAGGAAACGAAGATTTCCAGCCTCGGATCCAGTAGCAGTACCTCGACCGAGGCACTTTCTGGACAGAGCGAGGCGTCTGAAGAACACCTCGGTCAACGCCTTTGCGCCTCGACCGAAGTCGACAGCGAGACGATTCAGACTGAGATTACAGAGAATAACAAATTTTCTACTCCCTTCTCTGACATTCACCCACAGTTGGCGGATCATTCCCTCCACCAACTTTCTGATAATAAAGGTCCTTGGTATGCTGATATTGTGAATTATCTTGTTTGCCAGGAAATACCGCCCGGATTGACGTACTCCCAAAAGAAGAAATTCCTCAAGGAAGTACGACATTACTACTGGGATGAGCCGCTGCTATTCAAGCGCGGACCGGATGGGATGCTTCGAAGGTGCATTCCGGAAGATGAAGTTAATAGCGTCATAAGGCATTGCCATTCACTTCCTTGCGGAGGGCATGCTAGCACCGATAAAACATGCGCTAAGGTATTACGTTCCGGTTTCTTTTGGCCTACATTATTTAAGGATGTGCAATCTTTCGTTGTTTCTTGTGATGCATGCCAAAGAACAGGGAACCTATCAAGGAGGAACGAAATGCCACTTAACAACATCCAAGAAGTGGAGATCTTTGATGTATGGGGGATTGACTTCATGGGACCTTTCCCATCCTCCGGAGGAAACCTCTACATTCTCCTTGCAGTGGATTACGTCTCTAGATGGGTCGAAGCCATTGCTTCTCCCACTAACGACGCCAAGGTGGTTGTGAAGTTCTTGAATAGAACTATCTTTCCACGATTTGGAACTCCACGCATCATCATCAGCGATGGAGGAACGCATTTCATCAACCGGAAGTTTAAGGCACTTCTATCGAAGTATGGGGTAACCCACAAGGTATCAACCGCTTATCACCCTCAAACTAGTGGACAGGTCGAGATCTCGAACAGAGAAATCAAGGCGATTTTGGAGAAGACCGTCTCTAGAACAAGGAAGGATTGGTCCATGAAATTAGACGATGCTCTTTGGGCGTACAGGACCGCATTCAAGACTCCCATAGGCACCACCCCTTATAATTTGGTGTATGGGAAATCTTGCCACTTGCCCGTCGAGTTGGAGCACAAAGCGTATTGGGCTATCAAATGGTTGAACTTTGACATTAAAGATGCTGGCGAGAAGCGACTATTGGAACTTAACGAGCTGGAGGAGCTGCGTTTGAACGCCTATGAGAATGCCAAAATCTACAAGGAAAGGACGAAGAGATGGCATGACAAGCGTATCGTTCCAAAGGAGCTTAATGAAGGAGATTTAGTTCTACTCTTCAACTCCCGCCTCCGTCTTTTTCCAGGTAAGTTGAAATCTAGATGGACCGGACCTTACGTTGTGAAACATGTTTTCCCTCATGGTGCAGTTGAGATATGGGGCGAAACTAGCGGAAGCTTCAAGGTCAACGGTCATAGACTTAAGAAGTACCAACCGGAAACGCCGGTTGAGGAGGTCGCGCCGATCTACCTCCTTTGAGACGCATCATGGTCCAGCTAGCGACCTTAAATCAAGCGCTTCTTGGGAGGCAACCCAAGGTATTGCTTTCTTTCCCGTTTTCTAGTCTAGTTTAGATAGTTTTTGTTTTTGCTTTGCTTTGCTTTGTTTTTGGCGTTCTGGACAGACAACAGGAAGGAGCACTCCTGGAAGGAGAGAAGTTCGAGATTCTGAGAAGAAAGAGGCGCCTCGGTCACTGTCAGAACACCTCGACCGAGTTGATTCTTGAAGCAACCGAGGCGACTAGGGTTTCTGCAGAACCGCCTCGGTCCGTACCACCTCGGTCCAGTCGAGACCATCTCGACCGAGGTGACAGCAGATCTCGTGACGGTATAAAAAGGGAAATTACTTTTCACTTTTTATTTTTCACCCACTTCGACCGCGGCGGACAGAGATACTTCGCTCCCTCGTTTCTCACTCTTTTTCGACGATTTCTGCTTCAAAACTGCAATTGAGGGGAAGAAGAATCGATTGCAACTACAGATCTGCAGAAAGATTGAGTGTTTCGACCGAAACGAGGTAAACAAAGTTCGAAAACCCTAACCGACTCGTTTACTGCTTATTGGGCTTTGGTTGCCCTTGATTTTGCTGAGGAAACCCATAAGTACCCCTTAGGAAGCATTTGTAGTGATTTTAGGGGGAAAAGAACTGAATTTCTGAGAATTGAAATCGACGCTGCTACGCCTCGGTCCGGTCGGTCTGCATCTCGACCGAGGTGATTTCTGAGACTTGTCAGCAACCGAGGTGGTCTGACAGTGCTGTTTTGAGAAGATGAGTTCAGACAGATTACTGGCCCTTAGAGATAGATCCTCACCTTCCCCTTCCCCTTCTTCTTCCCGTCCCTACCGCCCGGTTATCCACGAGAGATGCCGGGTAGACTATGAGAGGATAGCGGGCCGTCCAGTTATCGCACCACGATTTCTGGAGGTATCCGCTTTTGACTGCCTAGGGTTAGAGGCTGACCTTAGGAGGATGATCGCCACAGTCGGGCTGGACCAGTTTACTGAGGTCCGAGCCCCAGCCTACATAGAGCCGACACTCGAGTTTGTCAGCTCCTTCTCCTACCTACCCACAGAGGGATCTGTGAAGTACCGGCTGATGGGCCGGAACTTCTTAGTTCCATTAGAGATTTGGAGAGAGATCTTTAGCTTTCCTGCCCCTACCGCTGTAGACTTTCCCTCCCGATCAGTAGCTAGGGAGTTCTGGGGACAGATAGCCCACATCACCACTCATGCAGACAGATGGCGCCCTGGAGATTCCAGGGAGAAGGTCATCTTTCACCCAGCCTTCAGACTCGCCCACCGGATATTCAGTGAGATGCTTCTGGCGCGTACTGAGACGCCCCAGAAGATCAGACAGGGGGAGCTCTTCTCTCTTTACTGCATGGTCACGGGAGGTTTCCCCGACTTTGGCTTGCTCTTGGCAGAGGATCTGCACAAGATCAAGGCCAAGTCGAAGGGGGATATTTGCTGTGGAGGTCTAGTCACCCACATCGCCACTTACCATGGGATGGACCTCAGCGTGTGCACATTGGCGGCGGCTCCGAAGCCGCTGGGACTGCAGGAGATGATTACGCGGCGGATTCTGGTTCCCCGTGGACTGACTACACCTTACGTTGCCATGCCATGGGAGCGGACAGCGCCTCAGGGGATCAGATGGTCTGCACAGTTCTCGGTCTTCGATCCGCATTTCTGGCAGACAGCATGGGCCCCGCTGATACAGGACTATAGAGATGGAGCAGCTGCTGCTGCTGCAGCTGCAGAGGAGGCTGAGGAGGAGGTCGATGAGGATGACGACGACGAGACCGTCGATGAGAGAGGAGGCGGCGTCCCGATGGACACAGGGACAGATACTGCTGGGACGAGCGCGCCTCCCATTATTGATCTTGATGAGGATGAGGAGGACACTGAGCCGGCGCCAGCTGAGACTTCTCCAGTCAGGCCCGCTAGGCGCAGGAGGCCGAGAGTTAGGGACAGAGCAGCACACCGACGGATTGATGACCTGACGGATCAGGTAATCGACACATATGCTGCACTTTCATTGGATATCCGGGAGATGCAGGAGCGGCAGCATCATCAGCACATGATGGCTCAGCTACAGTTCCAGCATGTCATGGGCTATCCCTATGATCCTGCTCAGTTCCCCTACATTCCACCACCACCACCGGATCAGGACTTCTGAGGAGCTGCAGGCTTTATTTATTTATTTTTATGCAGTTCGGCTCTTTATCCGGTGAGTCCTCTTTTATTCAGACTTTTATTATACCCACTGGGACAGTATGTCTCAAGTATGGGGTAGTTGATGTATTACTTGACTTATCTGACTATTCGATGTATTATTTGACTTATGATGTATTTTATTATTTCGGATATTTTCATATTTATGCTTCATTCTGCATTTATATGTTTATCTGAGATTGCATGCATACTTACAGGTTATTTGATTGAGAAAAAAACGTCGAAACCGAAAAAAAAAATGGTTAAAAAAAAAAATTTTCGACCTCGACCGGGACAGTTCTGGCAAAACGAGGTGTTTCACCTCGGTTGAACCAATAACATCTCGACCGAGGTGGGTTAACTGAGAGTTTTCGAAAACGATTTTTGTGTTACTTATCTGGATATGATCTCAGTGAAGATCTTGTTTACTGACTGGTTTTAAATTCTTTATATGTTTGAAATGTTTTATAATATGTTTAAGTTGCTAAATGCTTTGTTTGAAATTATTGGCATGTTTAATATTTTGTTTTTATCCAAATTATGTTGAATTTGAAGGTTGACACCGCAGCATAAGTTCTCTCACATTCATCTTGGAAAGACCAAGGCAATTCATTTTCTTCTTCTTCTTCTTCTTGATCATGCTTAGCCCCTCATATACATTTTGCCTCCCTTTACCTATCCGGGAATTTGGAAGCAAGCGAAGTGGTGAAAGCAAGTTAAAGTTGAAGATGGCCGAAAGTGAAAGTGTTAGAATGCAATTCTAGGTTTGGGGAAGTCAATCATGAAGATGAGTAACTCGGCACCATTCACATAGCCGGGTGTTTGTGTCTTGCCAAAGTCGGATTGAACGATATTCCTAACGGGTCATGGTATGTGCATCAAGGGTTTGATGCATCTCAAGAAATTGATGATTGCGGATTTCCTAGGCTTCGGTTATTGTGCACCTCTATCCATGCATCCCAAAAAGTAAAGTAAAAGAAAAAGTGTGAAATAAGCAAAGCTTATTGATGGAAGATGTTGAAAGTCAAAGTGGAAGTGAAGTACATCCTTTTCCCGGATTCTAGCACCACATTACCTTACATACATCCCTACCCTTCACGTTTCTTGACCTTTCTTTTGGGAAGCCCTTGAGACCTTGAGCTTGTTGATTGACTTAGCGGTTTAAACTGGATTATACATGATTAATTTTGATAATTATGATTTATTATGCATTCTATGATTTTATGCAAAGATGAACAACTTTCCTATATTTATAAAATGTTTTGATCATATTGAGTTTTTAATTTCCAGGAAGTATTCTCTTAGAGTGATCTATGATAGTTTCACACCATAGAATGTTTTTGAAAGACTTTTCATTGATTTTCTTGACTTATAATCCATTCTATCTTGTCTTCTATATGAGGAACTTGCTTGGGGACAAGCAAGGGCTAAGTATGGGGTATTTTGATAGCATGAATTATAGTCTATATTTTGGGGTTTGTTTGGACGTTTTATCTTTCATAATCTGCATGTTTGTATGTACATTATGTGATTTTACTACCATTTCATCTACCTTTGCGAGAATCGAGGTCCACACCTAGTTTCGTTGTAATTGCAGGTAATATGGTACGTTTTGCATCAAAAAGGAGCAAAAGGAGTCAAGAGTCATTTGGAGCTACATTCAGGAAGCACAACCATGGATTAAAGATTTACTTTGGACCAGTTTTGAGAGATTCTACATTCAGTTATGAGTCACCTCGGTTGACCAGAGATTCATCTCGACCGAGGCGATCCAGAGACGCCGACTCGACCGAGGCGAACACCTAGGACGCGGCGAGAATATTTTATTCTTGGCTGAGATCTTTTAAAATTGGAAAGTGATCTTATATTTTTGGGCTGAGCTTCTAGAAGGAAGGAGATATGCAGAATCATATATTTTACCTATATTTATGGGAATATATCTTCTTAAGATTTATTATCTTTGGAGGTTTATTTTTCCTATAAAAAGGATTGGATTTTCCACAAATCCGAGGATGCTTAGAGGCTGCATACACCGCATACGATCTCGATTACAGCAAAGAATACGCAGCAGCCGCATCATACTCCAATTTGGGAGAGAGTTGAAGAACCTTTTTGAAGGTTGAAGGAAGATTTGAAGACTATAGCTTTATAGCTTTTTGGAGGGTTTTGTAAGATTGTCTTCAATTCCTTTCCTTGATTGTCTTGTCTTGTTGGATTATTATCCAAGGAACGATTTTGTGTGATATTTGATTCAGTTATTGGAGTGTTTTCATTAAATTCTTCTTTGTTCAAATATTCACCTTCTTCCCATATATTTAATACTTTCATTATGATGATGAGTGGCTAATTTCCTTGTGTGATTCTAGGGTGATTGGCTGAAGGTTGTGGGAAAAACAATGATAGAATGATCTTAATCACAGTAGGATCCTGAAAGTTCGAGTCTTTAACCTTAACCCTAAGCATCTCGTTCGGTTGATGAACATCTCGGCCGGGGTGGAATTCTTCTGACCGAGGTGACTTATCCGACCCTAAACTGAGAGTTAAGTGTTAGAGTTTGCCAAATCCTATTCTTATTACACCTTTCTGGTTCAAAGCAAGCTTAGGATGAGACTTACCCGGTAATTCCTTAGTTTGTGTACCAACGATCATAAGTGTAGGTAATAAAGGTTTATCCTTTATTGGGGTTTGAGTGTGCTTCCATCCCATCTTTGTGAGTTAGCCTGAGACTTACCCGGTAAAGGTTGATTCTATTCCCTTAGATGGTGTGTTAGTTTGAGGTTATAGTTCTTTATCTTAATTCCTTGAGACTTACCCGGTAATAGGAGTTACGGTTTGGGATTAGTGTGTAGTGAGACTTACCCGGTGATCTACTCCACTTTAGAAACACCTTCCCCATGCAAAAATCTCAGCTTTGTCCGCTTATCTATAGATCTTGAGTTGGAACCACAACTAGATGCTTTAATCCCTAGAATTGCATGTTTGCTTTATTTGACATCTTATTCATCTTTGATTGTATTACTTGCTCTTGTGGTCAGCATCAACACTAGCATACCGTATTGGACTTTGTTTCACTAAGTCCCTGTGATCGACCCCTGGAATTTTCTTGCTTTTACTACGATTGACCCGTACACTGCGGGTTCGCATCCTTGTTTTAAGCTTAAGTCTAGGGTTATAAATTTAAAGCTTGCACACACCGTTTGGAGCGAACAAGTTTTTGGCGCCGTTGCCGGGGACAGTTCTGGCAAAACGAGGTGTTTCACCTCGGTTGAACCAATAACATCTCGACCGAGGTGGGTTAACTGAGAGTTTTCGAAAACGATTTTTGTGTTACTTATCTGGATATGATCTCAGTGAAGATCTTGTTTACTGACTGGTTTTAAATTCTTTATATGTTTGAAATGTTTTATAATATGTTTAAGTTGCTAAATGCTTTGTTTGAAATTATTGGCATGTTTAATATTTTGTTTTTATCCAAATTATGTTGAATTTGAAGGTTGACACCGCAGCATAAGTTCTCTCACATTCATCTTGGAAAGACCAAGGCAATTCATTTTCTTCTTCTTCTTCTTCTTGATCATGCTTAGCCCCTCATATACATTTTGCCTCCCTTTACCTATCCGGGAATTTGGAAGCAAGCGAAGTGGTGAAAGCAAGTTAAAGTTGAAGATGGCCGAAAGTGAAAGTGTTAGAATGCAATTCTAGGTTTGGGGAAGTCAATCATGAAGATGAGTAACTCGGCACCATTCACATAGCCGGGTGTTTGTGTCTTGCCAAAGTCGGATTGAACGATATTCCTAACGGGTCATGGTATGTGCATCAAGGGTTTGATGCATCTCAAGAAATTGATGATTGCGGATTTCCTAGGCTTCGGTTATTGTGCACCTCTATCCATGCATCCCAAAAAGTAAAGTAAAAGAAAAAGTGTGAAATAAGCAAAGCTTATTGATGGAAGATGTTGAAAGTCAAAGTGGAAGTGAAGTACATCCTTTTCCCGGATTCTAGCACCACATTACCTTACATACATCCCTACCCTTCACGTTTCTTGACCTTTCTTTTGGGAAGCCCTTGAGACCTTGAGCTTGTTGATTGACTTAGCGGTTTAAACTGGATTATACATGATTAATTTTGATAATTATGATTTATTATGCATTCTATGATTTTATGCAAAGATGAACAACTTTCCTATATTTATAAAATGTTTTGATCATATTGAGTTTTTAATTTCCAGGAAGTACTCTCTTAGAGTGATCTATGATAGTTTCACACCATAGAATGTTTTTGAAAGACTTTTCATTGATTTTCTTGACTTATAATCCATTCTATCTTGTCTTCTATATGAGGAACTTGCTTGGGGACAAGCAAGGGCTAAGTATGGGGTATTTTGATAGCATGAATTATAGTCTATATTTTGGGGTTTGTTTGGACGTTTTATCTTTCATAATCTGCATGTTTGTATGTACATTATGTGATTTTACTACCATTTCATCTACCTTTGCGAGAATCGAGGTCTACACCTAGTTTCGTTGTAATTGCAGGTAATATGGTACGTATTGCATCAAAAAGGAGCAAAAGGAGTCAAGAGTCATTTGGAGCTACATTCAGGAAGCACAACCATGGATTAAAGATTTACTTTGGACCAGTTTTGAGAGATTCTACATTCAGTTATGAGTCACCTCGGTTGACCAGAGATTCATCTCGACCGAGGCGATCCAGAGACGCCGACTCGACCGAGGCGAACACCTAGGACGCGGCGAGAATATTTTATTCTTGGCTGAGATCTTTTAAAATTGGAAAGTGATCTTATATTTTTTGGGCTGAGCTTCTAGAAGGAAGGAGATATGCAGAATCATATATTTTACCTATATTTATGGGATAATATCTTCTTAAGATTTATTATCTTTGGAGGTTTATTTTCCTATAAAAAGGGTTGATTTTCCACAAATCCAACATCCCGCCTACACCGAAAAACAGGCTGCATACATCGATTAACATCCTACATACGCAGCAGCGCAGTATACTCCAAGTTGGGAGATGTTGAAGAACCTTTTTGAAGGTTGAAGGAAGATTGAAGACTATAGCTTTTTATAGCTTTTGAAGGGTTTTGTAAGATTGTCTTCAATTCCCTCATTGATTGTCTTGTCTTGTTGGATTGCTATCCAAGGAACGCTTTTGTTTGTGATATTTGATTCAGTTATTGAAGTGTTTTCATTAAATTCTTCTTTGTTCAATTATTCACCTTCTTCCTATATATTTAATACTTTCATTATGATGATGAGTGGCTAATTTCCTTGTGTGATTCTAGGGTGATTGGCTGAAGGTTGTGGGAAAAACAATGATAGAATAATCTTAGATTCCAGTAGGATCCTGAAAGTTCGAGTCTTTAACCTTAACCCTAAGCATCTCGTTCGGTTGATGAACATCTCGGCCGGGGTGGAATTCTTCTGACCGAGGTGACTTATCCGACCCTAAACTGAGAGTTAAGTGTTAGAGTTTGCCAAATCCTATTCTTATTACACCTTTCTGGTTCAAAGCAAGCTTAGGATGAGACTTACCCGGTAATTCCTTAGTTTGTGTACCAACGATCATAAGTGTAGGTAATAAAGGCTTGTCCTTTATTGGGGTTTGAGTGTGCTTCCATCCCATCTTTGTGAGTTAGCCTGAGACTTACCCGGTAAAGGTTGATTCTATTCCCTTAGATGGTGTGTTAGTTTGAGGTTATAGTTCTTTATCTTAATTCCTTGAGACTTACCCGGTAATAGGAGTTACGGTTTAGGATTAGTGTGTAGTGAGACTTACCCGGTGATCTACTCCACTTTAGAAACGCCTTCCCCACGCAAAAGTCTCAGCTTTGTCCGCTTATCTATAGATCTTGAGTTGGAACCACAACTAGATGCTTTAATCCCTAGAATTGCATGTTTGCTTTATTTGACATCTTATTCATCTTTGATTGTATTACTTGCTCTTGTGGTTAGCATTGACATTAGCATACTGTACTGGACTTTGTTTCACCAAGTCCCTGTGATCGACCCCTGGAATTTTCTTGCTTTTACTACGATTGACCCGTACACTGCGGGTTCGCATCCTTGTTTTAAGCTTAAGTCTAGGGTTATAAATTTAAAGCTTGCACACACCGTTTGGAGCGAACAAGTTTCTTGCAGATGGGCCGTTTGGCAAAACTCCCATCTAGCCCAAATTAATTGGGCTTTATGTCGTCTTTTCATTTGGCCGAATCGTGAAGAAAATCGACCTAGTCGATTTTGGTACAAAACCGTTCGATTTCAATGTGTGAAAATCGTCCGATTTATGTATACATTAGAACGATTTTCTTCAACAGAAAGTGCTCTTTATTTGGTTCGTCTTCTATGCTTCTCCTTTGCAATTCCTTAGCTCTTTGTGATCCTTCTAAGACTCCTTTAGCTTCCTTAACATCCCTAGTTGCTCCTTGCTCCATTTTTGCTTCCAATTCAACTCTATTTACCTGCAATTCATCAAAATCTCGTGTAGACCTCTATTTCCGACAATTGGTTGAATAGAACATAAAAGGTATGCAAAATTCCTCTAAATGCAAGGTAAATAGAGATAATGTGCTGCAATATGCATGAATATGATGATACATAATTCATGTCATCAGAACTTCCTGCGCGTGGTTGAACATTTGGTTTTCTAAAACCTTTTGAGCTTTGTCAACCTTAGAAACTTGATCATCAACCTTGATGAGGCGGTTCTCCAACCCTTGAAGCTTTCCCAAAATCGTCTCTAATATGGGATCGGGCTTCTCCTTTCCCGAAGTGTTTCCTCCATTTGATGTTTGCCCCTGGCTTCTCAAAGGAGTAGAGGAAGAGGAAGGTGGAGTTAGTGAATTTGAGTTGGAAGGATAAGAGTTACCGGAATTTTGTTGATTGGGGCGCCAATTGTTGTTGTTTGAACCCCTATTGTTGTTCCAATTGTTGTTCCGGTTGTTGTTGTTTCCATTCCAATTGTTATTCCGGTTGTTGTTCCGGTTATTGTTATCGCCGCCATTGTTGTTGCCCAAATAACCAACATCCTTCCCTTCTTGCTTTGGGAAGTTGGTCTTGATAGCCTCCTTCAACTCTTTGATCTCATTGTTGAGGGAGAAAATGTGATTTTGAGCTTCATGTGTGAGCTTTGCTCCTTGCTCCACACTATTTCCCTCCACTTTCCGGTGGGAATACTTCTCTATGACTCTTGCTTGCTTCTCAATGAAGTCCCAAGCGTCATCTTCTCTCATGTCCATGAACGTTCCACACGAGAGGGATTGGAGGTTGAATTACGTTCCCGCATCCAGCCCCTTGTAGTAAATCTCCAGCAAGGCAAGCTTGGATATGCCATGATGAGGGCAATCCAAGAGCAAATCCTGAAACCTTTCCCAAGATTGAAACAAACATTCGTTAGGTCTCATGGAAAAAGCATTAATCTTACCTCTAAGTTCCACCGTTTTGGAAGGCATAAAGAATTTGGTGAGGAACTCCGCGGAAAGGTCTTCCCACGTATCTAGTTTCCCACTAGGAAGAGCTTGGTACCAAGACAACGCTTTCCCCTTCAAAGAGAAGAAGAAGGGTTTGAGCTTGTAGCTGTTGGTAGTGGCATTCTTCGGTATCATCGTCTCCATCATACACTCAAAGTTTTGCAAGTGTTGGTGCGGAGATTCAGCGCTTGTTCCGCCAAATTGGTTTTGGCGAACAAGAGTAATAACTTGAGGGTTGAAGCTAAACCCTTGCACATCTTCAGCATCGAAATTCACGCCCAAGCGGCGTGGTTGTTGTGTTGGATCCATCCGCTGGCCAAGAGTTCTTGGCTCATTATCTACACGTTCGACCCTCACATTCCTAGGCGGAATGCGGCGATTAGCAGCTCCTTGTAGATGAAAAGGATTTGCATTGATCATGGGATCAATTTCTTCTAGCGGTGGCATGGAAGAGTCACTATCATCAGCGGATGAATGACTTCTTCTCCTTCTAGATCTTGATCCCCTCCTTGAGGATTTCTTGCTTCCTTTATTCTTAAGGTCGCTTAACTCTATCCTCATTTGGAACATCGTATCCTGTAGTCTGCTAATTTCGGCTTGATGACGATCCGTTTCATCCCAGCGGAGATTTTCGTTCCATTGGAGTTGAGCTTCCTTCTCCGCTAACTCCGCTTGAAGATCACGTTCGTGTTCTTCAGCCATCTTCTTTTCCTTGCGCTTTTGCCTTAAAGTTTTCTCTAGCTCTTGATCAAGAGGTAAGAGATCTTCGGTGTTCCTAGACCTGCGCATGCACTCAAAAAGATATCAAATAACGAGAGCAAGCTCCCAAGCTTGACAACCGGCTACCGAATTCGGCCGAAACCAAATCCCCGGCAACGGCGCCAAAAACTTGTTCGCCCCTAAAGGTGTGTGCAAATAAGCTTTAAATTTATAAAAGTAGAATCAAGCAGCAGCGAACCCGCAGTCTCGAACACAGGGATTTGGGTGGGAACAAATTCAATTGCAGAATATCAAGCGAGTAAGTATGAGAGGTTTTGCAAATATTGGGAAAACAACAATCCTAAAGATCCAAGCATCCAGCTGTGGCAGTCGATTCAAGATTTATTATTGATATAAAGACAGAGTTGAGATATGCAAAGGTACGCTAATGTAAGGTAATCGTACGGTGAAGTTCCAAAAACCTTATATGACTCACTTACAAGGCACTCTCTATACAGGTTGTTGAGGCTCAATATAGAAAGATTTTTAAGGTGAGAGTTAATATCAAATACCCAAACTTGTAATCCAAGGATCAAGACTAACTTAACCGATTACGGTTGTGACACTCACAATCTAGGTAGAGGTTGTTGAGGCTTCACTACCACATAGAAAAGACAATTCTAAACTAAGTTAAAGCAAATCTTTAACTTTGGATTAAAGTAAAAGCAGGTTCGTAAACTTAAGGGAAATTACGGTTGGATCTTGAGATTCCACGGTCGTGGAACTCAAGAACAACCCGTAATTTAGGGTTCGTCGACGATTCTCTCAAACTCTCAGGGTCTAATCTGTTTACGATCGATCTATCATCATCTAAGCCACAACTATCAACCCTTCACCTTAGAATTGTTAAGGGTTTTTAGCCAATAACAGTCATGTTGATATCAATTCAAGAATTAAAAGATAGAAAGATGAAAACTTCCGAAAACTTTCAATAAACTTCAACCCAATCTCAAAGTCACAATCAAGAACAAGTATCGTCTCAAAATTCAGAATAAAGCAAACAATCACAATCTTAGGAAAGAGAGAAGAACGGGATGTCAATCCGTCTTCTAAATCAAACCTAAACAAGAAGAGTAATCTTCTTGCAACAATCTTCCAATAACTTCGATCTTCCGCCAATCCGAAGATCTCAACAGCAATCTCCACCAAAAGTGCGAGATTAGGGCAAATCCCTACACGAACTTCGATCTCTAATGAGATGTAAAAATCCTCTAAGCGAGGGTTGCCAAAATCCTTTAAACGGCGATCGTCCTCCTAAGCGAAGATGACGGAATCTTACTTCGTCCGTCTTTTTATAGGGCAAGATAAAATATCGGCCCGGCCCAATCTTCAAAAGATCGTGGCTTCAAAATGTGGCGAAAAAGATTGCCAAGATCACGGTCGTGGAAGTTTCCACGACCGTAATTTAGAGCGTGGAATGGGTCACAGTTTGTACCATATGTTCCACGACCGTGATAGTTACTGGAATGCATCACGCCTTTCTTTGCAAGGTTCCACGGCCGTGGAACTGAACATGGTTTGTAATACGGCCGTATTTTAGAGCGTGGTTTAGGGCAAAAACGTGATTCTTCCCTAGCCTCGTGCATTCCTCAAGTTGAACTCCAATTTGCTCCTAAGAATGCCCTCAATCAATGGACATACTCAATCAAATCTTCTTTGCTTGATTTTGTTCGGAAATGACTCTTAATCACCTATAATCAACATAAAGCTAGTGTAGACATCCATATCGACAATATAGGTAATACTAGCTCACATATGCAACAATGCTCAATCAAAGACTATCAATATGAATCAAATACGTTTAGAAAACGTGCCTAAAGTATCACAATATTTCATGCTAACACCGGTAAAGGTTAATTCTATTCCCTTGGGTGGTGTGTTGGTTTGAGATTATAGTTCCTTTCCTTAGTACCTTGAGACTTACCCGGTAATAGGAGTTTTGGTTTGGGATAGTGAGTAGTGAGACTTACCCGATAATCTATTCCCACCTTAGATCACCTTCCCTTTGCAAACCTCAGATTTGTCCGCATTATCCTTTGAGATCTTGAGTCGGAACCACAACTGGATGCTTAAATCCCTAGAATCCGCATTCCCTTTATCCGACTTTATATCATCTTTGTTTGCTTTAATTTGTGGTCATTAGCATATTTGACAACCTGATTTCGTGCTTTGTTTCACCATAGTCCCTATGTTCGACCCCTGAAATTCTTGCTTTTATTACAATTGATCAGTACACTGCGGGTTCGCATATTGTTCAAGCATACTTCTTGGGTTATAAATTTTAAAGCTTGCACACACCTTTTGGAGCGAACAAGTTTTTTGCGCTGTTGCCGGGGACTTGGTCTAGACCAAGCCGGATTCGGTTGTCTTTCGGGGCAATTGCCCTTATTGCTTTTAACTACTCTACTTGAGTGTTTTCGTAGGATCTTTCCTTAGGTGTATGCGAAGAACTCGTGCTGGAAAGAAAATCGCTCCATGCAATCCCGAACCAGAAAAGATTTACAAGCGAAGGTTAAGAGAAGATAAGATGGTCAATCAAGACGATCGCGATCTTGAAGCCGAATTGAAGGAGGCATTGGAACAGCTACGCCTCAATAGAGAAGAACTGCAGCGAGAAAGAGAAGAAACTCGCGCCAGGACAGAAGGAATTGAAGCAGATATGGCCGCTCTAAGGGCCTAGTTTCTACCTCAACCGATCCCAGATCCTCGACCTAGGCAAGACCCAGTTCATGATGCCCCGGCCGATGTACACCTACCACCTCGGATGCCTATTTGAGATGTTCTTTTTACTGGAGTTCCACAAACCCTAGGACAAAGGATGGACCCTAATCAGCGAGTAAGGCGTCCAAGAGTCAACCTAGGTGATCTAGCCGAGCATGATTATGAACTTCATCCGCAAGTTCTAACTATGATCCGACAATGTCAATTTGGAGGTTTAGAGAGCGAGTCTCCGCATCAGTATTTGCAAAACTATGAGATTCTGATGGAGACTTTGAGACCTTCAAGACTGGAGAACAACAATTACAAGTTGAGGCCTGTCTATTTCTCTTTGAAATACAAGGCGCTTGCTTGGTATCAATCTCTTCCGGGCGGAAAAATCAACACTTGGGAAGAGATGACGACGGAGTTTCTTACTAAGTTCTTTCCTCCCTCTAAGACCGCTGAAATGGGGGGAAAGATCAATGCTTTTATTATGAAGGACAAGGAGAGTTTGTCCAAGTCATGGGAAAGATTCAAGGATATTCTATTGGATTGTCCATATCATGGGATTCCAAAGATCGAGTTGCTAGAAATCTATTTCAAAGGTTTGGATGGAGCGACTCAATTCAATCTCCAACTATTCTCAGCCGGCACATTCATGGATATGCCGATAGATGAAGCTTGGGAATTCATTGAAAAGCAAGCTTTACATATGGAGAAGTACTCCCATCAAGGAACAGAAAATGGAGCAATGAGAGTTAGCTTCCAGAAAACATCATCAAATGGAGCTCAACTCACCTCGCTTAGCAATGAGGTAAAAGCTTTTGATAACGTGATTTATGACGTTAATATAGGCATACATTTAGATAGTTTTTCCCGTTATTCATGCACGGTTTGACATTAGTTCACGACGTTTACACTCATTTCGTGCATATTTCTAGAAAAGACGTCTACACAAGCTTTTGTCGGTTTTGTAGGTATTTCGGGGATCTTTTGGACATTAATCGATACATTCGAGGGTCAAGCCTCATGGTGGTACACATCCAAAGCTTTGAAGGAACATAATTGGAGCAATGAAGGACACAAAGACCCTTGTTGGTGCAAGCAATGGAGCAACTCATGGCTAGATGATCATAACAAGTTTCTGTTGAAGAAAATCGACCTACACTCAGGAAAATCGGCCGATTTATTTGACTGGGTCGATTTTTTGGCCTTTGATAGCTTAAGCCACGTGTCCCACAATCTCTTTGTCCGGCCTTGCTCTTGGTGGAGAATATAAGTTGGCCTGCAAGTTGTTGCTGAAAATGGATTCTCATTCCCTCACACACATCCTCTAGCATCTTCCCAAAAGACTCTTAGATTGTAACCTCTCTTCAAGGCACCCTTGTGGGTGTTCTTGAGAGAGATTAGTGTAGATTTCAATTTCGTAGTGAGATTTGAGTGATTTTTGTGAAGAAACTTATTGAAGTTTGTAAGATTCTGACTTGGAGCTACATTTGGTGTGTTGAAAGACTTGTTTTGAGCTCAAATCCAGCTAAGTTTCATTGCTTTCATTTCCTTACTTCATCTTCTTGCTATGGATTCTATGTATGCTTGTATGATGATTTTAGATCTTGAAATGCATGTTGTTGGCTAGTTTAATGTGATTCTGGAGTGATGGATTGATGGTTATAGCTTGGGTGATGATAGAATGGACTTACATGTTACTTTAGGATGATTTTTGTGCCCAAAACCTAAACCAGAGGAGAAAAATCGACCTGTTCTTCAGTAAATCGGCCGAGTTTTGCTATGATCCACCCGATTTTTCCTTCTGTTTCTCTTTAATTGATGAATCTGTATGTTAGGATGTTAGATTGTTGAAATCCTAGTGTTTGTTGAGCATGATATAGCTTAGGGTGACCTAATGCTAGCAAACTAAGTGAGGAAAGAGACCTACCCGGTGATTTCCGATCTTAGATACCAAAGATGATGAACTCTAGGTAGTAGTGAGCCTCATAAGCCGCTATTGGACTGAGTGTGCTAGGATTGTTACTTGAGACTTACCTTTTCCGAGACTTACCCGTTAAGGAGAGGTTTGCCCCTTAAGTAGTGTCCGGTTTGTGTAGAATTCCCAACTTTACCTCCTTGAGACTTACCCGGTAATAGGAGTTTGGTGCGGGATTAGTGAAGCGAGAGACTTACCCGGTAATTGCTTCCATTAGAGAAACACCCTTTCCCAACACCGCAGCTTTGTCCTTAGAATCTTTAGAAGCTTGAGCCCAATGCCATAACCGAATTCTTGACCTCTAGAATCCATTTTTCTCTCTTTGATCACACATCTTGTGTTTGTGTTGCTTGTTTGTTTTGGTAGATTGAGTTGATAGTTTGTTTTTATTATCTTGCTTGATTTGTGACCCTTGTTTGATCACCCCAAAACCAACCAAAAATATCGTGCTTTTCATTTCTTTATTTCTTTCTCTTTTCTTAGACTAGATTCACACTATCTTTGATTATTGAATGACTTGATTTCGCCTCAGTCCTTGTGTTCGACCTCGGAATACTATCCCTACTACAAAACGTCCCGTACACTGCGGGTTCGCTAGGTAGTTTAGGAGATTAGATCGAGTTTATAAATGTAAAGCTTTTTGCGTGTTACATTCCTAGCGTAACAAGTTTTTGGCGCCGTTGCCGGGGACTAGGTCTAGATTAAGTCATTTGATTTTGATTGCTTTTAGTGTTTATCTTTCTTGTTACTTTTGATCTTGTGTTGTTTTTGTCTTTGCCTTTTCATGTTTGCCATGGACGGATTGTACCTCCAAGACGACCTTGACGACATGGAGTATGAGGAGTGGATGGAAAGCCAAGATCTAGGACCTCTCCATGATGAGTTTGAGTATTGGGAGGAGTTTAATGCCTATCATGAGTCCCATGATCAAGCTCACATGACTACATTGCCTTATGTGGAACCTCACCATCAACCTCACAATGACCGAGTGGAATCAATGCTAGAAGAAATGTTGAGGAAGATGGATGATCTAGAGAGCAACGTTGCTTCCATTTCGAGTACCCACATGGTGCTTGAAGCGGAAGTATTTCAACAAGAGGAGGTTCACTATGAGGAGATCCAAGAATTGTCCGATTCAACCATAACCAATAGAGACCTTGAGGAAGAGTTGAATGAAGCTCGGGAGCAATTGTGGCTAAGGGATTTGGCCCTGGAGGATGCAAGAATATTGAATGTCGAGAGAGAAGAACAAATGAGGAGGGAGATTGAGGAGATTAGGCATGCTCTTATGCTAGGAGATCCTACCACCCTTCAAGGCTTACCTCCACCTCCTTCACCTTTGGAGGAGTGCAATGAAGTATTCTCACCCCCGGACATCCTTGCCATCAACCCCGGAACCACACTTGAAGAGCTCACGAGGGAGAGCCCTAAGTTAACTTCAACTCCTTCAAATCCTTTCTTGCTTGCCCGGAGTACACACGAAGATTGGAGCCCCTTTCCTAAGGAGTTTCCCATGTTGAATGATGGAGGCAAGCATGATGGATCCATGATGGTTATGAAGCACCTCAATGAAGGATTCTTTCCAAGAACCGGCCTTCTTTGGATCATAGAGGATGAGAATGGCAAGCATCTCACCGGTGTGACCGCGGAGTACCAATTGTCTAAGTATGGGGTGGCACCTATGGTTGCAACTCCATACTATCATCAAGGGAGCGGTGATGAAGGAGTCTACTACTCACCGGTGAAGAGAGAACTTAAAGCTTATTTGGGCATCAAGTGGCCCTTGCTTGTCATTATGGATGCCGGAAAGCGATGGTTGCTTGGACTCCTCAAGCAAACCATGGTATTCGAGGTGGATTGACACATCCTCGGAGTTTGGTCAAGCTAATGACCTTAAAGAAGCGCTTAATGGGAGGCAACCCATTGGTACATGTCTTTCCCTTTTATTTTTCTTGTTTTTGTTTGATTTTGCTTTTGGTGTGCTTTGTTTTTCTTTTGTGTTTTTGGGTGCTAGATCTTGTTGTTGTCATGTGTGATGAGATGCTGGAGGTAATGTGAAAACCTCATGGAACTGTTGAGAAGAAGGTACAAGATCCAAGCACATGGACGAGGAAGAAAGCACCCAGGAAAATCGGATTGTTCTTCACAGAAATCGGCCGATTTTCCTGGGTAGTTAGTCCGATTTTTCCTTCTGTCAAGGAAAGTGATGATCTCCAATCAAGCATGGGTGGAGCGGACGTGGAACTTGGACGGCTTGCGGCGCCAAGCGCGGGTTCCGACACCATAATGAACATCAAGAGCTCTCTACCATCCTTGATCGATTATCCACGATCATCATTCGATGTGAACCGAAATACCAAAGCATCACCAGTTTTACATTGTGAGGACTCTCTTTCACATCTTTATTTAGTTTCCACATTGGGGACAATGTGTTTCTAAGTATGGGGTGGGGTTTTCATGATCACTTGCATGATTAGCATCTAGGATAGTTTAATATTGTCACATGTTTCATTATGTCTTGCATTGTATATACATATTTCGAAAAATCCAAAAACAATAAGAAAATTTTAAAAATCTTAGTGCTTCTAAGCTTGGGAATGACCCTTATGATGAAATTGTCTTGTGAATTGGCTATGGATAGCCTTATGTGTTGAATAGATGAATGCATATGTGGACTTAAAGTACTTATCTTGAATCCCATGAATGATTTGTGATCATGAATGTTTGCCTTGATTGAATTGAGGATTGAAAGTCGAAATAACATGCTAGTTCTTGCACATCATTTAGGAGTGATTAAGGCAATTCATCTTTCTCTACTTCTCATCTTGATCATGTTGTTTGAGCACCTCAATTGATGAAAAATTTTACCTCTTTTGACCCATCCGGGACTAGGAGCATGTTAGTGTGTTGATGTGTGTGAAAAGCAAGTGTGGGGTGAAGTTGTTGATGAAAGAATGATGTGAATGAAGTGCTGAATTTGTTGTGAAAAGTGTAGAAAAAAAATATAGGTTTGGGGACGTTGGTTTAAATGACGAGTAACTCGGCACCATTCACATAATCGGGTGTTTGTGCCTTGCCAAAGTCAAATAAACCGATAGTCCTAACGAGCTTTGGTATGTGTGCCCGGTGTTGATGCACCTCGAAAAATAAAAAAAACCCGAGGACGGCTAATCACCAAGGTTTCGGCTTTTGTACACCAATGCCATTGTCTCAAAAATAAGTGAAAAAGAAAAGAAAACAAAGAAAAGATGGAGAAAATTATACACTTGTTGGGAAGTTGAGCAAAAGCGAAATTGTGGAGTTAGTTCCTTTCCCGGATTAGCATCACATGACCTAAAAATTCCCACCTAATCACAACGTTTCTTAACCTCTTCTTTCCTAAGTCCTTGTGACCTAAATGCATGTGTGTAAGACTTAGTGATCTAGATTGGACATACTCATGATCATCTTGACTTCTTCATTTTCACCTATCATGCATGCTTTCTAGTTAAGTATAATTGTCTTTCCATGCCTTCATTCATTTTATGCATGATCGCTTGTCCATTGCTATGAAACATGGCTATGAAGGTGATCCAATGTTAGAAGCACAATTCCAAAAAGATTTTGTTGTTTTTCTGCATGCATAAATCACGTCATCTCCTAGTCTATAGTTGGGTCTTGCTCGGGGACGAGCAAATCTTAAGTATGGGGTATTTGATAACGTGATTTATGACATTAATATAGGCATACATTTAGATAGTTTTTCCCGTTATTCATGCACGGTTTGACATTAGTTCACGACGTTTACACTCATTTCGTGCATATTTCTAGAAAAGACGTCTACACGAGCTTTTGTCGGTTTTGTAGGTATTTCGGGGATCTTTTGGACATTAATCGATACATTCGAGGGTCAAGCCTCATGGTGGTACACATCCAAAGCTTTGAAGGAACATAATTGGAGCAATGAAGGACACAAAGACCCTTGTTGGTGCAAGCAATGGAGCAACTCATGGCTAGATGATCATAACAAGTTTCTGTTGAAGATAATCGACCTACACTCAGGAAAATCGGCCGATTTATTTGACTGGGTCGATTTTTTGGCCTTTGACAGCTTAAGCCACGTGTCCCACGATCTCTTTGTCCGGCCTTGCTCTTGGTGGAGAATATAAGTGGGCCTGCAAGTTGTTGCTGAAAATGGATTCTCATTCCCTCACACACATCCTCTAGCATCTTCCCAAAAGACTCTTAGATTGTAGCCTCTCTTCAAGGCACCCTTGTGGGTGTTCTTGAGAGAGATTAGTGTAGATTTCAATTTCGTAGTGAGATTTGAGTGATTTTTGTGAAGAAACTTGTTGAAGGTTGTAAGATTCTGACTTGGAGCTACATTTGGTGTGTTGAAAGACTTGTTTTGAGCTCAAATCCAGCTAGGTTTCATTGCTTTCATTTCCTTACTTCATCTTCTTGCTATGGATTCCATGTATGCTTGTATGATGATTTTAGATCTTGAAATGCATGTTGTTGGCTAGTTTAATGTGATTCTGGAGTGATGGATGAATGGTTATAGCTTGGGTGATGATAGAATGGACTTACATGTTAGTTTAGGATGATTTTTGTGCCCGAAACCTAAACCAGAGGAGAAAAATCGACCTGTTCTTCAGTAAATCGGCCGAGTTTTGCTATGATCCACCCGATTTTTCCTTCTGTTACTCTTTAATTGATGAATCTGTATGTTAGGATGTTAGATTGTTGAAATCCTAGTGTTTGTTGAGCATGATATAGCTTCGGGTGACCTAATGCTAGCAAACTAAGTGAGGAAAGAGACCTACCCGGTGATTTCCGATCTTAGATACCAAAGATGATGAACTCTAGGTAGTAGTGAGCCTCATAAGCCGCTATTGGACTGAGTGTGCTAGGATTGTTACTTGAGACTTACCTTTTCCGAGACTTACCCGGTAAGGAGAGGTTTGCCCCTTAAGTAGTGTCCGGTTTGTGTAGAATTCCCAACTTTACCTCCTTGAGACTTACCCGGTAATAGGAGTTTGGTGCGGGATTAGTGAAGCGAGAGACTTACCCGGTAATTGCTTCCATTAGAGAAACACCCTTTCCCAACACCGCAGCTTTGTCCTTAGAATCTTTAGAAGCTTGAGCCCAATGCCATAATCGAATTCTTGACCTCTAGAATCCATTTTTCTCTCTTTGATCACACATCTTGTGTTTGTGTTGCTTGTTTGTTTTGGTAGATTGAGTTGATAGTTTGTTTTTATTATCTTGCTTGATTTGTGATCCTTGTTTGATCACCCCAAAACCAACCAAAAATATCGTGCTTTTCATTTCTTTATTTCTTTCTATTTTCTTAGACTAGATTCACACTATCTTTGATCATTGAATGACTTAATTTCGCCTCAGTCCTTGTGTTCGACCTCGGAATACTATCCCTACTACAAAATGTCCCGTACACTGCGGGTTCGCTAGGTAGTTTAGGAGATTAGATCGAGTTTATAAATGTAAAGCTTTTTGTGCTACACATCCTAGCGTAACAGCTTTGAAGGAACTTTTAGTAGCTCGAACAAAGAAGGAGCAAGATGGAGGATATTAAGGAAGAAATAACTATCAAGGACCACGGAACAACAATAGAAACTCCAACAACAACAATTGGAGATCTAATCAACAAAATCCCGGTAACCCTTATTCTCATGTTAATAATGCTTTTAACCCCTCCTCTTCTTCTTCTTCTACTCTATTGAGAAGCCAGGAGCCTGGATCGAGTTCGTCCCAACCAGAAAAGAAAGATGCAGTGCTAGAGGCGATTCTGATCAAGCTTAACGCTATGGAGACATCGATGACTTCATTTTCGAAGGCACAAAAAGCCTTAGAGCAACAATTCTTCAACAAGGCAAATGAAGCGCCAAGAGATCCGGGGAAGCTCCCAGCAAGGACAAAGAGCAACCCTAAGGGACAGATTATGGCAATAACGACACGAAGTGGACTGAAAACTGCAAATCCAGTACCTCGGTCTAGCCAAGACCACAAGAACACTTCGGTCGAGGTGCCATCCGAGGTGGAGCCCTAGAAAGTGAAAGATAAATCTGAAGTTTATGTTCCACCTCTTGCTTATAAATCACCACTTCCATTCCCTCAGTCAAGGGAGAGAGCACATCTAAACAAGCATTTTGGTAAGTTTCTAGACCTAATGAATAAACTACACATTAACATCCCTTTCCTTGATGTCATTTTAGGGATGCCCGCCTATGGGAAGTTTCTGAAGGAGATTCTATCAAGGAAGAGGAAGCTGAAAGATTTTGGGGAAGTGAGGATGACATCTAAGTCCTCGGAGCTCATTCAAATAATGAAGGAGAAGATGCCACCCAAATTGAGAGATCCCGGTTCATTTTGCATTTCCATTCAAGTTGGGGATGTAACTTATGAGGCGTTGTGTGATCTAGGGGCCAGCGTGAGTATCATCCCGCTGGAGCTATCTGAGAAAATCGGACTTGGAGAGCCTAAGCCGGTGAAGATTAAGCTATACATGGCGGATCGCTCCATTCCCATCCCGTGGGCATTTTGGAAGACGTTCCCGTCAAGTTAGGTAATTTATATTTACCTATAGATTTTGTTGTACTTGACATACCCGTAGATTATCCCGTTTCTATCATTCTCGGGAGACCATTTCTAGCAACTTCGGGTTGTAATGTGGATTGTAAGAACGCCAAGTTGAAATTTAACATTGGTGGAGATGAAGTGTAGTTTGCATTGCTTGCTGCAATGAAAGGAGAGCCGTTGGAGGATGATATCTTCAACATCTATGATGAAGAAGAATCAAGAGAATTAGTGAGCTCCATCCTTATTAACGATCCTCTTGAAAGAGTTCTTAGTTTTAGTTTATTGGAGGAAGGTATAGATGTCTCTTGTGATGCAGATATACGGAGCTTAAAAGCATTAAAAGCAGATCCAAGAGCTAAGATTGAGAAACTAATCCAAGAGAAGAAAAGAAATATATAGGTTTCGGTCCCAGTTCCAATACCTCGACCGAGGCACTTCCTGGACCACGCGAGGTGTTCTTATCTGAAGAACATCTCGGTCACCCACCTTGGGCCTCGACCGAGGTCGCAAGCGAGATGATGTCAACTGAGACTTCTGAAAGTCTAGTTCTTCGATCTAAATCCACTTCACTGGAAGGAGGAAGCACAGCTTAAACCACTTCCGAATCACTTGAGGTATGCTTTCCTTGGACCGGATTCTACTTATCCCGTTATCGTTAGTGCTTCCCTTTCTGAAACTGAATTATCTAAGTTGATGCATGTTCTGAGGAAACACCGAAAGGCTTTTGGTTATACTATTGATGATCTTGTTGGTATTAAGCCTTCTTTTTGCATGCATAAGATACTAATGGAAGACGATCATAAGACTTCACGGGAACCTCAAAGACGGTTAAATCCGATCATGAAAGAGGTTGTGAAGAAGGAGATTCTTAAGTTGTTGGATACAGGTATCATATTTCCCATATCAGATAGCAAGTGGGTGATCCCGGTACATGTAGTTCCAAAGAAAGGAGGGATGACCATTGTGGCGAATAAGAACAACGAGTTGATTCCAACTAGGACCGTTACGGGCTAGAGATGTGCATTGATTATAGGAAGCTGAACGTGGACACTCGGAAGGACCATTTCCCGCTTCCCTTCATCGAACAAATGCTCGAACGGTTAGCTCAACACTTCCATTTTTTCTATCTAGATGGTTATAGTGGCTTCTTTCAGATTCCTATCCATCCGGATGACCAAGAGAAGACCCCTTTCACTTGTCCATGGGGGACATTTGCTTATAGGAGGATGCCATTCGGATTGTGTAACGCACCTACTACCTTCCAGCGTTGTATGATGGCTATCTTTTCCGAGTACATTGAGGAGATCATGGAGGCATTCATGGATGACTTTTCGGTATATGGTTCCTCTTTTGATAATTGTTTAGCTAACCTTTCTCTAGTGCTACAACGTTGTGAAGACACTAATTTTGTTCTGAATTGGGAGAAGTGTCACTTTATGGTTAGCGAAGGAATTGTTCTAGGATACCTCATTTCCAACCGAGGTATTGAGGTCGATCGATCTAAGATCGAGACTATTGAAAAACTTCCTCCCCCTTGTTCTGTTAAGGGTGTGCGGAGTTTTCTCGGGCATGCAGGTTTCTATAGGAGGTTCATCAAGGATTTCTCAAAAATCTCTAAATCACTCACTAATATTTTGAATAAGGATGTTGTTTTTGAGTTTTCGCAAGAATGTCTTGATGCTTTTTACAGGATAAAGGAAGCGTTGATCACCACTCCCACCATTCAACCTCCCGATTGGACCTTACCCTTTGAGATTATGTGCGATGCTAGTGATGTGGCCGTAGGAGCGGTACTTGGACAAAAGAAGGATGGCCGGAGCAACGCCATTTACTATGCTAGTAAGACGCTAGATGAAGCTCAACTGAACTACGCCACCACCGAAAAGGAGCTCTTGGCGGTTGTATATGCCTTTAAGAAGTTTCGCTCTTACTTAGTGGGAGCGAAAATTATTGTTTACACTGACCATGCAGTTATTCGTTACTTGCTCGCTAAGAAGGATGCGAAGCCGCGTCTTATTCGTTGGATTCTCTTGCTTCAAGAGTTTGACCTGTAGATTCGTGATAAGAAGGGATCCAAAAATTTTGTTGCGGATCACCTCAACCGGCTACCTCCCTCCTCACTCGAGAAGAACGACCTACCCATAGATGATTCATTCCTCGATGAGCACTTGCATTTGCTGGAACATTGGATAGACTTCTTTATTTGACCCCATGATGAAGATGAAGTATGGGGTGAGGACACCTTCCAACATGTTTAGGGATGATGTACGGTCCAGCTAGTGACCTTAAATCAAGCGCTACTTGGGAGGCAACCCAATGTATTGCTTTCTTTTCCCTTTTCCTAGCTTAGTTTTAGATAAGTTTCCTTTGCTTTGTTTTTGGCGTCCTCTAGACAAAAACCAGGTACTTTCTAAGGAAGGATTACAACTCAGGAGCTACACTAGATAGGCAGAAGTTCGAGAAATTAAGAAAATGGAGTTTGGTTGAGACACATCTCGGTTGCTGTCACAACACCTCGACCGAGATGTTCTTGGAGAAACCGAGCCGACTAGGTTTGACATTCAGTCAGACACCTCGATCCGGTGGGGACCACCTCGACCGAGGTGAAATCAAATTCAGTGAGGGGTATAAAAGGCGAGGCGGTTTTCTCTCTCCTCACTTTTCCCTCCCACGCTCAACCTCGACCGCGGCGGTGCTTTTCCCTCAAATCTTCAAATCTTGCTCGTTTCTTGCGATTTTTGGTCCGATTACACCGGAGGAAGCAAGAGGATCGATTTTCAAGTATCAAATAGCGGGAAAAACGCTCCAATTCTGCAGAATCTGGGTATTTTATCCAAAAACCCTAACTCTTCTTCCTTTACTGATTTAGGACAGATCTGGCTTTGGTTGCCAATTTCTCTTGCTGAAAAGGCTATAAGTACCCCATAAGAAGCATTTGGTAGTGATTTGGGGGAAAATAACTTACACATCTGAGAGTTGCGATCGAACAGCCCTTCGTCTCGGTCCAGTCGGTTGTGTCTCGGCCGAGGTGTTCTTCAGGCAACCGAGGTGATCTGTCAGAAAAGAAAAAAAATATCATGAGTAGCAGGTCTGACCGTCAGCTGGTTTTGAGAGATAGACCCAGTAGTTCCTCTCCTCATTCATCTCATCATACTATTCCGGTGATCCATGAGCGTCACCAAGCCGAATTTGATAGGATTTGCGGGCGTCCTATTGTAGCCCCGCGTTTTCTGGACGTAGCTGCCTTCGAGTGTCTCCACGTGACGGAGGAATTGAGGAAGATGATATCAATGGTGAGACTGGAGGAGTTTATGAAGGTACGAGCGCCGGCCTACTTAGAGCCGACTATGGAGTTTGTGAGTTTTGTCACTCATGTGCCGGAAGGCAACAACATCAAGTCCCGGTTGGTGAACCAGAACTACATAGTGCTGATGGACCAGTTTAGAGAGATCTTTCGCTTCCCTACCCCACCGTTACTGATTTTCCTTCCCGAGCCGTCGCTCCAGATTTCTGGGGCGAGATAGCCCATGTGGTGGAGCATAGTGACAGATGGAGACCTGGAGATTCCAAAGAGCGCATCATTTTCCACCTCGCCTTCCGCCTAGCTCACAGGATATTTAGCGAGACTCTTCTAGTGCGTACTGAGAGGCCCCAGAAGATCAGACAGGGGGAGCTTTTGAGTTTATTTTGCATGGTTACAGGGGGAGTGCCTAATTTTGGCGGTATGCTAGCTGAGGACTTGCATAGGATAAAGAGCAAGTCGAAGGGCGACATTTGTTGTGGAGGCTTGGTGACCCACATTGCTACAACTATGGGTTTGGACCTGATTGCTTGTACACTTGTTGCGGCTGCGAAGCCGCTTGGACTTCAGGAGATGATCACGAAGCGTATTCTCGTTCCTCGTGGTCTTAGCATGCCATATGTCGCTATGCCATGGGAGACGACGGCTCCACATGGCATTTTATGGTCATCCCAATTCTCCGTATTCGACCGACACTACTGGTCTTAAGCTTGGTTTCCTTACATGCAGGATGCTAGAGATGCTACTGTTGATGATGAGGAAGAGTTTGATGGAGGAGCTGCTATGGAGACCGGTACTGATGCCGGTGGCCCTAATGTTCCAATTGTCGACCTTGATGACGAGGCGACATAGGAGGAGGCAGCACTACCACCACCACCACCTCAACGCAGATTCCGGAGACGTAGAGATCCAAAGACTCACCGACGGATTGACAAGCTGACTGAGCAATGATTGACTACTATGCAGCTATGACGGTAGACATGTCTCAGTGCTTTGAGGATGAGCATATATACACCGATGGCTGGATGCATCAGATAGGAGAGAGCCAACATTACCAGCGTCGCATGATGGAGATTCAGTTCGAGTAGATGATGGGATATCCTTTTGATCCGACCCAGTATCCCTACGTTCATCATCCACCACCGCCACTAGATGACGAGGATTAGAGCTGCATGGATTTTCTTTCTTTATTTATTATACAATTCAGATAGGTCCGGTGAGTTTTCTGATTCTACACTCTTATTTGACCCATTGGGACAATGTGTCCCAAGTATGGGGTATTTGGATGTATTATTTGACATTATGTGTGTATGCTTGTATGACTCTATCGGATATTTATGATCTTATTCTACTTTACTTGGTTTTATGTGTTTATCTGCCATTACATGCATACATACAGGTTTTTGTTTGAGAAAAACGTCGAAAACTGGTTTGAAAAAAAAAATTATGACCTCGACCTGGATGTTCTTGACTAGACGAGGTGGACACCTTGGATGACGTCAGAACACCTCGACCGAGGCAGATTCTTAACTGAGAGTTTTTTGAAACAGTTTTGTGCTTCTTCTCTGGATATGACCTCAATGATGATATTGTTTGCAGATTGGTTTTGAAATTTTTTTATGCTCAAAAGGTTTTATGATATGTTTAAGTTTCAAAATGCTTTGTTTGAAGTTTTAGCATGTTTAAAACTTTGTTTTTATCAAAATTATGTTGGATTTGAAGGTTGACACCACATGATGAGTTCTATCACATTATTCATGGGATGATTAAGGCAATTCATTCTCTTCTCTTCTTCTTGATCATGCTTTATCCCCTCATAGACATATTTGCCTCCCTTTACCTATCCGGGAATTTGGAAGCAAGCAAAGAAAAGCAAGTGAAAGTGAAGTTGAGATGTTGGTTGAAAGTGTTAGAAAGAAACAAATAGGTTGGAGGAAGTCAATTATGATGATGAGTAACTCAGCACCATTCACATAGCCGGGTGTTTGTGTCTTGCCAAAGTCGGATTGAGCGATATTCCTAACGGGTCATGGTATGTGAATCAAGGGTTTGAGGCATCTCGAGAAATTGATGATTGCTGATCTCCTAGGCTTCGGTTATTGTGCACCTCTGTCCATGCATCCCAAAAAGTAAAGTAAAATAAGCAAAGCTTATTGGTGAAAGATGTTAAGTTTCAAAGAAAGTGAAGTAAGATCCTTTTCTCAGATTCTAGCACCACATACCCTATATAAATCCCACCCTTACACGTTTCTTGACCTCTTTTGGAAGCCCTTGAGACCTCGAGCTTGTTGATTGACTTGGTGGTTTAAACTGGATTATACATAATTGATTTCGATAATTATGATTTATTATGCATTCTATGATTTTATGCAAAGATGAACAGCTTTCCTATATCTATAAAATGTTTTGATCATGTCTTGATTTTATTTGCCATAAAGCATTCTCTTAGAGTGATCTGTGAGTGGAGCACACCACTAAAAATGTTTTGAAATGCTTTTCATTGATCTTTCTGACTTATAATCAATTCTATCTTGTATCTAAGATTTGGAACTTGCTTGGGGATAAGCAAGGGACAAGTATGGGGTATTTTGATAGCATGTATTATAATCTATATTTTGGGGCTGGTTTAGACGTTTTATCTTCAATAATCTGCAGGTATGGATGTATATTCTTTGATTATATTGTTGTTTTGTCTACCTTTGCGGGAATCGAGGTCTACACCTACTTTCGTTGTAATTGTAGGTAAAATGGCACGTTTTGGACCGAAATGGAGCTAAGGAAGCTAAGGAGTCATTGGAGCTACATTCTGGAGCTTAAGAAAAATCTCAAGAAGCATGGAAATGATTAAGAAGATAAACTTTAGACCGGATTCAATAGATTTCACATTCAGTTGAGATTCACCTCGGTCAGCTACAGTACCACCTCGACCGAGGTAATCTTGAGGAGCGTCCCGACCGAGGTGAGCACCCTGTCGCCAGCGAGATCTTTATTTTTGGGTGAGATCTTTTATTTTTGGAAAGAGAATATCTTATATTTTTGGCTGGATCTCTGGAAGGAAGATATTATTTTTGGCTGATTTATTTTAAGAGATTGAGATATATTTTATAGGAAATTATCTTTTTAAGATATTATTATCTTTGGAAGATAATTCACCTATATAAAGGGTTGGATTATCTACGGATCACCCATCTTCGGATCAAGGATTTTCTAAAGGATTTTTGGAGTTTTTTGATAACACGATTTATAGCATAGTTTTAGGTGTACATTTAGGTAGAATTCTCGCTCAATCATGCATTGTCTAGCACTAGTCCAATACGTTTTGCACTCAAAACATGTATTTTGTCGAGATAGGCGTCTACACGGACTTGTGTGCGTTTTGTAGGTATTTCGGGAAGTTTCGAGCCAAAACGACGCGTTTGAGGGTCGCTCATTCAGAGGACGCGTTTCCAACTCATTAGAGCACAAAGAATGACTCAAGGAACCTTGCCAACACAGGCCATACACCAAACCACAGCCTATTGAGCGTAAACAAAGTTTCTGTTAGAAATCACGGGTTTCTGGAGAATCACGGCCGTGGAAATGGCCGTGGTTTTTGCCAGATTCTCGTGACAGCTGTGCCACGACTCTCATGGCCAGCTCATGAAGAAATTGGTTATAAAAGTGGTCCTTGAATGTTGTTAGAGGCAGCTGGGATTTTGGGGTAGTTTTGGGGAGCAGCTCACACATTCTCTATTGCTCTTGAACAAAATATATTCCAAGGAGAAGAAGGATTTTTCTAGGTAGGAAAGTGCAAGAAGAAGAAGAAAGGAGCCATTGCCATTGAAGAGGAGAGGAGAAGACACACCTAACTCTTGTATTTCGGATTTATTTCTAGAAGTTTTTGAACTCTTGAACCTTCCTTTGGAAGGGTTGTAAGTCATCCTAAATTCAATCTTCAGATTTGGATTCTATTTGGAGTTTATTTGTTCATCTTCTTTCTCTTATTTCTCTTGCTATGGAGACCATGAATCTATACTTGTTTGTTTTGAATTCCAATATGAATGTTGTAGGCTAGATTGATGTGATTCTAGGGTTAAGAAAGGAAGGTTATGGCTAGATCTATGATAGGATGAACTTAAATTTGCCTTTGGATGATTTTTGTTTATGGACGTAGCTACTGTTAGGAATCACGGGTAGTTCTTGAAGAACCACGGCCGTGGTTTCTGTAGAACGAACCGTGATTTTCCTGGACTCGAAGGATTTCACCTTAGGTTCATAAAAATTGTTGAAACCCTAAGTTTTTGCTAAGTTTAACCTACCCTAGGGTGTCCTAGTGTAGAGACTAAGTGTTAGGAGAGACTTACCCGGTAATCCTTGCCCTTAGAATCCAAATAGTAAAGCCTTAGGTAATGGTGAGCCTAATAAGCCTCCATTGGATTTAGTGTGCTAGGATAGTTGCTTAGAACTTCCCTTTCCGAGACTTACCCGGTAAGGATAGGTTAGACCTCTAGGTAAAAATCCGGTTTGTGTTAAAATCCCATCCTTAGGTTCTTAGAAACTTAACCGGTAATGAGACCCTTAGGTGTGGACTAGTTGATCATGAGACTTCCCCGGTACTTGATCCCATTTTAGAAACACTAAATCCCAACATATCATAATCAATCCAAAGAATGAATAGATAAGTAGAGATTATGCCATAACCGGAATTTCCAACCCCTAGAATCCGTTTCCTTTCTCTCTTGATCACACTTTGTTCGATTCGTTCATTTGTGCCGATTTTTCCGATTGAGTTTGATTTGATTGTTTGCATGAGTTTTTGACCCTTGATTTGATCATCTAAAACCAACAAAAGAAACAAATTGCGATTTCTTCCTTTCTTGCTTAGATTAGACCTTGCTAAATTCAATCACAACTTAGTTCGATTTCACCTTAGTCTTTGCGTTCGACCTTGGAGTACTTATCTTTCTACATTCGTCCCGTACACTGCGGGTGCGCTAAGAATTAGGATAATTATAACAAGTATAAATTTAAGACTTATTGCGTAAACACTTTCTAGCGTAACAAGTTTTTGGCGCCGTTGCCGGGGACTAGGTCTAGATTGAGTCTATTTTGTGATTGATTCTAGTGTAGATCTTTCTTGTTTCTTTTGATCTCTTTTTGGTTTGTGTCTTTGCTTTTCAGGGCATCTACTTCTCTTTAGGTGTATGCGAAGATCTCGTGACAAGGATCTAGCTCCATTCGATCCCGAACCGGAGAAAACCCTTCGATCTAGATCTAAGAACATCCGAAAAGAGAGAGAGATGGCCGGTAGAAATCTTCAAGCTGAATTGGATGAAGCCTTAGAGCAAATAAGGCTAAGAGATGAGCTCTTAGAGGAAGAGAGGAGACTTGCCAATGAGAGGCAAGAGGAAACAAGAAGGGAGATTGAAGAGATTAGGCAAGCCCTTGTTCAAGGAGAGCTTAATCGCCGACAACCTCCACCACCTCCACCACAACCGCAACCGGCGGCCAATATTAGGGTTGTTCCCATTGCTATTGAGGAGCCACAAACCCTAGGGAGACGTATGGATCCGGCACAAAGAGCACACCGACCGGGTGTGAATCTAGGAGATCCCGCAACCCACAACTATGAGCTCCGCCCTCAAGTTCTTCAAATGATCCGGCACAATCAATTTGGAGGGATGGAAGGAGAGTCCCCTCATCAACATTTGATGAATTATGAGATCTTGATGGAGACTCTTAGACCACCAAGATTGGAGAGCAACAACCATAAGCTAAGGGCCTTTTCCTTCTCTCTTAAGGACAAAGCCTTAGCTTGGTATCAATCTATTCCACAAGGAAGAGTTGGAACATGGGAAGAGATGACAACCGAGTTCTTGACCAAGTTCTTCCCACCTTCCAAGACCACCGAGTTAAGAGGGAAGATCAATGCCTTTGTGATGAGGGATAGAGAGAGTTTGTTCAAGTCTTGGGAGAGATTCAAAGACCTTCTTCTAGATTGTCCGCACCATGGCATACCAAAGATTGAGTTATTGGAAATCTACTTCAAGGGGCTTGATGAAGATAGCCAATTCAAACTTCAATCACTTTCCGGTGGGACATTTATGGAGAAACATGTGGATGATGCTTGGGAGTTTGTGGAGAAGCAAGCTCTAGTGATTGAGAAGTACTCGCATAGGAAGAGTGAAGGGAGAAAGGCGGGAGCATATGAGGTGAGTGAAGTCACCATGAGCAATTTCAAGCTTGACGCCATCAACAACGAGTTGAAATCCTTGAGAGAGTTATGCACTACAACCTTGAAAAGCCAAACAACTCCTCAAGCACCTCCACAAGCAAACTTGTCTTCCAAGGAGGTAGATGTCAACTACATGGGAAGAGGCAATTTCAACAATTACCAAGGCCCAAGAAACTTCAACAACAACCGGCAATTCAACAATTACCGGCCAAACCACAACCATCCCGGATTTTCTTACTCTAATCCGGATGGAGCCTTGAACCCTCCCGCCTCCACAAGTGCAACTCCACCACAAAGAGCTTCACAAGAACCTCCACCCGGTTTTACTCAACCTTCAAAAGATAGGACCGAAGTCATGTTTGAACAATTGCTAGGAAGATTGAGTGGACTTGAGAGCACCGTCACTTCAATTTCTAAGGCTCAAAAAGTCTTGGAAGCACAAGTCTTTCAAAAGGCGGGTGAAGCACATAGAGATCCGGGGAAGCTTCCCGGAAGAACCGAAGACAACCCAAGAGGTCAAGTTTTGGCTATCACAACAAGGAGCGGGTTAAGCATGAAGGATCCTTTGCCCAAGGACCAAGCTAAGGGAATTCAAGTAGTGGTAGAAGAGGGAAGAAAGCAAGAAGATGGAGAGAAGAACAAGGATGTAGAGCCAACTTATGTGGCACCACCTCCATACAAGCCACCACTACCATTCCCACAATCAAGAGCAAGAGCTCGATTGGACAATCACTTTGGTAAGTTCCTTGAACTAATGTCCAAGTTACATATTAACATTCCGTTCATGGATGCCATCTTAGGAATGCCGGCATACGGAAAGTTCTTGAAGGAAATACTCTCCAACAAAAGGAAGTTGGAGGAGTATGGGGAGATTAGGATGACCAAGAGATCCTCGGAGTTGATCCAAACAATGAAGGAGGAGATGCCTCCCAAGCTAAGGGATCCGGGCTCTTTTTGTGTTCCAATTGGAGTAGGAAATGTGAAGTACGAAGCCCTTTGTGATCTTGGGGCGAGCGTAAGCATCATACCGCTTGCGCTTAGTAACAAGGTCGGGCTAGGAGAGCCAAAACCGGTCAAGATGACCCTCTATATGGCGGACCGATCCATCACTCACCCGGTTGGGATTCTTGAAGACATTCCGGTGCAATTGGGAGGATTCTATGTACCTATCGACTTTGTAGTGTTGGACATTCCGGCGGATTACCCGGTTCCCATCATCCTAGGAAGACCTTTCCTAGCCACATCCGGATGTTTAGTGGATTGCAAGAACGGGACTCTCTCCTTCAACATTGGAGAGGAGAACATCAAGTTCAAGCTGTCCACAATGATGAAAGGACCAACCCTAGATGAGGATATCTTCAACATAGTCGAGCAAGAAGAATCTAGAGAAATGGTGAGCTCGATTTTGATCAAGGATCCCTTGAAAAGGGTTCTCACCTTGAGTATGATGGAGGAAGACATTGAGGAGGATTGCAATGAAGAGATCAAAGCCTTGGAGGCATTGGAAGAGGAGCCAAGAGTTGGATTTGAGAGCCATGAAGAAATCGTGAACAGCTGCAAATTCCACGGTCGAGATTTAGGAACCACGGCCGTCAAACTCTCTGGACAACTCCGAGAAACAAGCCTGGAAGGAACCACGGTCGTGGAAGTTGAGCCAACCGTAATTCCAACCGTGGTTTCCCCTGAATCAGCTCTTAATGATGATCAAGCTTCTAGAAGCCAAGGGGAGTCTTCATTTGCTTTGGATTCATCTCATCCAACCTTATTTGGATCGTCTTCAACCGAAAAAGGTCCTCCCTCACTTGAACTCAAACCCCTTCCCTCTCATTTAAAGTATGCATTCCTTGGTGATAATTCTACATATCCGGTGATTGTTAATGCATGCTTGAGTGATGATGAACTTGCTAAATTGCTACAAGAATTGAGATTGCATAGGAAAGCCATTGGTTATACTATTGATGATTTGGTTGGTATTAAGCCATCTTTGTGCATGCATAAGATAATGATGGAAGATAACCACAAACCCTCTATAGAGCATCAAAGGAGATTGAACCCTATAATGAAAGAGGTGGTCAAAAAGGAAATCATTAAG
Organism: Fagopyrum esculentum; assembly: GCA_033239045.1. Lineage (NCBI taxonomy): Eukaryota > Viridiplantae > Streptophyta > Magnoliopsida > Caryophyllales > Polygonaceae > Fagopyrum > Fagopyrum esculentum. The sequence continues at coordinate 57,472,084 of BSUD01000004.1, forward strand.
TTGCTAGATGCGGGAATTATCTACCCTATCTCGGATAGTAAGTGGGTTAGTCCCGTCCATGTAGTACCTAAGAAGGGTGGAATGACGGTAGTAACTAATGAGAACAATGAATTAATACCAACTAGGACGGTCACGGGATGGAGAATGTGTATAGACTATAGGAAATTGAACATGGCCTCTAGGAAAGACCACTTTCCCCTCCCCTTCATCGACCAAATGCTAGAAAGATTAGCTCAACATTCTCACTTTTGTTACCTAGATGGGTATAGTGGGTTTTTCCAAATCCCTATCCACCCCGATGACCAAGAGAAAACAACTTTTACATGTCCATGGGGTACATTTGCATATAGGAGAATGCCATTTGGGTTGTGTAATGCACCCGCCACCTTTCAAAGGTGTATGATGGCTATCTTTTCGGAATACATAGAAAATATCATGGAGGTGTTCATGGATGATTTCTCTGTTTATGGTTCTTCTTTTGATGATTGCTTGGCTAACTTGTCATTAGTATTACAAAGATGTGAGGAGACAAATCTTGTTTTAAATTGGGAAAAATGCCACTTCATGGTAAGTGAAGGGATTGCGTTAGGACACTTGGTGTCTAACCGTGGCATTGAGGTCGATAGGGCTAAGATTGAAACAATAGAGAAGTTGCCACCACCCACCTCGGTGAAAGGGGTAAGGAGTTTCTTAGGGCATGCCGGTTTTTACCGGAGATTCATCCAAGATTTCTCTAAAATCTCTAAGCCTCTCACTAACCTACTAATGAAAGATGTTGATTTTGTCTTTTCCAAGGATTGTCTTGAAGCGTTTTGTAGGTTGAAGAACGCCTTGATCTCCGCACCCATCATGCAACCTCCGGATTGGAGTTTACCGTTTGAAATCATGTGCGATGCAAGTGATGTGGCCGTAGGGGCTGTTTTGGGGCAAAGGAAAGAAGGGCGCACTCATGCTATTTACTATGCTAGCAAGACGCTAGATGATGCCCAACTCAATTATGCTACCACCGAAAAGGAGTTGTTAGCGGTAGTATATGCATTTGAGAAGTTCCGCTCGTACCTTGTTGGAGCGAAGGTCATAGTTTACACGGATCATGCGGCGATCCGTTATCTACTTACGAAGAAGGATGCCAAGCCAAGGTTGATTCGGTGGATCCTTCTTCTTCAAGAGTTTGATTTGGAGATAAGAGATAAGAAGGGATCCGAGAACTCGGTAGCGGATCACCTTAGTAGACTCCCACCATTGGAGCTTGGGAAAGACAACATCCCGATAGATGATTCATTCCGGGATGAACAATTGCAATTGGTGGAAGAATGCTTATTCCAAGTGGCTAGAGGAAGTGAACCGTGGTATGCCGACATTGTGAATTACTTAGTGTGTGAGGAGGTGCCTCCCGGACTAACGTATGCGCAAAGGAAGAAGTTCTTCAACGATGTAAGGCATTACTATTGGAGCGAGCCACTTCTATTCAAGAGAGGCCCGGATGGGGTGCTTAGGAGATGCGTACCCGAAGATGAAATGGAGAGTGTGATCCGGCATTGTCACTCCTTACCATGTGGAGGCCATGCTAGCTCACACAAAACGTGTGCCAAGGTATTGCAATCCGGTTTTTATTGGCCTAACTTGTTTAGAGATGTGCAAGGTTTTGTAGCGGCATGTGATGCTTGCCAAAGAACGGGGAACATCTCAAGAAGGAATGAAATGCCCTTGAACAACATCCAAGAAGTTGAGATTTTTGATGTGTGGGGTGTAGACTTCATGGGGCCATTCCCTTCTTCATGTGGCAATCTATTCATCCTATTGGCGGTGGACTATGTGTCAAGATGGGTAGAGGCAATCGCCTCTCCTACGAATGATGCCAAGGTGGTGGTGCGGTTCTTCAACCGAGTGATCTTCCCTAGGTTTGGAACGCCAAGGGTGATCATTAGTGATGGAGGGAAGCACTTCACAAATAGGAACTTTGGAGCACTTTTGGCCAAGTATGGGGTGACTCACAAAGTGGAAACACCCTACCACCCTCAAACTAGTGGTCAAGTGGAGATCTCCAACCGTGAGATTAAAGCCATACTCGAGAAAACGGTGTCTAGAACAAGAAAGGATTGGGCCATGAAGCTCAATGACGCACTATGGGCATATAGAACCGCTTTCAAGACACCTATTGGCACCACTCCCTACAAGTTGGTCTATGGCAAGTCTTGCCATCTTCCGGTGGAAATGGAGCATAGAGCTTATTGGGCCATTAAGTGGCTAAACTTTGACCTCAAGGAGGCGGGAGAAAAGAGATTGCTTGATATCAATGCACTTGAGGAACTCCGTTTGGAAGCTTATGAGAATGCCCGGATCTACAAGGAGAGAACCAAAAGGTGGCATGACAAGAGGATCATTCCAAAGGAGTTGAGTGAAGGAGATCTTGTCCTTCTCTTTAACTCAAGGCTAAGACTCTTTCCCGGAAAGCTCAAATCAAGATGGACCGGGCCATATGTGGTGAAGAAGATCTTTCCCCATGGAGCAATTGAAATAGGAGGGGAGCATTGTGGAAACTTCAAAGTGAATGGGCATCGCTTGAAGAAATACATTCCGGGAGCACCGGTGGACATGATTGCCCCACTTCACCTTGCATAAACACTCCCGAGTTTGGTCAAGCTAATGACCTTAAAGAAGCGCTTGGTGGGAGGCAACCCATCGGTAACATTTTTCCTTCATTTTAGCTTAGATTTTTCTGTTTTTGTGTGCTTTGTGTGTTTTGTCTATTTTATGTGTGCTAGAACATTAGTGGCATTGGAAGCCTTTCTTGGAAATGATGATGATGAAACCCTCACCAATTATGGGTGGAGCGGACGCGGAACTTGGACGGCTAGCGGTGCCTAGCGCGGGTTTCAAAGCTTGACGGACGCTTAGAGCTCCCTACCATGGTTGAAAGGATCATCCAACATCAATCCTCTTAAGAATTCCCAAATACCAAAGAAAACCATTTTACATTGTGAGAACCTTCTTTCACTCTCTTTACTTGTATACCACATTGGGGACAATGTGTTTCTAAGTATGGGGTGGGGTTTGCATGATCCTTTGCATGATGAGCATCTAGGATAGTTTAATTTTTTGCACATATCTCGCATTGTACACACTTAAATCGAAAATCCCATAAAAATCAGAAAATTTTAAAATTTTTGTGCTTTCTAGACTTGGATATGATCCTAATGATGAAAACTTGTCTTGTGATTGGCTATGAATGGCCTTATGTGTTAAATTGATAAATGCATATGTGGACTTGAACTACTTTTCTTGAATTCCATGAATGACTTGAGAGCATGATGATTGCCTAGAATGGATTGAGTATTGAAAATCGAAATTACATGATAGTTCTTGCATACCATCTAGGAATGAATAAGGCATTTCATTTTTCTCTACTCCTCATCTTGATCACGATTGCTTGAGCACCTCAATTGATATAAATTTGACCTCCTTTTAAACCCATCCGGGAATAGGAGCATGCTAGTGTGTTTGAATGCGTGAAAAGCAAGTGCGGGGTGAAGGTGTAATGAAAAGAATGTCGTGAATAGAATGCTGAAATTATTGTGGAAGTGTAGCCAAAATAGGTTTGGGGGCGTTGGTTTAAATGACAAGTAACTCGGTACACTTCACATGATCGGGTGTTGGTGCCTTGCCAAAGTCAAATGAACCAATAGCCCTAACGAGCTTTGGTATGTGTGCCCGGTGTGGATGCACCTCGAAAAAGAGAAAAAGCCCGAGGATGGCTAATCACCGAGGTTTCGGCTATTGTACACCAATGCCATTGTCTCAAAAATGAATCAAAGAAAAAGAAAAGAAAGAAAGATAGGGAAAAATATGCACTTGGGGGAAGTTGATCGAGGACAAGGAGTGAAGTTAGTTCCATTCCCGGATTAGCATCACATACCTAGAAAATTCCCCTCCCAATTACAACGTTTCTTGGCCTTTTATGTCACAAGCCCTTATGACCTACTTGCATGTTTGTAAGACTTAGTAGTTTAGATTGGATAGACTCTTGATCTTCTTGACATCTCCGTCCTCCCAACTCATGCATGTTTTTGAGTTAAGTACAATTGTCTTTCCATGACTTTATTGTTCGATACATAATTGCTTATTCAATGGCCATTGATCATGACTATGAAGGTGATCCAATAGTAGAAGCACAAAACCAAAAAGATTTTGCCATTTTTCTGCATACATAAATCATGTCATCTCGTAGTCTATAGTTGGGAATTTGCTCGGGGACGAGCAAACCTTAAGTATGGGGTATTTTGATAACACGATTTATAGCATAGTTTTAGGTGTACATTTAGGTAGAATTCTCGCTCAATCATGCATTGTCTAGCACTAGTCCAATACGTTTTGCACTCAAAACATGTATTTTGTCGAGATAGGCGTCTACACGGACTTGTGTGCGTTTTGTAGGTATTTCGGGAAGTTTCGAGCCAAAACGACGCGTTTGAGGGTCGCTCATTCAGAGGACGCGTTTCCAACTCATTAGAGCACAAAGAATGACTCAAGGAACCTTGCCAACACAGGCCATACACCAAACCACAGCCTATTGAGCGTAAACAAAGTTTCTGTTAGAAATCACGGGTTTCTGGAGAATCACGGCCGTGGAAATGGCCGTGGTTTTTGCCAGATTCTCGTGACAGCTGTGCCACGACTCTCATGGCCAGCTCATGAAGAAATTGGTTATAAAAGTGGTCCTTGAATGTTGTTAGAGGCAGCTGGGATTTTGGGGTAGTTTTGGGGAGCAGCTCACACATTCTCTATTGCTCTTGAACAAAATATATTCCAAGGAGAAGAAGGATTTTTCTAGGTAGGAAAGTGCAAGAAGAAGAAGAAAGGAGCCATTGCCATTGAAGAGGAGAGGAGAAGACACACCTAACTCTTGTATTTCGGATTTATTTCTAGAAGTTTTTGAACTCTTGAACCTTCCTTTGGAAGGGTTGTAAGTCATCCTAAATTCAATCTTCAGATTTGGATTCTATTTGGAGTTTATTTGTTCATCTTCTTTCTCTTATTTCTCTTGCTATGGAGACCATGAATCTATACTTGTTTGTTTTGAATTCCAATATGAATGTTGTAGGCTAGATTGATGTGATTCTAGGGTTAGGAAAGGAAGGTTATGGCTAGATCTATGATAGGATGAACTTAAATTTGCCTTTGGATGATTTTTGTTTATGGACGTAGCTACTGTTAGGAATCACGGGTAGTTCTTGAAGAACCACGGCCGTGGTTTCTGTAGAACGAACCGTGATTTTCCTGGACTCGAAGGATTTCACCTTAGGTTCATAAAAATTGTTGAAACCCTAAGTTTTTGCTAAGTTTAACCTACCCTAGGGTGTCCTAGTGTAGAGACTAAGTGTTAGGAGAGACTTACCCGGTAATCCTTGCCCTTAGAATCCAAATAGTAAAGCCTTAGGTAATGGTGAGCCTAATAAGCCTCCATTGGATTTAGTGTGCTAGGATAGTTGCTTAGAACTTCCCTTTCCGAGACTTACCCGGTAAGGATAGGTTAGACCTCTAGGTAAAAATCCGGTTTGTGTTAAAATCCCATCCTTAGGTTCTTAGAAACTTAACCGGTAATGAGACCCTTAGGTGTGGACTAGTTGATCATGAGACTTCCCCGGTACTTGATCCCATTTTAGAAACACTAAATCCCAACATATCATAATCAATCCAAAGAATGAATAGATAACTAGAGATTATGCCATAACCGGAATTTCCAACCCCTAGAATCCGTTTCCTTTCTCTCTTGATCACACTTTGTTCGATTCGTTCATTTGTGCCGATTTTTCCGATTGAGTTTGATTTGATTGTTTGCATGAGTTTTTGACCCTTGATTTGATCATCTAAAACCAACAAAAGAAACAAATTGCGATTTCTTCCTTTCTTGCTTAGATTAGACCTTGCTAAATTCAATCACAACTTAGTTCGATTTCACCTTAGTCTTTGCGTTTGACCTTGGAGTACTTATCTTTCTACATTCGTCCCGTACACTGCGGGTGCGCTAAGAATTAGGATAATTATAACAAGTATAAATTTAAGACTTATTGCGTAAACACTTTCTAGCGTAACATTTTTGAAGGCAAGTTTGAAGGAAGAGCTGAAGGTTGAAGTCCAAGGAAGAAAAGAATCATAGTTGGAGTTGTCTTTTGAAGGAGCTTGTAAGATCTTCTTAGATTTATTTTGGTTTGTTGTCTTTGCTGACTTGTGATTGAGAAACGCTTGTTTGTTGATTGTTTGATTCAGTTATTGAGACCCTTTTCTTAAGGTTTTCTTGTTCGAATATTGATTCCTTTTCCATTAGTTTGATTATTGTTATCATGATGATTGTTGGCTAAGTTTCTTATGCGATTCTAGGGTGATTGGCTAAAAGTTGTGGGAGAGACGATGATAAAATGATCTTAATCCCAGCAGGACCCTGAAAGCTTGAGTCTTTACCTTAACCCTATAACACCTCGCTCAGTCGTTGAACATCTCGGCCGGGGTGGAATCTTACTGAACGAGGTGAACCTTTCCTGAACCTTATTTGAGTTAAGAGTAAAAGTTTGCCAAATCCTATCCTTATTACACCTTTCCTGGTTCAACACAAGCCTAGGATGAGACTTATCCGGTGATTCCTTTGTTTGTTTATCTAAGATCATGAGTGTAGGTAATAATGGTTTATCCTTTATTGGGGTTTGAGTGTGCCTTCATCCCATCCTTGTGAGTTAGTCTGAGACTTACCTGGTAAAGGTTAATTCTATTCCCTTGGGTGGTGTGTTGGTTTGAGATTATAGTTCCTTTCCTTAGTACCTTGAGACTTACCCGGTAATAGGAGCTTTGGTTTGGGATAGTGAGTAGTGAGACTTACCCGGTAATCTATTCCCACCTTAGAACCACCTTCCCTTTGCAAACCTCAAATTTTTCCGCATTATCCTTTGAGATCTTGAGTCGGAACCACAACTGGATGCTTAAATCCCTAGAATCCGCATTCCCTTTATCTGACTTTATATCATCTTTGATTGCTTTAATTTGTGGTCATTAGCATATTTGACATCCTGATTTCGTGCTTTGTTTCACCATAGTCCTTGTGTTTGACCCCTGAAATTCTTGCTTTTATTACAATTGATCCGTACACTGCGGGTTCGTATATTGTTCAAGCATACTTCTTGGGTTATAAATTTGAAAGTTTGCACACACCTTTTGGAGCGAACAGAGTTGTTAATTCGGTTGTGGTCTTTCGTTTGTATGCTTTTGGGGTTCATATCATTGCATTAAAATGTATTTTGGTTTTACCTTTATGTGTGTCTTGTTGTAAGAACCGGTGAAATTATTGTCAGGCTAAGGGTCGGGACCCATTGTGAGGTCTCCACCCGTAGCATCCCGAGTCCCGCGGATTCGGGGTGTTACACCTATTGCTTCTAGGAAGAACTATCTAATGAGCGTCTATCCATAGACGTTGTTCCTAGATGTTTGGATCGAGAGTTAACCATGTTAAAGGGAGGTAAATTCTTTAGTCTTTTGGGTAAGAATTTGAGAATAGCTTGTCAAAACTTTCCTAAGCGTGATCATAATTTCAGTTTCTTATTTAGGAGGTTTAGAGATTGGCTACATTATATATTTCCTAGTAATGGTGTGGTGATCATTGGTCTTTAAAGGAAGTTTGTGTTAGTCACCATTGTAAGAGGTAGGATTTTAGAATTCTAATTAATGTTGATTAACTTAATCATTGATAGTAATTGACACATAACTCCCGAAGATTGCGTAAGTGATGAGTATGAGTCTCACCGTTATGTTCCTGGCGTAATTTTGGACTAATGGGGAATTTTTCTTTTTCCCCCGAGTAATTATTCTTACCCACCGGTGTTATTTGGAGCATTTAGGAGCTTCAAATAATAAAAACGCAGTTGCGAGAATTGATCAGGACATTGGACATGTCCTAGATATGAAATAACATGGAAAGACAAAACGGCCAAAAGAGTTGCTATTTTATTTCTTAGCGGCCAAGAAAGACAGCTTAGGAATATGCGTTTTCCGAGGCAGTTGCGGAATAATTATCCCTACAATATTCCATATTTTTTATTCCAATTTCGAGAAGTTTGGAGAAGGGGGTTCAACCCGCCTTTGGATCGGTTAAAGGATAATTATCGACTTCGCTGAAGGATAATTATTGTCTTCGCTATAAATAGTGGAAAATCATTTATCAATTCATTTCCTTTCATGTTTCCTCGTAAAAGCTCTGATTTCTCTCAACCTTCAAACTCATATCTACTCTCCGCTTCTAATCCGATTTCAAGTCCGTTTGAGTTTTTGGGTTCCTCTCTTCATTCTCTTCATTTTGGTACCGAGTTTTTGCGTTTCTGAGCAGCTGAAGGCCTGGTCGAGCATATATGTCACTAGACCGGTTGCGCCACTCAGATTCCTGTGAATTTTATGTTATCCGAGCGTAGCCTGCGTCATTGTGATTCCGAATCTTTTTTCAGATTGTCAATCGGGTTAGTAACGAATAAATTATGAATTTATTCATTTTCCGAATTGCGATTTGGCCTAAATTGATCTTAGTCTTGTCAAAATGGATAATTGGAAATTTCATTATGCTCGTTAGATTATTCTAGGGATTATGGGTTATTTTTTTGATGAAATCTGATGACAAGGAGTTCAGAAATTGCCTGCGGACAAAACGTTATTCTAGTGAAAGTTAATCTAATTAATTAAAGGTTAATTTATTAAATTAGGATTAGAATTGAGATTGAGGAACGTTGATTAGATGATATCTTGAGAGGTTTGAGGAATTGTGAGATTTTGAGTTTATGGATTGATAGTTATAATTTTTGAGGATATTGATATTGTGGATTGTGTTATGGTTATGATCATGCGAGATCTTCAAGACTAGGAGGTGGAATCTCCTAACCTGTGGATAGTGATTGATACTTGTGTGTGCCTTGCTGATGCAGGCACTGATCGTTTCCTCGAGGGGAAACTCTGACTTGGATACAGGTTTACGTTGGGACAAGTAAGTCCATGGGACTTACTTAGTTAGCAATTATAGATCTGAATGATTGTGATAGTGGTTCTTATGCATATGAATGTTGCATATATAACCTAAACCGGACTAGGACGACCATATGTGTATATTTAAATGGCCCAAGTGTATTATAACGGATAGTACTGATATATTTCATTCGGCAAACAGAAGCGAAGGCGAGTTTCGGGAGATTCTCGTGTTACAAAATAAGTTGAATTAGTAATGGTATAACGTAATGAAGATAATAAACGGATATTTAAGTGACATGGCATATTGTGATGTGTTGATGTGTTGGTATATGATATACTATTATTCTTATTACTGAACTGTTAGATAACGGTTTTATACCGTGTTGTAGATATTCTGCAGGATAGGAAGACCGTAGAGTGAGCCAGAGGTGTGATCAGCCGAGGGTTTCCGTACACTAGGTTGTGCGAGGGTTTGGGATGTTTTGTACATGTATGGATATGTGATTGTCATTTTGTACTCGACTATGTTTTATAAACCTTTGATGTATATTATACAGTTTTATGTATTTGGTTTTATATCTATATGTGCCTTGTTTTAAGATCTAGTGAGCTTGTTGTTAGGCTAGGGTCAAGATCCATTGTGAGATGCTAGTCCCATAGCGCCCCGAGTCCCGTGGATTTAGGGTGTTACGACCATCTTGGACTATATTGTGCTAGGAACTAAGAATATTTAGTGTAGATGTATTACACATGCTGATTTGGGTGATTTTCTTAAGCATTGCGTGTTCGAGGACTCTAGAGATAAGTTTAACTTGTTTCGAGAGTTCTTTATTAAGTTTGACCATGTGTGCATACATAGTTGTTACCTCAAGTTTCTAATTAAGGAGAAGACCTCGATGGTTGATAAAGGTCATTTGGAGAGCTACAACTTTTGTGATAGGTTGACCACATATGACTAGTAGCACCAAATTTTAAGAAGATTAACACACACAAGCACAACCTATCATGGACTCAAAACTATTCAATCAAAGGCATTATTTTTGATTGAATATGAATGAATAGAACAAAAACTTCATAAACGAAGTATCGAGTATCTCACAATATATGTGGAACGAGATAAGTAAAATCAACTCTACCTTCAACTATCTAGACCCTAGGGTATTAATAGTCCAATTCCTAGAAAATAAAAGGATAAAATAATCCTAAAAGATAGAATAAAATCTAAAAGATACCTTTAGAATGTTTACAGCTTTAAAGTCTTTAAAATAAAATAACTAATAACTAATCAAAATCTCGACTAGCTTGATTTGAATCTCCACAAGGCAAGACGTAAATCTCGATTGGATGCTCGACAATCTCGACTAGCCACTTTCCGTGCTTCCTTGATCATTATTACTCTTTTATGGTATCTCCTTTAAGTCTTCCTTGGGTGGAATGGTCAATGATGTGACTATGGAAGACTAATGCACAAAATGATCAACAATGGTCTCCTTAGAATCTAAGGACGCCAATAAGCTAAAAATCTCCTCTTTGATTCTTCTTGCTCTTGATCTAGTGATAGATCCTTCCTTGACATGACTTGTAGCAGACATAGACTCCTTCACCGTCAATGCTCTTGCCCTTTCTCTAGTGATTGGTCCATGTATAAAAGGTGTTGGGGATGGTCCCTCGTCACAAATAGGAGCTAAGCATGGGGTATTTTGATAGCATGTTTTCATGTTATCCTTTTAGATCTGTTTATAGGTGATTTAGGTCTCAAATGAATCATAAATGAACATCTCGAGCAATTCCAAGGATCACTTATCAAGCCATCATCGTCATTTATGGAGCAAAGGAGGAAAGGAACCAAACATTACCATTTATAAGAAGCCAAAGGATCAAGGAAACCCCAAGAAAGGAACCTCGAGTGAAGCTTCACTCGAGATAAGAAGAAAGAAAAACTTAGAGTAAGAAGAACTTTGAGTGCAAATGTCAACTAAGGTCGAGTGAAACATCATCACTCGGAGTAAGAAGCCAAATTCACTCGACCTAAGAAGACATGTCACTCGGCCTAAGAAGAAAAGCTGGCAATAAAGTTTAACGTAGCTGGTGTGGAGCATCGAGCTCGACCTAAGTGTACCAGTCCACTGAAGATAAGAAGCATTTTTTCACAAAATTGCAACGTATCTCGAGTGGGATGACATCACTCGAGGTAAGAAGACTAAAAAAACTCAGACTAAGAAGAAAGTTCACTCGAGATACTTGTACCCGACTAAGGCATTGGAAGAACTCGACCTTGGGAAAATGACCCACTTGACCTAAGGCACCCAATCACTCGAGGTTTCCATCCCGATGTGGACCACATGCCTAACTAACTCCATGCCACTTGATTGAAGATTCCTTTTGAAGGGACAACCACGATATATATGGCTCTAGGCTGATTGTAAATGGCACCAACTCTTTCAAACAATTCTCTTAGTTTAATAGTATAAAGTCTCTCTTTTGTAAGTTGCTTTGGCCGTTGGATTGAAGAAATTGAAGAAGTTCTTGGTATTCTTCATATTTTCTCATCCTAGATCTTATTTTATCTTTTTTTGCCATATCTTAGGATTGGTAAGTATGATTTACTTCATACTTTTCCCTACATTCTTTGTTTCAAGTCTATTTTGCAACCATGCCATTTGTTCCTATTGTTAGTGTGCCGAAATTTCCCATGTTGTGTGAGTAGTCCTTTTGCTAGGTTAGTGTGTTCTATGTTGTGTTTATGATTTGTTGGAGAATCAAATGCATGTTTAGTAGCATATTAAAGGCCTCAAATTCATCTATGGTTCATTCATGTTTGGACTTATTTTCAATGTCGGATACTAGACTAGAGATAATTTAGATTGTTCCCATAGCACATTGTATATTTCCAACCATGAATGAGGGATATATGAATCAATCATCTAAGTTGAGACCGATAAGTAATACAAGGATGATTTTTCAATGTTGTGATTCTCATATTGCTTGAGTATTGTTGGGTAGGGCCGAAAAGATGGCTAACATACTTGTGTTGTGAATGTCCAAACAATAGTTATTTAGATTGTGCAAGAAAATAGAAAACACCATGTGATGCTTGCATTGTCTAATGTAATCATAAGTTGTCATTAAGCTTAATCAACTAGTGTGTAAATAGAAAACATCATGTGATACTCACTAGTGGTCATAAACCATATACCTTGACAAAGCACACCTTATACCATGCTAACTTAGTATTTGTGAATGAATACTCTCCTCATTGATTGAACGCAACATGATTGAACATGCTTCCAACTACAGTTTGTGGGAATAACCTCAAGCCTAGTATTTTCCTCATATTGATACTTGATCTTGTTACTTGAAACTTGTTACCCCCAAACCCAAGCATTTGCTCACTTGATCACCCCTTTTCATTTCATTTTACACATTCAAGAATTTCTAGTGAACTTGAGACAAAGTTGAGATATACATAGTCCTTTGGGATTCAACCTTAATGATAAAATCATAAACTCACAGTGACACGACCGTGCACTTGCAGTAATATTTGGTTTTGAGGTAGTACGTTTACCCCATATCAAATATGTTATGTTACTACACTTGACTTTCCAACATGGGTTGGATTACTACTTCTTGCTATCGTTTTTGCACATGAGTTATTGGATGATTATTTATGACTATCTTGCCCAAACATAACCCTTTTAAGTGCTCTAGCCTACATACATGCATTTTCATGTGTTTTTTCTTTCTTATTATTGTGAAATCACCAACATGTTTAGTTTCATCTATACTTGTGATTGACTCTAATTCAAAACTACATGCTCATTTGATTCTTTATGCCATGATATTAAAATGATTGAGGCCTTCTTTGATAAGCATAAGTGACATTTTCCGCCCTTATATATTTTTTCCTTCTATTATCCACTTCTTGCTTTATTTTCCCTTCTTTGGTGCCCCTAAAAAATGCATCACATCCATGTATAGCCTTATTTGACTATATCCGGGGTTGTGATGGAAGAAGATAATGAATAAATCAAGTATGGGGTGTTTCCATGAAGTATGAAAGTGTATCCAAGAAGTAAATGTGCAAGTCTCGATACATATTATCCTTATTGAAGATATTTTCATGTTTGGAGGAGAGGACGAAAAGTTCCTGCCAAATATGCAACAACAATAAATAATGGTTGGCTCAAAAGTGAAGAAAAACTTATCCCTAAAAGAGACATCAAGGGCTACAAAGATCAAAGTGTTATGGTTCATGAAAAATATAAATTATGAAGAAAAGTGTGAAGTGGTGATGCATTGAAGGTGTTTCGAGTTATAAAAATTTGGTACCCCATATATTATTTGCTATTTTTACCTACTTTTTTGCCTACCAACATGTTTTCCATGTCCCATGTCCCATCTCCCTGTTACACTCATATAAAAAGATCACGTGATATTTATCTTGCATTTTAGTTTCATTTGACAAGTGGTGGACTTTGAGAACACCTTTACAAGCTTATGATAAGATCTTTTCATGTTTGTTGAGTTTGAGAAATTATTAATATATGCCTAACCACATCTTGTGAGATTGAGAGCAAACACATTATTCTTGAGCAATTTAGATGGTTATGATCCTTTATTTATCCTCTTACAATGATTGATGATAGGATGACACGGTTTGAGTTATTTTGTTTTCCTCTTAGTTGAGGCAATCTTTTATTCTTACACATAGTATGCATATGGCGTGATCTTACACGAGGACGAGCAAGGTTTAAGTATGGGGTATTTTGATGAGTGTCAAATATAACATCATATAGGCTTTAGAATCGTGCATTTCATACATCTATTGCTCTCTCATACATCACTATTTGTATAGAAAGCATCCACTTTCTATATTTCGGTATCTACAGTGGTTTTTTGTGTTTCAATCATTTGCGGCATTAATTATGCCAAAAATAAATCTTCCCTAAAGTCAAGAGTTGAAGAGAAGACCTTACATGATTGGGGAGCTGCAATACAAAGTCCCTTGAATATATCGTGAAGGCAATATCTAAGATTAAATCAACATCACAAGCAAAACAACATGTGAGACAACTTCTATGCCATCTCGAATCCGTTTGGACTATATCATCAGTTGTAGAAGACTCTATCGAAGTCCAAGTCAAATTCCAGCCCAAACTCAACGAGACGACTTGGCTAGACGGGTTAGAGACGGCTTGTATGTCGTCTGGTGGCCGCCTCTATGCCGTCTCCAATACATAGAGAAAGGAAATCAAATCTTTCAGTTTACCTTTGGAATGATATATTTTGTGTAACCCTACACTCTGAGATTTTCCCCTATATAAGCATGTATCAACCTTAGGGTTAGAGATATCATCTCAACATCTCAAAAATCCGACATCATCTTGCCTTGTGTCCATAGCCATCAAATAGATTTTAGAATAAGGTTCGCCTTGTTGGAACTAAACACTTGTGACTTTATGTCTTTTCTGATTTTATATATAGACTTTACTTTATATTCACTCACGTCTGGCTAATCTCCCTCCTTATCTAAGGATTGAGTGATCCTATAATGGTTTTAATTTCTTGTCTTATATATGTTTGTGAATTGAGATTGTGATATTGCTTCTTTTTAATGTACTTCATTCCTACATTTTGTTTCCCTTTGAAAGAAATGGTGTTTATAATTGGTTTAGACAAAACAACTGAAGGGCCACAAGCGAAGGGTGTTTTATTAGATTTATTGAAAAACACTTGGTTTTGAGAGTACTAATTTATCAATACCTCGAGGATTTCTAACTATCGTAGAAAGTTCCGGTATTTGTACATTTTCTAACCGAGGGGTCTAAAGGGAAGGGTTTTCTTGGTTATTTCCGGATTTCTAAGTTCTTAAAGGGTTTTTTTTATACTTGCCGAACTGCCGGATTGGGGCTACGTGAGTTGGAAAACACAGTCTTTGTTTGTCTATGCTTAAGGATATTTTGGATAGTTACATGCAATTTCATATATCAATGTTCATGAGTCTCATATATGTAATGCTACTATTATAGTGAGAATTCTTGTTTCCTTAAATTACCTTCATCCATTGTTGCCTACAAATCATTATTGCTTTCTCTTGCTATCATTATTACTTTCGTCCTTCTTTACTTAGAATAATTAATCATTAGTATCCATCAAATAAGACATGGTCCCTATTAATTTGATACGTGAATATGCTACATCCGATCCCGTATCCTTGCGTGGGAGGTTATTGTTAACTGTTTGGTTAAAACCTTCACTATCAGTTAGAAATAAGTCTTAGGTTTACGGTTCCTAGTTTTTCCTTAAGGGTATTAATTGTGTTTAATGGTTTGTTAGGATTTCATAGGGTTGTTGTATTAATATTCACCAAATTAGGGACACCATTAATAGTCTGACTAAAATAGGCACTATAGAAGAATATGGCCTAGGTCTTTCAAGTGGTGGTATAGAAAATACATTCCATAGTAGCTACAATATGTCCTAGTCGTTATTTTGTGGGGTATTCCCTTTTTCGTAAGCTTCTAGAATAAGTTTTTTAATATTGTTTTTGGAGCAATGTCTAGTTTGCAAATACACGAGCAATCATAAACGGTCATCCCTATCTCGAGATGGATTAGGCTCACAACTAATCTTGTGGAGAACCACATGTGTTTGTACAGGATCCAATAGAGTTTGTCCGTTATGCTAGCCTCAAAGATCTAATTGGTCTCAAATCTTTGTAGGTAAGATTGCCCCACCACGTTTCCAAGGGTTTCTTTTAGTTTCTTCCTATTTCATGTGAAAACTCCACCTTGAGTATATTTTTGAATATGTGATGATGGAAGACTTAACACAAATAAGTGGTTTATATATTAACAAAATATCGATTGTATTTCTAGTGATGCTTGGTTTGTTTGGTGTTTGTCTAAATGTATGCAGGCCTTGGAAAGCATTTCAAGGGATAGATGGAGGCCTTGAAATAAGATACAAGGGACAAGCGCAGAGTTTGAAGAGGTTCAACACGGAGGCCTTGAAAGCCATTTCAAGGGATCAAAAGCCAAAGCCTTGAAGCAAGTTTCAAAGGACATAACGGCTTGAAGAAATTTAAACCTCTACTAACCAAATCAACCAAGGATCCAGAGAAGATCTTCCAAGAAGATTCGATCAACAAGAAGATCAAGACCAAGGAGATAAGGTTCAACAAAAGGATCTCGCAAAGATCCTCAACAAAAGCGCGAGATCTCTTTTCAACAGATATCGAAGATTTTCATTCAACGAATCTAAAGATCTCGATGATTAAAAGACTAAGATCTTCAACTGCATGAGAATATTACGGAGAAGAAGAATCAATGTGCTTTAAGGAGATGAAGAAGATACAGAAGATCTACAACGGCTATCTCATCTCAACCAAGAAGCTTTGTCCATGGAGAAGAAGAAACCTCCACAACGGTCATCTTCCTAACGGCTTGAAGACTTCTTCATCGAAGACTATAAATGAAGATTCCGATTGAAGAAGAAGATACACAAGCTTATACGGAAATATCCAAAGTCTTCAAGCGATCCAAATCATCTTCATTCGATCCAAGAAGTTTTTCTTTCTCTCTTTCTACAAAAGCTTTATCCCTTAGAGAGAGATAAACTCGAGAGCTCCATTGGCATATATCTAAAGAGTGTTATACTCGAGTGTGTGTTACTCTGTGAAGTAACTAGGCTATTATAGCTAGGTTTAGAGTTGGAACTAGATCGTAGTATTGACTACAGTGAGAGAAGAAGGGGATTTTTTGTATCTAGGACTCTTTAAAACTAATAATAGATTGTTAGATCCTACGGGTATACCCTAGGACGGAGAGTATGCTATTTACAGCCGAACTACGTGAACATATCCTCGTGTCGATCTTTTCTATTCCGCATCATATCTTGCTTTATTGTGACTAACTTTCTTTTGCAGGTCTATAAAGTCAAGACCCTTGAAATCACTTTAAAAGCCCTTGAAATCAAGTTGTGACACAAAGAGATCAGATCGACATCAAGGTCTTCGAAATCAGTATCAAAGCCTTGAGATAGGTTTTTGCGAAAAGTTCTCATACTCTATTCAACCATCCTTCTAGATTATTTATATTTTTTATATTCACCTTACGGTTCATCACCATGTGTTATAGTGAGTGATTAAATCACACACTCTAAGGTCGATACTCGTGTTTGATTCGTCAAGATGGAAAGGGTTTTGTGGAAGTTCAGTTACCCATCCAAAACTTAGTTGTGTGTATATCCTCAACTTGTCATTTGAGAAATTTTTGGAAATTTTTATTAGACGGGATAGTTTTTTCATGGTCATGATCTATTACATTTGGGTTAACATTAGATATTCATTTCTTTATGGTATTTCTTTGAGATCACCTGGACCAAAATACCGTTTGTTTTGCTAGGAATTTTTAAAATAGTTTAAGTTGGCGAGTAGCGCGCCCCTTTGGTATTTCTTATCCCAATGCCTCCTTTCTTGGGTTTGTAAATCTCGACTCAAATCAATGCATGGTTGTTAGTTTTTAGTTCGGTCAAATATGTATTATTGGAGTTATTGAGTTCTAAATATTAAATGTAATTGATCTCGCAATATTAAAAGTAGTCATTTATTATTGCACACACACTAGTATCAAATTTATGATTTTTGTACTTGTAAATGCTCAATATAGGTAGAAACTAGTGTAATACCCGCACCTTGTGCGCGTTTACAATAAAAATTTGGGTAGATGTTATATTGTGGATATATTGACAAAAAAAATCCCGTACAAATTTAAATGATTTGATAAAAAAAATTTACAAATTTTTTATTTCGGATTCGGTTCCATGATTTAAAATTTTATTTAAATCCGATTACAAAATCTACATATATAAACTAATTCAGATTTAATTTATATAACAAAATGAAAATAACCAAAATATTAAAATTTTTTTTATTATTTTGGGTAGTTGTTAAATGTATTAGATTTTAAAAATTAAAAAACTTAATTAAGATTTTTGAACTTGTTAATTGTTAAAATGACACGTGACAATTAGAGTTGTTATGATTATATACATGGAATTAATTGCTTCCCCTATAATATATATAAGGTAAGATGAAATATTGAATTGTTAAAAGATAAATAAAAATTAGACTGAATCATCAATTATAAATATCTTTGTTCATCAACTACCCAAATATTTATTTCCCATGAAAAAAAAATCCTTTCAACTTTTTGTAAAATTGTATGGCATAAGCAAGTTATGTAGTGTGGGAACCCACCTGGGCTTCAAACGCTCTCTTCTGCATCTCTGCAAATCTCCCCCCATTACCCAACGCCCATTTGTGTGTCTTCTTCTCCAGCTCCTATTTCAGTACAATGTTCCTTCCTTCAACACAAAACCCAATTCCCCAATTCCCAAATCCCAAAGCCTAAACCTAGACAATCCCATATTTGCCCATCCCCTACTGACATAAAGTACACCACAAAACCCACCTTCCATCACCCCTCTGTATGTTTCTTCCCTTCCCTTTCAATCCAATCCAAGTACACAAATAATTCCCAATCTCAGTATCTCAAAAAAGGCGGGGCCCGATCTTCCAATGGTACCCATCGGCCACCGTCACCATCACCAAGGTCCGGTGGCGGAAGAGGATTCGATTTCCATTCCGATGGGTTCATTGAAGAAAGGACCATGGTCTGCTGCTGAGGACAAGATTCTGATGGAGTATGTGAGGGAACACGGTGAAGGTAACTGGAACGCGGTACAGAGGAACACTTCTCTTCAGAGGTGCGGCAAGAGTTGCAGGCTGAGATGGGCCAATCATCTCCGCCCTAATCTCAAGAAAGGCGCCTTCTCTCACGAGGAAGAGAGGCTCATCATTGATCTCCATTCCAAGCTCGGCAACAAGTGGGCTCGCATCTCCGCTCACGTATGCCCAGTTTTGTTTCAATTTTTATTTTCCAATTTGGTTTTGTCTGCGTCTTGCCTCAATTTGTTTGCTGCTTCTGTGTTCTGACATCGTTTTTTTCTTGTAATTGGTTGTGCTAAATTTTTGTTTTGGGTTTTTTTTCCTTCTGGCGTCTGAGCTCGTGCTATCTGATTCTGATTTCCAATTTTCAATTACTATTTTGAAATTGGTTGGACATAATTAGTCTGGTTAAGACTTCAGACTTCTGTAAGTTTAAAGCCAAGGAGAGTAAACCCTGTTTTCAATTGTGTTTCTGAGTGTTATTCTTGTTGCGTGTGTCGCTCATTCTCAATTCTGTGCTCTTGGTATCTGATCAATTATCTCTCTTAGTATTATATTAATTTTGTAACAAAATTTAGCCTGGTTCAGGTTTCGGAGTTTCGCGCCAAGCAGATTAACTCTGTTTCGCTTGTTTTTGGTGGTGTGGGTGTTGCTTAAATTCATTGTTGTTTCTGCATTTCTGGGTTCTGACCTCTTGCTCTCTAATTATGTTAAAAGTATTTTGAAATGGTTTCTCAATTTTGTGGTGTTGCTCTCTGATTAATCATCTTTATCCCAATTGAACACAAAATTTGGCTTTGTTGAAGTATTGAGGAGTTTGGCGGGAAGCAGAGTAACTCTGTTTTTCTTGCATCTTTTATGTCGTGGGCGTTTTTTAAAAATTTGCTGTTGATCTGATCTTATAAGGATTCATTAATGGCGGAATTGTTGATTCCGATGTACAGTTGCCTGGGCGAACAGACAACGAAGTGAAGAACTACTGGAACACTAGGGTGAAAAGAAGGCTCCGTCAAGGGCTTCCGCTTTACCCAAATCACAACAACCAAACAGCACCTTCTTTCTCCTCCATCCTGTCACCACAACAACCACCAAGCCCACCGCCAGCACCACCACTACCAACTCATCTGAAAACCTCACCCTCCGGTCTGTCCTTCCTGGACCCCACTTCCCTCCCCTTCCCACCCCCGTTCTTCTCTTTTAACAATCCCTCTTTCCTTTCTCCTTCACCCGCTTTATCCACCCGAGTTTCCCTTTCGGGTCCGAGTTTGGTCCCTTTCGGATCCAACTCACTCCAGAATTTCCAAACCCGGGTCCTATCAGACCCACTGAGTTTGGGATTTGAATACAAGTTAGAGCTCCCTTCAAACCAACTTCGCCCAAATTCGGCCTATGATGATGATCAGACTGTTTACAGCTACCAGGCCAACGATGCAGCGGCGAAGTTCAATCCAAATATCGGTGAAAGAGACAACAGTGGCTTGCTTGATGCCTTGTTGCCGGAGGCTCAATCTAGAGCTGCAACAACAGCAGGTGAGATGTTGAATAAAGACAATCTAGATGGTCATCAGTGGGGTTCTATTTATGACATTTCTTCTACTGGTAAGATCATCTTAATTTGTTTCCTTTTTATGTTTGATTCATTTCATCAAATTACTTACATTTTCCAAATGTGGTAGTAACTTTTAAGGTTTTGGTTCTTCCATGAATGCAATAATTATTATCTCATATTCTGCTATAAATGATTTAACTTATATTTAATGTTTGTTTGTTGAACCGTAAAATGAAAACCGAATGAAATCGGATAAGGTAATAAAAATAAATGAAAATGGTGGGATTACTTTCGTGTATTAAAAGATCTCTAACAAAACGTAGGTTTTGATTGAATCGGAATTATTTTGTTACCGAAAATGATTCCTACCACCTCCAAACGAGCCCCTAAATTATTTTATTGATAATTGTTGTGTCTAACAGGTGTAAACTACACGGACGGGGACTTGTCGAGCGTGATCGGTGTGGTTGCATCACCCAAGGTGTCTGGCGGGCAATCATCGAGCATCTCGGATGAGAATCCGGAGCCTGAGTTTCCTGAGGTATCATTGAATCCGGAGTGGCTTGATAGCTCCGAATCCTACACTAGTTGGGATAACTTGCCAAGGATCTTCTGAAATATATATTGTCTTTACATGGCATTAATAATGAGTAGAGTATTATTCAATCAATGTGTTTGAACCCTATTATGATTATGATTATGATTATGATGATGAAGAAGAAGTTGCAAGTATATTCATATATATGTATTTGAACTGTTTTACTACTATGAAGTCAATGTTTTGCTTAGCTCTGAGTAAAAGCTAAACTGGAAGTGCCGGATCCGTAGGGATGGGAAGATTTGAAGGTGAATTTCATGTATATTGTGTGGGTAGGAGATTGAGATTTGCAGTAAAAATGGCGAAGAGGAAGTATTAGTCTGTCCACCATTTAAGGCTCTACATAAAGCTCCCTTTGATGAAATCGCGAGTACGATTCACATGAACACTGATTATTGCCTTCCAAGCGCTAAGGTGTCTCTGATTTTCCAATATATACCAAATCAATTCGTTCCTTTTTCTTTTTTTTTTTTTGGTAATGAAATGAATTCACTCTTTCATTGATAGACTATAATGTTACGTAGTAATTGCCTATAGATGATGCCATCATTAAAGATTCTTCTATCTATTACCCACCACCCTACCTTCTAACTGAATACTCGATTGGTATTCAACCTTTTCTTTTCATTTTAATAAATAAAACATATACTTAGATTCTATTTAACGAGATTTCTAAACATACTGGTGAAATCTATATTAATAACCAACACTACCCATTTCGCGTGACTAGTTATACTTGTTACCTCCAGATTCAAACTACGCGTTAGGGGTGCGTAATTGTAGCCGAGGTGAATTCAGTTAGAGCCGACGAAAAAAGTTCAACTACGCTTATTTGTAGAGATGACAATGTAAGTGCCTTAGTCCTTGGAGCCTAGGAGCCTTGTTGAGCCTTTGTTGGACCCTAGCAGCCGCCCCTGCGGACCATGGTGCCCCCCCCCCCCCCCCCCCCCCCGGCACCTCACAGTGACCGCCCATGCGGCTCTGTGTGGTTGCAGCCGCCTTCGTTGAAGCTTTAACTTGTGCTTTGCGGCTGACTTCCTTCATAAGCCTTCCATTCCTTCAGATGAGGGGTTTCTTCACCTCATTTCAACTTCTTCATCCTCCTTACGCTCTTCTCTTCTTCCTCTTCTCCTCTTTGTTCTTCCTTGATCTTGTGAGAGAGTTTTGAGAGTTTGGTTGTGCTTTTGGCTTTGGATGATCATGAGGATGTGCTGAGAGTTGCTGTTGTTGTGCTGAGGTTGTGAGGTGTGCTGGTTGCTCCTAGTTGCTGCTTAGGGCTCTGCTGAGGTGAGATCTCCATCCCCATCTTCCTTCCTTCTTTTTTCTTGCTTCTTTCTTTCTTCTTAGCTTAGGATCACAAGTTAGACTTGTGTTGGATCATTTCCTGGACGTTTTGATGTTCATACATGTGTATATGTGTATGTGTGTTGCTGTGATATGATGAAGAAGTGAAGAGAGTGGAGAAAGAGATCGAAGAGAAGTCGGTGCCAACATTCTGCACAGACAGCCGTCCCTGCGCCTGAGCTTGGCCGTCCATGCGCCTGCTGTGGACTGCCCCTGCACCTTGAGTGAGCCGCTCCTGCACCTCATTGGGTCAGCCTTGAGTCCTTTGCTTCTGTTGGTGCATTCAGGGCATACCTTGTTGGTATGTTTCCTTCCTTCCTTTCCTTTGGTCTTGGCTTAGATGTTGGCTAGGCTAGGTTGGTTAGGATGAGTTGTATGATAGAGATGTGTCTTAGGCACTTTTGTTTATGTTGAGGATATGCCTTAGGCATTTGTGAGCATGTTATGATCTATAAGCTTAGATTGAGGTTGTAGGTTGGTTCTGGTTATGGAGACGAGTCTCCTAACCCTTGCAATATATGATGATGTGTGCCTTGCTATTGCAGGCGTTGATTACTTCCCCAAGGGGGAGCTGTGACGTGGTATTGGATACGAGTGTTACAGGTAAGTCCATAGGACTTACTTAGCGTACATTTATAACCTAAACCGGACTAGGATGACCATTTATTATATTAAATGGCCCAAGTGTATTATAACGGGTCGTGACCACCGGTCTCCGCCTGCTGGTAGGAGGAGGTGCCTTGAAGATGATCTTACGGGAGGGGGGACGAGTGATGATCACCCCCATGCAAAACCCATGTGTTACGTTGGATGGGTTGAGGTTCTTGAGGCTCCTCGTGTTACAAAATAAGTTGAATTAGTAATGAAATAACGTAATTAAAAGATAATAAATGAATGTGTGTGGCATTGCATGTATGAGATGTGGATATGTGTTTGTGCTATTACCTTCATACCTATTCATTTCTGTAGCTAAGTGTATACCGTGTTGTAGATGATCTGCAGGTTAGGAAGACTGTAGAGTGAGCCAGATGGGGTGACCAACCGAGGACTTCTGTACATTAGGGTTGCGTGGGATATGGGATCTTTTGTATCTGATGTTTATGGATGTTGTTTTGTACTCGGCTTTGTTGTTGTAAACACTTTTGATGTATCTTATACAGTTTTATGTATTTGGTTTTAAATTTACCTGTGCCTTGTTGTAAGATCCAGTGAACTTGTTGTCAGGCTAGGGTCAGGATCCATTGTGAGATCCTAGCCCAATGTGACACTCCCAGTCCCGCGAATTCGGGGTGTTACAGACAATTTCACCCATACCCGACGGAAAGCGGGTTAAAAGACATATTAAAGCGGTTGGTGGTTTGGGTGGGATCCGGTTGAACAAATCATTCTACCCATCACCCGACTCATCATCCACCCATCCATCCGACCCATTTTCACCCGCTTAAAATTATATATATTTTTTTATTATTTGTAGTTTTTTTTCATCATAAATTTTTTACCTTTATTTCCTTACTGTATAATTTAAACTAAAGTAAACCCATATGTTCTTTCCTAGTTTATTTTCTTTCAATTCTTAATATATTTTGGTCCTTCTGATTCATTCATTATAATTTGTTTATTTTGGATCTTACTTGGTTATGGTATTGTACTTGATAATATGTACAATCTTATATTATTTTTAGTTTGATTTAATTATGCTCTTGATTTTCAGTAAAATATTTTTATAAAATTTAAAATTTATAAATAACCGTAGAATACCCGAAATCTGACCCAATCCACCCGCTTTATCCATTGAATGTTGGTGGATTGGATGCGGGTGAGACCTTAGCGGGTGGTGGGTGGGGTGGGGTGGAAAATTTTGGGTGCTGGTTAAGATCATCCGATCCATTGTCATCCCTACTTATGTGAAGCGTAGTCGGACTTCTTCTTTTTTTTGTTAAACGAACTACAACAACGCTTCCCAGAAACGTAGTTGGTTAGGTTATAATTTACGCGTTTGGGATACACAACGTAGTATCGTCTTCTTTCTCAATCGCTTCAATTATCGTCCGACGAAACCATCAAAACCTCCGATTCTTTCTCTGGAATACCGACGAGTAGTCTCGACCTTCCGATTACACAAGTAACCTCTTCCCTCCGGCTTCATTTCTCGGTCTTCCTCTGGCTTCATTTCTCGACTCGGCAAATCCCGATTACACAACTCGGGCTGTATGATAACTTAAACAAATTGAAGCAAATGTGTAATTCCGACTAGGGCCGAACAAAAATGTGTAATCTTGACTAGGGATGAACCGAAAACGGATTCAAAATAGATTAAAACTCCTACTCAATTATACAAAAATGAGTTTGTCCGAATAACCCTTCTTGTTTTCTATTTTGATGTTGCGGATTCAAAACTCCGATTAGCACAACTCCGGTTATAAGGTCTGAGAGGTTCAATTTATGTCGTGGTTGAAGACGGAAAATGCCGAAAGGTTTGCATTTTGTTAATCCCGATGTTTCTGGGTGTTTTCTTAGTCAATTGTGTTGATTGTTTCCAATTCTTGATTGAAACTATGCATTTTCCTGCAATTTTGTGTTTTGGTTATTGCTTGTATAATGTCGGGATTTTGTCTTTCTATGTTTGTTTTTTTATTATTAGATAGTGTTACTATTAGGGGTGTTGATTTGGTCTGGTTCCTAATGGAATTGTTGGAACCAAACCGGACATTAGCAGTTTGGTTCGGTTCCTAAAATTGTTATGTTTGGAACCGGACCGTTTACATACGGTTTGGTCCGGTCCGGTTCAAAATGTTTTTAAAACCCAAAACCTTTTGGAACTGTTTAAAAAAAAACAAAGAAGAACGTTAGTCTTTTACTGTTTTAATTTTTCACAACTTATCCTAGGTTTCACTTTCTAACATCTCGGCATCTCGCTACCCCTCACCGCCCGTCCGTCCCTCGCCGCATGTCCGTCGCTGCCTGTCTGTCACAACTAGTTCTCGTCGTCTTCCCCGCACGTCTGCCGCTGCCTGATTCTTGACTTCTTCTATTATGTTCTTCACTTCTTCTATTCACTGATTTGCTGTTTGATAATTGATACTTGCACCCCAGAAACTAAGCATCCACTAACCTCATCTTCTTCTTCTGTTCAGATCTTAATATATTCAGTTTTACCTCATCTTCTTCTTCAATGGGGTTCTTCTTCTGACTCTTCTGTTTTGGTCCAAATGGTTCCAAACAGTTCAGGTTCTGTACGGTTCCGGTTTTATTTCCAAACGGTTTTGTATGGTTCCAGCTCCAAACGGTTCATCCCGGTCCAGTTCTAAATGGTTCTCCATATTTATTAAACAACCGGTTTCGGTTCAGGAAAAAACGTTTCCTGATCGGTCCGGTTCCAAACGGTTCCATCCAAAAAAAAATGGAACTTGATGAACGCTAAAACCTAGGTCGTTGTATTTTAGCTTAGGTCAAAGTAGAAGTCCTTACGTTACACTAACAAGTTCATGTATAGCGTAAGTAAGGGTCGAACCCAAGAGAGTTAAGTTGAAGTTTTGATTAGATTCAATTATTGATAATGTAACCAAGTGAAAAAGGGGGGGGGGGGGGGGGGGGG
>BSUD01000004.1:57497999-57524986 GCA_033239045.1 Fagopyrum esculentum
GGGGGGGGGGGGTTGGATTGGAATATAACAAGACAAAAGCCTAAACAAGTAAAGATGTGAATAGATTGATGAGAAATGGACTATACTAGGTTGAATCATAGCATGCAATGCTACTTTGGTTGGTTCCTTTTATAAGAATTTTAGCAATGTTCTCGTCTTGATTATATATATGTGTTGAGCCAACCGGCATCAACACAACTTAACAAGTTAATGTTCCGTAAACCTACAAGATCAAGATACAAGTTAGCTTTCAAACAAAGACAAAGAGATATAAAGAGAAGAATAAAACCATTAGACTTTTCTTTATATTTGTATTCCTTTTTCTTTTAAGTAATCACAACCAGCTTTTACCTAAAGGTTTTCTACTAGATTAAAGACCTGGACCCGGAATCTATTAATCCTAGTTCTTTGCATGCAATTAAACACTAAGGTGATCAAACTAAGTGGTAAGAAACATGCAATTTGATAAGTAAAGCACAAGGAATACAAAACATATACTGAATAATACTTATATTAAAAAGGACTTACAACCAAAGCAACATATCTTCAAAACAACCCAATGTAGCAAGGAAATTAGAAGCTCATTACACAAAGGAAGAAAGGGAAAAGAGAGAATAATATGGGAAATAGTGGATGATTCTAGCAATCAGCCATGGACCTATTTA
Organism: Fagopyrum esculentum; assembly: GCA_033239045.1. Classification (NCBI taxonomy): domain Eukaryota; kingdom Viridiplantae; phylum Streptophyta; class Magnoliopsida; order Caryophyllales; family Polygonaceae; genus Fagopyrum; species Fagopyrum esculentum. The sequence goes on from BSUD01000004.1 coordinate 57,498,665, forward strand.
TACTAGAATTGACACTAAATGGGAGTAAATGGCCGGCTTAAACAACCATCTTTAATGCCATAAATGTGGTTCAAACATCCGGGGTAAAGTTTCTGACGCTAAACCGCACGGGCGGGCTTGAGGGCCGTGGGGCGGTTTAGGCCAAAACGCTTGGTGTTCTTCATGGCCGCAGGGGCGGATCTTTAATGATCTTCAAACGTCTGACTCTTCATCTTTTTGTCGCTTTTGATGTCAAGCCGCAGGGGCGGCCCAATGTCACCACATGGGTGGTGACACTAGCTCTTTGGCTTCACAGCTCCACAGGTTGGTCCGCAAGAAGAGGCGCTGGGGCGCCAGGTTCGCTTCTTCAAGGTAAGTCACCGCAGGGGCGCCCAGGAGTGGCGCAGGGGCGGTGACAATCTTTGTTCCGGGCGCTAGCAAAGGCGCACGCTGCGTTCCGGAGTGCAGTATCACCCGCAGGGGCGGTGACACTAATCCGTAGGGGCGGTGTGGCACCAGAAGATTGTCTTCGTGAATGGTCTTCAACTCCCAAGTGCTTCTAACATCTCTTTTAACTTCTTTTAGACTTCTTCTTCTGGATTAAGAAGTTAGCAGCATAAACCGACTCTAATACAATAAAAAGACTTTAAAAACTAACCTAAATGATAGTGATTCCATCACCTATCAAAATCCCCCATACTTAGAACTTTTACTCGTCCCGAGTAACACAAATGACAGCAGTCCAAACTCAAAAGCCTCAGGAAGCATGGGTTAGAGACATAGATAATTGAGACAAGAGAAAAACAAAGAAAGAAAGAAGGAAAAAGAAGAGAAAGTGAGAAGAAAGTGAGAAAGCTACCATCCTTATTGCTCCAACTGTGACCTACCCGGACAACCTTCTTATGACTCCCCTTCTTATACCCACTAGTGGGATGGTCCGGTTGGACCATCCGGACCCTCCTCCGGGGGATATGGGAAGTGGCGGAAGAAATGCTCTTGCCGGCGGTAGATCTCATCGAGGCGGTCCTGCTGAGCATCCATCCAGCTGCCAAATGAGGTCTCAAAGTTGGCTTGCCAAGCCAACTGCTGAGCCTCGAGCTACTACTGCAAAGGCCGCCTGCCAAGCATCCTGCCTCTGGTCAAAGTGGGTGGTCATGCTAGTGGCAAAGCTGGACTGCCAAGTCTGCTGCTGCTCCAGCATGGTCCGCTGATACTCAGTCTACCAGGCCTGATGCTGAGTGGTCAAGGCAGCCATCTGAGCCTAGAGGCTCCTAAGCTCGGGACCATCATCTCCCTCTGCAGTAGGCATCTTCTCATCGTCCGGGATGAGCATGTGGTCCTCATAATGAACCCGGCTAGAGCTTGCAGCATGTCTCTCCTCAATGGCCACCTGAGGCCTCCGTGGCACAAATGGATCAGCCGGGATGTACAGCTCGGATAGCTCATCTCCAAAGGGAAGCGGCAGGGGAAGGTAGGTGATGTGGCTCCCATCTGCAAAGCCGGTGGTTGCCTACCAAAACTCACATATGTCCAGGGTAGGAATGGGCTCCCACCAATTCTCGGAGGGGTTGAGAGTCACCCAAAAAGCTTCCTGCAGTTGGAGGTAGTCAAGTGTGTACTTCTTCTTATTTAACTTGAAGGAAAGTCCAACACACACGTGATCCTCCTTCTCCATGTTTAAGATGGCGATGAACTGTTTGTTGAGCTCGGGATATGTGGGAGCACTCTTCTTCAGAAAGTCCCCGAGCCCAACGTTGGTGAGGAAGGATTGCATGCTCTCCAACATACCCAGCTTCTCCAATGTTGGGATGTGCAAAAACCGAATTGCATACACAACCCGATCTTGCACAATCCTGTAGCGGGCCTTCTCCATCTCGGACATCTTATATTTTATTTGGGGTTCCATTCCTTGCAAGGAATTGAGGAAATGAATCAAAAAGTTCAAAAATTGGAGAAAGAGATGAACCCTCTGTTGCTATTTCCGCAGGGGCGGCTGTGAGATGCGCAGGGGCGGTGAGGCGAAGGGGCGTATCCTTGCAGGCGCATGGGCGGGAGAACAGAAGGTGGGCGATTCTTGACAGTTTCGCTGGTGGTGGAGCTGGGGGGCTTTCCGGTGGCTTCTGGTTGGTGGAGTTGTCGCCGGTGGTGATGAAGAGTGGTGGAAGGAGGTTGTTTGTGGTGGGGAGTGTAGTAGGGTTAAGGTTCGAGAGATTGGATGGCGAGAGGTTTGGGGCGCAGGGGCGTAGGGATGTCACCGCGGGGGTGGTGACAGAGTTGTTGCAGACGCAGGCCCAGCGCCGGGGGCGGCGCTAGGCAAGGGTGTTACCGCAGGGACGGTGACAATGAGCCGTATGGGCGGTTTTCCTGACAGAATCTCCTCTTCTTATTTTCCCAGGTTTCCTTCCGAGCAACGCCTTTGTTTTACGTCGTTGGCTCGACGTAAGGACCCTACTTCTCTGCTTGGGTATCCTCCAACACCATTTCATCAATGGGGTCATTCTTCACTCCTTCAAGGTAGGGCTTGAGCCTTTGTCCGTTGACCTTGAATATCTTGTGCATTTGTGGATCGTAGAGATCCACAACGCCATGTGGGTACACTTCAACTATCATGTACGGACCTGCCCACGTTGAACGCAGCTTGCCTGCAAAAAGCTTCAAACGAGATTGGTAGAGAAGAACTTTGTTACCTACTTTGAAGTCTTTCCGGAGGATGTTCCGGTCATGCCACACTTTGGTCTTTTCTTTGTATGCGGTGGCATGGTCATACGCATCGAGCATCAATTCCTCTAGCTCTTGCAATTGGAGCTTCCGGAACTCTCCCACCTCCTCTATATTCATGTTGCACTTCTTCACCGCCCACCATGCCTTGTGCTCAAGCTCAACCGGAAGGTGGCAAGCTTTTCCGAACACAAGCCGGAATTTAGACATCCCTATAGGAGTCTTGTATGCTGTCCGGTAAGCCCATAGAGCGTCACTTAGCCTCAAACTCCAATCTTTCCTTCCGGGAGAAACCGTCTTTTCAAGGATAGTTTTGATTTCCCGGTTGGGCACCTCCGCTTGACCATTTGTTTGCGGATGGTAGGCTGTTGACACTCGTTGGTGGACGTGGTACTTTTTAAGGAGAGCGGTGATTGTCTTGTTGCAAAAATGGATGCCCCTACCACTTATCAAAGCTTTTGGGATTTCAAATCTTGCAAAAATATTGTCCTTAAGAAATGCTGCAACCACTTTAGAGTCATCAATTTTGGTGGCCTTTTCTTCCACCCACTTGGAAACATAGTCCACCGCAAGTAATATATAAGTGTGCCCAAAAGAAGTAGGAAAATGACCCATGAAATCTATCCCCCAAACATCAATACATTTCGCAAAAAAAATAAGAGAAGATTGAGGCATTTCATTTCTTTTAGAGATGTTACCTACTCTTTGGCACCTATCACACACTTTGCAAAACGCAAAAGCGTCTCCAAAGATGTGTGGCCAAAAGAATCCCGCATCTAAAACCTTTCTAATAATTTTGTTGGCCCCAAAATGTCCCCTACATGCTTTAGAATGACAGAATATAAGGACAAAATGTACCTCATTGTCCGGGATGCAACGGCGTATTACCGGATCACTACAATGCTTCCAAAGGTAGGGATCGTACCAAACGTAGTGTCGAGCTTCGGCCTTCACCTTCTCTTGTTGTGCCTTGGTGAAATCTGGAGGGTACTCACTCCTAACAATGAAGTTAAAAATGTCATCAAACCAACGCTTATATGATTGAAGTTTAAACAAAACCTCTGTCGAGTAATCCGTAGGGGAGCCTAGTTCGAGCCACAAGAGCGGCTGGCCATAGGGGCGGGTCTAGTGAGGCGTAAGGGCGGTTACACAACATAGGGTTGTGTAGAAGGTGTCGTTTGGAATGCTTCCAACTATGACCCTTCCTTTGGTTGGATCTTCTTCCTCCTGTACCGGCCTGCTCAAATGGTCGGCTACAAGGTTCTCAACCCCCTTCTTTTCCTGTATCTCTAGGTTAATCTCGCTTAGAAGGAGCACCCACTGAATCAATCTTGGATTTGCTTCCTTCTTTGCGATGAGATACCTAAGAGTTGCATGGTCTGTAAAAATGATTACCTTTACTCCAAGAAGGTACTGTATGAACTTCTCAAGTGCAAAAACCACCGCTAACATTTTCTTCTCGGTGGTGGAGTAGTTCTTTTGTGCTCCATAAAGCGTCATGGATGCATAATGGATGACGTGTGAGGCTCTTCCATCCTTCTGTCCTACGACAGCTCCTACAACATAATCGCTGGCGTAACACATAATCAAGAAAGGTTTCTCCCAATCCGGAGACCGGATGATCGGTGAACTAGTGAGGCCCGCTTTCAAAGTGTCGAAAGCTTTCTTGCAACTTTCATCCACTATGAAAGTGGCGTCTTTCTTGAGTAATTTACATGATGGCGCTGAGATCTTTGAGAAATCTTTGATACACCGCCGTTAAAAACCTGCATGACATAGGAAAGAACGTATTTCACGCACATTAGTAGGGTAAGGTAAACTTTGAAAAACATCAACTTTTGCCTTATCTACCTCTATCCCTTTTGAGGATATCACATGTCCTAGCACTATACCTTGTTCAACCATGAAATGGCATTTTTCCAAATTAAGAACCAAATTAGTTTCTATACATTTTTCAAGAACAAGTTTTAAATGTCCTAGGCATGCATCAAAACTATTTCCATGGACGGTAAAGTCATCCATAAAAACCTCAATGAAGTTCTCTATGTATTCAGAAAAAATACTTAGCATGCACCGTTGGAAGGTGCCGGGAGCATTGCAAAGTCCAAATGGCATTCTGCGGTACGCAAAAGTGCCAAATGGACAAGTGAAAGTCGTTTTTTCTTGGTCTTCCGGAGCAATGGCTATTTGGAAATAGCTTGAGTATCCGTCCAAAAAGCAATAGTAGGGATGACTTGCAAGACGTTCCAACAATTGATCAATAAAAGGCAATGAAAATGGTCTTTACGTGTTACCTTGTTAAGTTTTCGGTAGTCAATGCAAACTCTCCAACCGGTTTGTGTTTTACTCGGGACCATCTTTCCATATTGATTTTCCACCATGGTGATACCCCCTTCTCCGGAACCACTTGGGTTGGACTAACCCACTTACTATCCGAGATGGGGAATATCTTGTCCGCTTGGAGGAGGTTCAATACCTCCTTCTTGATCACTTCCATCATTGGCGGATTCAACCTTCGTTGAGGTTGCCTAGACAGTTTTCCCTCTTCCTCAAGGAAGATTCTATGCATGCAAATGGATGGGCTTATCCCCTTGATGTCCGCAATGGTCCACCCAAGGGCCGTTTTGTGCTCTTTCAATACTTTCACCAACTTTTCCTCTTGACCGGTTGTCAACTTGTTAGAGATGATTACCGGCAAGGTGTTGTTGTCTCCAAGAAATGCATACTTGAGGTGAGGTGGAAGGTCCTTCAACTCTATCTCCATTGCCTGTACTATAGAAGGAACAAGCTTCTCGTTGGGGGTTAGTAAGGTGGGCCCAATGGCCAAATTGGAGATAAGTAGCATTTTGTGCCCATCTAATTGAGCTAGGACTTCCTTCATGCTAGATGTCAATGCAGAATCTAAAGTATGAATGTCAATGTCATGCTCAATTATATTTTTCAACTCATCCATGTCAGAAATATCAAAAACATCTTGCACAAAAGGTTCAATAATATCAATGGCACATAGGGAATGATCATCAATAAGGTATTTCATTGCATCATAAATGTCAAATTCAACTACCTCCCCATCAAATTTCATGGTTAATTTGCCACTAACATAGTCGATTTTAGTCCTAACAGTTTTTAGGAATGGTCTTCCCAACAATATTGGTGCATGTGTGAGTCATTTTCCATGTCCATTACAAAGAAATCAGCAGGGAAAATCAGATTATCTACCATTACTAACACATCTTCCATAATCCTTTTCGGGTAAATATTAGATCTACCAGCAAGTTGTACTACAATCCGAGTTTCAATTAGCGGCCCAAGGCCAAGTTATTTATAAATGGAATAGGGAAGGACATTAATAGAAGCACTAAGATCAAGCATAGCTTTGTCAAAGCGGGTTTCCACTATAACACAAGGGATGCTTACCATGCCCGGATCGCTACATTTCTTGGGCATTCGGCGTTGGAAAATGGCGGACACATGCTCGTTGTAATAACCGGAAAATTTTAAACTCTGTTTAATACCGGGTCAAACCGGATTCCGATCAGTCAACCCAAATTCTTTCAAAAAAAAACGATATTAAATATTATCATTTTATGTGACCTTGATTCACATAAAATGATAACTTAAATAATTCCGTAATTAATACCGTACTTTTAACGACTTCGGCCGGACAACGAGTATTCTTTCAACCCATTTGTTTTATTTGAGGAGCAGCTCAAACCTGGCCAAATGGACCGGCCCAAAAACATTTACAACCAGCCCACTATCTAACCATCTCTTAAACCTAATTAACTTTAACCTAACCTCCTAATTAACCTAATCTACAATCTTAAACGGCGCATATGTTTTACTTCCCGCATTGAGAAGACGACCCAGAGCCGCCAGCCAGAAGAACAACGCCGACCAGCGACTCCCCGACATTCCTCTTCTGCGCCAGGCCTTGCCCCGTCGACACCGGCCAGGTGAGTACAGGCTTACCTCTCCTCCTCCTGAGTCAGTGCACTCCCGCTAACAACCTTCCTGCTGCACAGCGAAGGGAAACGTTCAACGATGGTCCACCGCACAAGATCCTCGTTGTCGCCACTAGAGCCAGCGTCGACGCAACCCACTCGAGTTTTTCCGGGTTTCTACCACAGTGACGAACCACCCATCCTAGCATGCGACTCGACAGTCCGTAGGCAAGGTAAGCCAGATCTTCCCCTTCCCGGTTTGTGCATCTTTGGTCATCTTCTCGGCCTAACTGGGATGATAGCAGGAAACCGAAGCGGAGCCGGTCCTTCCAGCCACTGCGGTGGTGCAACTGAACCGACCCAGCGACCCAGAGGTGGTGGTGATGATCGACGCCATTAATAGCGTGTCTGCTTCCCCGCTGCAGTCCCCGCCCTGAACCGAGCCTTACCTCCTCCGAACGTGGTACAAGATAGGAGCTGTCGTCCAAGCCACAGTATCGGTGAGCCTCCCTTTGTTTTTTGGTCTTCTGGGTTCCCATAGTAATTCATAGGGTGTGGTTCGTTTTGGAATTTAAGGGAGAGTATTGTGGTTGGTGTTTAGTTGCTAATTGTGATCTAATGGGTACATGACTCGTTAATTCTATGATTTCTGTATATGTATTAATAGATGTATATTGGGAAGATATAAATATATATATGCACTACAATATTCATAGATGTGTAAGTATAGATGTATAAGAATGGAGTATATATAGGTATAAAGGTAATATATATATAAGTATATATATATATATATATGTGTGTGTGTTAGAGTAGTACGACCGGATGGTGTGCACTAGATATGAAGGTTGCGGTGGTTCCGAAGCGGGGTCAAGGGTTATCGTTGTTAACGAGTTCCATTTACGAAAAATATTCTAAGGAATAGTGATGTAACTTAAGCTAAGCTTATTTAGGATTTGATCTCAGACCTAGTAGCTAAGTGTAAAAATCGGACCTTAGCAACCCCTTGATTTTCTAAACCTTGATAACTTTAAAATCTCTAGTAAACTATCCTTGAGAAACAAATTATGGAAATAAGTTCTAAAAGAAAATATGAAAATTTAATGTTAGACTTTTGAGAGTTTCGAGATCAGGGGTAAAATGATCTTTTACCTTAAAGAGTGTATTTTTGTAATTCTCCTCTTGAGATAGTACTTCTTAGAAGTTTTAACTTCTAAGAATATGGGATGTGATTTTGATCCACATGCCTTCTGTAACAGGCATTTGAGTTTCTACGATTGCGGACCGAGTTGGGACATTGATAGGACGACTATTATTATTATATTAATAACTTGATAGGACCGTGACATCACTACCCAGCTCTGCCAGGAGACTGGGAGGTTCTCTATACCCAGACCATACAGGTACAAGGTGAGATGCATCGGATCCATTCCTCATGGTTACACGGGGGCGGAGGCGAGGTTTGGGAATCCCTCGTGTCACAAAATAAGTATCATTAGTAAGAGTGAATGATTTAAATGAAGATAATAAATGGATTGTTGGAAAACATGTTGAGTGTTTACTATTGATATGTGTGTGTGTGCTATTATTATTCTTCTAATGTTTAGATATCTAGCTAATGGTGGTTCCGTTGTGTTTTTAGATTTACCGCAGGTTAGAGCAGCAGCTGAGTGATCCGGAAGTAGTGGTCAGCCGGGTCTCCGTACTCTTTAGAGTGGGGTTGGGTTGTTGCTTTGTTGTCCTTTTCTCTTGTTAAGACAGTTAGTCTTTTTCGTTGTTTAAGTACTGTAGGCTGCTAGACGTTGTTGCATTCATTCCTGTAAAATACTATTTTTATGAATTTTGGTTTTTCTTATTTGTGTCTTGTTGTAAGATGCTAGTAATATTGTTGTCAAACTAAGGTCGGGACCCATTGTGAGGTCCTAACCAGTAATGCCCCGCGTTTTGAGAATTCAGGGTGTTACACTCGCTCACTTGCACATTTTGTTTCCCATTCAGATTCAGATTCCTCTTGATGGTGCAGAGTTCCTTCAAGAACCGAGCATACTTAGGAATAATCTGCATGTTTGAATGTATATTATGTGATTATATCGTCGTTTCATCTACCTTTGCGGGAATCGAGGTCTACACCAAGTTTTGTTGTAATCGTAGGTAAAATGGCACGTTTTGCATCAAAATGGAGCTAAAGGAGCTAAGGAGTCATTGGAGCTACATTCAGGAGCTTAAGGAGGAATCCAGGAATCATGGAAATGGATTAAAGATTCACTTTGGACCAGATTTGAGAGATTTCACATTCAGTTTAGAGTCACCTCGGTCAGCTACAGTACCATCTCGACCGAGGTGATCCAGAGGAGCTGCTCGACCGAGGCGAACACCTTGGACGCGGCGAGAGATATTTTATTCTTGGCTGAGATCTTTTATTTTTGGAAAGAGAATCTTATATTTTTAGGCTGGATTCCTGGAAGGAAAAAGATAATTCAGCCCATATATTTTACCTATTTTTATGGGAAAATATCTTTCTAAGATATCTTATCTTTGGGAGGGAATTTTCCTATAAAAAGGGTTGGATTTTCCACAAATCCAACACCCGCTAACGGCAAGAGACCGTGCTTATACACCCACTACAGCTGGGAGATTTGAAGAACCTTTTTGAAGGTTGAAGGAAGATTGAAGGAAGAAAGTTGATAGCTTTTATAGCTTTTGTGAAGGGTTTTGTAAAACTTTCTTAGATTCCCTTCTTGTTGATTGTCTTATTGGATTGTGATCCAAGGAACGCTTGTTTGTTTGATAATTGATTCAGTTATTGAAGCCTTTTTCTCAAGGTTTTTGTGTTCAATTATTCATCTTCTTTCCTTATATTTGATTATTGCTTTCATGATGATGAGTGGCTAATTTCCTTGTGTGATTCTAGGGTGATTGGCTGAAGGTTGTGGGAAACACAATGATTGAACAATCTTAATCACAGTAGGACCCTGAAAGCTCGAGTCTTTATCCTTAACCCTAGAACATCTCGCTCAGTCGATGAACATCTCGGCCGGGGTGGAATTTGACTGACCGAGGTGACTTATCTGATCCGAAACTGAGAGTTAAGTGTTAGAGTTTGCCAAATCCTATTCTTATTACACATTTCCTGGTTCAATGCAAGCCTAGGATGAGACTTACCCGGTAATTCCTTTGTTTGTTTACCTAAGATCATAAGTATAGGTAATAAAGGTTTATCCTTTATTGGGGTTTGAGTGTGCTTTCATTCCATCTTTGTGAGTTAGCCTGAGACTTACCCGGTAAAGGTTGATTCTATTCCCTTAGGTGGTGTGTTGGTTTGAGGTTATAGTTCTTTTCCTTAATTCCTTGAGACTTACCCGGTAACAGGAGTTACGGTTTGGGATTAGTGAGTAGTGAGACTTACCCGGTGATCTATTCCACTTTAGTAATACCTTCCCTTTGCAAAATCTCAGCTTTGTCCGCTTATCTTTAGATCTTGAGTTGGAACCGCAACTAGATGCTTTAATCCCTACAATTGCATATTTCCTTAATTGACTTTTTATCATCTTTGATTGTTTTAATCGCTTTTGTGGTTAGTAATTACATTGACAACCTATACCTGCTTTGTTTCACTAAGTCCCTGTGATCGATCCCTGGAATTTCTTGCTTTTTACTATGATTGACCCGTACACTGCGGGTTCGCATCCTTGTTTTAAGCTTACATCTAGGGTTATAAATTTAAAGCTTGTACATACCGTTTGGAGCGAACAAGTTTTTGGCGCCGTTGCCGGGGACTTGGTCTAGACCGAGCCGGTTGCGGTTGGCTTTCCGGGGCGCTTGCCCCTGTTTCTACTAACCACTCTACTTGAGTGACTTTCGCAGGTTCTTTTTCTTAGGTTTATCCGAAGAACCCGCGTTGGGAAGGAAATCGTTCCCTACGATCCCGAACCAGAAAAGACATACAAAAGACGCTTGAAAGAAGCGAAGATGGCCAACCAAGACAATCGCGATCTTGAGGCCGAATTGAAGGAGGCGTTAGAACAACTACGCCTCAGCAAGGAAGAACTGAGACTGGAAAGGGAAGAAACTCGCACAAGGTCTGAGGCGATCGAAACAGATATGGCAGCTTTACGAGACCAGTATCTACCTCGACCGAACCCAGATCCTCGACCGAGGCAAGATCCTGCTCCATATCCTCAACCAAGGCAGAATCTAGTACCTGTTGCCCCGGCCGAGATACTTCCACCTCGGATGCCAGTCCGAAATGTTCTTTTTGCAGGTATTCCACAAACCCTAGGGCAGAGGATGGACCCTAATCAACAACTGAGGCGTCCAGGAGTCACCCTAGGCGATCCAGCGGACCATGATTATGAGCTTCGACCGCAAGTTCTTTCCATGATTCGCCAATACCAGTTTGGAGGGCTAGAGAGGGAATCTCCGCATCAACATCTACAAAACTATGAGATCTTGATGGAGACCTTGAGACCTTCAAGAATAGAAAACAACAACTACAAGCTAAGGCCTTTCTACTTCTCTTTGAAAGATAGAGCACTTAATTGGTATCAATATCTTCCTTCAGGAAAAATCAATACTTGGGAAGAGATGACGACGGAATTCTTAACTAAATTCTTTCCCCCCTCTAAAACTGCTGAAATGAGAGGAAAGATTAATGCATTCATCATGAAGGACAAGGAGAGCTTGTCCAAGTCATGGGAGAGATTTAAAGACATTCTTTTGGATTGCCCACATCATGGGATTCCAAAGATAGAGTTGTTGGAGATATACTTCAAAGGACTGGACGAAAACACCTAGTTCAAACTTCAACTACTATCCGCCGGCACGTTCATGGACATGCCGATTGGCGAAGCTTGGGAGTTCATAGAGAAGAAAGCTTTGCACATGGAGAAATACTCCCACCAAGGAGCTGAAGGTGGAGTTAAAAGAGTCAACTTTCAAGACGCTCCACCTAACAATGATCAATTCACTTCTTTGAAGAATGATGTGAAACAATTGAAGGAACTCTTAGTTGCTCAAACTAAGAAGGAAGATCAAGGATCAAGGAACAACAATATTTACCGGAACAACAACAACGGTTCCCGGAACAACAGCTACAACAACAATAGAGGATCCAACAACAATAATTGGAGGGCAAACAACCAAAATTCGGGTAACCCTTACTCTAACTCCAATTCGAATGACTCCTCTAATCCTTTCCTCTCTTCTTCTTCTTCTTCTTCTTCTACTCCATTGAAGAGCCAGGAGCAAGGATCGAGTTCGTCCCAGCCGGAAAAGAAAGATGTTGTGCTGGAGGCCATCTTGATCAAGCTTAACTCTATGGAGACATCCATGACTTCATTTTTGAAGGCACAAAAAGCCTTAGAACAACAATTCTTTAACAAGGCGAATGAAGCGCCAAGAGATCTAGGGAAGCTTCCAGCAAGGACGGAAAGCAACCCCAAGGGACAAATCATGGCAATAACGACGAGAAGTGGACTGAAGACTGCAGATCCAGTGCCTCGGTCGATGCCAGTACAGACGAAGACCACCTCGGTCCAGGTACAGTCGAAGAACACTTCGGCCGAGATGCCAACCGAGGTGGAGCCACAGAAAGCGGAGGAGAAAACTGAAGTTTATATTCCACCTCCAGCATATAAACCACCACTTCCATTCCCCCAGTCAAGGGCCAGAGCACATCTAGACAAGCATTTTGGTAAGTTCCTTGACTTGATGAATAAACTACACATTAATATCCCTTTCCTTGATGCTATTCTAGGGATGCCCGCCTATGGGAAGTTCTTGAAAGAGTTTCTATCAAGGAAGAGGAAGTTGGAAGACTTTGGTGAAGTAAGGATGACATCTAAATCCTCGGAGCTTATTCAAATCATGAAGGAGAAGATGCCACCCAAGTTGAGAGATCCCGGCTCCTTTTGCATTCCCATTCAAGTTGGGGATGTCACTTGTGAAGCCTTATGTGATCTAGGAGCCAGCATGAGCATCATCCCGCTGGAGCTATGTGTTAAGATCGGACTTGGAGAGCCCAAGCCGGTGAGGATACGGTTATACATGGCGGACCGCTCCATTACCCATCCCGTGGGCATTTTGGAAGACGTTCCGGTCAAGTTAGGTAACTTCTATTTACCTATAGACTTTGTTGTGCTTGACATTCCCGCAGATTATCCCATTCCTACCATTCTCGGGAGACCATTTCTAGCAACTTCGGGTTGCAATGTGGATTGCAAGAACGCCAAGCTAAAGTTCAACATTGGCGGAGATGAAGTGAGTTTGCATTAATTGTGGCTATCAAGGGAGAGTAACTAGGAGATGATATCTTCAACATCTATGATGAAGAAGAATCAAGGGAATTGGTGAGCTCTATCCTAATTAAAGATCCACTTAAAAAAGTTATTAGTTTTAGCTTAATGGAGATGCTTCTTGTGATGCAGATATACGGAGCTTGAAAGCACTGGAAGAAGATCCAGGAGCTAAAACTGAAAGACTAATCTAGGAGAAGAAGATCTCCATTTTCGGTTCCAGTTGCAGTACCTCGACCGAGGCACTTTCTGGACCAAGCGAAGTGATTGAAGAACATCTCGGTCAACCTCTCTGGACCTCGACCGAGGTCGGAAGCGAGATGATGTCAACTGAGACTTCTGAAAGTCCAGTTCTTCAATCTACTCCACTGGAAGGAGGAAACAAGGATCCTCCTTAGAAAGCATCCCCAGTTGTGGAGCTTAAACAACTCCCAAGTCACTTAAGGTATGTCTTTCTTGGACCGGATTCTACTTATCCCGTCATTGTTAGTGCTTCCCTCTCCGAATATGAATTATCTAAACTAATGCATGTCTTGAGGAAGCATCAAAGGCTTTGGGTTATACTATTGCTGATCTTATTGGCATTAAGCCTTCTTTCTGCATGCATAGAATACTAATGGAGGACGATCATAAGACTTCACGGGAACCTCAAAGACGGTTAAATCCGGTCATGAAAGAGGTTGTGAAGAAAAAAATTCTTAAGTTGTTCGATGCAGGTATCATATTTCCTATCTCGGACAACAAGTGGGTTAGCCCAGTACATGTAGTTCCGAAGAAAGGAGGGATGACCGTTGTGACGATTAAGAACAACGAGTTAATCCCAACTAGGACCGTCACGGGCTGGAGGGTTTGCATCGACTATAGGAAGCTGAACGTGGCCACTTGGAAGGACCATTTTCCACTTCCCTTCATTGATCAAATGCTCGAACGGTTGGCCCAACATTCACACTTCTGCTATTTAGATGGCTATAGTGGTTTCTTCCAAATTCCTATCCATCCGGATGATCAAGAGAAGACCACTTTCACTTGTCCATGGGGGACATTCGCTTATAGGAGGATGCCATTTGGATTATGCAATGCACCCGCCACCTTCCAGCGATGCATGATGGCTATCTTTTCCGAGTATATAGAGGAGATCATGAAGGTATTTATGGATGACTTTTCAGTATATGGTTCCTCTTTTGATGATTGCCTATCTAACCTTTCTCTAATGCTACAAAGATGTGAAGACACTAAATTATGTTTTGAATTGGGAGAAGTGTCACTTTATGGTAATGAAGGCATTGTGCTAGGACACCTCGTTTCTAATCGAGGTATTGAGGTCGATCGCGCTAAGATCGAGACTATTGAGAAACTCCCTCCCCCTTGTTCTGTTAAAGGTGTGAGGAGGTTTCTCGGGCATGCAGGTTTCTACAAGAGATTCATCGAAGACTTCTCGAAGATTTCTAAACCACTAACTAACCTCTTGAATAAAGATGTTGTTTTTGAGTTTTCGCAAGAGTGTCTTGATGCATTTTACAGGATTAAGGAAGCGTTGATCTCCGCTCCCATTATCCAGCCTCCGGATTGGACCTTGCCCTTTGAGATCATGTGCGATGCGAGTGATATGGCGGTAGGAGCGGTGCTTGGACAAAAGAAAGATGGGCGGACCACCGCCATATACCATGCTAGCAAGACGCTAGATGAAGCCCAAAGTAACTACGCCACCACCAAAAAAGAGCTATTGGCGGTTGTATATGCTTTCGAGAAGTTTCGTTCTTACTTAGTAGGGGCGAAAGTCATTGTCTACACCGACCATGCAGCCATTCGTTACTTACTTGCTAAGAAGGATGCCATGCCACGCCTTATTCGATGGATTCTCTTGCTTCAAGAATTTGACCTAGAGATCCGTGATAAGAAGGGATCCGAAAATTCTGTTGCGGATCACCTCAGCCAGCTACCTTCCTCTTCACGCAAGAAAGACGATCCACCCATAGACGATTCATTCCCCGATGAGCACTTGCACTTGTTGGAACGTTTGATAGAATTACTTATCTCACCCCAGGAATGAAGGTGAAGTATGGGGTGAAGATACCTCCCAACTTGTTTGAGAGATGCCGTACGGTCCAGCTAGCGACCTTAAATCAAGCGATTCTTGGGAGGCAACCCAAGGTATTGCTTTCTTTTCCCTTTTTTTAGTCTAGCTTTAGATAGTTTGCTTTTGCTTTGCTTTGTTTTGTTTTTTGCGTCCTAGACAGACAACAGGTGACATCTAAGGAAGGAATACAACCCAGGAGCAAAACTGGAAGGACGGAAGTTCGAGAATTTGAGAAGACGGAGTTTGACTTAGACACATCTCGGTTGCTGTCACAGCACCTCGACCGAGATGATTCTTGAGCAACCGACGCGACTAGGGTTTCAAAAGATCCACCTCGGTCCGTACCACCTCGGTCCAGTCAAGAGCATCTCGACCGAGGTGACAAAAGTTCCAGAAAAGGGTATAAAAGGGGGCTGAGATTTCTCTCTCCTCCCTTTATCTTCTTCTCGACCGAAACGGCAGATTCACCTCATTTCTTCGTTTCTCGCTCGTTTTCGACGATTCTCACTTCCAAACTGCAAGGAAAGGGTAGAGGATCGATTTGCAACCATCAATCTGCAGCAAAAACGAACCGAATCGAGCAAATTTGGGGTAAAATCGAAAAAACCCTAACTCCCTCTTCTTCCACTTATTCCTTTCAATTTGGGCTTTGGTTGCCTCTACATTCTGCTGATATTGGGGGAAAAGAACTGGATTTTTGAGAGTTGCGATCGAACAGTTTTTCGCCTCGGTCCAGTCGGCTTGCGCCTCGGCCGAGGTGTTTTTGAGACTTGTCAGAGAGACCGAGGTGATCTGACAGATTGCAGAAAATGAGTTCTGACAGGCAGTTAGTGTTGAGAGACAGATCTTCTCCTTCTCCTTCTTCTTCTTCACGCCGTTCTAGACCGGTGATCCATGAGCGTCACCAGGTCAACTATGACCGCATAACGGCCCGTCCAGTTGTTGCACCACGCTTCCTGGACATATCTGCTTTCGACTGCCTCTATGTTGATGATGATATGAGGCGGATGATTTCCATGGTGGGCTTAGAGCAATTCACTAAGATCTGAGCTCTGGCCTACCTAGAGCCGACCTTGGAGTTTGTCAGCTCCGTCACCTACTTGCCCACCGAGCGCGCCATAAAGTACCGGTTGATGAACCGGAACTACCTAGTTCCCTTGGACCACTAGAGGGACATCTTTGGTTTCCCAGCCCCTACTGTTGCTGACTTTCCCTCTCGAGCTGTAGCTCGAGAGTTCTGGGGACAGATTGTTCATGTGGTTGAGCACGCAGACAGATGGAGACCTGGAGATTCCAAGGAGCGGATTATATTCCATCTGGCCTTTAGACTTGCTCACAAGATCTTTAGCGAGACACTTCTGGCGCGTATTGAGACGCCACAGAAGATCAGACAGGGTGAGCTTCTGAGTCTGTATTGCATGGTGACCGGAGGAGTTCCGGACTTTGGGATGATGCTGGCTGAGGATCTCCACAGGATAAAGGCGAAGGCAAAGGGAGACATCTGCTGCGGAGGGATAGTGACTCATATAGCGAGTTACATGGATCTTGACTTGAGTGCATGCACTATGGTGGCGGCTGCCAAGCCGCTCGGACTTTAGGAGATGATCACACGGAGGATACTGGTTCCTCGCGGTCTTACTACGCCGTATGTAGCGATGCCCTGGGAGTTGACTGCACCCCAGGGTATTAGATGGTCAGCTCAGTTCTCCGTGTATGATCCGCATTACTGGCAGACTGCATGGATCCCGCTGATGGAGGACGCCAGAGAGGCAACAGCAGTAGCTCAGGGGCCGGCTGAGGAGGATGAGGCTGAGGAGGATGAGGATGATGATGATGAGGATGGTGGTGCTCCCATGGACACAGGCACAGATACGGCTGAGACTAGTGCGCCGGTCATTGATTTAGATGACGACGAGACTGAGGAGGAGCCAGCTGCAGTACTAGCACGTCCCGCTAGGCGTATGGTACGCAAGCAGAGGGATCCAGTTGCTCACCGTCGGATCGATGATCTGACGGATCAGATGATAGATTCCTATGCTGCCCTGTCCCTGGATAACAAAGAGATGCAGGAGAGACTACATTACCAGCACACGATGACTGAGATTCAGTTTCAGCATATCATGGGCTATCCTTTCGACCCATCTCAGTACCCGTACGTGCCACCACCACCACCACCGGATCGGGATTATTGAGAGCTTGCAGGATTTTCTTTATTTATTTATTATGCAGCTCAGCTTTATCCGGTGAGTACTTTGTTTCTTTAGACTTATTTTGACCCATTGGGACAATGTGTCCCAAATATGGGGTATTTGGATGTACTTATTTGACTTATGTGTATGTTTTTATGACTCGGTTTGGATATTTATGATTTTCATTATGCTCTATGTGCTTATCTGAGATTACATGCATGCATACAGGTTATTTGATTGAGAAAAACGTCAAAAACTCGGTTGACTTAGAACATCTTGACCGAGGTGGTTTAACTAGAACAGTTTTCGAAACGATTTTTGTGCTTCTTATCTGGATATGACCTCAATGATGATTTTGTTTGCTGACTGGTTTTGAAATCTTTTTATGTTTGAAAGGTTTTATAATATGTTTAAGTTGCTAAATGTTTTGTTTGAAATTTGTTGCATGTTTAATACTTTGTTTTTATGAAAATTATGTTGAATTTGAAGGTTGACACCACATGATGAGTTCTCTCACTTTCTTCTTGGAAAGACCAAGGCAATTCATTCTCTTCTCTTCTTCTTCTTGATCACGCTTAGCCCCTCATATACATATTTGCCTCCCTTTACCTATCCGGGAATTTGGAAGCAAGCAAAAGTGAAAAGCAAGTGAAAGAAAAGTTGAGATGTTGGCTGAAAGTTAGAAAAGAAACAAGTAGGTTTGGGGAAGTCAATCATGATGATGAGTAACTCGGCACCATTCACACAGCCAGGTGTTTGTGTCTTGCCAAAGTCGGATTGAGCGATATTCCTAACGGGTCATGGTATGTGCATCAAGGGTTTGAGGCATCTTGAGAAATTGATGATTGCTGATTTCCTAGGCTTCGGTTATTGTGCACCTCTGTCCATGCATCCCAAAAAGTAAAGTAAAAAAAGAAAGAAGTAAATAAGCAAAGTTTATTGGTGGAAGATATTGAAGTTCAAGTGAAAGTGAAGTAAGATCCTTTTCCCGGATTCTAGCACCACATTCCTTATATACATCCCACCCTCACACGTTTCTTGACCTTCTCTTGAAAAGTCCTTGAGAGCTCGAGCTTGTTGATTGACTTAGTGGTTTAAACTGGATTATACATGATTAATTTTGATAATTATGATTTATTATGCATTCTATGATTTTATGCAAAGATGAACAACTTTCTTATATTTATAAAATGTTTTGAGCATGTATTGATTTTAAATTCCATGAAGCATTCTCTTAGAGTGATCTATGATTGTAGCACACCATTAAAATGTTTTGAAAGACTTTTTCATTGATCTTTATGACTTATAATCCATTCTATCTTGTATTTTATATTCGGAACTTGCTTGGGGACAAGCAATGGCTAAGTATGGGGTATTTTGATTGCATGAATTATTGTCTATATTTTGGGACCTGTTTAGACGTTTTATCTTCAATAATCTGCATGTTTGAATGTATATTATGTGATTATATCGTCGTTTCATCTACCTTTGCGGGAATCGAGGTCTACACCAAGTTTCGTTGTAATCGTAGGTAAAATGGCGCGTTTTGCATCAAAATGGAGCTAAAGGAGCTAAGGAGTCATTGGAGCTACATTCAGGAGCTTAAGGAAGAATCCAGGAATCATGGAAATGGATTAAAGATTCACTTTGGACTAGATTTGAGAGATTTCACATTCAGTTTAGAATCACCTCAGTCAGCTAAAGTACCATGTCGACCGAGGTGATCCAGAGGAGCTGCTCGACCGAGGCGAACACCTTGGACGCGGCGAGAGATATTTTATTTTTGGAAAGAGGATCTTATACTTTTAGGCTGGATTCCTAGAAAGAAGAACATAATTCAGCCCATATATTTTACCTATTTTTATGGGAAAATATCTTTCTAAGATATCTTATCTTTGGGAGGGAATTTTCCTATAAAAAGGGTTGGATTTTCCACAAATCCAACACCCGCTAACGGCAAGAGACCGTGCTTATAAACCCACTACAGCTGGGAGATTTGAAGAACCTTTTTGAAGGTTGAAGGAAGATTGAAGGAAGAAAGTTGATAGCTTTTATAGCTTTTGTGAAGGGTTTTGTAAGACTTTCTTAGATTCCCTTCTTGTTGATTGTCTTATTGGATTGTGATCCAAGGAACGCTTGTTTGTTTGATAATTGATTCAGTTATTGAAGCCTTTTTCTCAAGGTTTTTGTGTTCAATTGTTCACCTTCTTTCCTTATATTTGATTATTGCTTTCATGATGATGAGTGGCTAATTTCCTTGTGTGATTCTAGGGTGATTGGCTGAAGGTTGTGGGAAAAACAATGATTGAACAATCTTAATCACAGTAGGACCCTGAAAGCTCGAGTCTTTATCCTTAACCCTAGAACATCTCGCTCAGTCGATGAACATCTCGGCCGGGGTGGAATTTGACTGACCGAGGTGACTTATCTGATCCGAAACTGAGAGTTAAGTGTTAGAGTTCGCCAAATCCTATTCTTATTACACCTTTCCTGGTTCAATACAAGCCTAGGATGAGACTTACCCGGTAATTCCTTTGTTTGTTTACATAAGATCATAAGTATAGGTAATAAAGGTTTATCCTTTATTGGGGTTTGAGTGTGCTTTCATTCCATCTTTGTGAGTTAGCCTGAGACTTACCCGGTAAAGGTTGATTCTATTCCCTTAGGTGGTGTGTTGGTTTGAGGTTATAGTTCTTTTCCTTAATTCCTTGAGACTTACCCGGTATAGGAGTTACGGTTTGGGATTAGTGAGTAGTGAGACTTACCCGGTGATCTATTCCACTTTAGTAACACCTTCCCTTTGCAAAATCTCAGCTTTGTCCGCTTATCTTTAGATCTTGAGTTGGAACCACAACTAGATGCTTTAATCCCTAGAATTGCATATTTCCTTATATGACTTTTTATCATCTTTGATTGTTTTAATCGCTTTTGAGGTTAGTAATTACATTGACAACCTATACCTGCTTTGTTTCACTAAGTCCCTGTGATCGACCCTTGGAATTTCTTGCTTTTTACTACGATTGACCCGTACACTGCGGGTTCGCATCCTTGTTTTAAGCTTACATCTAGGGTTATAAATTTAAAGCTTTCATACACTGTTTGGAGCGAACATTTACCTCACATTTGGAGAAGGTCTCAAAGAGATCCTTTTCCTCAATTACCCTTCTCTTCTTTAGTGCCTCGTGGAAAGGAGCCGGTGGTTTCTCAACATTCAAAGGTGGAAAGTCAGGCCGGATGTATGAATCCTTCACAACAGAACCCTCTGTTGTCTTTTCCGCAGGGGCGGAAGGCTGCAGGCACAGGGGCGGCTCAATGGATCTCACCACAGGGGCGGTGACATCCAGCCGTAGGAGCGACGTCTGCTCAGAGGCTGGTGCAATTGCATCCGCAGGTGCGGCTATGGGGGCGGCAGACTCGTCAGAGGGTTTGTTCTTCACTTCTGTTGCTGGTTTCTGCTGAATTTGCTTCCCACTCCTCAATGTTAGAGCACTAACATTCTCCTTGGGGTTAACCACCATCTGGGAAGGTAAATTTCCGGAGGATCTAGCTTCGGTCCTTGTAAGGGTTTCCGCCATTTGCCCAACGTGTTTCTCAAGGTTCTTGATACTAGATTCTGTAGTTTGGACATGAGTAGTAAAATGCTTAGTCAAAACCTATAGCATATCCTCAGTGGATTGAGACTTACCTTGGCGGAGCTGCTGCTGTTGATTTTGTTGATCCCTCCATCAAAAATTCTGTTGATCACGTCAAATTGGCATGTAATTTTGCGCATATGGATCGTTCCTAGGCCTTTGCTGCTGTTGTCGCCCATAGCCCAATGCATTCACTTCAACATCGTCATCCAGGACTTGGGGGCACATGTCCGTTGGGTGGTATAAGTTGGCACAAACGCCGCATGCCTTAAGTTGTTGTGGAGTTCCCATCAGGGTCAATCTTTACACCATCTCCTTCAGCTTAGCAAGTTCAGTGGAGATCTCATTCTTCCCAGGATTGATAGCATGAACTCCTCTTTGGAAGAAGTTCTTCCAAAATTCCGAGTAGTGTTCAGAATATTAAGTCCACAAGCAGCATCGACGATCCTCCTCTCATTGTCAAGTAAGCCATTGTACAAGTACAAGACTAGGTCTTGGGTAGAATACCCATGGAAAGGACAGCTGGACCGGAGGCGTGAAAAACGTTCGAAATACTCGTAGAGAGTTTCATCCGCCTCTTGCTCGATGTTGCTTATAGCTTTCTTCAAGCTATTGACCTTCTTGGCTGGAAAGTACTTCTCAAAAAACGCCTTATGGAGATTCTCCCACGTGTCGATTCTTCCGGACGGAAGATGGTAGTACCAATCATTCGTGAATGGTCTTCAACTCCCAAGTGCTTCTAACTTCTCTTTTAACTTCTTTTAGACTTCTTCTTCAGGATTAAGAAGTTAGCAGCATAAACCGACTCTAATACATTAAAAAGACTCTAAAAGCTAACCTAAATGATAGTGATTCCATCACCTATCAGAACTGAACCATTTATCTTAAACGGTTCCCGGTCCACAAAAAAACGGTTATGGAACCGTTAACAATCCCTAGTTACTATAATGTTTCATTTTGTGCACTTATGTATGTTGCACGTCAAGTGTTTGATGGAATACCCAAAAGAAATATGTATTTGAAAATGTCTTCATTTTTGTTTTATGAATAAATATGTTCGCTTTGTATATGAACTTGTGTTTAAATGTTGATATTTTATGTTATGTTTTTATTTGTTGAATATATGTATTTTAGATTGATAGAAATATTTGGAGTAGATTTCTAAATGCTTCAAGGCGTGGTAAAGCAGTTTGTCTTCGCTTTGTTGTTGAGCATAATGTTGATGAGCCTTGGGTGCTTATTACCAAGATGGATGATGAGCCTATGGTTGAGGAGGAGGCCCTCACAAATCCAGTTGTACGAGAGAAGGAAGTTTTGGAGGACGTCATTAGTGTTGATGAGGAGGTCCTCACAGATTTAGTTTTCCGAGAGGAAGAGATTTTTGTGGAGGACTATAGGGTTGAAGAGATCCTAGAGGACATAAACATTTTGGAGTAGGATGAGGATGAGGTCCTCATTGATAGAAGTATTTTAGAAGAGGGGGTTGAGGTCCTAAGTGATAGGGACATTTTAGTGGAGGAGATACGGGATGAGGAGGTTGAGGACCCGGTTTAGGAGGTCGGAGGTCCCATAGGAGAAGACCGAGTCTCCAACCCTTTGATTTTTGTCACCATAAAGCATTATAATACACACATGGCCAGTGAGATATGAGAGGAGATTTAGACGGGGAATTCTACGTGTTCATCAACATCTCCCAATAGTTGCTCAATGAACCGAGGTTGCTAGACTACATCCGGATGAGCCAAGGACTTGGTTATAGTTTGCTTTTCATTGTGGACTCGTCGGATTGCACGAGATCGACTAGAAGAGTACCGACCGTAGTTTGATATATGCATTTGTGGAACCAGAGACCAACATCTTTCAATTCCCATGGGGTGTGATCATCATCACGCTCCACGATGTTGTGAAGATATTAGGATTGCAAAGAGATGGAGATATGCTCACTAGTACCTCGAGCCATGACACTTTGATAGCTATGTTTGAGGGTATGTTTGATATGTCCGGCACTAATATTAGGAAACAAATCAAGGAGGGAGGGATCAAACTTATCTTGTTAGATGAGAGGATTACACGTATGAGACGTGATGGCCTCTACCCATAATATCTTGCTAGTGGATGTCTTCTTATATTGATAGTTTTAACATTATTTTTGGACAAGTCTACAAACGGGTGAAGCATTATTTTTTAGATGTTGTGCGTGATCACGAGAGGACCGGGGCATTATTTTGGGGTTTGGTTGTGTTAGTTGATCTTCATAGTAAATTAGGTAAGGTCTCTCGTGCTGGTTGTGCACAACTAGATTGATGCATTGTCCTAATCCAAGTATATTCAACATTTTTCTTTGTTTATTATATTTTAAAGTAGAATATCTTATTTTTATTTCAATACATCTTATTGACTTATGAGTGTAGTGTTGGATATGGAGCTATTTTCCAGATTTGTGTGGTGTTGCGCACCCGGATCCTGATAGACATGGATCAGGTCAGTTTGCATTACGGACTGGTCCGAAGCCTCACGGCTTGTACTCTGATGAGATTGCCCGATGATACATGGTTTAGCTTGATTGATGTAGAGAGAAAGATGTAAGATTTGAATTTGGACACTTATTTATAAGTTTTTTGTCTTGTAGTTTTTTTGTTACATACTAACACTTGATTTTTTTTCTTTAGGTTATATTCACCCCATTTGGATCGATCGATCGATTTTATTGTGGGGTCCCTACGTCTTTACCGTTATACAAGGCTCATTGGACACTTTAGTCAATACGAGCCCTACATGCCGGAGAGGGTCCTTATGCATGGGCGAGTGTAGTGTGCCCTCACCCTAAAGTTAATTGAGCTAGCGAGTTGCAAGCGACCAAGGAGTGTGGTTACAAGTTGGCGTTCACACAGGGTCATCATTGGGGACTCGATATGAGCATCTCTATGACATTTTCCAACATGAGGAGGTGGTTTCAGCTCGTGATATGGATAAGCACTATTATGATTGGTTTGAGCCACATACCCATATCCATGTCTTTAGGGATGTCGTCATACAAGATCCTCCCGTTCCATATCATCATGCTGCTATTGCGGATTCAGTTCGTGTATGAGTTTCTAATTTCAAATATTAGTACACATTTGAATAGTTTAACTTACATAAAATAATTTGTTGTGCAGCAGCTCCGGATCATGACAAGTATGCTACACGAGCTCAGAAGAGGTCCTTTTCCGATTTCCTTAGACGTTGACCAGGTTGATCGTATGACTGAGATCGCTACTAGAGACACCGCATTAGTAGCACCACCTCCATTTCGGGCTTCACAATGTGATCGGGTTATCCCAAGAAGTCACTATTTATGTAGTTCTACTTTGGAGTTGCTTATTTTGTTGGACTTGATTTTATTTTTGGACTAGTTATTTTGTTGCCTGCTATCTATTTGGTCTCTATATCCTTCTTGCAAATTAAATAAACTTTTATGTATGATTTAATGATAATTTAATATACCACCTTGAAAATTGAAAAGTCCGTATCTGTCTTGCAAATTAAAAAGTGTAAAAAAAATGGGGCTAACTAATCAGCAAACATGCAAAGAGAAGTTTCCAACTTTTTGTTGAAATTAGTTAAAGGAGGTCCAACACCCTTCGCGCTTCTTTGACTGAGATCGCTACTTTTTAATTTACAAGAAAACATGCGCTTCATTAATATTCTGAAAGAGGCTAAGTAGTTAGTAAATAGGGGATAGCCCAACCCCTTACATCGATTTTGCAAGTAAAATAAGCTAAAACGCCCTCAAAAGAGTCACTCAAATACATGCAAATCAATGTTCAAATAAAAAGTAAAAAATAAACTAAATCAATACATCACATAGCATCTCTACGCTTAAGATAACGATAAAGCTCAAATTGTTCTGCAAATGAAGCGTTGAAGTCTTCCACACTTGGATCATGACCTTTCTAAGCTAGATAGGGGAGGTAGAGGCGCTTGTGGATGTAGCCAATCCTATAATATATGTACAAGTTTTACACTACACAATAGAAGAATTTATGAAAACATGTAAATATAAATGCTCACTGGGACAAAGTGATTGTCATTTAGTAGGTATTTTACAGACTTTAGATCGGGGCCCTTGACCAACCGAGGTCGTGATCATCGGGAGAAATATGCATGGATCATGCCGACTAAAGCAAGCAAGTGCTACTTGGTAGAATGTGGCGAACTCAAATACAAGTATGGGAATCTTCATCCAATAATAGCTACTACAAGGGTTTGGATTTGAGTAATTAACATGGTCAATCAGGCTCGGCAATTCCTCTTTCCTGTAAACGTGATCGTGTAGTTCAAAGTGTTTGGTCAACTCCTAGGAAAGATCCACCTGAACCCTCATATATTCATGTTCATCGTACCCCCAACAACTTTGCAAACGATCGATATCCACAATGTTCGTCACTTGAATTATCAATTACACAATTCACATAAGCCAACATGAAAGGGTCGATGTTTGGATAACATGAACTCCTCTTTGGAAGAAGTCCTTCCAAAATTCCGAGTTCCTTCACCTAGTTTCTGCATTTTCTCCAAAGCAAGGTCAAGAGTAGTGTTCAGAATATTACGTCCACAAGCAGCATCGACGATCCTCCTCTCATTGTCAAGTAAGCCATTGTACAAGTACAAGACTAGGTCTTGGGTCGAATACCCATGGAAAGGACAGCTGGACCGGAGGCGTTCAAAACGTTCGAAATACTCGTAGAGAGTTTCGTCCGCCTCTTGCTCGATGTTGCTTATAGCTTTCTTCAAGCTATTGGCCTTCTTGGCTGGAAAGTACTTCTCCAAAAACGCCTTCTGGAGATTCTCCCACATGTCGATGCTTCCGGACGGAAGATGGTAGGACCAATCATTCGTCCCATCCTTGAGTGTGAAACCGAACACCCTCATCTTGATTTGCTCTTCGGTAATGTTGGCCGGTTTCATGCTCATACACACGGTATGAAACTTTCCAAGGTGCTTGATAATGTCTTCACCACTTAACCCATGGAATGATTGGAGCAAGTGGATCAACCCTGGCTTGAGCTCGAAGTTGACACCTTCCCCTATTGCCGGTATAGTAACCGCGAGAGGGTGTTGAGTCAAGTCCGGCTACGTGAGTTGGCAACGTGTTCGGTTAGCCATTTCTTCACGAAGTCATTGTTGTCTACGTTACCGGATGTGCCCTCTCTCAATTTATGGATCAAAAGGAACAAATCCGGAGTTAGTAGCACGGTTTTGAACCATAAAAATGGCCCAAACCAATAATCAATAATGAAAAGAAATAAAAACACAGCTAAACTCCCCGGAAACAGCGCTAAAACCTAGGTCCTTGTATTTTAGCTTAGGTCAAAGTAGAAGTCCTAACGTTACACTAACAAGTTCATGTATAGCGTAAGTAAGGGTTGAACCCAAGAGATTTAAGTTGAAGTTTTGATTAGATTCAATTATTGATAATGTAACCAAGTAAAAAGGGGGGGGGGGGGG
>BSUD01000004.1:57525190-57552229 GCA_033239045.1 Fagopyrum esculentum
GGGGGGGCAGGGGGGTTGGATTGGAATATAACAAGACAAGCATAAACAAGTAAAGATGCGAATAGATTGATGAGAATTTGATAAGTAAAGAACAAGGAATACAAAACATATACTGAATATTACTTATATTAAAAAGGACTTACAACCAAAGCAGCATTAAAGCTTCAAAACTACCCAATGTAGCAAGGAAATTAGAAGCTCATTACACAAAGGAAGCAAGGGAAAAGAGAGAATAATATGGGAAATGGTGAATGATTCTAGCAATGAGCCATGGACCTATTTATACTAGAATAGACACTAAATGGGAGTAAATGGCCGGCCTAAATGGCCACCTTTAATGCCATAAAGGTGGTGCAAACATCCGGAGTAAAGTCTGTGACGCTAAACCGCACGAGCGGGCTTGAGGGCTGCATGGGCGGTTTAGGCCAAAACGCTTGGTGTTCTTCATGGCCGCTGGGGCGGCCTGGCAATTCCGTAGGGGCAGATCTTTAATTATCTTCAAACGCCTGACTCTTCATCTTTCTATCGCTTTTGATGTCAAGCCGCAGGGGCGGCCCAATGTCACCGCAGGGGCGGTGACACTGGCTCTTTGGCTTCAAAGCTCCGCAGTCTGGTCCGCAAGCAGAGGCACAGGGGAGCCAGCTTCGCTTCTTCAAGGTAAGTCACCACAGGGGTGCCCAGAAGTGGCGTAGGGGCGGTGACAGTCTTTGTTCCGAGTGCTGGCGAAGGCGCAAGCTGCATTCTGGAGTGCAGTGTAACCCGTAGGGGCGGTGACACTGCTCCGTAGTGGCGGCGTGGCACCAGAAGCTTGTCTTCTTGAATGATCTTCAACTCCCAAGTGCTTATAACTTCTCTTTTAACTTCTTCTTCTGGATTAAGAAGTTAGCAGCATAAACCGACTCTAATACAATAAATAGACTCTAAAAACTAACCTAAATGATAGTGATTCCATCACCTATCAGAACTGAACCATTTATCTTAAACGGTTCCCGGTTCCACAAAAAAGCGGTTCTGGAACCGTTAACATCCTTAGTTACTATAATGTTTCATTTTGTGCACTTATGTATGTTGCACGTCAAGTGTTCGATGAAATACCCAAAAGAAATATGTATTTGAAAATGTCTTCATTTTTGTTTTATGACTAAATATGTTCGCTTTGTATATGAACTTGTGTTTAAATGTTGATATTTTATGTTATGTTTTTATTTATTGAATATATGTATTTTAGATTGATAGAAATATTTGGAGTAGACCTCTAAATGCGTCAAGGCGTGGTACAGCAGTTCGTCTTCGCTTTGTTGTTGAGCATAATGTTGATAAGCCTTGGGTGCTTATTACCGAGATGGATGATGAGCCTATGGGGTAGGAGGAGGCCCTCACAAATCCAGTTCTACGAGAGAAGGAAGTTTTGGATGACGTCATTAGGGTTGATGAGGAGGTTCTCACAGATTTAGTTTTCCGAGAGGAAGAGATTTTTGTGGAGGACTATAGGGTTGATGAGATCCTAGAGGACATAAACATTTTGGAGTAGGATGAGGATGAGGCCCTCGTTGATAGGGGTATTTTTGAAGAGGGGTTGAGGTCCTAAGTGATAGGGACATTTTAGTGGAGGAGATACGGGATGAGGAGGTTGAGGACCCGGTTTAGGAGGTCGGAGGTCCCATAGGAGGAGATCGAGTCTCCGACCCTTTGATTGTTGTCACCATAAAGCATTATAACACACACATGGCCAGGGAGATATGAGAGGAGATTTAGAAGGGGAGTTCTACGTGTTCATCAATATCTCTCAATAGTTGCTCAATGAACCGAGATTGCTAGACTACATCCGGATGAGTCAAGGACTTGATTATAGTTTGCTTTTCATTGTGGACTCGTCGGATTGCATGAGATAGACTAGAAGAGTACCGACGGTAGTTTGATATATGCATTTGTGGAGCGTTGGTATCCAGAGACCAACATCTTTCACTTCCCATGGGGTGAGATCATGATCACGCTCCACGATGTCGTGAAGATATTAGGATTGCAAAGAGATGGAGATATGCTCACTAGTACCTCGAGCCATGAAACTTTGATAGCTATGTTTGAGGGTATGTTTGATATGTCCGGCACTAATATTAGGAAACAAATCAAGGAGGGAGGGATCAAACTTATCTTGTTAGATGAGAGGATTACAGGTATGAGACGTGATGGCCTCTACCCATAGTATGTTGCTAATGGATGTGTGCTTATATTGATAGTTTTGACATTATTTTTGGACAAGTCTCCAAACCGGATGAAGCATCATTTGTTAGATGTCGTGCGGGATCACGAGAGGACTCGTGCATTATCTTGGGGTTTGGTTGTATTAGTTGATCATCATAGGAAATTAGGTAAGGTCTCTCGTGCTGGTTGTGCACAACTGGATTGATGCATTGTACTAATCCAAGTATATTAAGCATTTTTCTTTTTTTTATTATAATTTAAAGTAGAATATCTTATTTTTATTTCAATACATCTTATTGGCTTATGAGTGTAGTGTTGGATATGGAGCTATTTTCCAGATTTGTGAGGTGTTGCGCACCCGGATCCCGATAGACATGGATCAGGTCAGTTTGCATTACGGACTGGTCCGAAGCCTCACGGTTTGTAGTGTGATGAGATTGCCCGATGATACAGGGTTTAGCTTGATTGATGTAGAGAGAAGGATGTAAGATTCGAATTTGGACACTTATTTATAAGTTTTTTGTCTTGCAGTTTTTTTGTTACATACTAACACTTGATTTTTTTTTCTTTAGGTTATATTCACCCCATTTGGATCGATCCATTGATTTTATTGTGGGGCCCCTACGTCTTTCCCGTTATACAAGGCTCATTGGACACTTTAGTCAATACGAGCCCTACATGCCGGAGAGGGTCCTTATGCATGGGCGAGTGTAGTGTGCCCTCACCCTAAAGTTAATTGAGCTAGCGAGTTGCAAGCGACCAAGGAGGGTGGTTACAAGTTGGCATTCACACAGGGTCATCATTGGGGGACTCGATATGAGCATCTCTATGACATTTTCCAACATAAGGAGGTGGTTTCAGCTCGGGATGTGGATAAGCACTATTATGGTTGGTTTGAGCCACGTACCCATATCCATGTCTTTAGGGATGTCGACATACAAGATCCTCCCGTTCCATATCATCATGCTCCTATTGCGGATTCAATTCGTGTATGAGTTTCTAATTTCAAATATTAGTACACATTTGAATAGTTTAACTTACATAAAATAATTTGTTGTGCAGCAGCTCCGGATCATGACAAGTATGCTACACGAGCTCAAAAGAGGTCCTTTTCCGATTTCCTTAGACGTTGACCAGGTTGATCGTATGACGGAGATCGCTACTAGAGACACCGCATTAGTAGCACCACCTCCATTCCGGGCTTCACAACGTGATCGGGTTGTCCCAAGAAGTCACTATTTATGTAGTTCTACTTTGGACTTGCTTATTTTGTTGGACTTGATTTTATTTTTGGACTAGTTATTTTGTTGTCTGCTATCTATTTGGTCTCTATATCCTTCTTGCAAATTAAATAAACTTTTATGTATGATTTAATGATAATTTAATATACCACCTTGAAAATTGAAAAGTCCGTATCTGTCTTGCAAATTAAAAAGTGTTACAAAAATGGGGCTAACTAGTTAGCAAACACGCAAAGAGAAGTTTCCAACTTTTTGTTGAAATTGGTTAAAGGAGGTCAAACACCCTTCGCGCTTCATTGACTTAGATCGCTACTTTTTAATTTGCAAGAAAGCATGCGCTAGATTAATATTCAGAAAGAGGCTAAGTAGTTAGTAAATTGGGGATAGCCCAACCCCTTACATCGATTTTGCAAGTAAAATTTAGCTAAAACGCCCTCAAAAGAGTCACTCAAATACACGCAAATCAATGTTCAAATAAAAAGTAAAAAATAAACTAAATCAATACATCACATAGCATCTCTACGCTTAAGATAACGATAAATCTCAAGTAGTTCTGCAAATGGAGCGTTGAAGCCTTCCACACTTGGATCACGACCTTTCTAAGCTATATAGGGGAGGTAGAGGCGCTTGTGGACGTAGCCAGACCTATAATATATGTACAAGTTTTACACTACACAATAGAAGAATTTATGAAAACATGTAAATATAAATGCTCACCGGGACAAAGTGATTGTCATTTAGTAGGTATTTTACAGACTTTAGATCGGGGCCCTTGACCAACCGAGGTCGTGATCATCGGGAGAAATATGCATGGATCATGCCGACTAAAGCAAGCAAGTGCTACTTGGTAGAATGTGGCGAACTCAAATACAAGTATGGGAATCTTCATCCAATACTAGCTACTACAAGGGTTTGGATTTGAGTAATTAACATGGTCAATCAGGCTTGACAATTCCTCTTTCATGTAAACGTGATCGTATAGTTCAAAGTGCTTGGTCAACTCCTAGGAAAGATCCACCTGAACCCTCACATATTCATGCTCATCGTGCCCCCAACAACTTTGCAAACGATTGATATCCACAATGTTCGTCACTTGAAACATCAATTACACAATTCACATAAGCCAACATGAAAGGTTCGATGTTTGGATAACCCCAACTGAACCCACTAGCTATAAATCTCGGGGTCGACTCCCACTTTTCATTTGAGACTCTTGTTCATTTCTTGGATCCACAATATCATTTATAACATCTTCTTCTTTCGGTATGATCTCACTTGCACCGTTTGTCTCGGCCTTTCCCTTTTCACGTCCTCTCTCACGACCGCGTCCAACTTGTGATGCCCTCTTGCTCAAGCTACCTTCCATACGTTTTTGGGCATACTCAAATGATTAAGTGTTTCGGGTTGTTGAGTTCTACGGTCTTCCTTTTTTTTTGCAAAATATCATATGGCTCCTTTAACATCGAACGTCATGGGTTCCTCATGTTTTGGTAATAACGATCCATGTTTTCAATCTGATCCTGATTGAGTTTTCCTTCCCTATAATGCTTATGCATTTGTGTCCAAAGAATATCTCCTAGAGAAATATCATTACTTGTGATTACGATATACAAGATATTGAAGTTTTAATAATACAAATAAAAAAATCAATATAATACACAAGAGAATTTTTCTTACCTCGAGAAATAGGTGTTGGTTGAACCTTTATCTTATTCTACATTCACCCGGTCCCACCTTATTTACTTCCAAAAGCTATGTATCTCTTGTAAAGTAATATGCCTACAAGCTTGGATGATAGTTGCAAACTCGTGCGCACAAAGAATTCCATAAGTGCATCTCCAATATCAACCGTGACATTTAGACTCGTATTACCCCTCCAATGTTTTTTTTTGTGATTATCAATGAGGTATCCCATGCATGTGTTGGATATCTTGTACAAGACTTTGACAAATATCAGATTATCTTCTACTTCTAAAATGTGAAGGTCACATGTCTTCTCCAAAGAAAACATGATTTTATGATTCTGATATATAATCACCAAGTCAATGTTCTGAACAACATTGTCAAACCCACCTTGTGATGACATCAACGTATTCTTCAACAATGATGCACTCTTAACCCTACAACAAAATATCAATATTAAAAATTACGACATGCAAGATATTAAAGTTTTAATAATACAAATAAAAATAATGAATATATTACACAAGAGAATTTTGCTTACTTATTTGTCGCTCTCGTTTCAAAAGTGATGGTATCTATCTGTCCATGCTTGAACATGACAATCCTTGGACATTGTCAACCAAGTATTCTCAAGATAGGTCATTAGGTTCCACTTATCACCTCATTTCAATTTCATCTTGGGAAGCCACTCCTCATAAGTTGTGCTAGAGTATGTAGAGAACAAAGTCATACAATCTTGTTTGAACTTATTTTATTGTGTAACCGAACGTATCTTGTACCATCCATTTTCTGCAATTTCGTATCAAATGGACGTTGCAAGTTATATGCTTCAAATTGGGAAAGACCTTTTGGATGGCGTTGATGAGAGCTAGTTCTTCGTCCGTCGTAATCACATTTGTTATCAAATCACCACATAATGTCATAACACGCTCCAATGCCCACTCATAGTGATCCATATAGTCTCTTTACATGAATACAAATGTGACGGTAAATGTTTTTCTATGCAAGTGAATCCAACCAGCTCCAACAATGACATTTCGTACCTAATATCTTGTAAAAAATCGAATCGAATTAAAAAAATTAAATTTATACACATTACCATTAATGAAGGTGCAATAAGATACTAACCGGTTTGTCTTATAGGTTGTGTCAATCACGAGGACGTACGGGAAAATAATCAACCAATGTCTTGACATATGGTAGTTCGAGATAAGATCACTAATGTTGTCTCGGGAAGATTCCTATAATCCGTTAAATAATTGCGCTCACCCAAAAAATGCAATGCTTGTTGTGTTTCGTCCTCCCGCGTCTATCTCCGATCTTCAGCTTATATCAAACATTGTAAATTTTTTTGTGTAGATGTGACATTTGTGGGATATTGCTTTCGAAGCATAGCCAAAAAATTTACCGGTTTAACACCGGAATCGGAACTAGATTTCTCCTTTTGCATTTGTTAGCTCGTAAGACGACCAAACATGAATGGTCTGCTAGTGATGGTAGAATACCATTGGTGTGACTACCGTGAACCACGATAATCTTCCACTTAGGGCAAGTTCGGTGAAGCGAGACTTTTTAGCAGTTTAAGCTTTTTGAGTAGCTTTAGCTTTTTTTGTAGATATTTTAGTAGAGTTTCAAAGAGATTTGTAAATTACAAAAATCTAATTAAAAATCTAATAGTTGTTTGGTAAGGGTAGATTTGTGGATAGATTTTCATTGTGAATTTACTACAAAGAAAAAGTTAAAAACAAATCAATAAATTACCATATAAAAAAATTAGAAAGATATTTTTAACCAAAATTATTGAAAAGCTAACGAAAAAGATTTCTCATAAAGGTTTTGAAAATGTCGTGAAAAAGCTACCCAAAATCTACTAAAACTCTAATCTTTGCAAAAATATCCGCACTCCGAACGCCTATTAGCTTTCACACTTCTCAAAATTCTCCAATAATCTAACGAAAAACTCTAACGAACAAGCCCTTAATTAGTCGGCACAATTCGATTGCTTCGTTGTACTTCCTCCCGCACTATCTTAAATTTACAATCTCTTTTCTTTGACTTCGTTCTACGCCTTTTCGAAGGATCAACATCATCATTCTTCATACTCTTCCTCCTCCCAAATCTCTCACACATCATTACAACCTTGCCATATTGATGATCACGAGGCTTATATGATTTTAATATGATCATCACCATATCATATTTTCTACTTTCCTCACGAACCTAATTAACTAGAGAATATTTCTTCGGAAAATATTGTTCAACTCCAAACACATCCGAATAATCTAGTTCCTTTACTTCAGGTTGATTTTCCGTTTTATTCATAAGCTACAATATATTTTAAAAACTTGTAAATATATCTATCACTCTCATTTAAAATTAATAATATAAAAATACGACAATACATACCTCATTTTGCAAGTCATCGTCGTAAGAAATACCGCCGGCATCATTAGATGGCACTTTTCTTCTTCTTAGTTTTTGTAGAATCTGACAAAATTATTAAGATAAATAACGATAACATTGATATATAGGCAAAAATAAATATTATTGTTAATATGACCGTTTTTTAACGGTCATATTATAAACTACACTTATGACATGCGTAGTCGTAGAAAATATGATCGTCGACACTCCCCAACTACGCAAATGGGGAGCGTAGTTGAAGTGAGTTTTTTTTTAAATCAATCTAACTATGCAACTCATACGCGTAGTTAGAATGTTTTTTTTTTATTATAACTTCAACTACGCTTCCCAAAAGCGTAGTTCATTGGCTCCTACCGGGTTTGCCTCGGCTCCAACTACGTACGCCACAAGCGTAGTTAGAATCCGGAGGTGAAAAGCAAAACTACGCACACAAGGTGCGCATTTTTGGTCACTAATAGAGATTTTCGCCGGTACGTCTATCAACCCCCGTATTTAAAATTGCCATCTAAAACTTGTTTGACCACGCCCACATGCTCTACTCTAGTCATTATATCAGCAACACCGGTACATGATCGATTAACATAGACTAAATAGAAGGGCAAGAAAATCGAACTAAGTTGTTAAATGTCTTCTAGGATCAATTCTTCATGTGATGAAGATCATCCAAGTACTTGACCATAATTTTCCAATTTCTAACAATTAAGATATGTTACAGTCCCTTACGATCCATCACTCCAATCTTGACACCAATTTTCTGTCACTTCTCTCAACCTTTGCTCCAATAACATGACCTTCATTGTTTCTCAACACATCAACCCATACCATCTTATTGTTATTCATGAAAGCAATATCAACAATAATCTTGGTGATGTTGTCAGCATGAGAAATCCACACCTCTCTAACCTCACATTTGCGTACTTCATAAATCCCTTCCCGGTTTTGAGACTCGTTGGCAAGCTATTGGAAATCATATCTAAGTATAGTTGAGATTGGTGGATTGACCCACACTGACTATCCCTAGTATTGTAAGTCTAACGTAGAAGTCTATGGGTTACTAATCCTATTATCAATTGGTTTTAGGATGGAATCCATAAACTACTGTACGTCAGCTCATTTTGTCTTAGACCCGTCGGATATAAAAAAAATTAATGGTAACTAAAATCAATTTTTTATAAACCGACTTGCATGCTGGGAGACTATTTGAAATTGGAAATTCATAAAACTACAAAGTTCCAATAATTATAGTTCAACATATCTGAAATCTAGTTTTTCTAAATTAACTTAGTAATTTTTAATGAACTGTAAAGCATCGTAATCCATTCATAAGATAATATTGAATTGTAAATAAAAAATGACAATGTTATTACCTTTACACAATTTTGAATGACCAAATAAAATAACTTTTTGATAATTGGGTTTGGTTCAATTAAGGAGTGATGTTATGATAAGACACTATGGAGCATTATCAATCGTTGATCAAGTAGATCCAACGGTTCATATTAGACCATATTATTATCATATATGAGCAATGCATTGGTAGTTTTGTAATTTGCAAAAAGTTCAGTGTTAATTTTGTCTTTTTGAAAAGTTGTTTTAAAAAGCGGTGTCATTATTGTCCTCACCGTCCACTAATGTATTGATGACATGAATTATGACCTTAGTTTAGGGATGCATTTAGGTAGATTTTTCCTTTATTTTGCATACATAGACATATATTCACATTGATTATGTTGATATTATCCTACTTTGTGGAAGTTGTGGTCTACACGCAGTTTTGTTGCAATTGTAGGAAATATGAAAAATTTCGGAGCATAAAGGGAGCATAAGGAGATAAGGAGTTAGAAGAGAGTATAGTGGAGATGCATTAAGGAGAAAAAGAAGATCAAGGATCATAGAAGAAGAAGATTCATTTGGAAACGGAGCAAAAAGTAGAAGAAAGTACGTGACAGAAAGAAATCTCAGTTGAAGAGATACTATCTCGGCCGAGATTTTCTTTGGGCCTGACCGAGATTTTTGTCAGAAAAAAGCATACGCCCAAAGTCAAAACCCTAATTTTATCATTAAAAGCAAAGTTGCAGCAAGGGTTTAAGGGCGGTTGATTTTAGACGGATTTTTACACACACTTTCGGAGATAGTCAAAGTCCGATTTTGCAGCAAGTATGGAAGATTGAAGGATTGATAGAAGGAAGAACATTGAAGGGTTGAAGATTTGCAATTGATTGCCTTGAGATTTTGTGAGTTATTTTTTGAAGGATATCTTAAGTTGTTATTTTCTCTATTTGAACAAATTGCTTTTGATTAGTTTTGATTATTAAAGGTAGTTTGTTAGCTTTATTTTATTTTCTTGGTTTATGCCTTATTTGATATCATATATCTTCTTTGATTTAAATATGATGATTGTTGGCTAGAATTCTTGCGATTCTAGGGTGAATAGTTAATGGTTGCGATTTAGATGATGATAGATTGACACTTTAAGTTAGATTGGATCCCGAAGGTTGAGTTTTACCCACGCAGTTGACGATCTCGGATGAATCCACGAATCTCGGCCAAGATTTGAGTATGATCCATCCGAGATTTGCTACTATGTGCCCGATCTGTCTTATCCTTAAGCCTAGGTCCTAGTTTTTCCAAATCCTAGTCTTTGTTGAGAGCTTTTTACCCTTAGATTCCTCTAAGGCATACGGTTGAGGATAGAATGAGACTTACCCGGTGATTCCTTTCTTGAGTACCGACGATGACGTTTTCTAGGTAACAAAGGTTTATCCTTTCTTAGGTTTTAGTGTGCCTTCATCCTACCTTTGTGAGTTAACCTGAGACTTATCCGGTGATGGTTAGTTCTATTCCCTTAGCTTGAAGTTGTTGGTTTGAGTTATAGTTCCTCTCCCTAGATCCTTGAGACTTACCCAGTAAAAGGATATTTGGTTAATTGATAGTGGATAGTGAGACCTCCCCCGTGATCTATCCCACCGGAGAAACACCTTACCTTCACAACCCTAGCCTTTTCCATGAACCTATTAGGATTCTTTAATCGAAAACCACAACTTGATGCTACGATCTCTAGAATATGCATTCTCCTTTATTACTATATCTTCATTGATTTCCTCGATTTGTTCTTTGTTATTGCTAGAATTGTATCTAGTTGACTTATCTTCTCAATTTCACCATTGTCCTTGTGATCGACCCTGGAATAGTTGCCTTTATTACGATTGATCCGTGCATTCCGGGTTTGCTATTGGTTTTATTCTTGGTTATAAATTTAGTGCCCGTTTGGTTGGAGCGGTGGAATGGAAACGAAATTGAATCGAATATGGGTAGAGAAAGGAAATGGAATGGATGATATTACTTTTATGTGTTAAAAGAACTCTAACCATAAGTAGTTTTTGATTGATTCAGAATTATTCCATTACCGGGAAAGATTCCTGGTGCTTCCAAACGAGCCCTTCAAGTTATTTGTCTTCAGATTCACACACGTTTTGGAGCGAACAAGTTTTTGGCGTTGTTGCCGGGGACTTGGTCTAGACCGAGTCTGTATTTGGTTTGCTAGATTGTTCTTGCTATTGATCTTTCTACTTGATTGTTCTTGCAGACTTCTATTCTTAGGTTTATGCGAAGATCTCGCACCGGCAAGCAGCTAGTTCCCTGCGATCTTGAGCCGGAAAAGACTTACATGAGACGGTTACAAGAAGCTAAGATGTCTTAAGAAGAAAGAGATGGTCAAACTGAGTTGGATAATCTCTTAGATCATGTAAGGCTTCGAGATGATGCTCTCGTTGGAGAGAGAGCCGTTGTACGTGAAAGAAAAGCAGCTGTTCGAGCTGACATGAATGAGTTGCAAGCTAATATGAGGCATTTGCTTCTTGAAAGAGAAAACAACGCCGGAGTGGAAGACCTACCACCCGCTGTAGTACATGCTATACCTCACCTTCCGGTGATGATTGATCCGTTTGTGGGAGAGCCGAAAATATTCCGACAGAGGATGGATCCTGCGTAGAGAGTGTGCCGTCCGGGCGTTAATCTAGGAGATCCAACTGCACATGATTACGAGCTCCACCCCTAAGTTCTTCAAATGATCCGATAAAATCAGTTTGGAGGATTGGAGGCGGAGTCACCACATTAGCACTTGCAGACCTACAAGATTCTTATGGAGACGCTATGACCTCCACGTTTAGAGAATAATAATCACAAGCTGAGGGGGTTTTCCTTCTTGTTGAAGGATAAAGCTCTAGCTTGGTATCAGTCACTACCGTTCTGAAGAGTGAGCACTTGGGAAAGGTTCAAGGACCTTTTATTAGATTGTCCCCATCATGGGATACCGAAATCAGCTTCTACAGATTTACTTCAAAGGTTTGGATGAGGAAACTCAGTGCAAGCTTCAAGTCATCTCCGGAGGGACGTTAACGGAGAAGCCGGTAGATGAAGCTTGGGAGTTCGTGGAGTAGCAAGCTTTGGTCATTGAGAAGTATTCTCACCGGAGAGTAGATGATTGACTCCGGCGACCCGGAGTCCATGAGTTAAGTCTTACTACAACTAATAGTGCTAAATTGATTTTCTTAATAATGAAGAGAAATCTTCAAAGGATCTGTTGAAAGTTCAAACACAAAAGCGCCGGCACTAGCTATATTGCCACCGAAAGAACGAGATTTTAACTTCATAGGACGAGGCAACTATCAAGGGCCACAAAACTTCAACAACAATAGGAATTTTCAAAGAGGGGGCAGTTGACGTCCTGATCATAGTCATCCCTGATTCTCATACTCGAATCTAGATGGCGCACTCAACCCGCCCGCATCCTCTAACAATGCTCCACCATCACGCAGTCAACAACCACCCCTGGGATTCAATCAACCTCCCAAGGATCAAATGAATGAAATGCTTGAGCAATTGATGGGAAGGTTGAGTGGTTTGGAGAGCACCATTACTTCTATTTGTAAGGCTCAAAAGGCCTTGGAAAATCAAGTGTTTAGCAAGGAGGGAGAAGCGCCTAGAGATCTAGGAAAGCTCCCAGGAAGGACGAAGAACAATCTTAAGGGGCAAGTGGCGATCACAAATAGAAGCGACTTGAAAATCAATGAGCTAATGCCCAAGATTGTGGATAAGGGGAATCAAGTGGTGGTTGAGGAAGATCCACAACCGAAAGAGAAAAAAAAAGGAGAAGGAGCCGGTTTACATACCTCGTGCACCTTCTAAACCTCCACTTCCATTCCCTCAATTGAAAGCTAGAGCGCGTTTGGATAAACATTTCGGTAAGTTTCTAGAACTCATGAGTAAGCTGCATATTAATATACCTTTTATGGATGTTATTCTAGGGATGCCTGCTTATGTGAAGTTCCTCAAGGAAATCCTCTCTAACAAGAGGAAGCTCGAAGGTTATGGAGAATTGAGGATGACTAAAAGGTCATAGAACTTATACAAGTCATGAAGGAGGAAATGTCACCGAAGCTAAGAGATCATATATCTTTTTGTGTGCCAATAGGCGTGGGATAGCTCACCTACAAAGCTTTACGCGATCTAGGAGAGAGTGTGAGCATCATACCACTTGCATTGTGCAAGAGGATAGGACTTGGAGATCCCCGACCCGCCAAGATGACCTTATACATGACGGATAGAACGATCAACATCCGGTGGGAAACCTTGAGGATATCCCCGTCCAGCTCGGTAATTCTATATATCCCTATCGAATTTGTTGTGCTAGACATTCCTGCAGATTATCCAGTTCCGATCATTCTTGGAAGACCTTTCCTTGCAACATCGGGTTTTTTGGTGAATTGCAAGAATGCTAAGTTCTCCTTCATTAACGGAGGAGAAAATATTGAGTTTACGCTCTCAGCTATGATCAAAGGACCAACTCTTGGGGACGATGTTTACGACATTTGCGGAGAAGAGGAATCAAGGGAGATGGTGAGCTCACTATTGATCAAAGATCCTCTAGAGGAAGTTTTGAGTCTAAGCATCATGGAAGAGGGAGTAGATGCAGTTTGTGATACGGAAATACAAGAGTTAGAAGTCTTGGAGAGGATTCAAAGTCTTCGTTCGAGGAACTTGAGGAATGCACGAACAAGGAGAAAAATCTCGGTTCACCCTCAAGAATCTCGGTCGAGATTAACATGGGGTCAACCGATAAATCACAATATGAGCTAATCTCGGTTGACCACCTCGGCTGATATTTTCCTAGACGATCCGAGATTCTCGAGTCTTTGAAACGACTTCAAAGGTCAAACGTGAGTATTCTCGAAAGCGACCACGCTTCTTCTGAAGCCACAAAAGTTGCACAAGATGATGTTGGAGGTAAGGAACCTTCATCAAAAGAGCCTCCTATCTTAGACTTAAAACCTCTTCCACAACACTTGAGGTATGCGTTTCTTGGACCAAACTCAACTTATCCAGTCACAGTTGGCGATAATCTTGATGATGATGAATGCAAACTGATGCATGTGTTGAAATTGCATAAGAAAGCTTTAGGATATACTATTGATGATCTTGTAGGAATTAAGCCCTCTTTATGCATGCATAAAATTCTCATGGAAGATAATCATAAACCTTCACGAGAACCTCAACGACGGTTAAATCCGATCATGAAAGAGGTTGTGAAGAAAGAAGTACTTAATTTGCTTGATGCAGGTATTATCTTCCCAATCTCGGATAGCAAGTGGGTGAGTGCCGTTCATGTTGTGCCAAAGAAAGAAGGAATAGCCGTTGTTACCAACAAGATCAACGAGTTGATTCCTACACGGTCTGTAACGGGATGGCAAATCTGCATTGATTATAGAAGGTTGAACATGGCGACAAGGAAGGATCACTTCCCCCTTCCTTTCATTGATCATATCCTCGAAAGAGTTGCATAATACTCTCATTTTTGCTACTTGGATGGATATAGTGGATTCTTCCAAATCCCTATCCAACTGGATGATCAAGAGAAGACTATATTCACGTACCCTTGGGGTACGTTCGCTTACAGAAGAATGCCTTTTGGATTGTGCAACGCACTTGCGAAATTCCAACGGTGCATGATGGTTATATCCTCCGAGTATATTGAAGAAATTATGGAGGTATTCATGGATAATTTTTCAGTTTATGGTTCGTCCTTTGTAATTGCTTGGCTAACCTTTATCTAGTGCTAAAAATATGTGAAGACACTAATCTCGTCCTAAATTGGGAGAAATGTCAATTTATGGTTAGTGAAGGAATTGTTTTATGTCATTTAATCTCCAACTGTAGGATTGAGGTGGATAGTGATAAAATCGAGACTATTGAGAAGCTACATCCACCCTCATCTGTTAAAGGGGTAAGAAGTTTTCTCGGACACGTAGGTTTCTATAGAAGGTTCATCAAAGACTTGTCTAAGATTTCTAAACCATACATTGACTAACCTACTGATGAAGGACGTGGTTTTTGAGTTTTTGACGGAATGTTAAGATGCTTTCTATAAGTTAAAGGAAGCATTGATATCCACCCCCATCATTCAACCCCCGGATTGGAATCTCCCCTTCGAGGTTATGTGTGATGCTAGCGACGTTGCCCTAGGAGCCGTACTTGGACATAAGAAGGATGGACGCACTCACGCCATCTATTACGCTAGCAAGATGCTAGATAAGGCTCGGCTGAACTACGCTACCACAAAAAAGGAGCTTTTGGCCGTGGTTTACGCTTTTGAGAAGTTTTTTCCTATCTTGTGGGAGCGAAAGTAATTGTCTACACCGACCACGCAACAATTCGGTATTTGCTCACCAAGAAAGATGCAAAGCCGCAGATTATTAGATTGATCCTTCTTCTGCAAGAGTTTGATCTAGAGATCCGGGATAAGAATGGATTCGAGAACTTAGTGGTGGTCCATCTCATCAAGCTTTCCCCCATCACCATAGAGAGATAGACGATTTGCCTATCGACAACTCATTTCCAGACGTGCAGTTACATTTGATAGAGGATTGTAACCTCCATATCTCCAAAGGTAATGAACCATGAGTTGTTGAAATTTTTAATTATCTTTTTTGTCAATAAATACCTCCAGGATTTTCCTACGCACAAAAGAAGAAATTCTTTATGAAAAAGCGTCACTACTATTTGAATGAACCTCTACTCTTTAAGAAAGGTCCATATGGGATGATAAGAATATGTATTCCGGAAGACGAAGTG
This sequence comes from Fagopyrum esculentum, assembly GCA_033239045.1. Classification (NCBI taxonomy): domain Eukaryota; kingdom Viridiplantae; phylum Streptophyta; class Magnoliopsida; order Caryophyllales; family Polygonaceae; genus Fagopyrum; species Fagopyrum esculentum. Next base: position 57,540,871 of record BSUD01000004.1, read on the forward strand.
GAGAGTGTTATAAGGCATTACCATTCGTTTCCTTGTGATGGACATGCTAGTTCACACAAAACATGTGCCAAAGAACTTCAATATGGATTCTTTTGGCCTACTTTATTTAACGATGTGCAACAATTTGTTGTTTCTTGTGATGCTTATCAAAGAACAAGAAACATCTCAAGGAGAAACGAGATGCCTCTCAACAACATCCAAGAGGTTGAAATCTTTGACGTCTGGGGAGTTGATTTTTATAGGACCTTTCCCATCATCTTGTGGGAACCTATACATACTCTTAGCAGTGAATTACGTTTTGAGATGGGTGGAAGTCATTGCTTCTCCCACTAATGATGCCGCGGTGGTAGTGAAATACTTCAACCGGACGATCTTCCCAAGATTTGGGACAACTCGAGTTATCATTAGTGATGGAAGGACACACTTCACTGCCCGAAAGTTCAAAGCACTTATGTCGAAGTATGGGGTCACACAAAAGGTAGAAACTCCTTACCATCCTCAGACTAGTGGACATGTTGAGATATCAAACAGAGAGACCAAAGGAATCCGCAAGAAGACCGTCTCTAGAACGAGGAAGGATTGGTCCATGAATATGGACGATGCACTTTGGGCATATAGCACAGCGTTTAAGACTCTCATAGGCACAACGCCTTATATTTTGGTATATGGTAAGTCTTGTCATCTTCCGGTGGAGTTAGAGCACAAGGCGTATTGGCTAGTCAAGTGGCTGAATTTTGACATGAAGGAAGCCAAAGAAAAACGGCTTTTGGATATTAATGAGCTGGAAGAAATCCGCTTGAACACCTATGAGAACACAAGGATTTACAAAGCACAGAGAAGTGGCATGACAAGCATATCATCCCAAAGGAGTTGTAAGAAGGGGATCTTGTCCTTCTCTTCAACTTTCGACTCCGCCTCTTTCCCGGTAAGCTCAAATCTAGATGAATTGGACCTTATATAATGAAAAAGATTTATCCCCATGGTACAATTAAAGTATGGGGTAATCATTGTGGAAGCTTTAAAGTCAAAGGACATAGGCTAAAGAAGTACACACAGGAAGTTCCAGTAGAGAGGATTGCTTCCTTCACCTTATTTGACCAAACGGAGTTAGGTCCAGCTAGCGACCTTAAATCAAGCGCTTCTTGGGAGGCAACCCAAGGTAATTCGTAGTTTTTTCTTTCGAGATTAGAACAGTTTTTTTTATTGGTGTGTTTGTTATTGTGTTTTTGGTTGTAAAACTTAGGTACATCCCGACAAGAATGAACGATCACAATGCCTTGAGATCTCTTTTAGTATGAGACTTTAAGGACGTTGAGAGAAGAAGAAAGAGGAGTTTCTTGGTTCTTGAAAATTGTAACACACAACTCCCTCAAGGACTTTAACTCATTGTTGATTGCATCAAGCTTGTAGCTGCTCATGGTAACTTCACTAACTTCATAAGCTCCCGGTTTTATCCCATCACTTTTCGTATGGGAGTATTTATCTATCACCAATGCATGTTTCTCTACGAACTCCCAAGCCTCATCCACATTCTTCTCCATAAAGGTTCCTCCGGAAAGTGATTGGAGCTTGAATTGAGTATCCTCATCAAGCCCCATTAAATATATCTCCAATATCTCTATATTCGGTGAAGAATCGATAGGTGATATTAAATAAGATAAATAATACTCTAGAAGGGCGGTTGAATAGAGTATGGTCATTTTAAAATTTTTCTTTTTATATTATAGCGATTCACTTAACATAGAAAAGCAACTAGAGCAGAGCTAGTATCCGGCCTAAAGCTCTTGAACTAGAGGAACTTTTCGCAAACCAAATCTCAAGGCCTTGAAACTACTTTCAAGGGCCTTGATGTCAATCTGTGCTTCTAGTGAAATTTTGATTTCAAAGGATTTGAAACTCTAGTTCAAGGGCCTTGACTTCTTGCTTCTGCAAAACAAAGTTAGTCACAATAAAGTATATATGGTGCGGAATTGAAAAGATTGACACGATGATATGTTTACGAAGTTCGGCTCTAAATAGCCTACTCTTTGTCCCAGAGTATATCCGTAGGATCTAACTATCTATTATCAGCTTCAAAGAGTCCTAGATACAAACTAGAAGACATTCTCTTCTTCTCTCATTGTAGCAAATGCTACGATCTTGCTTCAACTCTTAACCTAGATATAAGAGCCTACTTACTTCGCAGAATAACACACTCTAGTATAACACTATTTAGATCTTCCAATGGAGCTCTAGTGTTTTCTCTCTCTAAGGGGATAAAGCTTTTGCGTTAAATGAGAGAAAGAAAAACAACAAATGACGATGATTAGGTTGCTTGAGGATGCAAAGATGTTTTCTTGTGTAAGCTTGTGTATAATCTTCTTCGACCATCATGTTCATTTATATCTTCTATGGAAAGATCTTCTAGCCGTTGTAGAGATGACTATTTGAAGATCAATCTTCTTTTCCATGAAGATCGTAAGGTAGACGTTGCAAGTCTTCAGCCCTGTTGAGTAAAAATGTACACAAATTTACAAAACGCCTTTTTTTGTTTTATTCGAATACAAATTTACAAAAACACATTTTATTTATTATTTTATTTGAGTTCGACCCTCTCTTTTTGACCTTTTGATTCTAAGTTATATAAATACCGATATTTGGTTGGTTTTGGTGATTTGGGTTGCACCCATTTTTAGACGGGTTTCCTACGTACCTCGTTAAAGAGGATCAAGCCTCACGTAGTTCCGTGCGGTGTTTTTATGCATCAAAGAATCAAAGTCCTGACCCACCTTCTAGAAAGGGTTGCCAAAACGATGACTCAACTATCATTTGCATGGCATTTATATCTCGATCACGCATCAAAGGATTAAATTAAACCCACCTTCTAGGAAGGGTTGCTTAATTTATCCCGCTATCACGCACATGATCAAGAAAAAGTGATAGGTTATTTATTTTATTATATTTTAAAATTTGTGACTGAATTCGGTTTTTAATTTACCAAATTTCCTACGTATCCTTTTAATAGGAATCAAGTCGTACGTAGTTCTTAAAGCCGTTTTTGACTTTATATTTTAAAAATAAATTTAATTTGTGCGATTGGACTCGATAATTTATAAGTCGAGTTTCCTACGTAGTCTTTTTATTTTTAAGACATCAAATCACTCGTAGTTCATTTGGCAAATTTTGATTTTTTAAGTCCAAGGTTTGAATTTATTTAATTATACTTTACTTGGACGGATCGACTGAATCCAATTTAATTTGAGATCGGATTTCCTACGTAACTCAAAACGAGTATCAAGTCATAACGTAGTTCTACCTAAGATATTTAATTATGATACATAATCGTAAATTTATGATCCTGTTTATTAAGACTTTGTTTTATTGCAGTCACTTTTATCATATAGTATGATTTTTGATGGATATCAATATTAAGCCTCTGGATGCCGCAAATAGAAATGTGATAATGCACATAGTTCACCTATAAGTTGAAACTGTTGAGTCCAATGCAAATATAGGGGTTAAAAGTATCCACTTTCAACCAACTATAAGTTGATATATTGATCAAAAGAGTTTACTTCCGCCTTAATGACGGGTTTGGTGTAGTGATCCCAAAGTATTTACTTCGGGACCACCTATGAACTTGGTGTTGTGGCGAAAATGATTATTTTCAAGCCATATATGATTTCGTGCGACAATTATTTCTCCCACAACTACAATGATTCGAACTCAATGAGTTTAAGTTGAATTTGTTGTCTTTGTATTTTTTTTTATTTTGTAAAATCGTACAAGACCATATTGTGAAGGGAATGAGTTTGACCAATTTAATGGTATTTTCATTAATCAGTTAATGGACCAAATTAATGGGAAGTGTTCAAGTAAGGCCCATTATTCCGGTACGGCCGTGCGGCCGTCTGTACGGCCGACACGTGTCCCGGAAAATTTTTTTTTTTTTTTTCTGAACGAGTTTTTTATTTTTATTTTTTTTTAAAAAACGAGTAAAAGTAATAGTTCAAAACTTATTATGGAATAGTTCATAACTTATAAAAGGATAGTTCATGAATTATAATAGAATAGTTCATAGTGTAAAATTTATAAAGGATTGAAAGTAATAGTTCAAAACTTATTAAGTAATAGTTCATAACTTCTAAAAGGATAGTTCATGAATTATAATAAAATAGTTCATAGTGCAAAATTTATAAAGGAGTGAAAGTAATAGTTCAAAACTTATTATGGGATAGTTCATGAATTATAATAGAATAGTTCATGAATTATAATAGAATAGTTTAAAGTGCAAAAATTTATAAAGGAGTGAAAGTAATAGTTCAAAACTTATTACGGGATAGTTCATGAATTATAATAGAATAGTTCATGGATTATATTAAAAAGTAATAGTTCATGGATTATATGGGAATAGTTCAAAGTTTATAGGATAATAGTGCATAAATTATAACATGGTAGTTCAAATAAATTTTCATTAGTTTCCGGAAAAAAAAATCGTTTCAGAAAAGAGAAAAAAAAAAAAAAATTTTTTTTTTTTCGGGACACGTGTCGTCCGTACGGTCGGCCGTACGACCGTACCGCAATAAAAGGGCCGTACCTGAACATTTACCCCAAATTAATAGCCCTCTATTTAATTATTTTATGGATCAAATTAATGTCCCACCAAAATCTACATCTTTCTCTATTTTAAAAGGAAGGAGTTTGATTAGGCTAATCCCCTCACTGATGAATACGATGTCAATTAACTACCCATTAATTGAGAGTTAATGACTTAATCACCTTTTTTGTAATGAAATATTATATGGTTTGAAACATATTTAACTGAGAAATTAGATATTTAGATGGAAAGAAAACATATTTAAATCTCCAAATTAATTGGTAGGATTTTTTCTTTCCTTTTTATAGAACTTTCATTTGAAGGAAAGTTTAGTTATATAAATATACTCATCCCTTTTAATTTTTTTTGTTTAAAGGATTAGACAGCACCAGAAGTGTCAATCATCATCCGTTTTGGTTTAGAGAAAACTCGTAGTAGGTCTGAAAGTGATTACTTTCGACCGCTGCATCAAACTCGTAGTTGGTTGGAATCGAATGATTCTACCGCTGCATCGAGATTCATGTTTGCCTTGGAACCTCCTGGTATTCATGTTCGTTCATGTCCGAGATTGGACTTTGGGGTTGAATCAATACAAACTTGCAAAGAAGAGTTTAGCCAAGGATAAAGAACAATCTGATTAGAACTTTCGAAGAGATGGAAAAACATTTTGTGCGATATTCAGATTTTTGAAATCCAAGAAAGATGAAAGATCGTAGATATAAAACTTAAATCTTTACCAACAATGTTTTCCTCTTCTTCTCTGCAAATACGTTGGCTTCAATTTGTTGGCTTCAATTTGTTTTACTCTTCTCACATTGCTTTTTTTTTTTAACAGCAGTCTTGCCAATGATCAGTAAATCTTCCTCTTTTATATAATGGTTATTGGAGGAGTTACACAATTAACTCCCCACTAATCCCACTAACTCCTCAACATTTATAGCATTTATCCATTTCTTCTTTTTTTTCTTTCCACCAAACCAATGTAATTAGAAGAAACCAATTCCATAATTTTAGCTCATTTTAATTTACCAATTAGTCATCTTGGTATTAAATGAGCTAAATTACTTTTGTAATTTTTTAAGCTCTTAATCAATATTTTTAGGCTTTTTTAATTATTTTTTATTGAAGCCTAATGATTTTAAAATATAGTTATGTGAAATTAACTATACCAAAAATATTTATAGTTAGTTTCATGAAATTTATATAATTTCATAAATAATTAAATTCATGAAATTTCATTTCCGAACAAGCCCCTACGAACACGTTGAGTCTTTTACTCCTTGATCTTCTCGTCTTCTGTTGAATAAGAGAGAAGATGTTTTTGCCGTTTTGTTGTTTAGAAAATCTTCTAGAAAAGATTCTCTATTCTTCGGTTGCGATCTTCCTTCGGTTGACAAAATCCTTGGTTGATGAGATCTTCTTGTTACAGAATCTTCAATGAAGATCTTAAATTTATTTGAATCCTTGTTCCGTGCACCTTAGAGTCCAAGGCCCTTGATGCCGTCCTTTTGAACTTGTTCTTGAATCCAACTTCAAGGCCCTTGACATGTAGATATACAACCTACACTGAATTCAAACCAACCAAACATCTAGAAATATAATCAAGTACATTGTTAGTATATCCAACTCCTATATTTATGTGAAGTCTTCTATCATCATCACTTGTAAACCATTTTAATCAAGGTGGAGTTTTCAATCTCCCCCTTGATGGAAGACAACACAAATTCTCGTACCTGCATTTGTTAGTTTAGCAATGCATATGAAAATCTCCACGATTGCTATTCGTACCCACCATTTCATGCTAAATATACCCATTACACGACTACGCGTTACGTACGCGTAGAAAATGGATCAATTTCTGAGGCGAACGTTACTACGCGTACGTAACGCGTACACGTAACGACATTCTCAATTCAAAATTGAGAGAATTCTTTACGACTACGCGTTACGTACGCGTAGTAACTTTCCAAACGGCAAAAGCGGAAGGTCGTCTTCCTCATTCCGTAATTAATAGAGAATTCTTTACGACTACGCGTACGTAACGCGTAGTCGTAGGTATTTTCGCTTCCATAACGCGAAAGCGGAAGGTCGTCTTCCTCATTCCGCATTTGATTTTCCTTACCGACGACGACGAAGAAGAGGCGACGAAGAAGAGGCGACGACCACCACCAACACTCCGACGACGTTTGCAGTGATCACCAGCGGCCATGGTCCGAACTCGGGGAAGAGACGGAGGCGTGGTCCGGGGGAGCCGCTCCGGCAACGGCGGCGGTGAGTCCTCCGGCAGTTTTTCCGGCGAGGGTCGCGGGCGAGCGGTTTCCGATGCCGAGGTTGGGCGAGGACGGGGCTCTCGTGGAGGGCGAGTAGGGGGAGTAGTCCGAGGTTGCGCGACATCTCGCGTTTCTAGCGAGGTTGGGGTACGTTTTAATTTATTTTTATTACATTTGTCTTTATATACGTTAATTAAAGAATTGTAATCGATAATTAGTGTAGGATTAGTTGTTAATTACTTATTATGTATAGAATTAGTGAATGAATTAATGAATTAGTCTCAATTAGTCGATAATTAGTTAAATTAGTGGACAATTAGTCACTAGTTAGTGAAATAGTCGATAATTAGTTTAATAAAAATTGAAAAAAGTCGATAATTAGATAATTAGTTTATTGAAAATAGTCGATAATTAGATAATTAGTTGTTAACTTCCTTAAAATAGTCGATAATTAGTTAATTACTCGATAATTAGTTGTTAATTATTGGAACTAGTAGATAATTAATAGATAATTTGTTTAATAAATATTGAAATTAATTTTAAAAATTCCGTAATTATTTGATAATTAGTTAATTACTCGATAAATAGTTGGTAATTAGTTTAATAAATATTGAAATTAGTTGTAAATTCCGTAATTAGTTAATTACTCGATAATTACGTTTAAAATTATTGAAATTAATAGATAATTAGTTTAATAAATATTGAAATTAGAACTATTGAAACTAGTACATAATTAATAGATAATTTGTTTAATAAATATTAAAATTTCTTGATAATTAGTTAATTACTCGATAATTAGTTGTTAATTATTGGAACTAGTAGATAATTAGTTTAATAAATATTGATTATCAACTAATTACTCGATAATTAGTTGATAATTAGTTAATTACTCGATAATTAGTTGATAATTAGTTTAATAAATATTGAAATTAGTTGTAAATTCCGTAATTAATAGATAATTAGTTTAATAAATATTGATAATTAGTTAATTACTCGATAATTAGTTGATAATTAGTTAATTACTCGATAATTAGTTGTTAATTATTGGAACTTGACTTTATTAATAGATAATTAGTTTAATAAATATTGAAATTACTCGATAATTAGTTAATAGAAATTAGTTTAATAAATATTGAAATTACTCGATAATTAGTTAATAAATATTGAAATTACTCGATAATAGGTTGCCGGGACTAGTACTCGTCCATGGGCCGCTACGGTTTCGAACCGTAAGCGGCGTATGATTGAGTTGGGAGTAGCGCGTCCTGATGACGTTCTTGAGGATCCTCACGAGGAGGAGGAGGAGAGAGTTGGGGAGGAGCATGTAGACGAGCGGATGGACATGTTGTTCGGTTCGTCCGACGTTTCCGGCGGCCAGATGTTACCCGAGGCAGACGTTGATGCCTTTGTATTGGAGTTGCATGACACGTTGGACCGCCGATCACCTGCACCTGCTCATTCAGAGAGCTCTGCCGCCGGGAGTAGGAGACTCGGTCAGGAGGGTTCACCACCACCTCCACCTCCACCTCCACCTCCACCTCCGCCTGTGGTTGCAGATGACGCTGCTGGGTATCCAGGAGGTCCCGCTATACGGGACTTACTTTACAGCTATGACACTCATGTCGCTCGTGACATATGGGTCGGTCAGGTATGGATTTAAATTTCGTTTAGCTTTTATATTTCCTTAAATTGAAACGTGTTACTTACGTTTAAATGATATTTTCATAACAGGATAGAGGTGTTTTACGAGTCTATAGGCTAGGTGCCACGGTCAGTGGCTTACGTAGCCTTGCTGATCGATTTCCAGAGTCAGAGTGGATGACACTGGTTAGGGGGAGTGGACTGCATGGCCTCCTAGAGATGCAGTGGGGCGGTGTCGACCATGCGCTTGCATCTGCCTTTGTTGAGAGGTGGTATCCAGAGACTTCCGGATTTCACTTCTCATGGGGACAGATATCTATCACCCTCCACGACGTATATCACCTCCTAGGACTTCGCATTGACGGAGACGAGGTTATCGGCGCCAGGGATGACACACTCTTCACCTCCATGTTCGGCTTCCCGACATTGGAGGTGAAGGACGCCGTGAAGGCGGGTGGGTGGCCGTCTTCTCATCTCCTCTCTACTATTAGGACTATGGCCGAGTCCCCAGATGCTAGACAGGAGGACATCGCTACTGGATTTCTTGCTCTTCTCATTGGCTCCACCCTGTTCATTGACAAGACCACGAACAGGGTGAAGTCTCATCTATTGAGCGTTTGTCGAGACCCCATCACCATGGCGTCCCGTGCTTGGGGTACTGCCACACTGGCATATCTATACAGACAGCTAGGCGAGTCCTCTCGGAGGGAGGTTCATACATTAGCTGGCTGTTCTCTTCTCTTAGAGGTAAGCAATGAACTATAATTTCATAGGTTACAATCTTTTAATTGATAATCAATTTAATATTGAAATGATATGTTTTTGCAGTCATGGATTCACGCTTATTTCCCTCACTTCCGACCTAGAGGACATACTGACCCTCTTAGACAGAGAGATGCGAGACATGCACAGAGGTCGGAGAGGGCTCCTACAGGACAGATGGAGAGATCGGCCCTATTAGGGTTTAGGGCCCAGTTGTCGAGGTGTAGGATGGACGAGGTACTAATAAAGTCAAGTTTCTTACGTATATTTTGAATTGATCTTCTGAATTGACGTTATATGTTTGTCGTAGGTGACGTGGATGCCGTGGGGTTCGCTAGACGGCTTTCAGACTGGACAGATGCGCGTATCAGCCTATTTTGGGGTGATACGCTTCTGTTGGGTGGAGGAGCCCTATCAGCCACCGTTTATGCTACGTCAGTTCGGGCATGTACAGATAGTCCCTCCAGAGCTTCATACAGTTCCTCCCGGATGTATCATTCGCCCCTTCGTGATGAAGAGGCCGGCGAGGATAGGGAAGTATGAGCTGCTATTTTCTCCCGACGCATGGCATCTGTGGACGACGCGAGACCAGCATCTGTACGACATACAGAGCGTCCCAGCAGTTGTCGACCCATGGCAGATGGATGAGTACTTTTTGGACTGGTTCTTACCACGTACTCACTCCCACCTGCAGCCACCTCCAGATGGTGCACCACCACCGCCTCCACCTCCAGTTGCACCTGTTGTACTTTCAGAGCGGGTACGATATGAATTATTACGTTAAAGTTCATTTTATTTAAAAATTAGTTCAGTTTCTTACCTATTTTCATGTTCTGCAGCGTGTACATATAGCTATAGGTATGGTCAGAGATCAGTTGACTCGTTGTCCTCCGTCTGAGGCTGATTTTCTTCGACGTCTCCTAGATATTCTAGGAGGAGACGAGGCACCAGAGGCGCCACCTCCTGTTAGGGCATCACAGCGACAGGACTAGACATTTGTTTCTATTTTGTTTATTATGTATGAACATGTTTCATTACTTTGACTTGTTTCTATTTATTACGTCCCGTGCTTGCTTCAGTTTATGTATGAACATGTTTCATTATTTTGACTTGTTTCTATTTCCAACGTCCCGTGCTTGCTTCATTTTATTACTTTCACTTGTGATTTATGTTTTGAATTCAAATTTGAAATCAAAATCTCAATTTGAAATCACAAATCAAAACTTCAATATTGAAATCACAACTCACAAATCATAAACCTCAATATTGAAATCACAAATCACAACTCACAAACCTCAATATTGAAATCACAAATCACAAATCACAAATAAAAAACTCAATTCAACACTACTATTCGAAATCACAGTTCAACATCAAACTAAGAACCCGCATCTTCTTCTCTCTGAAGCAGTCTTCCGTATCTTGCTATTCTTCGGTTATGTATGTCGGCAAAACCATCAACTGAAGCGTCGTGACCTCGCATCCAATCAAGACATATCGGGGGCAATGGAGCGTTTTGATGCAACCAAACCTGTTTTACAAATCAATAGCATGTTAGTCAAACAAGTTTTGATACAACCAAACTTGTTTCACAAATGAAGGGAATAAAATGGACTTACCGGAACGTAGTGATGATCATTGAGTACTGCGATTGCTTGCACTACCGTTGGAGGTTCTTGTTCGGCTTCAGAATCGGCAATCAATGGCAAGCAGGTGTAGGAGTCCAATCTAGAGAAGACGACAAGGGACACCCGAAATAAAGTAGCGTATGCGAGAGCACAAGTAGGAACCTCCATCCAGAACTGTGATGCGCAAGGTGCGGGGTTAAGGTAGTTGACGTTGTCAATCAGCTCTTCGATCTCATCATCACCATGTATTCCGGAGTATACATGCATGTGTCTACTCAACTCCCAAGCTATCTCTCTCCGGACACGAATGTACTCATCTGGACGGTAACCCAATAACGCACCAAGTGATCGATATCCGCAATGTCCATCGCCCGGAACATCTATCACACGATCAACGTAAGATAACATAAATGCTGGGATATTCCGATAACCCCAGTTGAATCCTCGGACCACAGGTTCAGATGGCTCATTTGGAACGGCCG
>BSUD01000004.1:57554401-57716611 GCA_033239045.1 Fagopyrum esculentum
CTATTTTCTTCAATTAACGACTAATTGACACCTAATTAACGAGTAAATTCTTCAGTTAACGTCAAATAACATTACTTATTAACTAATTGTCTACTACTTCATTAATTAATGAGTCAAGCATATAACATAAACTAACTAAAACATATAACACTAAACTACGTCAAAACAAACGAATTGAAAAAACTAACCTCAACACCCGAATACGGATCGTAACTACTGAGCATCGCGGGATTGAACAAGCCCTCGTCACCCTCCACGTCATCTTCACCACCGCCGAAAGCAACACCGTCATCCTCTTCTCCATCGCCGGAATGATAGCTTGCTTCTCCATCGTCGGAATTCATTTTCGAAAGGACTTTTTTTGCGAAACAACGTTTGACAATGAGGTTTTATGAAATGGGTCGAATACATGATATTTATACTAATCTTTGGGTTACATTAACGTTGGTAACGGCTAGTTTTCTACATTACGCTTACGCAGCGCGTAATCGTAGTGTTCACAACGGTTACATGATCCGAGAACTACGCCTACGCATCCCGTAGGCGTAGTTCTCGGATCATGTAACCGTTGTGAACACTACGCTTACGCGCTGCGTAAGCGTAGTTTTGTCCTTGTATTTTGGCGATTGATTTATGCTTCCCCTACGGTTACGTGATGCGTAGTCGTATAATGGGTACAAATAGAATGAAATGGTGGGTACGAATAGAATGAACCGAAAATCTCATAACTAAAAATGCAGAATGCAGTATATCGAAATGTCGGATCATATTTCTCCCCCTTTGTCTTTCAACAAAGGAGAAAAAGCAGTCAAACCAAGAAGTCTTAAAATACGATTACAGACCCAAAAACAAATGTATTTTCAACCCATAGAGAAAAAAACCAGTCAGCTTTAAAATTCCTCATAAAATTTCCTCTTTCTGTTGGACGAAGTTTTCTTATAACGCCAATCATCCATTTTAGCTGCCAAACGTCTTGTCTTTTCTTCAACTCTTCTCTGTTTAATTACTTCATACTCAACTTTGGGCAAGAAAATTGGCTCTTCATGAGTTGGGTACATAATTGATTTATTCTGGACACACCTTTTACAATTCATCAGCATATTCTCAACCTGCTTTTGAGTATGTTGAGCTACATCTTCAGGTATGGGCAAAATACGTACTTCCCATTGTAGTTAGTGTAAGAGCATTCATCAAATACATCTCATTGACTTTAGCATTGATGGTAGCCAGCAACTAGAAATTTGTATCCATTCTCCTTTTGGCGTCAAACTGAAAATCAGACAATTCACGATTGAGACAAGCTATTTCGTTTTCAGAACCCTCTAACCTGATTTCTGGAGTAGGAGAGGATTTGACTTCTTCATTTGGATTTTCAGTAACTCCTTTTCCTTTTAAAGTCCATGTTCCTGCAAGAGTTTTCTCAATCCCTTGACGTTCTAAGAAGTTCTCATCAGTTTTTATGTTAATAAACTGTCTTTCCTCAGAGGATGTATCAATTCTATAATAATCAAAGACCTTAGGCAACAAATTTCCATAAGGCAAAGGAATAGATCTCTTAGAGTTGACAGAATGCAACATATGGTTGAGAATCAGATTAGGCACATCTATGGCCACATCAGACATAAGTAAATGAATAATTCTAGAGATTGATCAGTCAACAGTTCTCTTGAGTTTACACGAGGAACTACACATCGAACTAGTATGGTGAACACTATTTTAGCCTCTAAAGTCAGAGAAGTATGTGTGAGTTGACGTGAGTTCGAATTTGGAATCAGAAAATTCTCCTTAGCAATACGAACACTCTCTGATCTTGAAGGATAGTTGAATACGACATCTGTAGGAATTCCTAAAATTTCACTTAGAATAGAAGAAGTGAGTGAAATTGGAGTACCTCTGACTAAAGATTCAAGAGTAATACACCCTTTGTCCCTTTTTGTGGTGAGATTAACATAAAATAGTCTCGTGAGCCGTTGAAAAGCAAAATCTCCAGGGTTTAAAACCTTCCAGATAATCGAACTCTTCAGCTTGTCTATGCAGGGTATCTTGAGGGTATCGAGAAAGTCAGTATCCACGAAATCACACATACATAGCGGTCAATTGTGAAAACCATCAAGCCAAGATCCAGAAGCTTGAAAATTAATGAACCATGATGAGGGAAGACCAGTAATCTGAGATGTATCCAGATCTTCAGAAGGTTTTTCTTCTTTAGCGATTGAAGAATTCTGAACAACTTTCTTTTTGGAAGATAGAGGAGTAGATCTCTTGCTTTTGGGTGCCATGAGGAAATTTTGAGAGAGAAATCAAAGAATTTTGAAATAGGGTTTCTTGTGAAAGGATAAAAAGATAAGAAAATAAGTCCTTTTTACGAGGGATATGACAAAATCTTTGAGAAAATCAGGCTTTTAAAACCAAAATCAAAACTGTTTCAAATAAAAGATTTTTTAAAAAATATTTTAAGAATTAAAATATCTAACAGATATTAACTCTTAAAGGATCCGTAAATTCAATTTACCCTTTAACTATGTTTCAAGGCCCCTTGAATTTGATTTCAAGGCCCTTGAAATCATCAATTGGGCTGCGTGCGTAGGATGATTAAAACTCGTTTACTCTCCCTACGTTAATGCTTCCTTGTTCAACATACCAAGCTCCAATCTAATAAAATTAAATTGTTCCTCAGGATGAGGCTTGGTAAAGATCACCTTTCTCAACATGATCACGTATGAAGTGATGTCTTACATCAATATGCTAGTCCTTGAATGCTGCACAGGATTTTTGGTTATAGAAATAGCACTAGTATTATCACATTTTATAGGAATACCTCTCAAGTCAAAGCCAAGGTCACAAAGTTGTTGAGCCATCCAAAAAATGTGAGCACAACATGCTCCTGCAGCTATGTATTCAGCTTCAGTTGTGGATAGGGCAACATAATTTTTCTTCTTGGAGTGCCAATTGATTGGGGATGACCCTAAAAATTGACAACATCCAGAGGTTCTTTTTCTATCAACCTTATAACCTGCAAGGTCTGCATCTGAATAGCCAACAAGATGAAACGAGCTTTGACGTGTGACTCTTTAGGATTAGCTTGAAATCTCCTAGTAATCAAAGGGGTCACACCTAGACCCAACCTTCAATCCTGAGAGGTACACTGCCCAACAACAAGACATATATATCAACCTCCAATCCTGAGAGGTATACTGCCCAATAACAAGACATATAGATATGTAAATCTCCTAGTAATCAAAGGGGTCACACCTAGACCCAAGGGATCCATAGGATCATCCTCAAACTCAACCTCACAACCTATATTCCTCGAAAGCCATAACCGGCACAACATGATCATAACATAATCCAAACACTCTCATCTAACGCTAGTATGGCACTACACTCCTATACTAGGAAAGGAAGAGGCAAAAACAAACATAGACCAGCCTAGAAGCAAGACACACCTACAGAACCAAGGGCAAAGCCAAACTGATGCTGGTTGCCACAAGGGTGGTTGGAAGGTGGCACGGGGGCGGATCACAGCCGGCACTGGGGCGGTCCAGAAGGGGCGCAGGGGCGGCTGGTGTGCAAAAGATGCACCTCCGGTTGTCCTTTGCTTCTTCACTCGATCTTCTTTACTCCTTCTTCATCCAGCAACCATACACATACATAAACATACATATATACATCAAAGGAAGCCAATCAAGGCTGCCACAAGATCAATCTTGTGGATCCTAAGCTAAAGAGAAAGGAAAGAGCATAGAAAGGAAGAAAAGATAAAAGAAAAGGGAGAAGGAGAGAGATCTCACCAAGGTGAACCTTAACAAGAGCATAACTCCATCAACACCTCAAGTCTGCCTCCATCTCAAGAACAGCAGCAACAATTCTCACAATAAGCAACAAAGCCAAGCTCACAAGCACACAAACTCACACAAACTCCAACAAAGATCAATAACAGATCCAAGGGAAGAATAGAGAAGAAGATGAACGTAGGGAGAGAGATGAAGATGTAGATGAGGAACCCTCATCTGAAGGAAAGAGAAGAAGGTTATAAAGAGAGGTAAAGGGTAAAGCACGGGTCAAAGGGTCAACAAAGACGGTTTCAGCCGCACAGAGCCGCAGGGGCGGACCCTGTGAGGTGCAGGTGCGGCCCAGGCAAACCACAGGGGCGACCTCTAGGTCACAGGGGCGGTCCAGGCTAAAACCAGGTCCTCAGCTCACATACTCAGCAACTCGGCAACTGGCTCTTACATCTCACCCCATAAAAACAAGTTTCATCCCGAAACTTGCAAAACCTCAAATCCTCTCGGACCCATAAGCTGAGGTATAACTCTCTCTCTCTCTCTCTCTATCGGAGGTATCACATCTCCGCTCAGAAGATCATAACCTATATCAATCTATCACCTGAAACATGAACATGGAGGAATCATCAACTCCAGAAAACAGGGCTATAACGCTACCCAAAGGCGTAGAGGAAGCACATCTCTCTCCATGCCACATCACAAGGTGTAGAGGAATTACATCTCTCTCCAAGTCCATCAAGGTAGCGTGGAGGAAAGAACCATCTCCAGCTATATCTTAATCACACTCAAATAGAATGGAGGAAAGAACCATCTCCTGCTATAGATATAAATCATACTCAGATAGCATGGAGGGAATAATTATCTCCAACTTTAGTATCAATCATGCTAGCACAACAAGATCTACTAAGATCATAAAATATCACATCCTCGCTAGCACGAAAATAAACACATCAAGGCATATAAGCACATAAGCACAACATTCATCAAGATAGCACTAAGATCTGCTCATGCTCCTACAGATGGATCTTTCTCGACATAAACTATGGATAGTTCCTATGGATACTATCCTCAGTCTCCTATGTAGCCTCATCGAGTCCTCGTTTCGATCACTATGTTCTCAATATGGGAAAGTCCTTCGAATGTAGGCGTCTCATATCTCATTCTAGAAATGTAATCAGATGCTCATCAAAGATGTGGTTCGGCTCAACCACTAAATCATCCTAACTCGTAAGGTGTCTCGGATTTGGTATGTTCTCTCGCAATTGAGACACATGCAACACAGGGTAAACACCCTCTAACCCCGGAGACAAAGCTAATCGCTATGTTACCTTCACAATTCTGTTCAAGATCTTAAGTAAACCGACATATTGGGAACTTAGCTTCCCTTCTATGCTAACATGCTCTGACGTCTTGCATAAGAGATACTCTAAGCCAGACATGAGCTCTCACTCTGAACTCTAGAGGTCGACGCCTCCTGTCTGAATACGACTTCTGGCGACTTTGTGCAGCCAGCATTCTTTCTCTAATCAGCGCTACTCGAGCCATATCATCTTAAATCTGCTCTGGCGCTATCCCGCTAATACTGCTAGGCTCATCCTAGCATAAAGGTGTATGACACCAATGTCCATGCAGTGCCTCATAAGGATCCTCTCAATAGATAAACGTCAATCATAGTTATATG
Organism: Fagopyrum esculentum; assembly: GCA_033239045.1. Classification (NCBI taxonomy): domain Eukaryota; kingdom Viridiplantae; phylum Streptophyta; class Magnoliopsida; order Caryophyllales; family Polygonaceae; genus Fagopyrum; species Fagopyrum esculentum. The sequence continues at coordinate 57,559,868 of BSUD01000004.1, forward strand.
ATATCTCAACTAATGGGAGGTAATCAAACCATCCCTATCTCCAATCCAACACATAAACTAATAGTATATCCTCAAGGGTCTGGATGGTCCTCTCTGACTGACCATCAGTCTGGAGGTGAAACGCAGTCGTGAAGTGTGGTCTCATCCCCAAAGTAGTCTGAATATGCTGCCAAAATCTCGAGGTAAACCGTCCATCTCGATCAGAAACGATCGTCCTTGGTATATCATGGAGTCTCACTATTTGTCTAGTGTACTCCTCAACTAATTGGTTCACTGACCATGTCTCTCTGTTAGGGATGAAACGTGCCATCTTGGTCAATCGATTAACCACAACCCAGCTAGCATTAAAACTCCTACTGGCCTTAATCCAGTCACAAAGTCCATAGAGATGTCCTCCCACTTCCACTATAACACTGATAGTGGATGGAGTTCACCTCCGGGTCGGTAATACTCTATCTTGACCTACTAGTAAGTCACACACAGTGCCATAATTCTGGCTACGTCAGCTTCAATTTTCTCCACCAATATGAGCGTCTCATATCATGGTACATCTTACTAGTACCTGGATGTACAAAGTAAGGGGTATAGTGAGCCTCCTATAAGATCCTCTATCTCAACTTTGCCTCAGCATGTACACAAATATGGTCTTGACGCCTCATCACTCCATCTATTCCTATTGAAAACTATGGTGCCTCTCCACGAGACATCATTTCTCAAATCCTCATCAAAGTCGGGCAGGTGCCCTTTGTTGGATCTCATCCAACAGACCAGGTAAAACCTCTAAAGCATATAACTGGGCATCCTCATCAGGAACCTGGATGTCCAACTCTAGCCAAGCTAGATCCCTCTGAAGCTGAGGCTGTATTGTCAATTTGGTAATCGCCTTCTTTTGAGGCGTCTTCCTTCTCAAGGTGTCGGCTACAACATTCACCTTCCTAGGATGATACAGAATCTAAAGGTCAAAGTCCTTTATCAACTCAAACCACCCACGCTGGTGTTTATTCAACTCTTGTTGCATTAAAGCATATCTTAAGCTTAGCTTGGATACGTCACCCTAAACTATCAAGTCCTCCGACTGTGCTTAAAGATAGAAGTGGAAATTAGACGTCACTTCAGCTCCTCTAAATTCTGGATATATAGCTCGGAACATAAGAACTGAATAGTCCTCCTCATCAACCTAATAGGTGAGTAGGCAGTCAACAAAAATTTCTCTACCACTCGTCGGTATTAACCAACTAGGTTATGAAAGCTACATACCGATTCAATCTTCTCCAGATCAACCTTGATCCTATCGGAGGAACAACTTGACTAAAAAATGTTACATTCTGCATCAAAACTAGCACCCAGAGAACTTAGCACACAGTTCCTTATTCCTCAAAGCTCGCATCATTGTCCATAGATGTCCTTCATATTCCTCTCTACTACGAGAGTATACCAAAATGTAATTTATAAAGACTACCATAGCTGATCTAGGAAGTTGATGAAAATGTTGTTCATTAACTCCATGAAAACCACTAGGCATTCTATAAGCCTAATGGTATCATTACTAACTCATATTGTCCATCGGATCCAAAATGTTGTCTTCTATACATTCTGCTCTTTCTCACCCTTCACTGGTGATATATAAAGTGTAGATCTAACTGGGAGAACATAGTCACTCCCTGAAGCTGGTTCAATAAACCGTCATTATGAAACAGTAGGTACTCGTTCTTGATAATCACCTGGTTCAAATCCTTGTAGTCGATACGTAATTCAACGATTCGTCCTACCTTCACATGAAGAGGACATGTAATCCACATGGGAATATGTTGGGGTAATGAAGCCCCATTTTAGCCAACTCCTCAAGTTGTCTCTTCAGTTCTAACATCCCAGCAGGCGAGATACGATATAGGGCATTTCAAAACGATCGCATACCACACTTCAACTCAATATCAAGGTCCACACTCCACTAAAGCAGCAACCTAGACGGTTAAGTAACACGTCTTTAAGCTCATAAACAACTGGAATATCCTCCAAGGCTGGACTCTCTTCTTTCTTCATGGCATACAGTCAGAAGGCATCACATGCCTGTGCTATAAGTCTTGCTGCCCGTATGACATTAATGACAAAACCCGTCTCTTCATAGGTCTTAACCTCTGAAGACCTCTATCTAATCTATCTCAATAGAGACTATAACAGTATTCCAACTAACATCTAACACAACATGATATTTTCCATCCCATCCATACACATAATGACCTCCTGATGCACCTGTGTCATGACAAAGAAGTCTACAAGTAACACACAAGTCCCTACATAAAGGGGACAATCACATATCTCGCGGGTACCTCAAACCCCTAACTGGTAACCCTATCAAGGAAGTCCTACTCTATACTGCATCTAAGGTCAACTACTAACACATGCATCGAAAAGAAAAAAGTGCATAGCACTCACAACAACAAAACCCCACTAGGTAAACTATTAACGAGAATGGTACTTGTAACAGCTAACGCCTGAAGCTCCACTGTAAAACATCACTCAACCTCAGACTTGTGCTCCTCAGACTTGTGCTCCTCAGGTATCACTGAGTTCATCGCCATAGCCTCCACTTCTACTCTTTCTACACCGGAAAGAGGAAGGTCTTGTTGAGAAGAAACACTACCTTGCTGACAAAAAGGGGCCAGATGGCCTATTTCACCACAAGTGCAACAAGCTATCGGTACCAAGGGGCAGTCACAACACAAATGATATGGATAGCCACAATTGAGACATAAACGTCTCATCTCTACAACTGGTACAGATGCCTCCTTTGCATTGCTTAGCTCAAAGGCTCTACCCCGAGCTCTTTTGGTGTGTGTGGTTCTTCCACCACGACCCCTATCTCTACTCTGCATATGAACAGATCCCTGAGTAGATTGACGATTTGGGGCTATCTGTTGTCCTTGTGTCTGCTGCTGAGGTATCCTCTGACTACTTTCCGCCACACTAGCAAGGAAAGAACCCAGTTGTGATGGAACTCCAACTTTCTTGCAGAAGGCAAATCTATGACCTTGTCTACCACAGGTGAATTGATTCAGTAGCGCTCTTGGACACTGTGGTCGTATATGTACAGGCTTCCCACAATTGTAATAAGTTCTCATCTCACCAGATATCCGTGTAGAACGGGAATTACTAGAATGTCCATGTGCTAGACTCTGTCTACCTTCTGAAGGATCAACTTCCTCCTTCACTAGCTCGATCCGTTGTTTCTTCTTTGATCTGGAAGCTTCAGTTGGTCCCACAGACATTAGTAAACCCGGTGTAGGTTTACCCGCTCTTGCAGCTTCATATACTTGGCGTATATATTCTTGAAACTCAAATCCACTCATTGAGACATGATCAACCTCTTCAAACTCATTCTCTGCCATAGGTGAAACAACAGCGGAAACTAGTCCTGACTTATCACCACTGGAGGAAGAGGGGATGTACCCTTACCTCATCCCACTATAGATACTACTCTAGTCTAAGCCATTTGTAGGATATGTGCACCTAATCTTAAAAGGCTATTTATATGCCATATGTATCGGTATATATGTATATAACACATCCACATAATCCATGATACACATATACATATCTATGCTGCAGAGATCCATAGTAGAGGTGGCGACTTCTCGTACATTCTAAAACAAAACCACACTTAAAACAAAAAATCCTTTGAAAACGTCAGACCCCTTTCGGGTTCTGTTTATTTTACCTATCAAACCACATTACAGGTAGCAAGTGTCATTGTTGTCAACCTAAGGCTCAGATACATACTCTGTAAAACCCCAATTCCGCGGGACTCGGAGTGTCACATTGGGCTAGGATCTCACAATGGATCTTGACCCTAGCATGACAACAAGTTCACTGGACCTTACAACATGGCACTGACAGATAAAAAACAAATGCATAAAATTGTATACATTGTACAACCAAAAGGTAAAAGCATCATAGCCGAGTATAAAACAACATCCTCACACAGGATGTAACAAAAGATCATCCTCACACAGGAGGGAAAACATAAACAACTCCAAAAGACCACAACCATCCTATGTACGAGAGGTCCTCGGCCTGCCACTCTGCTAGATAACTCAGCAGCACGTCTATCCTATAGGGCATCTACAACATGGTAAAAAACCATTAGCTAACCATACATATATTGAGTAATGCATAAGTACAATCACAATCAAGTAAGGATAAACACATGAGCATGATATCACACATTTATCCATTTATCATCTTTATAAAATATTCATTCCCTCAAATCGTGTATATATATATAAATAGATGAAAGTATGTGACACGAGGACCGATACATCCTCGCCTCTGAGTGCTATATCCAGCTGTACGAGTATCGGTCACACAACTTGTGTACCCTATAGGAGTGGATTGCGCCCTTCCTGTAAACCAGTATGGCCTAACAAGAAAGAACCTCCCAGACTCCACGGAGGAATGAAAGGGAAAGGCTATCACAACCACGCAATGGGGCAGTCAATAAAACATAGGTCATTATAAACGACAACTCATGCTATCATAGCAAACATATGAAGCACACACCACTCATGCAAACACCCAATATAAGGATGGTAGCTAAGTAAGTCCTACGGACTTACCTCAACCTCGTACAATCCTCAAACGTGATCAACTTCCAATCCTGAGAGGTACACTGCCCAATAACAAGGCATATAGATATGTAAATCTCCTATTAATCAAAGAGGTCACACCTAGACCCAAGGGATCCATAGGATCATCCTCAAACTCAACCTCATAACCTATAATCCTCGAAAGCCATAACTGGCACAACATGATCATAAAATCATCCAAACACTCTCATCTAACCCTAGCATGGCACTACACTCCTATACTAGGAAAGGAAGAGGCAAAGCCAACCGTAGGCTAGCCTAGAAGCAAGACACCTGCAGAACCAAGGGAAAAGCCAAGCTGATACAGGTGGCCGCAGGGGCGGCTAGAAGGTGTCGTAGGGGTGGATCACAACCGGCGCTTGGGCGGTCCAGAAGGGGCGCAAGGACGGCTGGTTGCAGAAGATGCACCTCCGGCTATCCTTTGCTTCTTCACTCGATCTTCCTCACTCCTTCTTCATCCAACAACCATAAACATACATAAACATACATATATACATCAAAGGAAGCCAATCAAGGCTGCCACAAGATCAATCTTGTTGATCCTAAGCTAAAGAGAATGGAAAGAGCATATAAAGGAAGAAAAGAAAAAAGAAAGGGGAGAAGGAGAGAGATCTCACCAAGCTGAACCTTAACAAGAGCACAACTCCATCAACACCTCAAGGCTGGCTCCATCTCAAGCGCAGTAGCAATAGTCCTCACAATCAGCAACAAAGCCAAGCTCACAAGAACACAAACTCACACAAACTCCAACAAAGATCAAGAAGAGATCCAAGGGAAGAAGAGAGGAGAAGATGAACGTAGAGAGAGAAATAAAGTTGTAGATGAGGAATCCTCATCAGAAGGAAAGAGAAGAAGGTTATAAAGAGAGGTAAAGGGTAAAGCACGGGTCAAAGGGTCAACAAAGACAGTTGCAGCCGCACAAAGCCGCAGGGGCGGACCCTATGAGGCGCAGTGCGGGCCAGGCAAACCGCAGGGGCGGCCTTTGGGTTACACGGGGGCGGTCCAGGCTAAAACTAGGTCCTCAGCTCACATACTCAGCAACTCGGCAACTGGCTCTTAAACCATCACCCTAGAATCACATGCTACTTAGCCAACAACAATCATCTCAAGACCATTTATCATCATATCAACACACATGAATGCCATAGCTAGATAAAGAGAAGTAAAGCAATTGAAAACAAGAACCAATCTTAATAAAGAGTTTAAATCAAGCTTACAAGTCTCTAAGAGTATATTAAAATAGATCCAATAATCTCTTACAAGTTTCCTCACTACAAAGTCTCTCAAACTCACTCTAAAGTCCATGAATGGTGTGATCTTCTTCTCCTCTACATTGGGAGTGTTCTTCCTTCCTTCTCACACACTATGAAACATGTAAATCAGAAATGAGGATCCCTTGCAAAAGTGTCCAAGCTTCCATACAACCCCTTACACAGCCAAGGAAAACCAAGGGTCGAAAGATAAGAGATGTGTGCCAAGTGTCGTTGCTCTCTGCACAGGAATCTCGGTTGCTCCAGGGGTCATCTCGGCAGAGATGGGTGTGGGTTGGACCAAGATTTGGCTCAGCCAAGCTTGTATCATGGCTAACCATCAGCCGGTGCGTGGCTCACACCAACTAAGGTCCTTGCGTTCTTCTTTCCTCCAAGCTTGGTTCTTTGGAACCTCGAATTCGTGCCTCCACAAGGCTTGATCCTTGGATGTGATCAATAATGTACATAATCTCCCTAAAATACCTACAAAACCGACAAATGTCGTGTAGACGTCTATTCCGACAATATGACTCGATTAAGCATAAACGTTCTAAACTAGGGCAAAACTATGCATGAATGAAAGGGAAAACTATCTGAAATAATGCCTAAAGTAGTGTCATAAATCATGTCATCAAAATACCACATACTTGCCACTTGGTCGTCCCCGAGCAAGGTTCAAACCTAAGCTACGAGATGGCATGAGTTATGAATGCGGAAAAACAGAAATACTATTCCTATTTTGCTTCTTGTCATAGATCACCTTCATAGTGATGTTAATGGACGAGCAAATATGTATCAAAGGATTAAATTGTAAGTGCCCAGTTGTTGAGAGTGTGTGCTAAGGACTGGATCTAGCCTAGACCGCCCCTGCGCGAACCAAAGGCCGCCCCTGCGGTTTGCCTGGGCCACACCTATGCCTCACTGGGTCCGCCCCTGTGGCTCGGTGTGGTTGCAGCCATCTTTGTTGACCCCTTGGCCCATGCTTTACCCTTTTCCTCCTTTTATAAGCTTCTTTTCTTTCCTTCTGATGAGGGTTCTTCATTTAAAACTCCATCTCTCTCTCTCTACGTTCTTCCTCTTCTCTTCTCCCTTTGGATCTCTTCTTGTTTTTGGTTTGAGTTTGTGTGAGCTTGGAAGCTTTTGAGCTTGGCTTTGCTTTAGGTTGATGCTTGTTGTTGTTTTTGTTGCTGTGCTTGGGATTGAGCCAACCTTAAGGTGTTGATGGTGTGTTGCCTTTATTGGGTCCAACTGGGTGATCTTTCATCCATCTCTTCATATCTTTCTTGTTTCTTTCTTCCTTCCTTCTTTTCCTTCCATTCCAGCTTAGGTTCCACAAGTTGATCTTGTAGCAGCCTTGATTGGCTTCTATTGATGTATATATGTATGTTTATGTATGTGTATGGTTGCTAGATGAAGGAGTGAAGAAGATCGAGTAAAGAAGCAAAGGACAGCCGGAGGTGCATCTTCTACACACCAGCCGCCTCTGCGCCCCTACTGGACCGCCCCAACACCGGTTGTGACCCACCCCTGCGCCACCTCCTAGCCGCTCCTGCGGCTACCTGCATCAGCTTGGCTTTAACTTGGTTCTGCAGGTGTGTCTTGCTTCTAGGCTGGCCTAGGGTTGGCTAAGCCTCTTCCTTTCCTAGTATCAGAGTGTAGTGACATGCTAGGGTTAGATGAGAGTGTTTGGATGATGTTATGATCATGTTATGCCAGATATGGCTTTCGAGGATTATAGGTTGTGAGGTTGAGTTTGAGGATGATCCTATGGATCCCTTGGATCTAGGTGTGACCCCGTTAGATTGATAGGAGATTTACATATCTCTATGCCTTGTTGTTCGGCAGTATACCTCTCAAGATTTGAGTTTGATCGTGTTTGAGGATTGTACGAGGTTGAAGTAAGTCCGTAGGAATTACTTAGCTCCCATCTTTATATTGGGTATTTGCATGAGTGGTGTGTGAGTTGTATGCTTGATATGATAGCATGTGATATCGTTTATGACCGACTTATGTTTTATTGACTGCCCCGTTACGTGGCTGTGATAACCTTTCCCTTTCATCCCTCCGTGGAGTCTAGGAGGTTCTTTGACATCAAACCAGACAGGTTTACAGGAAGGGCGCAATCCACTCCCATAGGGTACACGGGTTGTGTGACCGATACTAGTACAGCTGGATATAGTACTCAAAGGCGGGGATGATACGGTCCTCATGTCATATATTTTCATCTGTCTATATATATACGATTTGAGTGTTTGATTATTATATAAAGATAATAAATGGGTAAATGTGTGATAGCATGCTGATGTGTTTATCTTTCATGATTGTGCTTGTGCTTATGCATTACTCTTTATATATGTATGGTTAGCGAACTGTTTCATACCGTGTTGTAGATTCCCTACATGGTAGGCGTGCTGTTGAGTGATCTGGTAGGGTGACAGGCCGAGGACCTCTCGTACATAGGATGGTTGTGGTTGTGGGTTGTTTATATTTCCCTCCTGCGTGAGGATGATCTTTTGTTTGCCTCTTGTGTGAGGATGTTGTTTTATACTCGGCTATGATGTTGTTTACCTTTTTGGTTGTACAGTTTTATACAACCTTATGTATTTGTTTTAAATTTGTCTGTGCCATGTTGTAAGCTCTAGTGAACTTGTTGTTAGGTTAGGGCCAAGATCCATTGTGAGATCCTAGCCCAATGTGACACTTCGAGTCCCGCGGATTTGTGGTATTACAGAGTTGGTATCAGAGCCTTAGGTTAACAACAATGGCACTTCCTACCTGCAATGAGGTTTGATAGGTAAAATAAACAGAACCCGAAAGAGGTCTGATGTTTTAAAAGGTTTTTTGTTTTAAGTGTGGTTTTGGGTTAGAATGTACGAGAAGTCGCCACCTCTGCCATGGATCTCTGCAGCATAGATATGTATATATATGTGTATTATGGATTATGTGGATGTGTTATATACATATATATCGATACATATGGCATATATATAGCCTTATACGATTAGGTGCGTACACTCTACAGATGAATCAGACTAGAGCAACATATGTAGTGGGACGAGGTGGGGATATGACCTCTCTTTCTCTAGTAGTGATAGGTCAGGGACCAGTTTCCGCTGTTGTATCGCCTGTAACAGAGGACGACCATGAAGAGCTTTATTATGTCTCGATTAGTGGACTCGAGTTTCGAGAATATATACGCCAAGTATATGAAGCTGCAAGAGCGGGTAAACCTACACCGGGCTTACCAACATCTATGGGATCAACTGAAGCTTCCACATCAAAGAAGAAACAACAGATCGAGTTAGTGAATGAGGAAGTAGACCCTTTAGGAGGTAGACAGAGTCTAGCACATGGGGTATTTTGATAGCATGAATTATAGTCTATATTTTGGGGTTTGTTTGGACGTTTTATCTTTCATAATCTGCATGTTTGTATGTACATTGTGTGATTTTACTACCATTTCATCTACCTTTGCGAGAATCGAGGTCTACACCTAGTTTCGTTGTAATTGCAGGTAATATGGTACGTTTTGCATCAAAAAGGAGCAAAAGGAGTCATGAGTCATTTGGAGCTACAACCAGGAAGCATAGCCATGGATTAAAGATTCACTTTGGACCAGTTTTGAGAGATTTCACCTTCAGTTGTGAGTCACCTCGGTTGACCAGAGATTCATCTCGACCGAGGCGATCCAGAGACGCCGACTCGACCGAGGCGAACACCTAGGACGCGGCGAGAATATTTTATTCTTGGAAGAGATCTTTTAAATTTGGAAAGTGATCTTATATTTTTGGGCTTGGCTCCTGGAAGGAAGGAGATATGCAGAATCATATATTTTACCTATATTTATGGGAAAATATCTTTCTAAGATTTATTATCTTTGGAGGGTTATTTTCTTATAAAAAGGGTTAGATTTCCACAATTCGAACATCACGCTATACCGTCGATTAGGGTTTACGCAGCAGCAGCAGCATACTCCAATTTGGGAGTTTTCGAAGAACCTTTTTGAAGGTTGAAGGAAGATTGAAGTCCATAGCTTTTATAGCTTTTTGAAGGGTTTTGTAAGATTGTCTTCAATTCCCTCAATTGTTGTCTTGTCTTTTTGGAATATTATCCAAGGAACGCTTTGTTGTGATATTTGATTCAGTTATTGAAGTCTTTTCATTAAATTCTTCTTTGTTCAAATATTCACCTTCTTCCCATATATTTAATACTTTCATTGCGATGATGAGTGGCTAATTTCCTTGTGTGATTCTAGGGTGATTAGCTGAAGGTTGTGGGAAAAACAATGATAGAATAATCTTAGATTCCAGTAGGATCCTGAAAGTTCGAGTCTTTAACCTTAACCCTAAGCATCTCGCTCGGTTGATGAACATCTCGGCCGGGGTGGAATTCTTCTGACCGAGGTGACTTATTTGATCCGTAACAGAAAGTTAAGTGTTAGAGTTTGCTAAATCCTATTCTTATTACACCTTCCTGGTTCAATGCAAGCTTAGGATGAGACTTACCCGGTAATTCCTTAGTTTGTGTATTAATGATCATAAGTGTAGGTAATAGAGGTTTATCCTTTATTGGGGTTTGAGTGTGCTTCCATCCCATCTTTGTGAGTTAGCCTGAGACTTACCCGGTAAAGGTTGATTCTATTCCCTTAGATGGTATGTTAGTTTGAGGTTATAGTTCTTTATCTTGATTCCTTGAGACTTACCCGGTAATAAGAGTTACGGTTTAGGATTAGTGTGTAGTGAGACTTACCCGGTGATCTACTCCACTTTAGTAACACCTTCCCCACGCAAAAATCTCAGCTTTGTCCGCCTATCTATAGATCTTGAGTTGGAACCACAACTAGATGCTTTAATCCCTAGATTTGCATGTTTGCTTTATTGACTTCTTATTCATCTTTGATTGTGTTAATCGCTCTTGTGGTTAGAATTGACATAGCATACCGTGTTGACTTTGTTTCACCGAGTCCCTGTGATCGACCCCTGGAATTTTCTTGCTTTTACTACGATTGACCCGTACACTGCGGGTTCGCATCCTTGTTTTAAGCTTAAGTCTAGGGTTATAAATTTAAAGCTTGCACACACCGTTTGGAGCGAACAAGTTTTTGGCGCCGTTGCCGGGGACTTGGTCTAGACCGAGCCGGTACGGTTTGCTCTTGGGGCGCTTGCCCCGTTTCATCTAACCACTCTACTTGAGTGACGATTTTTGCAGGTTCTTTCTTAGGTATATGCGAAGAACCCGCGCTGGGAAGGAAATCGTTCCTTACGATCCCGAACCAGAAAAGACATACAAGCGACGCTTAAGAGAAGCGAAGATGGCCCAACAAGACGATCACGATCTTGCGGCCCAATTGAAAGAGACGCAGGAGCTGCTACGTCTCAGTAAGGAAGAACTAAGGCAAGAGAAAGAGGAGAATCGCGCCAGGACTGCAGCAATCGAAGCTGAGATTGCAGTCATACGAGACCAGATTCTACTTCGACCGAGGGAAGATCCTCCTGTTGATCCTCGACCGATGCAGAATCCAGTAATTGACCCTCGACCGAGGCAGATTCCAGTACCTGAAGCCCCGGCCGAGGTACTTCCACCTCGGATGCCAGTCCGAGACGTTCTTCTTGCAGGGATCCCGCAAACCCTAGGTCAAAGGATGGACCCGAATCAACAGCTGAGGCGTCCAGGGGTGAATCTAGGAGATCCAGCGGATCATGACTACGAACTCCGACCGCAAGTTCTATCCATGATTCGCCAATGCCAATTAGGAGGGCTAGAGAAGGAGTCGCCGCATCAACATCTTCAAAACTACGAGATCTTGATGGAAACCTTGCGACCTTCCAGAATTGAAAATAACAACTACAAGCTAAGACCTTTTTACTTTTCTTTAAAAGATAGAGCTCTTACTTGGTATCAATCTCTTCCTCCAGGAAAAATTAGCACATGGGAGGAGATGACTACGGAATTCTTAACCAAGTTCTTTCCCCCCTCAAAGACCGCTGAAATGAGAGGGAAGATCAACGCTTTCATCATGAAGGACAAGGAGAGCTTGTCCAAATCTTGGGAGCAGTTCAAGGATATCCTTTTGGATTGCCCACATCATGGGATTCCAAAGATCGAGTTGTTGGAGATCTACTTCAAAGGGCTAGACGGAAGCACCCAGTTCAATCTCCAACTACTCTCCGCCGGTACCTTCATGGACATGGCGATTGACGAGGCTTGGGTCTTCATCGAGAAGCAAGCCTTGTACATGGAGAAATATACCCACCAAGGAGCTGAAGGTGGAGTTAAAAGAGTCAACTTTCAAGAGACTCAACCCAACAACAATCAACTCACGTCGTTGAAGAATGACGTGAAGCAATTGAAGGAGCTCTTGATGGCTCAAACTAAGAAGGAAGAGCAAGGGCAAAGGAACAACAACAATAACGGGTACCGTAACAACAACAACGGCCCCCGAAACAACAACTACAACAACAACAATAGAGGATCCAATAGCAACAACTGGAGGGCAAATAACCAAAACCACGGTAACAATTATTCAAACTCCAACTATAATGATTCCTCTAATCCTTTCCTCTCTTCCCCTTCTTCTTCTTCTACTCCATTGAAAAGCCAAGGGCAAGGATCAAGTTCGTCTCAACCGGAAAAGAAAGACGCAGTTCTGGAGGCAATCTTGATCAAGCTTAGTGCTATGGAGAATTCTATGACTTCATTTTCGAAGGCCCAAAAGTCCCTCGAACAACAACTTGCTAATAGGGCGAATGAAGCGCCAAGAGATCCAGGGAAGCTTCCAGCAAAGACGGAAACTAACCCTAAGGGCCAGTGTATGGCCATAACGACGAGGAGTGGACTCAAAACTGCAGATCCAGTACCTCGCTCGACGCAGACCACCTCGGTCCAGATCCAGTCGAAGAACACCTCGACCGAGATGCCAACCGAGGCAGAGCAACAGAAAGCAGGAGGAACGACAGAAACTTATGTTCCACCTCCTGCATATAAGCCACCACTTCCATTCCCTCAGTCCAGAGCCAGAGCACATCTAGACAAGCACTTTGGTAAGTTCCTTGACTTGATGAATAAGCTACATATTAATATTCCTTTCCTTGATGCTATTTTAGGTATGCCCGCCTATGGGAAGTTCTTAAAAGAAATCTTATCAAGGAAGAGGAAGCTGGAGGATGTTGGTGAAGTTAGGATGACATCTAAATCTTCGGAGCTTATCAAGATCATGAAGGAAAAGATGCCACCTAAGTTGAGAGATCCCGGCTCATTTTGCATTCCCATTCAAGTTGGGGATGTCACTTGTGAAGCCCTATGTGATCTAGGAGCCAGCGTGAGCATCATCCCGCTGGAGCTATGCACTAAGATCGGTCTTGGAGGGCCCAAGCCGGTCAAGATTCGACTTTATATGGCGGATCGCTCCATTACCCATCCCGTGGGCATTTTGGAAGACGTTCCGGTCAAGTTAGGTAACTTCTATCTACCTATAGACTTTGTTGTACTTGACATTCCCGCAGATTATCCTGTTCCTATTATTCTCGGGAGGCCATTTCTAGCAACTTTGGGTTGCAACGTGGATTGCAAGAACGCCAAGTTGAAATTCAACGTTGGTGGCGATGAGGTGGGGTTCGCACTACTTGCGGGCATGAAAGGGGGGCAACTAACTGATGATATCTTCAACATCTACGATGAAGAAGAATCAAGAGAATTGCTGAGCTCTATCCTTATTAACGACCCACTCGAAAGAGTTATAAGCTTCAGTTTAATGGAGGAAGGTATAGATGCTTCTTGTGATGCAGATATACGGAGCTTGAAGGCACTGGGAGAAGATCCAGGAGCTAAAACTGAGAAGCTGATCCAGGAGACGAAGATCTCTAGTCTCGGATCCAGTAGTAGTACCTCGACCGAGGGACTTTCTGGACTGAGCGAGGCGACCGAAGAACATCTCGGTCAATGCCTATGCGCCTCGACCGAGGTCGATGGCGATATGATGTCAACTGAGATTGCTGAGAATAACAATTTTCTTAATCCCTTCTCTGACATTCACCCACTGTTGGCGGACCATTCCCTCCACCAACTTTCTGATAATAAAGGTCCTTGGTATGCTGATATTGTGAATTATCTTGTTTGCCAAGAAACACCGCCCGGATTGACGTACTCTCAAAAGAAGAGATTCTTCAAAGAAGTACGACATTACTACTGGGATGAGCCGCTGCTATTCAAGCGCGGACCGGATGGGATGCTTCGAAGGTGCATTCCGGAAGATGAAGTTAATAGCGTCATAAGGCATTGTCATTCACTTCCTTGTGGAGGGCATGCCAGCACTGATAAAACATGCGCTAAGGTATTGCGTTCCGGTTTCTTTTGGCCTACATTATTTAAGGATTTTGTTGTCTCTTGTGATGCATGCCAAAGAACAGGGAACTTATCAAGGAGGAACGAGATGCCACTTAATAACATCCAAGAAGTGGAAATCTTTGATGTGTGGGGGATTGACTTCATGGGACCTTTCCCATCCTCCGGAGGAAACCTCTACATTCTCCTTGCAGTTGATTACGTCTCTAGATGGGTTGAAGCCATTGCTTCTCCCACTAACGACGCCAAGGTGGTTGTAAAGTTCTTGAATAGAACTATCTTTCCACGGTTTGGAACTCCACGCATCATCATTAGCGATGGAGGAACGCATTTCATCAACCGGAAGTTTAAAGCACTTCTATCGAAGTATGGGGTAACCCACAAGGTATCAACCGCTTATCACCCTCAAACTAGTGGACAGGTCGAGATCTCGAATAGAGAAATCAAGGCAATTTTGGAAAAGACCGTCTCTAGAACAAGGTAGGATTGGTCCATGAAATTGGACGATGCTCTTTGGGCGTACAGGACCGCATTCAAGACTCCCATAGGTACCACCCCTTATAATTTGGTATATGGGAAGTCTTGCCATTTGCCCGTTGAACTGGAGCACAAGGCGTATTAGGCTATCAAATGGTTGAACTTTGACATCAAGGAGGCTGGTGAGAAGCGACTATTGGAACTTAACGAGCTGGAGGAGCTGCGTTTGAACGCCTATGAGAATGCCAAAATCTACAAGGAAAGGACGAAGAGATGGCATGACAAGCGTATCGTTCCAAAGGAGCTTAACGAAGGAGATTTAGTTCTACTCTTCAACTCCCGCCTCCGTCTCTTCCCAGGTAAGTTTAAATCTAGATGGACCGGGCCTTACGTTGTGAAACATGTTTTCCCTCATGGTGCAGTTGAGATATGGGGCGAAACTAGTAGAAGCTTCAAGGTCAACGGTCATAGACTTAAGAAATACCAGCCGGAAACGCCGGTTGAGGAGGTTGCACCGATATACCTCGTTTGAGACGCATCATGGTCCAGCTAGCGACCTTAAATCAAGCGCTTCTTGGGAGGCAACCCAAGGTATTGCTTTCTTTTCCCGTTTTCTAGTCTAGCTTAGATAGTTTTTGTTTTTGCTTTGCTTTGCTTTGTTTTTGGCGTTATGGACAGACAACAGGGAATATCTGAGGAGGAGCACAACTGGAAGGACAGAAGTTCGAGATTCTGAGAAGACAGAAGCACCTCGGTTATTGTCAAAGCACCTCGACCGAGTTGATTCTTGGGGGAAAAGAACTGAATTTCTGAGAGTTGGAATCGCGACTGTCTTCGCCTCGGTCCAGTCGACCTGCACCTCGGTCGAGGTGATTCTTGAAGTTTGTCAGAGACCGAGGTGGTCTGACAGTGTTGTATGAAGATGAGTTCTGACAGGTTATTAGCCCTTAGAGATAGATCCTCTCCTTCCCCTTCTTCTTCCTCATCCCGACCTTCTATCCCGGTGTTCCACGAGAGACACCAGGTAGATTATGAGCGTATTGCTAGCCGTCCAGTGATCGCACCTAGATTTCTGGACATTTCTGCTTTTGACTGTCTCCACGTTGATGGAGATCTTAGGAGGATGATCACCACCGTCGGGCTGGATCAGTTTACTGAGATCCGAGCCCCAGCTTACTTAGAGCCGACCCTTGAGTTTGTCAGCTCCTTCACTTACCTCCCCACAGAGAGGGCTGTGAAGTACCGGTTGATGAACCGGAACTACTTAGTACCCCTAGACCACTGGAGAGACATCTTTGGCTTCCCTGCCTCCACTGCTGTAGACTTCCCGACCCGAGCTGTAGCTAGAGAGTTCTGGGGTCAGATTGCCCACATTATAGAGCATGCAGATAGGTGGCGCCCTGGTGATTCCAGGGAGAAGCTTATCTTCCATCTTGCTTTTCGATTAGCCCACAGGATCTTCAGCGAGACGCTTCTGGCGCATACTGAGACGCCCCAGAAGGTCCGACAGGGGGAGCTCTTCGCTTTATACTGCATGGTCACAGGTGGATTCCCCGACTTTGGATTGATGCTGGCAGAGGATCTGCACAGGATCAAGGCCAAAGGGAAGGGAGATATATGCTGTGGAGGGATAGTGACCCATATCGCTACTTATCAGGATATGGATCTGAGTAGGTGTACTATGGTGGCGGCTGCCAAGCCGCTCGGACTACAGGAGATGATCACACGGAGGATTCTAGTTCCTCGTGGTTTGACTACACCCTACGTCGCTATGCCATGGGAGCTGACTGCACCTCAGGGCATCAGGTGGTCTACACAGTTCTCAGTCTATGATCCACATTATTGGCAGACCGCTTGGGGTCCATTGATGGAGGATTACACAGAGGGAGCAGCTGCCCCTGCTGCAGCTGAGGAGGAGGAGGAGGCTGAGGACGACGACGACGATGAGGATACAGTAGATGAGAGAGGAGGTGGCGTCCCGATGGACACAGGGACAGATACAGCTGGGACGAGCGCGCCACCTATCATAGATTTGGATGACGAGGAGGATACAGAGCCGGCACCAGCTAAGACTTCTCCAGTCAGACCTGCTAGACGCAGGAGGCGTGGAGTGAGGGATAGAGCTGCTCACCGACGGATCGATGACCTGACGGATCAGGTTATCGACTCATATGCTGCATTATCGCTGGATATCCGCGAGATGCAGGAGCGGCACCATCATCAGCACATCATGGCTCAGCTGCAGTTCGAGCGTATCATGGGCCATCCTTACGATCCGACTCAGTATCCATATGCACCACCACCGGATCGAGACTACTGAGGAGCTGCAGGATTTTATTATTATATTTTTTTATGCAGTTCGGCTTTTATCCGGTGAGTTCTCTCTTGTTTAGACTTTTGTTATACCCACTGGGACAGTGTGTCTCAAGTATGGGGTATTTGTACTTATTTGACTACGTGATGTATGTTATTTGACCACCTTTGATGTATTTTATTTATCGGATATTTTATTGATGCTTCCCTTATGCATTTATATGATTATCTGATATTACTTGCATACCTACAGGTTATTTGATTGAGAAAAACGTCGAAACCGAAAAAAAAAATGGTTTTAAAAAATTTTTACGACCTCGACCGAGTCAGTATTGGCCAAACGAGGCATTTCACCTCGGTTGAACCAAGAACACCTCGACCGAGGTGCGTAACAGAAAGTTTTCGAAAACGATTTTGTGCTACTTATCTGGATATGATCTCAGTGAAGATTTTGTTTACTTACTGGTTTTAAATTCTTTATGTGTTTGAAAGGTTTTATAATATGTTTAAGTTGCTAAATGCTTTGTTTGAAATTATTAGCATGTTTAATACTTTGTTTTATCCAAATTATGTTGAATTTGAAGGTTGACACCGCAGGTTAAGTTCTCTCACTTTCTTCTTGGAGACCAAGGCAATTCATTTTCTTCTCTCTTCTTCTTCTTCTTGATCATGCTTAGCCCCTCATATACATTTTGCCTCCCTTTACCTATCCGGGAATTTGGAAGCAAGCAAAGTGGTGAAAGCAAGTTAAAGTTGAGAAGTGGCTGGAAGTGAAAATGTTAGAAAGCAATAATAGGTTTGGGGAAGTCAATCATGATGATGAGTAACTCGGCACCATTCACATAGCCGGGTGTTTGTGTCTTGCCAAAGTAGGATTGAGCGATATTCCTAACGGGTCATGGTATGTGCATCAAGGGTTTGATGCATCTCGAGAAATTGATGATTGCAGATTTCCTAGGCTTCGGTTATTGTGCACCTCTGTCCATGCATCCCAAAAAGTAAAGTAAAAGAAAAAAAAAAGTGTGAGATAAGCGAAGCTTATTGGTGGAAGATGTTGCAAGTTGAAGTGAAAGTGAAGTTCATCCTTTTCCCGGATACTAGCACCACATTACCTTACATACATCCCTACCCTACACGTTTCTTGACCTTTCTTTTGGGAAGCCCTTGAGACCTTGAGCTTGTTGATTGACTTAGCGGTTTAAACTGGATTATACATGATTAATTTTGATAATTATGATTTATTATGCATTCTATGATTTTATGCAAAGATGAACAACTTTCCTATATTTATAAAATGTATTGATCATATTGAGTTTTTAATTCCAGGAAGTATTCTCTTAGAGTGATCTATGATAGTTGCACACCATAAAATGTTTTTGAAAGACTTTTTCATTGATTTTCTTGACTTATAATCCATTCTATCTTGTCTTCTATATGAGGAACTTGCTTGGGGACAAGCAAGGGCTAAGTATGGGGTATTTTGATAGCATGAATTATAGTCTATATTTTGGGGTTTGTTTGGACGTTTTATCTTTCATAATCTGCATGTTTGTATGTACATTGTGTGATTTTACTACCATTTCATCTACCTTTGCGAGAATCGAGGTCTACACCTAGTTTCGTTGTAATTGCAGGTAATATGGTACGTTTTGCATCAAAAAGGAGCAAAAGGAGTCATGAGTCATTTGGAGCTACAACCAGGAAGCATAGCCATGGATTAAAGATTCACTTTGGACCAGTTTTGAGAGATTTCACCTTCAGTTGTGAGTCACCTCGGTTGACCAGAGATTCATCTCGACCGAGGCGATCCAGAGACGCCGACTCGACCGAGGCGAACACCTAGGACGCGGCGAGAATATTTTATTCTTGGAAGAGATCTTTTAAATTTGGAAAGTGATCTTATATTTTTGGGCTTGGCTCCTGGAAGGAAGGAGATATGCAGAATCATATATTTTACCTATATTTATGGGAAAATATCTTTCTAAGATTTATTATCTTTGGAGGGTTATTTTCTTATAAAAAGGGTTAGATTTCCACAATTCGAACATCACGCTATACCGTCGATTAGGGTTTACGCAGCAGCAGCAGCATACTCCAATTTGGGAGTTTTCGAAGAACCTTTTTGAAGGTTGAAGGAAGATTGAAGTCCATAGCTTTTATAGCTTTTTGAAGGGTTTTGTAAGATTGTCTTCAATTCCCTCAATTGTTGTCTTGTCTTTTTGGAATATTATCCAAGGAACGCTTTGTTGTGATATTTGATTCAGTTATTGAAGTCTTTTCATTAAATTCTTCTTTGTTCAAATATTCACCTTCTTCCCATACATTTAATACTTTCATGATGATGATGAGTGGCTAATTTCCTTGTGTGATTCTAGGGTGATTGGCTGAAGGTTGTGGGAAAAACAATGATAGAATAATCTTAGATTCCAGTAGGATCCTGAAAGTTCGAGTCTTTAACCTTAACCCTAAGCATCTCGTTCGGTTGATGAACATCTCGGCCGGGGGTGGAATTCTTCTGATCGAGGTGACTTATCCGACCTAAAACAGAAAGTTAAGTGTTAGAGTTTGCTAAATCCTATTCTTATTACGCCTTCCTGGTTCAATGCAAGCTTAGGATGAGACTTACCCGGTAATTCCTTAGTTTGTGTACCAACGATCATAAGTGTAGGTAATAAAGGTTTATCCTTTATTGGGGTTTGAGTGTGCTTTCATCCCATCTTTGTGAGTTAGCCTGAGACTTACCCGGTAAAGGTTGATTCTATTCCCTTAGATGGTATGTTAGTTTGAGGTTATAGTTCTTTATCTTGATTCCTTGAGACTTACCCGGTAATAAGAGTTACGGTTTAGGATTAGTGTGTAGTGAGACTTACCCGGTGATCTACTCCACTTTAGTAACACCTTCCCCACGCAAAAATCTCAGCTTTGTCCGCCTATCTATAGATCTTGAGTTGGAACCACAACTAGATGCTTTAATCCCTAGATTTGCATGTTTGCTTTATTGACTTCTTATTCATCTTTGATTGTGTTAATCGCTCTTGTGGTTAGAATTGACATAGCATACCGTGTTGACTTTGTTTCACCGAGTCCCTGTGATCGACCCCTGGAATTTTCTTGCTTTTACTACGATTGACCCGTACACTGCGGGTTCGCATCCTTGTTTTAAGCTTAAGTCTAGGGTTATAAATTTAAAGCTTGCACACACCGTTTGGAGCGAACAAGTTTTTGGCGCCGTTGCCGGGGACTTGGTCTAGACCGAGCCGGTACGGTTTGCTCTTGGGGCGCTTGCCCCGTTTCATCTAACCACTCTACTTGAGTGACGATTTTTGCAGGTTCTTTCTTAGGTATATGCGAAGAACCCGCGCTGGGAAGGAAATCGTTCCTTACGATCCCGAACCAGAAAAGACATACAAGCGACGCTTAAGAGAAGCGAAGATGGCCCAACAAGACGATCACGATCTTGCGGCCCAATTGAAAGAGACGCAGGAGCTGCTACGTCTCAGTAAGGAAGAACTAAGGCAAGAGAAAGAGGAGAATCGCGCCAGGACTGCAGCAATCGAAGCTGAGATTGCAGTCATACGAGACCAGATTCTACTTCGACCGAGGGAAGATCCTCCTGTTGATCCTCGACCGATGCAGAATCCAGTAATTGACCCTCGACCGAGGCAGATTCCAGTACCTGAAGCCCCGGCCGAGGTACTTCCACCTCGGATGCCAGTCCGAGACGTTCTTCTTGCAGGGATCCCGCAAACCCTAGGTCAAAGGATGGACCCGCATCAACAGCTGAGGCGTCCAGGGGTGAATCTAGGAGATCCAGCGGATCATGACTACGAACTCCGACCGCAAGTTCTATCCATGATTCGCCAATGCCAATTAGGAGGGCTAGAGAAGGAGTCGCCGCATCAACATCTTCAAAACTACGAGATCTTGATGGAAACCTTGCGACCTTCCAGAATTGAAAATAACAACTACAAGCTAAGACCTTTTTACTTTTCTTTAAAAGATAGAGCTCTTACTTGGTATCAATCTCTTCCTCCAGGAAAAATTAGCACATGGGAGGAGATGACTACGGAATTCTTAACCAAGTTCTTTCCCCCCTCAAAGACCGCTGAAATGAGAGGGAAGATCAACGCTTTCATCATGAAGGACAAGGAGAGCTTGTCCAAATCTTGGGAGCGGTTCAAGGATATCCTTTTGGATTGCCCACATCATGGGATTCCAAAGATCGAGTTGTTGGAGATCTACTTCAAAGGGCTAGACGGAAGCACCCAGTTCAATCTCCAACTACTCTCCGCCGGTACCTTCATGGACATGGCGATTGACGAGGCTTGGGTCTTCATCGAGAAGCAAGCCTTGCACATGGAGAAATATACCCACCAAGGAGCTGAAGGTGGAGTTAAAAGAGTCAACTTTCAAGAGACTCAACCCAACAACAATCAACTCACGTCGTTGAAGAATGACGTGAAGCAATTGAAGGAGCTCTTGATGGCTCAAACTAAGAAGGAAGAGCAAGGGCAAAGGAACAACAACAATAACGGGTACCGTAACAACAACAACGGCCCCCGAAACAACAACTACAACAACAACAATAGAGGATCCAATAGCAACAACTGGAGGGCAAATAACCAAAACCACGGTAACAATTATTCAAACTCCAACTCTAATGATTCCTCTAATCCTTTCCTCTCTTCCCCTTCTTCTTCTTCTACTCCATTGAAAAGCCAAGGGCAAGGATCAAGTTCGTCTCAACCGGAAAAGAAAGACGCAGTTCTGGAGGCAATCTTGATCAAGCTTAGTGCTATGGAGAATTCTATGACTTCATTTTCGAAGGCCCAAAAGTCCCTCGAACAACAACTTGCTAATAGGGCGAATGAAGCGCCAAGAGATCCAGGGAAACTTCCAGCAAAGACGGAAACTAACCCTAAGGGCCAGTGTATGGCCATAACGACGAGGAGTGGACTCAAAACTGCAGATCCAGTACCTCGCTCGACGCAGACCACCTCGGTCCAGATCCAGTCGAAGAACACCTCGACCGAGATGCCAACCGAGGCGGAGCAACAGAAAGCAGGAGGAACGACAGAAACTTATGTTCCACCTCCTGCATATAAGCCACCACTTCCATTCCCTCAGTCCAGAGCCAGAGCACATCTAGACAAGCACTTTGGTAAGTTCCTTGACTTGATGAATAAGCTACATATTAATATTCCTTTCCTTGATGCTATTTTAGGTATGCCCGCCTATGGGAAGTTCTTAAAAGAAATCTTATCAAGGAAGAGGAAGCTGGAGGATGTTGGTGAAGTTAGGATGACATCTAAATCTTCGGAGCTTATCAAGATCATGAAGGAAAAGATGCCACCTAAGTTGAGAGATCCCGGCTCATTTTGCATTCCCATTCAAGTTGGGGATGTCACTTGTGAAGCCCTATGTGATCTAGGAGCCAGCGTGAACATCATCCCGCTGGAGCTATGCACTAAGATCGGTCTTGGAGAGCCCAAGCCGGTCAAGATTCGACTTTATATGGCGGATCGCTCCATTACCCATCCCGTGGGCATTTTGGAAGACGTTCCGGTCAAGTTAGGTAACTTCTATCTACCTATAGACTTTGTTGTACTTGACATTCCCGTAGATTATCCTGTTCCTATTATTCTCGGGAGGCCATTTCTAGCAACTTCGGGTTGCAACGTGGATTGCAAGAACGCCAAGTTGAAATTCAACGTTGGTGGCGATGAGGTGGGGTTTGCACTACTTGCGGGCATGAAAGGGGGGCAACTAACAGATGATATCTTTAACATCTACGATGAAGAAGAATCAAGAGAATTGCTGAGCTCTATCCTTATTAACGACCCACTCGAAAGAGTTATAAGCTTCAGTTTAATGGAGGAAGGTATAGATGCTTCTTGTGATGCAGATATACGGAGCTTGAAGGCACTGGGAGAAGATCCAGGAGCTAAAACTGAGAAGCTGATCCAGGAGACGAAGATCTCCAGTCTCGGATCCAGTAGTAGTACCTTGACCGAGGCACTTTCTGGACTGAGCGAGGCGACCGAAGAACATCTCGGTCAACGCCTATGCGCCTCGACCGAGGTCGATGGCGAGATGATGTCAACTGAGATTGCTGAGAATAACAATTTTCTTAATCCCTTCTCTGACATTCACCCACTGTTGGCGGACCATTCCCTCCACCAACTTTCTGATAATAAAGGTCCTTGGTATGCTGATATTATGAATTATCTTGTTTGCCAGGAAACACCGCCCGGATTGACGTACTCTCAAAAGAAGAGATTCTTCAAAGAAGTACGACATTACTACTGGGATGAGCCGCTGCTATTCAAGCGCGGACCGGATGGGATGCTTCGAAGGTGCATTCCGGAAGATGAAGTTAATAGCGTCATAAGGCATTGTCATTCACTTCCTTGTGGAGGGCATGCCAGCACTGATAAAACATGCGCTAAGGTATTGCGTTCCGGTTTCTTTTGGCCTACATTATTTAAGGATTTTGTTGTCTCTTGTGATGCATGCCAAAGAACAGGGAACTTATCAAGGAGGAACGAGATGCCACTTAATAACATCCAAGAAGTGGAAATCTTTGATGTGTGGGGGATTGACTTCATGGGACCTTTCCCATCCTCCGGAGGAAACCTCTACATTCTCCTTGCAGTTGATTACGTCTCTAGATGGGTTGAAGCCATTGCTTCTCCCACTAACGACGCCAAGGTGGTTGTAAAGTTCTTGAATAGAACTATCTTTCCACGGTTTGGAACTCCACGCATCATCATTAGCGATGGAGGAACACATTTCATCAACCGGAAGTTTAAAGCACTTCTATCGAAGTATGGGGTAACCCACAAGGTATCAACCGCTTATCACCCTCAAACTAGTGGACAGGTCGAGATCTCGAATAGAGAAATCAAGGTAATTTTGGAAAAGACCGTCTCTAGAACAAGGAAGGATTGGTCCATGAAATTGGACGATGCTCTTTGGGCGTACAGGACCGCATTCAAGACTCCCATAGGTACCACCCCTTATAATTTGGTATATGGGAAGTCTTGCCATTTGCCCGTTGAACTGGAGCACAAGGCGTATTGGGCTATCAAATGGTTGAACTTTGACATCAAGGAGGCTGGTGAGAAGCGACTATTGGAACTTAACGAGATGGAGGAGCTGCGTTTGAAGGCCTATGAGAATGCCAAAATCTACAAGGAAAGGACGAAGAGATGGCATGACAAGCGTATCGTTCCAAAGGAGCTTAACGAAGGAGATTTAGTTCTACTCTTCATCTCCCGCCTCTGTCTCTTCCCAGGTAAGTTGAAATCTAGATGGACCGGGCCTTACGTTGTGAAACATGTTTTCCCTCATGGTGCAGTTGAGATATGGGGCGAAACTAGCGGAAGCTTCAAGGTCAACGGTCATAGACTTAACAAATACCAGCCGGAAACGCCGGTTGAGGAGGTTGCACCGATATACCTCGTTTGAGACGCATCATGGTCCAGCTAGCGACCTTAAATCAAGCGCTTCTTGGGAGGCAACCCAAGGTATTGCTTTCTTTTCCCGTTTTCTAGTCTAGCTTAGATAGTTTTTGTTTTTGCTTTGCTTTGCTTTGTGTTTGGCGTTCTGGACAGACAACAGGGAATATCTGAGGAGGAGCACAACTGGAAGGACAGAAGTTCGAGATTCTGAGAAGACAGAAGCACCTCAGTTATTGTCAGAGCACCTCGACCGAGTTGATTCTTGGGGGAAAAGAACTGAATTTCTGAGAGTTGGAATCGCGACTGTCTTCGCCTCGGTCCAGTCGACCTGCACCTCGGTCGAGGTGATTCTTGAAGTTTGTCAGAGACCGAGGTGGTCTGACAGTGTTGTATGAAGATGAGTTCTGACAGGTTATTAGCCCTTAGAGATAGATCCTCTCCTTCCCCTTCTTCTTCCTCATCCCGACCTTCTATCCCGGTGTTCCACGAGAGACACCAGGTAGATTATGAGCGTATTGCTAGCCGTCCAGTGATCGCACCTAGATTTCTGGACATTTCTGCTTTTGACTGTCTCCACGTTGATGGAGATCTTAGGAGGATGATCACCACCGTCGGGCTGGATCAGTTTACTGAGATCCGAGCCCCAGCTTACTTAGAGCCGACCCTTGAGTTTGTCAGCTCCTTCACTTACCTCCCCACAGAGAGGGCTGTGAAGTACCGGTTGATGAACCGGAACTACTTAGTACCCCTAGACCACTGGAGAGACATCTTTGGCTTCCCTGCCTCCACTGCTGTAGACTTCCCGACCCGAGCTGTAGCTAGAGAGTTCTGGGGTCAGATTGCCCACATTACAGAGCATGCAGATAGGTGGCGCCCTGGTGATTCCAGGGAGAAGCTTATCTTCCATCTTGCTTTTCGATTAGCCCACAGGATCTTCAGCGAGACGCTTCTGGCGCGTACTGAGACGCCCCAGAAGGTCCGATAGGGGGAGCTCTTCGCTTTATACTGCATGGTCACAGGTGGATTCCCCGACTTTGGATTGATGCTGGCAGAGGATCTGCACAGGATCAAGGCCAAAGGGAAGGGAGATATATGTTGTGGAGGGATAGTGACCCATATCGCTACTTATCAGGATATGGATCTGAGTAGGTGTACTATGGTGGCGGCTGCCAAGCCGCTCGGACTACAGGAGATAATCACACGGAGGATTCTAGTTCCCCGTGGTTTGACTACACCCTACGTCGCTATGCCATGGGAGCTGACTGCACCTCAGGGCATCAGGTGGTCTACACAGTTCTCAGTCTATGATCAACATTATTGGCAGACCGCTTGGGGTCCATTGATGGAGGATTACAGAGAGGGAGCAGCTGCCCCTGCTGCAGCTGAGGAGGAGGAGGAGGCTGAGGACGACGACGACGATGAGGATACAGTAGATGAGAGAGGAGGTGGCGTCCCGATGGACACAGGGACAGATACAGCTGGGACGAGCGCGCCACCTATCATAGATTTGGATGACGAGGAGGATACAGAGCCGGCACCAGCTAAGACTTCTCCAGTCAGACCTGCTAGACGCAGGAGGCGTGGAGTGAGGGATAGAGCTGCTCACCGACGGATCGATGACCTGACGGATCAGGTTATCGACTCATATGCTGCATTATCGCTGGATATCCGCGAGATGCAGGAGCGGCACCATCATCAGCACATCATGGCTCAGCTGCAGTTCGAGCGTATCATGGGCCATCCTTACGATCCGACTCAGTATCCATATGCACCACCACCGGATCGAGACTACTGAGGAGCTGCAGGATTTTATTATTATATTTTTTTATGCAGTTCGGCTTTTATCCGGTGAGTTCTCTCTTGTTTAGACTTTTGTTATACCCACTGGGACAGTGTGTCTCAAGTATGGGGTATTTGTACTTATTTGACTACGTGATGTATGTTATTTGACCACCTTTGATGTATTTTATTTATCGGATATTTTATTGATGCTTCCCTTATGCATTTATATGATTATCTGATATTACATGCATACCTACAGGTTATTTGATTGAGAAAAACGTCGAAACCGAAAAAAAAAAATGGTTTTAAAAAATTTTTACGACCTCGACCGAGTCAGTATTGGCCAAACGAGGCATTTCACCTCGGTTGAACCAAGAACACCTCGACCGAGGTGCGTAACAGAAAGTTTTCGAAAACGATTTTGTGCTACTTATCTGGATATGATCTCAGTGAAGATTTTGTTTACTTACTGGTTTTAAATTCTTTATGTGTTTGAAAGGTTTTATAATATGTTTAAGTTGCTAAATGCTTTGTTTGAAATTATTAGCATGTTTAATACTTTGTTTTATCCAAATTATGTTGAATTTGAAGGTTGACACCGCAGGTTAAGTTCTTTCACTTTCTTCTTGGAGACCAAGACAATTCATTTTCTTCTCTCTTCTTCTTCTTCTTGATCATGCTTAGCCCCTCATATACATTTTGCCTCCCTTTACCTATCCGGGAATTTGGAAGCAAGCAAAGTGGTGAAAGCAAGTTAAAGTTGAGAAGTGGCTGGAAGTGAAAATGTTAGAAAGCAATAATAGGTTTGGGGAAGTCAATCATGATGATGAGTAACTCGGCACCATTCACATAGCCGGGTGTTTGTGTCTTGCCAAAGTCGGATTGAGCGATATTCCTAACGGGTCATGGTATGTGCATCAAGGGTTTGATGCATCTCGAGAAATTGATGATTGCAGATTTCCTAGGCTTCGGTTATTGTGCACCTCTGTCCATGCATCCCAAAAAGTAAAGTAAAAGAAAAAAAAAAAGTGTGAGATAAGCGAAGCTTATTGGTGGAAGATGTTGCAAGTTGAAGTGAAAGTGAAGTTCATCCTTTTCCCGGATACTAGCACCACATTACCTTACATACATCCCTACCCTACACGTTTCTTGACCTTTCTTTTGGGAAGCCCTTGAGACCTTGAGCTTGTTGATTGACTTAGCGGTTTAAACTGGATTATACATGATTAATTTTGATAATTATGATTTATTATGCATTCTATGATTTTATGCAAAGATGAACAACTTTCCTATATTTATAAAATGTTTTGATCATATTGAGTTTTTAATTCCAGGAAGTATTCTCTTAGAGTGATCTATGATAGTTGCACACCATAAAATGTTTTTGAAAGACTTTTTCATTGATTTTCTTGACTTATAATCCATTCTATCTTGTCTTCTATATGAGGAACTTGCTTGGGGACAAGCAAGGGCTAAGTATGGGGTATTTTGATAGCATGAATTATAGTCTATATTTTGGGGTTTGTTTGGACGTTTTATCTTTCATAATCTGCATGTTTGTATGTACATTGTGTGATTTTACTACCATTTCATCTACCTTTGCGAGAATCGAGGTCTACACCTAGTTTCGTTGTAATTGCAGGTAATATGGTACGTTTTGCATCAAAAAGGAGCGAAAGGAGTCATGAGTCATTTGGAGCTACAACCAGGAAGCATAGCCATGGATTAAAGATTCACTTTGGACCAGTTTTGAGAGATTTCACCTTCAGTTGTGAGTCACCTCGGTTGACCAGAGATTCATCTCGACCGAGGCGATCCAGAGACGCCGACTCGACCGAGGCGAACACCTAGGACGCGGCGAGAATATTTTATTCTTGGAAGAGATCTTTTAAATTTGGAAAGTGATCTTATATTTTTGGGCTTGGCTCCTGGAAGGAAGGAGATATGCAGAATCATATATTTTACCTATATTTATGGGAAAATATCTTTCTAAGATTTATTATCTTTTGAGGGTTATTTTCTTATAAAAAGGGTTAGATTTCCACAATTCGAACATCACGCTATACCGTCGATTAGGGTTTACGCAGCAGCAGCAGCATACTCCAATTTGGGAGTTTTCGAAGAACCTTTTTGAAGGTTGAAGGAAGATTGAAGTCCATAGCTTTTATAGCTTTTTGAAGGGTTTTGTAAGATTGTCTTTCTTACGCTAGAAAGTGTGCACACAATAAGCCTTAAATTTATACTTGATTTAATTATCCTAATTCTTAGCGCACCCGCAGTGTACGGGACGTATGTAGAAAGATAAGTACTCCAAGGTCGAACGCAAAGACTAAGGTGAAATCGAACTAAGTTGTGATTGAATTTAGCAAGGTCTAGTCTAAAGAAAAGAGAAAACAAAGGAAGAAAATCTCGATTTAATTGGTTAGTTTAGGTGATCACTTCAAGGATCAAATGCATGCAAACAATCAATCAATACTAAATCGGAAAATCGGCACAAACAAACAAATCGAATAAGAAGTGATTCAAGAGAGAAGGAAGACGGATTCTAGGGGTTGGAAATTCCGGTTATGGCATAAAACTCAAGTTATCTATTCATTCTTTGGATTGATTATGATATGTTGGGATTTAGTGTTTCTAAAATGGGATCAATTACCGGGTAAGTCTCATAATCCAACTAGTCCACACCTAAGGTCTCATTACCGGGTAAGTCTCTAAGAACCTCAGGATAGGATTTTAACACAAACCGGATTATTACCTAGAGATCTAACCTATCCTTACCGGGTAAGTCTCGGAAAGGGAAGTTCTAAGCAACTATCCTAGCACACTTAATCCAATGGCGGCTTATTAGGCTCATTATTACCTAAGGTTTTACTATTTTAGATTCTAAGGGCAAGGATTACCGGGTAAGTCTCTCCTAACACTTAGTCTCTACACTAGGACACCCTAGGGTAGGTTAAACTAAGCAAAAACTTAGGGTTTTAACAATTTTATGAACCTAAGGTGAGATTCTTCGAAACAGGAAAATCACGGTTCGTTCTACAGAAACCACGGCCGTGGTTCTTCAAGAACTACCCGTGATTCCTAACAGTAGCTATGTCCATAAACAAGAATCATCCAAAGGTAAATCTAAGTCCGTCCTATCATAGATCTAGCCATAACCATCCTTTCCTAACCCTAGAATCACATCAATCTAGCCTACAACATTCATATTGGAATTCAAAACAAACAAGCATAGATTCATAATCTCCATAGCAAGAAAAATGAGAGAAAGAAGATGAACAAATAAACTTCAAACACAATCCAAATCTGAAGATCGAATTAGAACGACTTACAACCCTTCCAAAGGAAGGTTCAAGAGTTCAAAAACTTCTAGAAATAAATCCGAAATACAAGAGATAGGTGTGTCTTCTCCTCTCCTCTTCAATGGCAATGGCTCCTTTCTTCTTCTTCTTCCACTTTCCTTCCTAGAAAAATCCTTCTTCTTCTTGGAATATATTTTGTTCAAAGCAATAGAGAATGTGTGAGCTGCTCCCAAAACTACCCCAAAATCCCAGCTGCCTCTAACAACATTCAAGGACCACTTTTATAACCAATTTCTTCATGAGCTGGCCATGAGAGTCGTGGCACAGCTGTCACGAGAATCTGGCAAAATCCACGGTCATTTCCACGGCCGTGGTTCTTCAGATGACCGTGATTCTGTGCAGAAACTTTGTTTTGGACAATTAGGCTGTGGTTTTGGTGCATGGCTTGTGTAGGAAGGGTTCCTTGAGTCTTCTCAACCCTTGGATTGCGTTCCAATGAGTTTGGAAACGTGTCCTCTGAATGAGCGTCCCTCAAACGCCTCGTTTAAGCTCGAAACTTCCTGAAATACCTACAAAACGCACACAAGTCCGTGTAGACGTCTATCTCGACAAAATACATGTTTTGAGTGCAAAACGCATTGGACTAGTGCTAGATAATGCATGATTGAGCGAGAATTCTACCTAAATGTGCACCTAAAACTATGCTACAAATCGTGTTATCAGTCTTCAATTCCCTCAATTGTTGTCTTGTCTTTTTGGAATATTATCCAAGGAACGCTTTGTTGTGATATTTGATTCAGTTATTGAAGTCTTTTCATTAAATTCTTCTTTGTTCAAATATTCACCTTCTTCCCATATATTTAATACTTTCATTGCGATGATGAGTGGCTAATTTCCTTGTGTGATTCTAGGGTGATTAGCTGAAGGTTGTGGGAAAAACAATGATAGAATAATCTTAGATTCCAGTAGGATCCTGAAAGTTCGAGTCTTTAACCTTAACCCTAAGCATCTCGTTCGGTTGATGAACATCTCGGCCGGGGTGGAATTCTTCTGACCGAGGTGACTTATTTGATCCGTAACAGAAAGTTAAGTGTTAGAGTTTGCTAAATCCTATTCTTATTACACCTTCCTGGTTCAATGCAAGCTTAGGATGAGACTTACCCCGTAATTCCTTAGTTTGTGTATTAATGATCATAAGTGTAGGTAATAAAGGTTTATCCTTTATTGGGGTGTGAGTGTGCTTCCATCCCATCTTTGTGAGTTAGCCTGAGACTTACCCGGTAAAGGTTGATTCTATTCCCTTAGATGGTATGTTAGTTTGAGGTTATAGTTCTTTATCTTGATTCCTTGAGACTTACCCAGTAATAAGAGTTATGGTTTAGGATTAGTGTGTAGTGAGACTTACCCGGTGATCTACTCCACTTTAGTAACACCTTCCCCACGCAAAAATCTCAGCTTTGTCCGCCTATCTATAGATCTTGAGTTGGAACCACAACTAGATGCTTTAATCCCTAGAATTGCATGTTTGCTTTATTGACTTCTTATTCATCTTTGATTGTGTTAATCGCTCTTGTGGTTAGAATTGACATAGCATACCGTGTTGACTTTGTTTCACCGAGTCCCTGTGATCGACCCCTGGAATTTTCTTGCTTTTACTACGATTGACCCATACACTGCGGGTTCGCATCCTTGTTTTAAGCTTAAGTCTAGGGTTATAAATTTAAAGCTTGCACACACCGTTTGGAGCGAACAATGTTCAAGTGATCCCCGATCTACACGGACTTCTGGTGTGAAGAGAACTTGTTTCAATTGTAGGCAGTCTGAACATATACGAGTATAGTGTCTGAGACCACCAGCGACTTGTTACACCTGTGGTAGACCAGATCATAGAGCTATCTTTTGTAGGCAAGGTAGAGTTGCATCACAGTAGGGATCTTTCCCTACCAGTGTGGCGGGAGGTGTTCAGAGGACACCTCAGCAGCAAACACAGGGACAACAAAGAGCCCCAGATCCTCCTTCTACTTAGGGATCTATTCCCGGGCTGAGTAGAGGTAGAGGTCGTGATGGGAGTACCACTGACACTAGAGGAGCTCAGGGTAGAGCCTTTGAGTTGAGAAGTGTAGAGGAGTCACCTATATCAGTAACAGAGATGGGACGTCTGCGTCTCAACTGTGGCGATCTAGATCATTTGCGCCCTGAGTGTCCCTTGACACCAATAGCGTGCTTTACATTTGGTGAACTAGGCCATTTGGCCCCTTTTTGTCAACAAGTTAGTGTTTCTTCTCAGCAAGACCTTCCTCTTTCCGCTGCAGAAAGAGTAGAAGTTGAGGCTATGGTGATGACCTCAGTGATACCTGAGGAGCATAGGTCCGAGGTTTAAGCTTATGATATACAATGGAGCCGCTGGCGTTAGCTGTTACAGGTACCATCCTTGTGAATGGTTTACCTAGTGGAGTTTTGTTTGATTTGGGTGCAATGCACTCTTTTCTTTCTAATGAATGCGTTAATTGTTTGACCTTAGATGCAGTAGGATTTAGACCTTCTTTGATAGAGTTACCTGATGTTAGTAGGGTCTGGAGTACCTATGAGATGCATGATTGTCCCCTTTATGTAGGGACTTGTGTGTTGCTAGGAGATTTCTTTATCATGCCATGGGTGCATGTGAGAGTCATTTCGAATGTGGATTGGATGGGTAGACATCGTGTTGCGTTAGAAATTAGTAGGATGACCATGAAGGCTTCTAACAAGATAGTTCAGATAGAAGTCTTCCGAGGTTAAGACCTTTGGAGAGACGGGTTTTGTCATTAGTGTCGTACGGGTAGCAAGACTTATAACACAGGCATGTGATGCCTTCTGACGTTATGCCATGAAGGAGGAAGAGAATCCAGCTTTGGAGGATATTTTAGTGGTCTACGAGTTTACAGACGTGGTTGTTGAACCATATAGTCTGTTGTCTTAGAAGAGTATGGACTTCAGCACTGAGTTGGAGCTTGGTACGAGACCGAACTCGAAGGCTCATGTTGCATAGTGCCGGTCGAGATGTTAGAGATGAAGAAGTAACTTGAGGAGTTGGATGAGAAGGGCTTCATTTGTCCTAGCATATTCCCATGAGGAGCATATGTCCTCTTTATATGGAGGTAGGATGAATCGTTGAGGTTACATAGAAACTATAAGGATTTGAACCAAGTGATCATTAAGAACGAGTATTTACTGTCTCATAATGTCGATTTA
The DNA here is from genome assembly GCA_033239045.1 of Fagopyrum esculentum. NCBI lineage: Eukaryota > Viridiplantae > Streptophyta > Magnoliopsida > Caryophyllales > Polygonaceae > Fagopyrum > Fagopyrum esculentum. The sequence goes on from BSUD01000004.1 coordinate 57,592,669, forward strand.
TTGGACCATCTTAAGGGAGTGACTATGTTCTCCTGGATTGATATGCACTTTATATATCACCAGTGAAGGGTGAGAAAGAGCGGAATGTGTACAAGACGACATTTCGGACCTGATAGACAATATGAGTTGGTAATGATACCATTGGGCTTATAGAATGCCCAGTGGTCTTCATGAAAGTTGATGAACAGTATCATCCTCGACTTCCTTGATCAGTTAAGTGTTGGTCTTCATTGGTGACATTCTGGTGTACTCTCGTAGCAGAAAGAAGCATACGGGTCATCTAAGGACAGTTTTGCAGATTCTAAGGGATAGAGAGAGTTGTATGCCAAGCTCTCTAAGTGTTAGTTCTGGATATCTGAGGTTGATCTTCTTGGCCACGTTGCCTCCGCCAATAGGACCAAGGTTAATCCGGCGAAGATCGGATACGTTACAACTTGGACGACACCGATGAATGTCAAGGAAGTACGTAGCTTTCTTGACCTAGCCGGTTATTACCGATGCTTTGTGGAGGGATTCTATTGCATTTCCCGTCCAATGACGAGTCTTTTGAGGGAGACTACCAGATTTGTAGGGACTGACCAGTGTGCCCAGAGTTTTGAGGGAGTTGAAGAGGCGTTTGACTTCTATTCCTGTCTTGGCACAACTAGAGGGTTCTGATGGTTCCATGGTTTACTGTGATGCATCCAAGTTAGGCTTTAGATGTGTATTGATGCAGAGAGGCATAGTGTTTGCATATGCGTCGAGACAACTGAAGACGTATGAGGAGAACTACCCGACTCATGATTTGGAATTGGCAACGGTAGTTCAAGCTTTGAAGATTTGGAGACATTACATGTATGGTGCCACATGTCAGATCTTCACAGATCATAAGAGCATGAAATACTTTTTTACACAGCGGGAATTGAATAACTGCCAACATCGATGAGGATGCCCAATTGTATGCTTTAGAGGTTTTACCTGGTCTGTTGGATGAGATTCAGCAGAAGCAGGAGACCTGCCCGACCTTGATGAGGATCAGGAAGAAGATACCTCATGGAGAGGCACCACAGTTCTTCCTTGGAGTAGATGGAGTGATGAGGCGCCATGACCGCATCTATGTACCTGCTACTGCAGAGTTGAGACAGAGGATCTTACAGGAGGCTCACTATACACCTTACTCAGTACATCCAGGTGCGAGTAAGATGTACCATGCTATGAGACACTCATATTGGTGGGGAGGGTTGATGCCAATGTAGCCAGATTTGTGGCACAGTGTGTGACCTGTCAGCAGGTCAAGATAGAGAATTGTAGACCTGGAGGTGAGCTCCATCCACTGCCAGTACCACAGTGGAAGTGGGAGGACGTCTCCATGGACTTTGTGACCAGATTGAGGCCTAGTAGGAATTTTGATGCTATATGGCCTGTTGTTGACAAACTGACGAACACGGCACATTTCATTCCTCTCAGAGAGACGTAGTCAGTGAGTAGATTTGCTAAGGAATACACTAGTCAGATAGTGAGACTCCATGGTGTACCGAGGACGATTGTCTCTGATCGAGATGAACGGTTTACCTCGAGATTTGGAAGTAGATTCAAACTGCTTTGGGACGAGTCTACATTCCACGACTGCATTTCACCCCAGACACATAGTCAGTTAGAGAGGATCATCAAAACCCTTGAGGATATGTTGCGAGCTTGTGTGTTAGATTAAGGACATGGATGGTTTGATTACCTCCCATTGGTTGAGTTCTCATACAACAACATTTGGCATGCATCTATTGGGATGGCTCCTTATGAGGTACTGTATGGACGTAGGTGCCGTACACTTTTATGCTGGGATGAGCCTAGCAGTATCAGTGTGATAGCGTTAGAGCAGATTCAGGATGATATGGCTCGAGTAGCGCTGATTAGAGAGAGGATGTTGGCTACATAGAGTCGCCAGAAGTCTTGTGCAGACAGGAGGCGTCGACCTCTAGAGTTTAGAGTGGAAGCTCATGTCTGGTTGAGAATATCACCGACGCGGAGCGTCAGTCATTTTGGCATAAAGGGGAAGTTGTCTCCGATATGTCGGTCCTTTTAAGATGCTGGATAGAATTAGGAGGGCAGCCTACCAATTAGCATTGCCTCCGAGATTAGAGTGTGTTCACCCTGTGTTCCATGTGTCTCAACTGAGGGAGTATATACCAGATCCGTGGCACATTGTGAGTTATGATGACTTGGTGGTTGAACCGGACAACACCTTTGCTAGGTATCCTATTGCAATCCTAGAGCGAGGTACGAAACGCCTGCACTTAAAGGACATTCCTATACCGAGAACATAATAGTCAAGATGAGGACCTGATGAGACTTCATGGGAGACTGAGGATAGTATCCAGAGGAACTATCTGGATTTTATGTCGAAATAAATCCACCTGTAGGAACACGAGTAGATCTTAGTGCTATTCTTATGATTGTTGTGCTTATATGCTTAAATGCATTGTAGTGTTCATTCCATGCTATCTTTGATGTGATGTAGGATCTTATTAAATCTTGATATGCTAGCGTGATGTATGTTATAGGTGGAGACGATTATTTCCTCCATGATATCTAAGTATGATTTATGTTTATAGCTGGAGATGGTCTTTTCCTCCTTGCTATTTTAGTGTGATTAGGATATAGCTGGAGATGGTTCTTTCCTCCATGCTACTTTGATGGACATAGTTTTGATGGAGATGTTATTCCTCCATGCATTGTATATGAGTATGATTTGGCGAGAGAGTTTTGATTCCTCTATGCCATTGGGTAGCATTATGGCCCTGTTTATTTGGAGTTGATGATCCCTCCATGTGCATGATTGAGGTTATAGATTGATATAGGTTGTGACTTTCTAAGCGGAGATGTGATACCTCCGATAGAGAGAGAGTTATACCTCGGCTTATGGGTCCGAGAGGATTTGGGATTTTGCATGTTTCGGGACGAAACTTGTTTTTTAGAGGGGTGAGATGTAAGAGCCCAGTTGCTGGTGAGAGTATGTGTTGAGGACCTGAATCTAGCCTAGACCGCCCCTGAATGACCCAAAGGCCGCCCCTGCGGTTCGATTGGGCCGCACCTGCGCGCACAAGGTCCGCCCCTGCTACTTTGTGTGGCTGCAGCCGTCTTTGTTGACCCCTTGACCCGTGCTTTACCCTTTTCCTCCATTTATAAGCTTCTTTTCTTTATTTCTGATGACAGTTCTTCATTTGCAGCTCCATCTCTCTCTCCATACGTTCTTCCTCTTCTCTTCTCCCTTTGGATCTCTTCTTGTGTTTGGTTTGAGTTTGTGTGAGCTTGTAAGCTTTTGAGCTTGGCTTTGCTTGAGGTTGATGCTTGTTGTTGTTGTTGTGCTTGGAATTGAGCCAACCTTAAGGTGTTGATGGTGTGCTGCTTTTGTTGGGTTCAACTTGGTGAGCTTTCATCCACTCTTCCTATCTTTCTTGTTTCTTTCTTCCTTCCTTCTTTTCCTTCAATTCTAGCTTAGGTTCCACAAGTTGATCTTGTGGCAACCTTGATTGGCTTCTATTGATGTATATATGTATGTTTATGTATGCGTATGGTTGTTGGATGAAGAAGGAGTGAAGAAGATCGAGTAAAGAAGCAAAGGACAGCCAGAGGTGCATCTTCTGCACACCAGCTGCCCTTGTGTTCCTTTTGGACCACCCCAGCGCCGGTTGTGATCCGCCCCTGCGCCACCTCCTAGCCGCCCCTACGGCCACCTGCATCAGCTTGGCTTTACCCTTGGTTCTGTAGGTGTGTCTTGCTTCTATGCCGGCGTAGAGTTTGCTTAGCCTCTTCCTTTCCTAGTATGAGAGTGTAGTGCCATGCTAGGGTTAGGTGAGGGTGTTTGGATAATGTTATGATCATGTTATGCCGGATATGGCTTTCGAGGATTATAGGTTGTGAGGTTGAGTTTGATGATGATTCTATGGATCCCTTGGGTCTACGTGTGGCCCCCTTAGATTGATAGGAGATTTACATATCTTTATGCCTTGTTCTTGGGCTGTGTTGTTCCTCCAGTATTGAGGTGATCGAGTTGTGTTTGAGCTTTATACGAGGTTGAGGTAAGTCCGTAGGACTTACTTAGCTCCCATCTTTATATTGGGTATTTGCATGGGTGGTGTGTGAGTTATATGCTTGATATGATAGCATGTGATGTCGTTTATGACCGACTTATGTTTTATTGACTGCCCCGTTGCGTGGTTGTGATAACCTTTCCGTTTCATCCTACCGTGGAGTCTAGGAGGTTCTCTGACGTCAGACCAAACTGGTTTACAAGAAGGGCGCATCCACTCCCAAAGGGTACACGGGTTGTGTGACCGATACTAGTATAACTGGATATAGCACTCAGAGGCGGGGATGATACGGTCCTCGTGTCACATATTTCCATCAATCTATATATATACGATTGGAGTGTTTGACTATTATATAAAGATAATAAATGGGTACATGTGTAATAGCATGCTGATGTGGTTATCATTCATGATTGTGCTTGTGCTTATGCATTACTCTTTATATAATTATGGTTAGCTAACGGTTTCATACCGTTGTATAGATGCCCTACGGGATAGGCGTGTTGTTGAGTGATCTAGAAGGGTAGCAGGCCGAGGACCTCTCATACATAAGATGGTTGTGGTTGTGGGTTGTTTATGTTTCCCTACTGCGTGAAGATGATCTTTTGTTTACCTCCTGTGTGAGGATGTTGTTTTATACTCGGCTATGATGTTGTTTACCTTTTTGGTTGTACAGTTTTATATAGCTTTATGTATTTGTTTAATATCTGTCACTACCATGTTGTAAGGTCCAGTGAACTTGTTGTCAGGTTAGGGACATGATCCATTTTGAGGTCCTAGCCCAATGTGACACTCCGAGTCCCGCAAATTTGGGGTGTTACATAAAGGCACGGAAAGACGATCACACTTAACTTAAAAAAATATATGCAAAGAAAATCGATAAAATCAAGATGATCATGAGAAAATTAAGTCTTAATCGCTAAGTCTAAACACATGTGCAAAGAGGTCTAAAGGACTTAGGGAAGAAGAGGCAAAGAAACACGTCAAAGGTGGGAATATTACTTAGGTCATGTGATGCTAATCCGGGAAAGGAACTAAACCACAATTTCATTTTCGTTCTTCATCCACCAAAGTGTACTTTTCTCCTTCCTTTTCTTTTTTTCTTTTCTTTTAATTTTTATTTTAATTCACTTGAGGAAATGACATTGGTGCACAAAAGCCGAAACCTTGGTGATTAGTGGTCCTCGGAAATTTTTCGAGGTGCCTCACACCGGATGCACATACCAAGTCTCGTTAGGACAATCGATTAATCCAACTTTGGCAAGACACAAACACCCGATTATGTGAATGATGTTGAGTTACTCGTCATCAAAACCAAAGTCCCCAAACCTATTTTTTTCCACACTTTTCACAACACTTTCAACCACTTCACATCACCCCACACTTTATTTTTACACACTCAACACGCCAACATACTCCTAATTTCTGGATGGTCAAAAGAGGTAAAAATTTTCATTCAAGCAAAGTGCTTCAAATAACATGATCAAGATGAGAAGAGAGAGATGAATTGCCTTAATCATTCCTAGATGATGTGTTAGAACTATTATGCAATTTTGACCATCAATTCTCAATCCAACCTAGACAACAATCTTCATCACAATTCATACATGGGATTCAAGAGAAGTATTCAAGTCCACATATACATAAATTCATTCAACAAGGTCATCCATAGAAAATCCACGAAACAAAAATCATCATAAGGGTCATATCTAAACTTAGAAGCACAAAACTGTAAAGTTTTTTTATTTTTTTTGGAAATTTTGAGATATGTATATACAATGCAAAACATGAAAAGAAACGTTTGACAATAATATTAAACTATCCTAGATGCGATCATGCAACAAATCATGAAAACCCCACTCCATACTTAAAAACCACATTGTCTCCAATGTGAGAGTTAAACAAAGAGTGAAAGAAGATCCTCACAATTTATAATGTCGAGATGTCGGTATTCCGGTTCACTCAAGCGGAGTGGTGGGGGATAGAGAAGTGCGCAATGGGTCCTGAAGAACGGGCACACACCTAGGCAAGAAATGGCACAACACGGAAATCTCTGGACATCATCACATCTAGACCGAGATACCAATCGAGGTCACTCCTACATAGAAAATCTCGGATGGCCAAGAGCCATTTTGGTCGAGATTACATCCAACTCCTCCCTTTCCTTAGTGCTCGGATCTTGCACTTCACTCCAACGATCTCATGAGTTCCCCACATGGACTCTAACAATATCAACACTAATCACAACTCCTATATCCTATCATCAAAACCAAAAGAAAACATAAACAAAAGGCAAAAACATAAACAAATGCAAAACGAAAAGGGATAAATATGTACCCTTGGGTTGCCTCCCAAGAAGCGCTTCTTTATGGTCTTTAGCTAGACCAAACTCTGGAGGCGTCTATTCAAGGTGGAGCGGGGCAATCACATCAATTGGAGCCTCCCGGATTTACTTCTCCAAATGGTGCCCATTCACCTTAAAATTACAGCAATGCTCCCCTCCAATTTCTACCGCTCCATGAGGAAAGATCTTCCTCACCACATAGGGCTAATCCATCTCGACTTTAGCTTTCCGGGAAAGAGCCACATCCTTGAGTTGAAGAGAAGGACCAAGTCTCCTGCAATCAACTCCTTCGGAATGAGTCGCTTATCATGCCACCGCTTTGTTCTTTCCTTGTAGATTCGGGCATCCTCGTAAGCATCGAGTCGGAGCACCTGAGGTGCATTAATATCAAGCATCCGCTTCTCACGGGCATCCTTGATGCCAAAGTTTATCCATTTAATGGTCCAATATGCTCTATGCTCCATTTCGACCGAGAGGTGGCAAGACTTGCCATAAACCAACTTGTAGGTGGTTGTTCGAACTGGCGTTTTGAAGATGGTCCTATATGCCCACAAGGCATCATCGAGCCTCATGGCCCAATCCTTTCTCGTCCTTGATACGATCTTCTCTAATATCCCCTTGATCTCCCGGTTGGAGATCTCAACTTTCCCACTTGTTAGGGGGTGATAAGGTGTGTCCACCTTGTGAGTCACCCCATACTTGGCAAACAATGCTCCAAATTTCTAACGGTAAAGTGCTTCCCACCATCACTTATAGTAATCCTCAGTGTTCCAAACCTCGGGAAGATCACTCAGTTGAATAACCGCACCACTACCTTGGCGTTATTTGTGAGAGAGGCGATTGCTTCCACCCACCTTGATACATAGTCCACCGCCAAGAGGATGTAGAGGTTGCCACACCCCAAACGTCAAATATTTCAACCTCTTGAATGTTATTCAATGGCATCTCATTTCTTCTTGAAATGTTGCCCGTCCTTTGACAAGTGTCACATGCCACAACAAAATTCTCCACATCACAAAACAAGTTGGGCCAATAAAATCCCGATTGTAATACCTTGGCACACGTTTTGTGTGAGCTAGCGTGTCCTCCACATAGTAGAGAGTGGCAATTCCGGATCACGCTCTCCATCTTATCTTCCGGGATACATCTTCGGAAGACTCCATCCGGTCCTCTCTTGAACAAGAAGGGCTCGCTCCAAAAATAGTGTCTCACGCCCTTCAATAATTTTTTTTTTTTGGGCAAAGGGCAATCCTGGAGGCACCTCTTCACAAACTAAGTAGTTGAATATATCCGCAAACCATGGCTGTCTCCCTCTAGACACTTGAAATAGACAATCCTCCATCACTTGCAATTGCTCATTCTTGAATGAATACTCAATCGGGATTTTGTCTTTCTCATTCTCCAATGGAGGAAGCCTACTAAGGTAGTCAACTACGTAGTTTTTGGACCACTTCTTGTCTCAAATCTCAAAATCGAGTTCTTGGAGGAGAAGGATAGAAGGATCCACCAGATAAGACGAGGTTTGGCATTCTTCTTTGTGAGGAGATATAGGATCGGAACATGTTCCGTGTACAGAATCACCTTGTCTTCCATGAGGTATAAGCGGAACTTTTCGAAAGCATACACCAACGCTAGCAACTTCCTCTTGGTGGTGGTATAGTTGAGTGGGGCCTCGTCTAGCGTCTTGCTAGCGTAGTAGATGGAAATTGTAAGCCCATATGTCTTTTAACCAAGCACGGTCCCAACAGCCACGTCACTCGCATCACACATCACCTTGAACGATAAGCTCCTATCCGGAGGTTGCATAATCGGGGCGGAGGTCAAAGCATCCTTCAACCTACAAAAAGCTTAAAGGAAATCCTTTGAGAAACAATCTCAATATCTTTCATCAATAGGTTAGTGAGAGGGTTAGAAATTTCAGAGAAATCTTTAATAAACCTTCGGTAAAAACCGACATACCCTAAGAAACTCCTTACCCCTTTCACCGAAGTAGGTGGTGGCAACTTCTCTATCGTCTCGATTTTAGCTCTATCAACCTCAAAGCCTCAGTGGGAAACCAAATGTCCCAACATTATACCTTCACTCACCATGAAATGACATTTCTATCAATTCAATACAAGGTTAGTTTCCTCACATCTCTTCAACACCAAAGATAATTTAGCAAAACAATGATCAAATGAAGAACCATTGTGGACAATTATACCTTCACTCACCAAGAACCTTCTCTAAAGGGTCATTAATCAAGATGGAGCTCACAACTTTCCTAGACTCATCTTCATCATCAATGTTGAAGACATCTTCACCTAAGGGTGGCCCCTTCACCATTGTGGACAATTTGAACTTGATGTGCTCCTCTCCTATGTTGAATGAGAGAGTTCCATTTTTGCAATCTACAAGACATCAGGATGTGGCTAGAAATGGCCTTCCCAAGGAGATGGGAACGGGATAATCCATTGGGATGTTCAACACAACAAAGTCTATCGGCGCATAGAACATTCCGAGTTGAACCGGGAATTCCTCATGTAACCCCACTGGATGAGTGATGGATTGGTCCTCCATATAAAGGGTCATTCTTGACCGGCTTTGGCTCTCCTAGCCCAACCTTTTTGCATAGTGCAAGCGGAATTATGCTTAAACTAGATCCAAGCTCGCATAGGGGTTCATATTGTACTTCCCCCACACCTATGTGGACACAAAATGACCCCGGATCTCGCATCTTGGGAGGCATCTCCTCCTTCATGATTTGTATTAGCTCGGAAGATCTCTTCGTCATTCTCAATTCTCCATACTCCTCCAACTTTCTCTTGTTAGAGAGTATCTCTTTCAAAATTTTTCCATAGGCCTAATATCGCATCCATGAACGGAATGTTAATATGCAATGATAACACGATTTACGACTTAGATTTAGGTAATCATTTAGATAGATTTCTCACTCATTCATGCATGGTTTAGCACTAATTCACGACGTTTGCACTCAATTCACGTATTTTGTCGAGATAGACGTCTACACGACCTTTTATCGGTTTTGTAGGTAATTCGGGGATCTATTGGACATTAATCGATACATTCGAGGGTCAAGCCTCATGGTGGTACACATCCAAAGCTTTGAAGGAGCATAATTGGAGCAACAAAGGACACAAAGACCACTATTGGTGCAAGCAAGGGAGCAACTCATGGCTAGACGATCATAGCATGCTTCTGTTGAAGAAAATCGGACCAACTGCCAGGAAAATCGGCCGATTTATTCCTCTGGGTCGATTTTCCTGCCTTTGACAACTTAAGCCACGTGTCCCACGATCTCTTGATCCGGCCTTGCTCTTGGTGGAGAATATAAGTGGTCCTGCAAGCTGTTGCTGAGTATCTCTCCTCTCCCACATTCTCATTCACAGCTCATCAATTTGGGGAGAGACTTGGAAGAGAAGAAAAACTCTCAAGGATTGAAGGAAGAAGAAGAACACCATTCTAGGAGTGTTAGTGAGGTTTTGAGTGATTTTGAGTTATTTTCGTAGTCTTGGATTGAAGAATTATTGCAAGGATTGTTAGGAACGTTTTGGATCTTCATTTAAGAGTTTGTAAGTCTTGCTACAACTTAGATTCTGCTGAAAATTATTGATTCTACTTGCTTATCTTTCATCATTCATCTATGAGAACCATGTATGCTTGTATGATGATTTTGGATCTTGATATGCATACTATTGGCTAGTTTATTGTGATTCTGGAGTGATGGATTGATGGTTATGGCTAGGGTGATGATAGAATGAACTTATATGTTAGTTTAGGATGATTTGTATGCACGAAACCCAAACCAGTCAGAAAAATCGCCCTGATCATCAGCAGATCGGCCGATTTAGCTGTAGAACAGCCCGATTTATTCTCCTGTTGCTCTCTAATTGATGAATCTGTATGTTAGGGTGTTAGGTTGTTAAATCCTAGTGTTTATTAAGCCTAATTTAGCTTAGGATCACCTAAAGCTATCAACCTAAGTGAGGGAAGAGATCTACCCGATGATTTCCGATCTTAGGTACCTTAGATGATGAATTCTAGGTAGTAGTGAGCCTCATAAGCCGCTATTGGATCGAGTGTGCTAGGATTAATGCTTGAGACTCCCCTTTTCCGAGGGTTGCTCCTTAAGTAGTATCCGGTTTGTGTGGAATTCCTTATTTTAACCCCTTGAGACCTACCCGGTAATAGGAGTTTGATGCGGGACTAGTCAAGTGAGAGACCTACCTGGTAATTACTTCCATTAGTGAAACACTCTTCCCCAACACCGCAGCTTGTCCTTAGAATCCTTAGAACCTTGAGTCCAATGCCATAACCGGAAATCTTGACCTCTGGAATCCACTTTTCTCTCTTGATCATATACTTGTGTTTTGAGTTACTTGTTTGTTTGCTAGTTTGAGTTGTTAGATTGTTTTATTGTCTTGCTTGATTTGTGATCCTTGCTTGATCATCACAAAAACCAACCAAAAATATCGAGATTTTCATTTCTTTGTTCCTTGACCTTTTTCTTTGATTAGATCCACACTATCTATGACCATTGTTTGACTCGATTTCACCTTAGTCTTTGTGTTCGACCTCGGAATACTATCCCTTCAACAAACGTCCCGTACACTGAGGGTTCGCTAGGAGTTAGGATAAATATAACGAGTATAAATTTAAACCTATTGCGTATCACACATATCCTGAGCGTAACAAGTTTTTGGCGCCGTTGCCGGGGACTAGGTCTAGATTGAGTCATTTTGTGATTGTTTATAGTGTAGATCTTTCTTGTTGCTTTTGATCTCTCTTTGGTTTGTGTCTTTGCTTTTCAGGTCATCTCTTACTCTTTAGGTGTATGCGAAGATCTCGTTGCAAGGATTTAGCTCCATTCGATTCCGAACCGGAGAAAACCCTTAGATCTAGATCCAAGAGCATTAAAAAGGGAAAAGAGATGGCCGGAAGAGATCTCCAAGCTGAGTTGGATGAAGCCTTAGAGCAAATTAGGCTAAGAGATGAGCTCTTGGAGGAAGAAAGGAGACTTTCCAATGAGAGGCAAGAAGCAACTAGGAGGGAGATTGATGAGATTAGGCAAGCCCTTGTACAAGGAGAGCTTAATCGTCAACAACCTCCACCTCCTCCACCACCACAACCGCAGCCGGCGGCGAATGTTAGGGTTGTACCCATTGCTATTGAAGAGCCACAAACTTTGGGGAGACGTATGGATCTGGCACAAAGAGCACACCGTCCGGGTGTGAACTTAGGAGATCCCGCAGCCCACAACTACGAGCTCCGCCCTCAAGTTCTACAAATGATCCGGCATAATCAATTTGGAGGGATGGAAGGAGAATCTCCTCATCAACACTTGATGAATTATGAAATTTTGATGGAGACACTTAGACCGCCAAGATTGGAGAGCAACAACCATAAGCTTAGGGTTTTATCCTTCTCTCTTAAGGACAAAGCCTTAGCTTGGTATCAATCTATTCCACAAGGGCGAGTTGGTACTTGGGAGGAGATGACAACCGAGTTTTTGACTAAGTTCTTCCCACCTTCCAAGACTACCGAATTAAGAGGAAAGATCAATGCCTTCGTGATGAAGGATAGAGAGAGCTTGTTCAAGTCTTGGGAGAGATTCAAAGACCATCTCCTAGATTGTCCACACCATGGTATACCGAAAATTGAGCTATTGGAGATCTACTTCAAAGGACTTGATGAAGATAGCCAATTCAAGCTTCAATCTCTTTCCGGTGGGACTTTCATGGAGAAGCATGTGGATGATGCTTGGGAGTTTGTAGAGAAACAAGCTCTAGTGATTGAGAAATACTCCCATAGGAAGAGTGAAGGGAGAAAGGCGGGAGCATATGAGGTGAGTGAGGTCACCATGTTCAATTTCAAGCTTGACGCCATCAACAACGAGCTAAAGTCCTTGAGGGAGTTGTGTACTACAAATTTGAAGAACCAAGCAACTCCTCAAGTGCTTCCACAAGCTAACTTATCTTCCAAGGAGGAGGATGTGAATTACATGGGAAGGGGCAATTACAACAACTATCAAGGCCCAAGGAACTTCAACAACAACCGGCAATTCAACAATTACTGGCCCAACCATAACCATCCCGGGTTTTCTTACTCTAACCCGGATGGAGCCTTGAACCCTCCCGCTTCCACAAGCACAACTCCACCACCAAAAGCTTCGCAAGAACCTCCACCCGGATTCACTCAACCTCCAAAGGATAGAACCGAAATGATGTTCGAGCAATTGCTTGGAAGGTTGAGTGGTCTTGAGAGCACGGTCACTTCAATTTCTAAAGCTCAAAAAGTGTTGGAGGCACAAGTGTTCCAAAAAGCGGGTGAAGCACATAGAGATCCGGGAAAGCTTCCCGGAAGGACCGAAGACAACCCAAGAGGCCAAGTGTTGGCCATTACTACAAGGAGCGGGTTGAGTATGAAAGATCCTTTGCCCAAGGAAAATGCTAAGGGGAAGCAAGTAGTGGTAGAAGAGGAAAAATTGCAAGAAGATGGAGGCAAGAGCAAGGATGTTGAGCCAACATATGTGGCACCGCCTCCATACAAACCACCACTACCGTTCCCACAATCACGAGCAAGAGCTCGTTTGGACAATCACTTTGGTAAATTCCTTGAACTTATGTCTAAATTGCATATTAACATTCCGTTCATGGATGCTATTTTAGGTATGTTGGCATATGGCAAGTTCTTGAAGGAGATACTCTCCAACAAAAGGAAGTTGGAGGAGTATGGGGAGATAAGGATGACAAAGAGATCCTCGGAGTTGATCCAAACGATGAAGGAGGAGATGCCTCCTAAGCTAAGAGATCCGGGATCCTTTTGTGTGCCAATCGGAGTAGGAGAAGTAAAGTATGATGCCCTATGTGATCTTGGGGCAAGTGTAAGCATCATCCCACTTGCGCTTTGCAACAAGGTTGGACTAGGAGAGCCAAAGCCGGTCAAGATGACCCTTTACATGGCGGACCGCTCAATCACTCATCCGGTTGGGATCTTGGAAGACATTCTGGTGCAACTAGGGAAGTTCTATGTGCCCATAGACTTCGTTGTTTTGGATATCCCGGCGGACTATCCGGTTCCTATCATCTTGGGGAGACCCTTCCTAGCTACTTCCGGATGTCTAGTAGATTGCAAGAATGGGACTCTCTCCTTCAACATTGGAGAAGAGAACATCAAGTTGAAGCTGTCCACAATGATGAAAGGGCCAACCCTTGATGAAGATATATTCAACATAGTTGAAGAAGAGGAGTCTAGAGAGGTTGTGATCTCAATCTTGCTCAAGGATCCACTTGAGAGGGTTCTTAGCTCAAGCTTGATGGAGGAAGGAGTTGAGGAGAGTAGCAATGAAGTAATCAAGGCCTTGAATGCATTGGACGAGCTACCAAGTGTTGGATTTGAAGTCCTAAAAGAAGAGAGAAACAGGCAGAAAAATCGGCCTGAAAGGGCCAGATCGGCCGATTTTTGGCCTTGTGCTGAAATTCCGTCCAGTTCTGCAAAAACAGAAACTCAGATCGACCTACCCTCAAGAAGATCGGCCGATTTTTCCTCCTGGGTCGATTTTCCTGAGTCTTTTCAGCATCAACCACTTGATTGTGAGCAATTATCAAGGGACCTCAAGGAGGCTTCCATGGCTTTGCAATCATCTCAACCTACATTGTATGGATCGTCTCCAACAAAAAAAGGTCCTCCTCATCTTGATCTTAAACCTCTTCCTTCTCATTTAAAGTATGCTTTCCTTGGTTCAAACCCTACTTATCCGGTGATTGTGAATGCATCTTTGAATGATGATGAGCTTAATAGATTGTTGAATGAATTGAAACTACATAGAAAGGCAATAGGATACACCATTGATGACCTTGTTGGCATTAAGCCCTCTTTATGCATGCATAAGATAATGATGGAAGATAACCACAAACCCTCTATTGAACATCAAAGAAGATTGAATCCTATAATGAAACAGGTAGTCAAGAAGGAGATCATTAAGTTGCTAGATGCGGGAATTATCTACCCTATCTCGGATAGTAAGTGGGTTAGTCCCATTCATGTAGTTCCTAAGAAGGGTGGGATGACCATAGTGACCAATGAGAACAATGAACTAATCCCGACTAGGACGATTACGGGATGGAGGATGTGCATTGATTATAGGAAGTTTAACATGGCCTCTAGGAAAGATCACTTCCCTCTCCCTTTCATTGACCAAATGCTAGAAACGTTAGCTCAACATTCCCATTTTTGCTACCTAGATGGCTATAGTGGATTCTTCCAAATCCCTATCCACCCCGATGACCAAGAGAAAACCACATTTACATGTCCATGGGGTACCTTTGCCTATAGGAGAATGCCATTTGGGTTGTGTAATGCACCCGCCACCTTTCAAAGGTGTATGATGGCTATCTTTTCGGAATACATAGAAAATATCATGGAAGTGTTCATGGATGATTTCTCTGTTTATGGTTCTTCCTTTGATAATTGCTTGGCTAACTTGTCATTAGTATTGCAAAGATGTGAGGAGACAAATCTTGTCTTGAATTGGGAAATATGTCACTTCATGGTAAGTGAAGGTATTGTGTTGGGACACTTGGTGTCCAACCGTGGCATTGAGGTTGATAGGGCCAAAATTGAAACGATAGAGAAGTTGCCACCACCTACCTCGGTGAAAGGGGTAAGGAGTTTCTTAGGGCATGCCGGTTTTTACCGGAGGTTTATTCAAGACTTCTCTAAAATTTCTAAGCCTCTCACTAACCTACTAATGAAGGATGTTGAATTTGTTTTCTCCAAAGATTGCCTTGAGGCTTTTTGTAGGTTGAAGAACGCCTTGATCTCCGCACCTATCATGCAACCTCCGGATTGGAGTTTACCATTTGAGATCATGTGTGATGCAAGCGATGTGGCTGTTGGGACCGTTTTGGGGCAAAGGAAAGATGGGCGCACTCATGCCAATTATTAGCTAGCAAGACGCTAGATGATGCCCAACTCAATTATGCTACCACCGAGAAGAAGTTGCTAGCGGTTGTGTATGCATTTGAGAAGTTCCGCTCATATCTTGTTGGAGCGAAGGTCATAGTTTACACGGATCATGCTGCGATCCGTTACCTCCTTACAAAGAAGGATGCCAAACCTAGGTTGATTCGGTGGATCCTTCTTCTTCAAGAGTTTGATTTGGAAATCCGGGACAGGAAGGGATCCGAGAACTCCGTGGCGGATCACCTTAGTAGACTCCCACCATTGGAGCTTAAAAGAGATGACATCCCGATTGATGAATCGTTCCGGGATGAGCAATTGCAAATGGTGGAGGAATGCTTGTTCCAAGTGTCTAGAGGAAGTGAGCCAAGGTTTGCCGACATTGTGAACTACTTAGTGTGTGAGGAAGTCCCTCCCGGTTTAACATATGCCCAAAGGAAGAAGTTCTTCAAGGATGTGAGGCATTACTATTGGAGTGAACCACTTTTGTTCAAGAGAGGGCCGGATGGAATGTTTAGAAGATGTATACGGAGGATGAGGTAGAGAGTGTGATCCGCCATTGTCATTCCTTGTCATGTGGAGGGCATGCTAGCTCACACAAGACATGTGCTAAATTGTTGCAATCGGGCTTCTTTTGGCCAAGTTTGTTCAAGGATGTGCAAAGCTTTGTGGTAGCTTGTGATGCTTGCCAAAGGACGGGCAACATCTTAAGAAGGAATGAGATGCCCTTGAACAACATACAAGAAGTGGAAATATTTTATGTGTGGGGTGTGGACTTCATGGGACCATTCCCTTCTTCATGTGGCAACCTCTACATCCTATTGGCGGTCGACTATGTTTCGAGATGGGTGGAGGCGATCGCCTCTCCTACAAATGACGCCAAGGTTTTGGTGCGGTTCTTCAACCGAGTGATCTTTCCTAGGTTTGGAACACCAAGGGTGATCATAAGCGATGGAGGGAAGCACTTCACCAATAGGAACTTTGGGGCACTTTTGGCTAAGTATGGGGTGACTCATAAGGTGGCAACACCCTACCATCCCCAAACTAGTGGCCAAGTGGAGATCTCCAACCGGGAGATAAAGGGAATCCTTGAGAAGACGGTCTCTAGGACAAGAAAGGATTGGGCTATGAAGCTCGATGATGCCTTATGGGCATATAGAACCGCCTTCAAAACACCCATTGGCACTACTCCCTACAAGTTAGTCTATGGCAAGTCTTGCCATCTTCCGGTGGAAATGGAGCATAGAGCTTATTGGGCCATTAAGTGGCTAAATTTTGACCTCAAGGAAGCGGGAGAGAAGAGGTTGCTTGATATAAACACTCTTGAAGAGATCCAGTTGGATGCTTATGAGAATGCCCGGATCTACAAGGAGAGGACTAAACGATGGCATGACAAGCGCCTCATTCCGAAGGAGTTGAGTGAAGGTGACATTGTCCTTCTCTTCAAGTCAAGGCTGCGGCGCTTCCCTGGAAAGCTAAAATCAAGATGGACCGGGCCATATGTGGTGAAGAAGATCTTTCCCCATGGAGCTATTGAGATAGGAGGGGAGCATTGTGGAAACTTTAAGGTGAATGGGCACCGGTTGAAGAAGTATATCCCGGGAGCTCCGGTGGACATGATTGACCCACTTCACCTTGAGTAGACGCCCCCGAGTTTGGTCAAGCTAATGACCTTAAAGAAGCGCTTGGTGGGAGGCAACCCATTGGTAAACTTTTTTTTCCCCTTTTTTTGTTTTGTTTTTGTTTTAGATTTTTCTGTTTTTGTGTGTTTTGTGTGCTAGAACCTTAGTAGCATTGGAAGCCTTGCTTGACATATGAATGATGATGATGAACCCCTCATCAATTATGGGTGGAGCGGACTCGGAACTTGGACGGCTAGCGGTGCCTAGTGCGGGTCCCGACGCCTTGATGAATACTTAGAGCTCTCTACCATTGTTGATAGGATCATCCACCATCAATCCACTTGAGAAATCCCAAATACCATAGCAAACCATTTTTACATTGTGAGAACCTTCTTTCACTCTTCTTTACTTCATTTACACATTGGGGACAATGTGTTTCTAAGTATGGGGTGGGGTTTGCATGATCCTTTGCATGATGAGCATCTAAGGTAGTTTAATATTTGCACATGTCTTGCATTGTATATATTCATTTCGAAAATCCCATAAAAATCAGAAAATTTAAAATTTTTTTGTGCTTTCTAGGCTTGGATATGACCCTAATGATGAATCTTGTCTTGTGGATTGACTATGGATGGCCTTATGTGTTAAATTGATGAATGCATAAGTGGACTTGAAGTACTTCTCTTGAATCCCATGAATGATTTGTGACCATGATGTTTGCCTTGATTGGATTGAGTATTGAAGGTCGAAATTACATGCTAGTTCTTGCACACCATCTAGGAATGAATGAGGCAATTCATCTTCCTCTAATTCTCATCTTGATCATGTTGTTTGAGCACCTCAATTGATATAAATTGACCTCTTTTGACCCATCCGGGAATAGGAGCATGTTAGTATGTTGATGTGTGTGAAAAGCAAGTGTGGGGTGAAGAGGTTGATGAAAGAATGTCATGAATAAAATGCTGAAATTGTTGTGAAAGTGTAGACTAAAACATAGGTTTGGGGACGTTGGTTTAAATGACAAGTAACTCGGTACACTTCACATAATCGGGTGTTGGTGCCTTGCCAAAGTCAAATAAACCAATAGTCCTAACGAGCTTTGGTATGTGTGCCCGGTGTGGATGCACCTCGAAAAATAGAAAAAGCCCGAGGATGGCTAATCACCAAGGTTTCGGCTTTTGTACACCAATGCCATTGTCTCAAAGATAAGAAAAAAAAAGGAAAAAGAAAGAAAAGATGGAGAAAATACACATTGGAGGGGAAGTTGATCGAGGACAAGGTTGTGGAGTTAGTTCCATTCCCGGATTAGCATCACATAGCCTAGAAAAATCCCCACCTAATCACATCGTTTCTTGGCCTTTTATTTAACAAGACCTTATGACCTATTTGCATGTTTGTAAGACTTAGTAATCTAGATTGGATATGCTCTTGATCATCTTGACTTCGTCATCTTTACATTTCATGCATGCTTTTGAGTTAAGTACAATTGTCTTTCCATGCCTTAATTTATTTGATACATAATTGCTTGTCCATTGCCATAAAACATGACTATGAAGGTGATCCAATAGTAGAAGTACAAACCCAAAAAGATTTTGCCATTTTTCTGCATACATAAATCACGTGATCTTGTAGTCTATAGTTGAGAATTTGCTCGGGGACGAGCAAACCTTAAGTATGGGGTATTTTTGATAACACGATTTACGACTTAGATTTAGGTAATCATTTAGATAGATTTCTCACTCATTCATGCATGGTTTAGCACTAATTCACGACGTTTGCACTCAATTCACGTATTTTATCGAGATAGACGTCTGCACGACCTTTTATCGGTTTTGTAGGTAATTCGGGGATCTATTGGACATTAATCGATACATTCGAGGGTCAAGCCTCATGGTGGTACACATCCAAAGCTTTGAAGGAGCATAATTGGAGCAACAAAGGACACAAAGACCACTATTGGTGCAAGCAAGGGAGCAACTCATGGCTAGACGATCATAGCATGCTTCTGTTGAAGAAAATCGGACCAACTGCCAGGAAAATCGGCCGATTTATTCCTCTGGGTCGATTTTCCTGCCTTTGACAACTTAAGCCACGTGTCCCACGATCTCTTGATCCGGCCTTGCTCTTGGTGGAGAATATAAGTGGTCCTGCAAGCTGTTGTTGAGTATCTCTCCTCTCCCACATTCTCATTCACAGCTCATCAATTTGGGGAGAGACTTGGAAGAGAAGAAAAACTCTCAAGGATTGAAGGAAGAAGAAGAACACCATTCTAGGAGTGATAGTGAGGTTTTGAGTGATTTTGAGTTATTTTCGTAGTCTTGGATTGAAGAATTATTGCAAGGATTGTTAGGAACGTTTTGGATCTTCATTTAAGAGTTTGTAAGTCTTGCTACAACTTAGATTCAGCTGAAAATTATTGATTCTACTTGCTTATCTTTCATTATTCATCTATGAGAACCATGTATGCTTGTATGATGATTTTGGATCTTGATATGCATACTATTGGCTAGTTTATTGTGATTCTGGAGTGATGGATTGATGGTTATGGCTAGGGTGATGATAGAATGAACTTATATGTTATTTTAGGATGATTTGTATGCACGAAACCAAAACCAGTCAGAAAAATCGCCCTGATCATCAGCAGATCGGCCGATTTAGCTGTAGAACAGCCCGATTTATTCTCCTGTTGCTCTCTAATTGATGAATCTGTATGTTAGGGTGTTAGGTTGTTAAATCCTAGTGTTTATTAAGCCTAATTTAGCTTAGGATCACCTAAAGCTATCAACCTAAGTGAGGGAAGAGATCTACCCGATGATTTCCGATCTTAGGTACCTTAGATGATGAATTCTAGGTAGTAGTGAGCCTCATAAGCCGCTATTGGATCGAGTGTGCTAGGATTAATGCTTGAGACTCCCCTTTTCTGAGACTTACCCGGTAAGGAGAGGGTTTCCCCTTAAGTAGTATCCGGTTTGTGTGGAATTCCTTATTTTAACCCCTTGAGACCTACCCGGTAATAGGAGTTTGATGCGGGACTAGTGAAGTGAGAGACCTACCCGGTAATTACTTCCATTAGTGAAATACTCTTCCCCAACACCGCAACTTGTCCTTAGAATCCTTAGAACCTTGAGTCCAATGCCATAACCGGAAATCTTGACCTCTAGAATCCACTTTTCTCTCTTGATCATATACTTGTGTTTTGAGTTACTTGTTTGTTTGCTAGTTTGAGTTGTTAGATTGTTTTATTGTCTTGCTTGTTTTGTGATCCTTGCTTGATCATCACAAAAACCAACCAAAAATATTGAGATTTTCATTTCTTTGTTCCTTGACCTTTTTCTTTGATTAGATCCACAGTATCTATGACCATTGTTTGACTCGATTTCACCTTAGTCTTTGTGTTCGACCTCGGAATACTATCCCTTCTACAAACGCCCCGTACACTGCGGGTTCGCTAGGAGTTAGGATAAATATAACGAGTATAAATTTAAACCTATTGCGTATCACACATATCCTGAGCGTAACATGCAATTTAGACATAAGTTCAAGGAATTAACCAAAATGCTTGTCTAAACGAGCTCTTGCTGGTGATTATGGAAATGATAGTGGTTGCTTGTATGGAGGAGGTGGCATATCAATGGGCTCATATTCCTTGCTCTAGCCTCCTTCATCTCGCTTTGTTTCTTCTTTCACCATGAATTGTTTCCCTTTGTTTACACCCTTGGGCAAGGGGACCATTTGTGCTATGTCCACTCCTTGTGGTGATGGCTATCACTTTCCCTCTTGGGTTGTCCTCGGTCCTTCCGGGAAGCTTCCTCGGATCTCTTTGTGTCTCACCCGCCTTTTGGAATACTTGGGCTTCTAGCACCTTTTGATCCTTGGAAATTAATGTCACGATACTCTCAAGCCCACTCAACCTCCCTAGTAATTGTTTGAACATCACCTCGGTCCTATACTTTGGAGGTTGAGCAAAACCGAGTGGAGGATCTTCTGAAGCTTTCGATGATGGTGCCTGGCTTGTTGAAGCGGCGGGGGGGTGGGGGGTTAAGGCACCACTTAGGTTCGAGTAGGAGAACATGTGATGGTTGTGGTTGGGGCGGTAGTTGTTAAAGTTCCATATGTTGTAATTTTGTGGGCCTTGGTATCCCAATTGAAGTTACCCCTTCCCATGTAATACACATCTTCTTCCTTCGAAGCCAAGTTTGCTTGAGCTTGCACTTGTACGTGAGGAGTGGCTTGGTTCTTCAAAGTTGTAGCACACACCCCTTCCCATGTAATACACATCTTCTTCCTTTGAAGCCAAGTTTGCTTGAGCTTGCACTTGTACGTGAGGAGTGGCTTGGTTCTTCAAAGTTGTAGCACACAACTCCCTCAAGGACTTTTACTCATTGTTGATTGCATCAAGCTTGTAGTTGCTCATGGTGACTTCACTAACTTCATAATCTCCCGGTTTTCTCCCATCACTCTTCCACTGGGAGTATTTCTCTATCACCAATGCTTGTTTCTCTACGAACTTCAAAGCGTCATCCACATTCTTCTGCATAATTTTTCCTCCGGAAAGCGATTGGAGCTTGAATTGACTATCCTCATCAAGCCCCTTGAATATATCTCCAATAGCTCTATCTTCAGGATTTTGTGGTGTGGACAATCTAGGAGGAGATCCTTGAATCTCTCCCAAGATTTGAATAGGCTCTCTTTATTCTTCAAGGTGAAGACATTTATCTTCCCTCTTAGTTCTATTGTCTTGAAAGGCGGGAAGAAGTTTGTAAGAAACTCGGTTTTCATCTCCTCTTAAGAAGCCACTCGTACTAGTGGTATGGATTGATAACAAGCCAATGCTTTATCCTTAAGTGAGAAGGAGAAATCCCTAAGCTTATGGTTGTTGCTCTTCAATTTAAGCGTCTTAGAGTTTCCATCAAGATCTCGTAGTTCATATGGTGTTAATGCGGTGACTCTCCTTCCATCCCTCCAAATTGATTTGGTTGAATCATTTGTCGCACTTGAGGGCGGAGCTCATAGTCATGAGCTGCGGGATCTCCTAAATTGTCAACCGGACGGTGTACTCGTTGAGCTAGATCCATGTGTTGACCAAGTGTTTGTGGCTCCTCAATAATAATCGGCTCAACCCGAACATGCACCGCCGGTTGAGGCGGTTGTAGAGGCGAGTGTTTACAAAGATTAAGCTCCCTTTGCACAAGAGGTTGCCTAATTTCCTCAATTTCCCTCCTAGTAGCTTCTTGCCTCTCAATTGCAAGTCTCCTCTCATTTCCTAAAGCTTCATCCCTAAGCCTTATTTGCTCTAAAGCTTCATTAAAATAAGCCTTAAGGTTTGCTTCGGCCATCTTCTTCTTCTTTTTGGTACTTTTGGATCTCGTCTTAAGGGTCTTCTCCGGTTCGGGATCGAATGGAGCTAAAGCCTTGCCACGAGATCTTCGCATGTACCTGAAGATCGGGAGATCATCCTAAAAAATCAAAGACACAAACCAAACAAGATCACAAGCAAAAGAAAGACCTAAACTATAAACAATCACACACAATGATTCAATATAGACCTAGTCCTCGACAACGGCACGAAAAACTTGTTACGCTAGAAATGTACGACACAAATCCGAGGCAAGAGTGCCAATAACTTGTTCGCCCAAAACATGCACACAAAAGTCGTAGAAATAACTCGATTTAATCTCCTAAACTCCTAGCGAACACACAGTTTATGGGTCGTTGCGTAGAAAGGAAATCATTCCGTGGTTTGAACACAAAGACTGAGGTGAAGAAATGAAAATCATATGTTTTTGGATGGGTTTTATGATGATCAAACAAGGATCATAATCATGCAATGTTATCAATCAATTAAAAACACAAACACGGAATGTAAGATCAAATTACAAAAAGCGGATTCTAGAGATTCGGATTTCCGGTTATGGCATGGACTCAAGCTTCTAAGCATCAAAGGACAAGTTACGGTATGTTGGAATAGAGTGTTTCACTAATGTGAACAATCACCGGGTAAGTCTCAAGTTCACTAGTCCCGTACAAAGGTCCTATTACCGGGTAAGTCCCTAGGAACCTAAGGTTGGGAATTCTACACAAACCGGATCACTACCTAAGTGTCAAACCTCTCCTTACCGGTTAAGTCTCGGAAAGGAAAGTCCTAGACACGATCCTAGCACACTCAAACAAATAAAAGCTTTTTTGGCTCACTACTACCTAGAGTCCGTCATCTTGTATTGATAACACGATTTATGACGTTAGTTTAGGCATCCATTTAGATAGTTTTTCCCGCTATTTATGCATAGTTTGGCATTAGTTCATGACGTTTATGATCAATTCATTCATATTGTCGAGATAGACGTCTACACGCACTATTATCGGTTTTGTAGGTATTTTGGGGAACTTTTGGAGCTTAATCGATACATTCGAGGATCATTCCTCGCGATGACACATTTCCGTACTCATTAAGAAGCAAGATAGGAGCTAAGGAGAACACATAGGACCATGTTGGTGCATGCCTTGCACCAACTCATGGCTCAACGATCAAAACAGGGTTGAAACACCAAAACCACGGTCATTGGCACTTCCACGGCCGTGGAATTGGACTGTGATTCCCTCTAGACAGCTGGGACAATTGTCCCACGATCTCCATAACCAACTCTTGCTCTTGGTGAGGCTATAAGTAATCTTGTAGGCTGATTCTAAAAGGTGACCTCATAAAAAACAATTCTCCCTCACACTCTCACAACAACACACCATTGGATTGGAACTACTCTTGGAGGATAAGAAACACTCTCATTTTGGAGAAGAAGAAGAAGAAGAACACTAGTTTCATATTTTTCATAGTTTTTGAGTTGTTTTGAGTGAGTTTTGTTGAAGACATTTGATAGGGTTGTAAGAAACGATTCGAACCTTCATTTGAAGGGTTGTAAGTCCTTCTTAACTTTTATTCAGCTTGATTTTCTTAATCTACTTGTTTCGTTTCTCTTTTATTCCATTTTCTTGCTATGAAAGCCATTGCTGTATGCTTGTTGAGTTTGATTGTTAAGATGCATGTTGTTGTCTAATAAGATGCGATTCTAGGGTAAGGGAATAATGGTTATGGCTTGGACTATGATAGAATATACTTAAATGTACCTTTGGATGATTTGTTTGCTCATACTTAGTTGTTGTTGAAAACCACGGTTCGTTCTAGCTGGACCACGGCCGTAGAATGACATGAACTACCCGTGATTTCGTCTCACTTGCTTGTATTAATAAATCTGCATGTTAGGATGTTAGATTGTTGAAATCCTAGTGTTTGTTAAGATCAATCTAGCCTAGGGTGACCTAATGCTAGTGATCTAAGTGAGGAAAGAGACCTACCCGGTGATTTCCGATCTTAAGTACCAAAGATGATGAACTCTAGGTAGTAGTGAGCCTCATAAGCCGCTATTGGATTGAGTGTGCTAGGATTGATGTTTAGGACTTGCCTTCCCGAGACTTACCCGGTAGGGAGAGGGTAGATCCCTAGATAGCAAGCCGGTTTGTGTAGATTTCCCCACCCTAGGCTCCTAGAGACTTACCCGGTAATAGGACCTTAGTTGCGGGATTAGTGGATCATCAGACCTACCCGGTGATTGGTTCCATTTGAGAAACACCCTTTCCCAACATACCATATTTTATCCAAGGAATGATTAGAAGCTTGAGTACAATGCCATAACCGGAATTCGTAACCCCTAGAATCCGCTTTTCTCTCTTTGATTATCTATCTCGTGTTTGTGTTTGCTTAGTTGTGTTGCTAGTTAAGTTGTTTGTTAATCTTGCATGATTTGTGATCCTTGATTGATCACCACAAAACCAATCCAAAAACATTGAGATTTACATTTCTTTATTTCTTTCTCTTTTCTTAGCCTAGATTTACACTATCCTTAGTCACTATTTGATTCAATTTCACCTTAGTCTTTGTGTTCGACCTCGGAATACTATCCTTACTACAAAATGACCCATACACTGTGGGTTCGCTAGGAGTTAGGAAAAAAATATATCCAGTTATAAATTTAAGACTTTTGTGCTACATATTCTTAGCGTAATAAGTTTTTGGCACCGTTGCTGGGGACTAGGTCTAGATTCAATCATTTTTTGTGATTGTTTATAGTGTAGATCTTTCTTGTTGCTTTTGATCTTGTTTGGTTTGTGTCTTTTCATTTTCAGGACATCTCTCATTCTTTAGGTGTATGCGAAGATCTCGTGGCAAGGATTTAGCTTCATTCGATCCCGAACCGGAGAAAACCCTTAAAGCTAGATCTAAGAGCATTAAGAAGAAGAAGGAGATGGCCGCAAGAGATCTTCAAGCTGAGTTGGATGATGCCTTAGAGAAAATTAGGTTAAGAGATGAACTCTTGGAGAATGAAAGGAGACTTGCCAATGAGAGGCAAGAAGCAACTAGGACGGAAATTGAAGAGATTAGGCAAGTTCTTGTGCAAAGGGAGCTTAATCGTCAACAACCTCCTCCACCACCACCACCGTAGCCTGCGGTTAATATTCAGTTTGAGCCGATTATGATTGAGGAGCCACAAATGTTAGGGCAACGTATCCTGCAGCCCATGATAATGAGCTCCGCCCTCAAATACTTCAAATGATCTGGCATAATCAATTTGGAGGGATGGAAGGAGAGTCTCCTCATCAACACTTGATGAATTATGAGATTTAGATGGAGACTCTAAGGCCGACTAGATTGGAGAACAACAACCATAAGCTTAGGGCTTTTTCCTTCTCACTTAAGGATAAAGCCTTGGCTTGATACCAATCGATTCCACTAGGGCGTGTGAGTACTTGGGAAGAGATGACAACCGAGTTCTTGACTAAATTCTTCCCACCTTCCAAGACAACTGAGCTAAGAGGGAAGATCAATGCCTTCGTGATGGAGGATATATAAATCATATTCAAATATTGGGAGAGGTTCAAGGACCTCCTCCTAGCTTGTCCACACCATGGGATACCGAAGATAGAGCTATTGGAGATCTATTTCAAGGGGCTTGATGAAGATAGCCAATTTAAGCTTCAATCACTTTCCGGTGGAAAATTCATGGAGAAGAATGTGGATGAGGCTTGAGAGTTTGTAGAGAAGCAAGCTTTTGTGATAGAGAAGTAATCCCATTGGAAGAGTGATGGGAGGAAACCGGGAGCATATGAAGTAAGTGAAGTCACCATGAGTAATTTAAGCTTGATGCAATAAGCAATGATCTTAAGTCTTTGAAGGAGTTGTGTGCTACAACTTTGAAGAATCAAGCAAGCCCTCAAGTGCAAGTGCAAGCAAACTTGTCTTCCAAGGAGGAAGATGTGAACTACATGAGAAGCGGAAACTTCAACAATTATAAAGGCCCTAGGAACTTCAACAACAACCGGAAATTCAACAATTACCACCCTAATCACACCTATCCCGGGTTTTCCTATTCTAACCCGGATGGTGCCTTGAACCCTCCCGCTTCTACAAGCGCAACACCACCACCTAAAGTATCACAAGAGCCTCCACCCGGTTTTGCTCAACCTCCAAAGGATAGAACCGAGATGATGTTTGAACAATTTCTTGGAAGGTTGAGTGGACTTGAGCGCACGGTGACTTCCATTTCTAAAGCTCAAAATGTGCTAGAAGCACAAGTGTTCCAAAAGGCGGGTGAAGCTCAAAGGGATCCGGGAAAGCTTCCCGGAAGGACCGAAGATAACCCAAGAGGCCAAGTGTTGGCCATTACAACAAGGAGTGGGTTGAGCATGAAGGATAACTTACCTAAAGGTAATGACAAGGGAAAGCAAGTAGTGGTGGAGGAAGAGCCATTGCAAGAAGATGGAGGCAAGAGCAAGGATGATGAGCCAACATATGTGGCACCACCTCCTTACAAGCCACCACTACCATTCCCACAATCACGAGCAAGAGCTCGCTTGGATAAGAATTTCGGTAAATTCCTTGAACTTATGTCTAAATTGCATATTAACATTCTGTTCATGGATGCTATTCTAGGTATGCCGGCCTATGGAAAATTTTTGAAAGAAATACTCTCCAACAAGAGGAAGTTGGAGCAGTATGGAGTAGTGAGGATGACAAAGAGATCTTCGGAATTGATACAAACCATGAAGGAGGAGATGCCCCCTAAGCTAAGAGATCCGGGATCTTTTTGTGTGCCAATTGGGGTTGGAGAAGTGAAGTATGAAGCCCTATGTGATCTTGGAGCAAGTGTAAGCATTATCCCGCTTGCACTTTGCAACAAGGTTGGGCTAGGAGAGCCAAAGCCGGTCAAGATGACCTTTATATGGCTGACCATTCAATAACCCACCCCGTAGGAATCTTGGAAGACATACCGGTGCAACTCAGGAAGTTCTATGTGCCAATAGATTTTGTTGTTTTGGACATCCCGGCGGACTACCCAGTTCCTATCATTTTGGGAAGGCCATTCTTAGCCACCTCCGGATGCTTAGTGGATTGCAAAAATGAAATTCTCTCTTTCAACATTGGAGAAGAGAATAGTAAGTTCAAATTATCCACAATGATGAAGGGGCCAGCCCTTGGTGAAGATGTGTTCAACATTGTCGAGCAAGGGGAATGTAGAGAAGTTTTGAGCTCAATCTTGATCAAGGACCCCTTGGAGAAGTTTCTTAACTTGAGTTTGATGGAGGAAGGAGTTGAGGATGATTGCAATAAAGAAATCAAGGCTTTGGAAGCACTAGAAAAGGAGACAAGTGCTGAATTTGAAGTACACGAAGGTGTGCTGAAACACTATAGGAATCACGGTCTGACACCAAGAACCACGGCCGTGGACTTACCCGTGGAACTCTCTAGAATGCTCCAAAGTGCCAACTTCTCAAATTCCACGCCCGGGGTTTTGCCAAAGACCGTAATTTTGCCCGTGGTTTCTCTAGAAACTGCCTTAGTTGTTGATTAAGCTTCAAGGAGCCTAGGAGAGTCTTCCATAGCTTTGGATTCATCTCAACCTACATTGCATAGAGCGTCTCATACCGATAAAGTTCCTCCTAAACTTGAACTTAAATCCCTCCCCTCTCATCTTAAGTATGCTTTTCTTGGTGAAAATTCTACTTATCCGGTGATTGTTAATGCATGCTTGAATGATGATGATTGAATAGATTGTTGCATGAGTTGAGATTGCATAGGAGAGCTATTGGCTATACCATTGATGATTTAGTTGGCATTAAGCCTTCCTTGTGCATGCATAAGATCTTAATGGAAGACAACCATAAACCTTCAATTGAACCTCAATGGAGACTAAACCCCATCATGAAAGAAGTAGTAAAGAAAGAGATCCTTAAATTGCTAGATGCGGGAATCATTTTCCCGATTTCGGATAGTAAGTGGGTTAGTCCCGTGCATGTGGTTGCTAATAAGGGTGGGATGACTGTAGTAACTAATGAGAATAATGAACTAATCCCAACTAGAACGGTTACGGGGTGGAGAATGTGCATTGACTATAGGAAACTAAATGTGGCCTCTAGGAAAGATCACTTCCCTCTTCCCTTCATTGACCAAATGCTAGAGAGATTAGCTCAACATTCACACTTTTGTTACTTAGATGGTTATAGTGGATTCTTCCAAATCCCTATCCACCCCGATGACCAAGAGAAAACTACATTCACATGTCCTTGGGGTACATTTGCGTATAGGAGAATGCCATTTGGGTTGTGTAATGCACCCGTCACCTTTCAAATGTGTATGATGGCTATCTTTTCTGAATATATTGAAAACATCATGGAAGTGTTTATGGATGATTTCTCTATTTATGGATCTTCATTTAATGATTGTTTAGCTAACTTGTCTTTGGTGTTAAAGGATGTGAGGAGACTAATCTTGTCTTGAATTGGGAGAAATGCCACTTCATGGTAAGTGAAGGCATTGTGTTGGGACACATGGTGTCCAACCGAGGCATTGAGGTTGATAGGGCTAAGATAGAGACAATAGAGAAGTTGCCACCACCTACCTCGGTGAAGGGGGTAAGGAGTTTCTTAGGGCATGCCGGTTCATAAAAGATTTCTCTAAAATTTCAAAGCCTCTTACTAACCTACTAATGAAAGATGTTGAGTTTGTTTTCTCCAAGGATTGCCTTGGGGCTTTTTGTAGGTTGAAGAATGATTTGATCTCCACACCTATCATGCAACCTCCGGATTGGAGCTTACCATTTGAGATCATGTGTGACGCGAGTGATGTATCCGTCGGGGCTGTTTTAGGACAAAGGAAAGATGGGCTTATATATGCCATCTATAATGCTAGCAAGAAGCTAGATGATGCCCAACTCAATTTTGCTACCACCGAGAAGGAGTTGCTAGCGGTTGTGTATGGATTTGAGAAGTTTCGCTCGTATCTTATTGGAGCGAAGGTCATTGTGTATACGGATCATGCTGCGATCCGTTATCTCCTTACAAAGAAGGATGTCAAGCCCGTTTGATTTGGTGGATCCTTCTTCTCCAAGAGTTTGATTTGGAGATCCGGGACAAAAAGGGGTCCGAAAGTTCTGTGGCGGACCACCTTAGTAGGCTACCACCATTTGAGATTGAGAGAGATGACATCCCGATTGATGACTCATTCCGGGATCAGCAATTGCGATTGATGGAGGAATGCTTGCTTCAAGTGACTAGAGGGGTTGAGCCATGGTATGCGGATATAGTGAACTGTCTCGTTTGTGAAGAGGTGCCACCCGGTCTATCGTATGCCCAAAGGAAAAAGTTCTTCAAGGATGTGAGGCATTACTATTGGAGTGAACCGCTCTTGTTTAAGATAGGGTCGGATGGGGTCTTTAGGAGATGCATATCGGAGGATGAGGTGGAGAGTGTGATCCGCCATTGTCATTCCTTGTCATGTGGAGGCCATACTAGCTCACACAAGACGTGTGCAAAGGTGTTGCAATCCGGGTTTTATTGGCCAAGTTTGTTCAAGAACGTGCAGAATTTTGTGGTAGCTTATGATGCTTTCCAAAGGACGGGCAACATCTCAAGGAGGAATGAGATGCCCTTGAACAACATACAAGAGGTGTTGATATTTGATGTTTGGGGTGTGGACTTCATGGGGCCATTCCCTTCTTCATGTGGCAACCTCTACATTCTATTGGCGGTAGACTATGTGTCGAGATGGGTGGAGGCAATTGCCTCTCTCACAAATGATGCCAAAGTTGTGGTGCGGTTCTTCAACCGAGTCATCTTCCCTAGGTTTGGAACACCTAGAGTGATCATAAGTGATGGAGGGAAGCTTTCACCAATAGGAACTTTGGGACGCTTTTGGCTAAGTATGGGGTGACTCATAAGGTGGTAACACCTTACCATCCCCAAACTAGTGGCCAAGTGGAGATCTCGAACCGGGAGATAAAGGGGATACTTGAGAAGACGGTTTTTAGGACAAGAATGGATTGGGCTATGAAGCTTGATGATGCTTTGTGGGCTTATAGAACCGCCTTCAAGACACCGATTGACACCACGCCCTACAAGCTAGTTTATGGCAAGTCTTGCCATCTTCCGGTGGAGATGGAGCATAGGGTGTATTGGGCTATAAGGTGGTTGAATTTTGACCTCAAGGAAGCCGGTGAGAAGAGATTTCTAGACAACAACGCTCTTGAGAAGATCCGGTTGGATGCCAATGAAAACGCCCGGATTTACAAGGAAAGGACCAAAGGTTGGCATGACAAGCGTCTCATCCCAAAGGAGTTGAGTGAAGGTGACCTTGTCCTTCTCTTCAACTCAAGGTTGCGGCTCTTCCCCAGAAAGCTAAAGTCAAGATGGACGGGTCCTTATGTGGTGAAGAAGATCTTTCCCCATGGAATGGTTGAGATAGGAGGGGAGCATTGTGGAGATTTTAAGTTGAATGGGCACCGTTTGAAGAAGTATATCCCGGGAGCTCCGGTGGATATGATTGCCCCACTTCACCTTGAGTGAGACGCCCCCTAATTTGGTCAAGCTAATGACCTTAAAGAAGAGCTTGATGGGAGGCAACCCATTGGTAGACATCTTTCCCTTTTCGTTTTTGTTTTTGTGTTCATTTTTTTGTTTTTGTGTGTTTTTGTGTGTTTCGAGTTTGTGTGCTAGAGTCTAAGTAGCATGGAAGCCTTGCATGACATATGGAT
The DNA here is from genome assembly GCA_033239045.1 of Fagopyrum esculentum. NCBI lineage: Eukaryota > Viridiplantae > Streptophyta > Magnoliopsida > Caryophyllales > Polygonaceae > Fagopyrum > Fagopyrum esculentum. The sequence continues at coordinate 57,623,735 of BSUD01000004.1, forward strand.
AATGATGACGAGTCCCTCATCATTTGTGGGTGGAGCGAACGCAGAACTTGGACGGCTAGCGGTGCCTAGCGCGGGTCCCGACGCCACAATGAACATCAAGAGCTCTCTACCACCTTTGATTGACCATCCACCATCACTCCACATGAGTGAACCAAAATACAGGCAACTCCATTTTTACATTGTGAGGACCCTCTTTCACTCTTCTTTACTTCATTTACACATTGGGGACGATGTGTTTCTAAGTATGGGGTGGGGTTTTCATGAACACTTGCACGATTAGCAACTAGAATAGTTTCATTTTGTCACATGTTTCTTTATGTTTTGCATTGTACATATATACTTCAAAAAAATCCAAAAAAATCAGAAAATTTAAAAAATTTTAGTGCTTCTAAGCTTTGGTATGACCCTTATGATGAGATTGTCTTGTGAATTGGCTATGGATGGCCTTGTGTGTTGATTGGATGTATGCATATTTGGACTTGAAGTATTTATCTTGAATCCTATGTATGGATTGTGATCATGATGTTTGCCTTGGTTGGATTGAGGATTGATGGTCGAAATTACATGCTAGTTCTTGCACATTATTTAGGAGTGATTAAGGCAATTCATTTTTCTCTACTTCTCATCTTGATCATGTTGTTTGAGCACCTCAACTGATATAAAATTTGACCTCTTTTGACCCATCTGGGAACAAGAGCATGCTAGTGTGTTGATGTGTGTGAAAAGTAAGTGTGGGGCGTAGTTGTTGATGAAAGAATGTTGTGAATGAAGTGCTGAATTTGTGGTGAAAAGTGTAGAAAAAATTTAGGTTTGGGGGCTTTGGTTTTGATGACGAGTAACTCGGCACCATTCACATAATCGGGTGTTTGTGCATTGCCAAAGTCGGATAAACCGATTATCCTAACGAGCCTTGGTATGTGTGCCCGGTATGAGGCACCTCGGAAAAAATCCCGAGGTCCGCTAATCACCAAGGTTTTGGCTTTTGTACACCAATGCCATTGTCTCAAAAATAAGTGAAAAAGAAAACAAAACAAAAAAAAGATGGAGAAAAAAATATACACTTATGGGGAAGTTGATCAAAAATGAAATTGTGGAGTTAGTTCCTTTTCCGGATTAGCATCACATGACCTAAAAATTCCCACCTAATCACAAGGTTTCTCGGCCTCTTCTTTCCTAAGTCCTTGTGACCTATTTGCACGTGTGTAAGACTTAGTGATCTAGATTGGATATACTCATGATCATCTTAACTTCTTCATTTTCACCTTTCATGCATGCTTTTGAGTTAAGTATAATTGTCTTTCCATGCCTTCATTCCTTTGATGCATCATTGCTTGTCCATTGCCACGAAACATGACTATGAAGGTGATCCAATGTTAGAAGCACAATTCTAAAAAGATTTTGTTGTTTTTCTGCATGCATAAATGATGTCATCTCTTAGCCTATAGTTGGATCTTGCTCAGGGACGAGCAAACCTTAAGTATGGGGTATTTTATTAACACGATTTATGACGTTAGTTTAGGCATCCATTTAGATAGTTTTTTCCGCTATTCATGCATAGTTTAGCATTAGTTCATGACGTTTACGATCAATTCATGTATATTGTCGAGATAGACGGCTACACGCACTATTGTCGGTTTTGTAGGTATTTTGGGACTTTTGGAGCTTAATCGATACAGTCGAGGATCATTCCTCGCGATGACACATTTCCGAACTCATTAAGAAGCAAGCTAGAAGCTAAGGAGAACACATAGGACCATGTTGGTGCATGCCTTGCACCAACTCATGGCTCAACGATCAAAAGAGGGCTGAAACACCAAAACCACGGTCACTGGCACTTCCACGGCCATGGAATTTTACCGTGATTCTCTCTGGACAGCTGGGACATCTGTCCCACGATCTCCATAACCGACTCTTGCTCTTGGTGAGGCTATAAGTAGTATTGTAGGCTGATTCTAAAAGGAGACCTCATAAAACACAATTCTCTCCCACACTCTCACAACAACACACCATTGGATTGGTGCTACTCTTGGAGGAGAAAAAACACTCTCATTTTGGAGAAGAAGAAGAAGAACACTAGTTTCATAGTTTTCATAGTTTTTGAGTGGTTTTGAGTGAGTTTTGTTGAAGACATTTGCTAGGGTTGTAAGAAACGATTCGAACCTTCCTTTGAAGGGTTGTAAGTCCTTCTTTACTTTTATTCAGCTTGATTTTCTTATCCTACTTGTTTCGTTTCTCTTTTATTCCTTTTTCTTGCTATGAAAGCCATTGATGTATGCTTGTTGAGTTTGATTGTTGAGATGCATGTTGTTGGCTAAATAGATGCGATTCTAGGGTAAGGGAATGATGGTTATGGCTTGGAATATGATAGAATAGACTTAAATGTACCTTTGGATGATTTGTTTGCTAATACTTAGCTGCTGTTGAAAACCACGGTTCGTTCTAGCCAGACCACGGCCGTGGAATTAGATTAACTACCCGTAATTTCGTCTGACTTGCTTGTATTGATAAATCTGCATGTTAGGATGTTAGATTGTTGAAATCCTAGTGTTTGTTAAGCTCAATCTAGCCTAGGGTGACCTAATGCTAGCGATCTAAGTGAAGAAAGAGACCTACCCGGTGATTTCCGATATTAAGTACCAAAGATGATGAACTCTAGGTAGTAGTGAGCCTCATAAGCCGCAATTGGATTGAGTGTGCTAGGATTGTTTAGGACTTGCCTTCCCGAGACTTACCCGGTATGGAGAGGTTAGATCCCTAGATAGCAATCCGGTTTGTGTAGATTTCCCAACCCTAGGCTCCTAGAGACTTACCCGGTAATAGGACCTTAGTTGCGGGATGATTGGTTCCATTTGAGAAACACCCTTTCCCAACATACCATAGTTTATCCAAGGAATGATTAGAAGCTTGAGTCCAATGCCATAACCGGAATTCCTAACTCCTAGAATCCGCTTTTCTCTCTTTAATTATCTATCTCGTGTTTGTGTTTCCTTATTTGTGTTGCTATCTTAGTTGTTTGTTAATCTTGCATGATTTGTGATCCTTGATTGATCACCACAAAACCAATTCAAAAACATTGAGATTTTCATTTCTTTATTTCTTTCTCTTTTTTTAGTCTAGATTTACACTATCCTTAGTCACTATTTGATTCAATTTCATCTTAGTCTTTGTGTTCGACCTCGGAATACTATCCTTACTACAAAACGATCCATACACTGTGGGTTCGCTAGGAGTTAGGAAAAAATATATTGAGTTATAAATTTAAGAATTTAGTGCTTCACATTCTTAGCGTAACATAGAGTCCTAGACACGATCCTAGCACACTCAAACCAATAACAGCTTTTTTGGCTCACTACTACCTAGAGTCTGTCATCTTGTATACCTAAGAGCGGGAATTACCGGGTGAGTCTCTGCCCTTACTTACTTTACTAACATAGGTCACCCTAATTCTAGATTAGTCTCAACAAACATTAGGATTTCAACTCTCAAAATTCCTAACATGCATATACATCATCATAAGAACAACAACACAACAATCTCGGATGAATCATGAACATCTCAGCCAAAATGGCATGAAGAACTAGCCGAGATCCTAAACTGAGCTAGGGTTTGAGCATGCAAGCTATCCTAAGGTACATTTAAGCTCAACATATTATCATCCTAGCCATAACCTTTCATCCATCACCCTAGAATCACATGCTACTTAGCCAACAACAATCATCTCAAGACCATTCATCATCATATCATCACACATGCATGTCATAGCTAGATAAAGAGAAGTAAATAAATTGAAAACAAGAACCAAGTTGAATAAATAGTTTAACTCAAGCTTACAAGTCTCCACGAGTAGATTCAAACAGATCTAACAATCTCTTACAAGTTTCCTCACTACAAAGTCTCTCAAACTCACTCTAAAGTCTATGAATGGTGTGATCTTCTTCTCATCTTCAATAGGAGTGGTCTTCCTTCCTTCTCCCACACTATGGACCTTGGAAATCAGAAATGAGGATCCCTTGCAAAAGTGTTCAAGCTGCCATACAACCCCTCACTCAACCAAGGAAAATCAAGGGTCGGAAGATAGGAGATGTCTAGCAATTGTTGTGGCTCTCTGCATAGGAATCTCGGTTTCTCCAGGGGTCATCTCGGCCCATATGGGTGTGGGTTGGATTGAAATTTGGCTCAGCCAAGCTTGGATTATGGCTAACCATCAGCTGGTGCATGGCGCGCAGCAACTAAGGTCCTTGCGTTCTTCTTTCCTCCAAGCTTGCTTCTTCGGAACCTCGAATTCGGGACGCCACGATGCTTGATCCTTGAATGTGATCAATAATGTACAAATAATCCCGAAATTACCTACAAAACCGAAAAATGCTCATGTAGATGTCTATTCCGATAATATGAATCGATTAAGCGTAAACGTCTTGAACTAGGGAAAAACTATGCATTAATTAAAGGGAAAATTATCGAAAAGAATGCTAAACTAGTGTCATAAATCATGTCATCAGCACCATTCACATAGCCGGTTGTTTGTGTCTTGCCAAAGTCTGATTGATTGATAGTCCTAACGAGTCATGGAATGTGCATCAGGTTTGAGGCATGATAACACGATTTATGACGTTAGTTTAGCCAACCATTTAGATAGTTTATCCCGCTATTCATGCATATTTTGGCATTATATCATGACGTTTATGTTTGATTCATGCATATTGTCGAGATAGATGTCTACACAAACTATTGTCGGTTTTGTAGGTATCTTGGGGAACTTTTGGAGCTTAATCGATACATTCGAGGATCATTCCTCATGATGACCCACTTCCGGACTCATTAAGAAGCAAGCTAGGAGCTAAGGAGAACACATAGGACCTAGTTGGTGCATGCCTTGCACCAAATCATGGCTTGATGATCAAAAGGAAGTTGAACAGAAGATTCCACGGGTAGGAGGCTGTGGTTTTGGCCAAAATTTTGGCCGTGATTGTTTTTGGACAGCTGTGACAGTTGTCGCACGATCTCCATAACCGACTCTTGCCCTTGATGGAGGATATAAGTGGTCCAGCAGGCTGATGCTAAGGATCCTCTCCCACACTCTCTCATTCTACAACATTCCATTGGAGGCTACTCTTGGAGGGGAGCAAAAACACTCTCATTTGGAGAAGAAGAAGAAGAAGAACATTAGTTTTAGATTTTTCATAGGTTTTGAGAGATTTTTGAGTGAACTTGTTGAAGACATTTGCAAGGCTTTGTAAGGAACGATTTGTACCTTCTTTTGAAGGGTTGTAAGTCTTTCTTAACATTTATTCAGCTTGGTTTACTTGTTCTACTTGTTTTCATTTCACTTTCATTTCATTTCTTGCAATGGAAGCCATGGATGTATGCTTGTTGAGTTTGAATCTTAAAATGGATGTTGTTGGCTAAATAGTTGTGATTCTAGGGTAGTGGAATGATGGATATGGCCTGGACTACGATAGAATGGACTTAAATGTATCTTTGGATGAATTTCTTGCTCGAACTTAACTATTGTTGAAAATCAGGGGTTGTTCTTCCCCTTCCATAGCCGTGGTTTTGATGATCTGCCCGAGATTTGATTATGTTGTGCTTGTATTGATAAATCTGAATGTTAGGATGTTAGATTGTTGAAATCCTAGTGTTTGTTAAGCTTAATGTAGCCTAAGGTGACCTAATGCTAGCAAACTAGGTGACGAAAGAGACCTACCTGGTGATTTCTGTTCGCTCCAAACGGTGTGTGCAAGCTTTAAATTTATAACCCTAGACGTAAGCTTAAAACAAGGATGCGAACCCGCAGTGTACGGGTCAATCTTAGTAAAAAGCAAGGAATTCCAGGGGTTGATCACATGTACTTAGTGAAACAAAATCCAATTACGGTAAGCTTTAGCAATTACTAACCACAAAGCAATTAAAACTATCAAAGATGAATAAAGTCAATAAAGGAAATATGCAATTCTAGGGATTAAAGCATCTAGTTGTGGTTCCAACTCAAGATCTAAAGATAAGCGGACAAAGCTGAGGTTTTTGCGTGGGGAAGGTGTTACTAAAGTGGAATAGATCACCGGGTAAGTCTCACTACTCACCAATCCAAAACCGTAACTCCTATTACCGGGTAAGTCTCAAGGAATTAAGATAAAGAACTATAACCTCAAACTAACACACCATTTAAGGGAATAGAGTCAACCTTTAGCGGGTAAGTCTCAGGCTAACTCACAAAGATGGGATGAAAGCACACTCAAACCCCAATAAAGGATAAACCTTTATTACCTACACTTATGATCTTAGGTAAACAAACTAAGGAATTACCGGGTAAGTCTCATCCTAAGCTTGCATTGAACCAAGAAAGGTGTAATAAGAATAGGATTTGGCAAACTCTAACACTTAACTCTCAGTTTCGGATCAGATAAGTCACCTCGGTCAGCCAAATTCCACCCCGGCCGAGATGTTCATCGACTGAGCGAGATGCTTAGGGTTAAGGTTAAAGACTCGAGCTTTCAGGGTCCTGTTAACGCTAAGATCGTGTGTACGCAATAAGCTTTAAATCTATACTCGTTATATTTCTCCTAACTCCCAGCGAATCCGCAGTGTACGGGACGTTTGTAGTAGGGATAGTATTCCGAGGTCGAACACAAAGACTAAGGTGATATTGATTCGATTAGTGATTAAGTTTAGTGAAGATCTAGTTTAAGAAAAGAGAATGAAATAAAGAAATGAAAATCTCAATGTTTTTGGTGGGTTTTTAGGTGATCAATCAAGGATCACAAATGATGTGAAATAAACAATCAACTAAGCTAACAAATCAACACGAACAAACAAGCTAAAACGAGATACGAGATCAAAGAGAGAAAAGCGGATTCTAGGGGTTGGAAATTCCGATTATGGCTTAGGACTCAAGCTATCTAATCATTCCTTGGATTAACTATGATATGTTGAGAGTGAATGTTTCTAGATTGGGATCAATTACCGGGTAGGTCTCATGGTCCACTAGTCCGTTCCTAAGGTCTCATCACCGGGTAAGTCTCAAAGAGCCTAAGGGATGGAATTCTACACAGACCGGATTGTCACCTAGGGATCTAACCTATCCTCACCGGGTAAGTCTCGAAAGGGTTAGTCCTAAACAACTATCCTAGCACACTTAGTCCAATGGTGGCTTATGAGGCTCATCACTACCTAGAGTTTTTCATCTTTGAAATCTAAGAGTAAGAATCACCGGGTAGGTCTCTTCTAATACTTAGTTGCTAACACTAGGTCACCCTAGGATAGATTTAACTCAACAAACACTAGGATTTCAACATTCTAACAATCTAGTACTTAGATCCATCGAACCAGGGAAACCACGGGTTGTTCTACCATTTCCACGGCCGTGGAAGGGCAAGAACTAACCGTGGACTATAGCAGTGACTTCGTTCAAGCAAATAGTTCATCCAAGGGCAAATCCAAGTTCATCCTATCATAGTCTTAGCCATAACCATCCTTTCCTTACCCTAGAATCGCATCTATTTAGCCTACAACATGCATCATAACAATCGAAATCATCAAGCATAAAATCATGGCTTCCATTTGCAAGATAATGAAAAGAAAGAGATGAACAAATGAAGCAAACAAAACCAAGCTGAAAGTAGGATTAGAAAGACTCACAATCCTTCCAAAAGAAGGTCTAAACGATTCTTACAACTCTGGAAACCGATTCCGAAAATCTTCATTACAAAAATTATCAAAGTCTAGCTATGGTGTGTTCTTCTCCTCTTCTCCAATGGAGCTCTTCTCCTCCAAAAATAGCTCTCCTCTTGAGAGAACCTTCTTGTTGAGAGAGTGTATTTTGATTCCCAATTTGATTAGATGATAGGGGATTGCCTTCTCTCAGCTTTGCAGGACCACTTTTATACTACAACCTTGCTAGAGAGGGCCATGAGATCGTGGCACAGCTGTCACAACCGTCTGGCAAAAACCACGGTTGGTTCCACGGCCGTGGAAGTGCCAGCGACCGTGGTTTGGTACTTCAGCTTTGCCTTGGATCATTAAGCTTCGATTTGGTGCATGGCTTGTGTTGGCAAGGTTCCATGAGTTCTCCTTAGCCCTTAGCTTGCATTCCAATGAGTCCGAAAGTGTGTCATCTCGAGGAGTGACCCTCGAATGCATCGATTAAGCTCCTAAATCTCCCAAAATACCTATAAAGCAAGCAAAAGTCCGCGTAGACGTCTATCTCGACAAAATACATGATTTGAGTGCAAACGTCGTGAACTAATGCTAGACCATGCATGAATGAGTGAGAAATCTATCTAAATGATTACCTAAACCTAAGTCATAAATCGTGTTATCAAAAATACACCATACTTAAGGTTTGCTCGTCCCCAAGCAATCTCCCAATTCAACTATAGACTAAGAGATGACATGATTTATGTATGCAGAAAAATGGCAAAATCTTTTTGGAGTTGTGCTTCTAATATTGGATCACCTTCATAATCACGTTTCATGGCAATGGACAAGCAATCATGCATCAAACAAGTGAAGGCATGGAAAGAAAATTGTACTTAAATCGAAAGCATGCATAAATGTAAAAATGAGGAAGTCAAGATGATCAAGAGCATATCAAATTTAGATTACTAAGTCTTACAAACGTGCAAATAGGTCATAAGGTCTTGTGAAATAAAAGGCCAAGAAATGTTTTGATTAGGTGGGGATTTTTCTAGGCTATGTGATGCTAATACGGGAATGGAACTAACTCCACAATTTTGTCCTCGATCAACTTCCCCCAAGTGTATATTTTCTCCATCTTTTCTTTCTTTTCTTTCACTTATTTTTGAGACAGTGGCATTGGTGTACAAAAGCCGAAACCTTGGTGATTAGCCGTCCTCGGGTCTTTTCTATTTTTTCGAGGTGCATCCACACCGGGCACACATACGAAAACTCGTTAGGACTATTGGTTTATTTAACTTTGGCAAGGCACAAACACCCAATTATGTGAATGGTGCCGAGTTACTTGTCATTTAAACCAACGTCCCCAAACCTATATTTTTGTCTACACTTTCACAACAAATTCAGCATTTTATTCATGACATTCTTTCATCAACAACTTCACCCCACACTTGCTTTTCACACACATCAACACACTAACATGCTCCTATTCCCGGATGGGTCAAAAGAGGTCAAATTTATATCAATTGAGGTGCTCAAACAACATGATCGAGATGAGAAGTAGAGAAAGATGAATTGCCTCATTCATTCCTAGATGATGTGCAAGAACTATCATGTAATTTCGATTTTTAACACTCAATCCAATCAAGGCAAACATCATGATCACAATCCATTCATGGGATTCAATATAAGTACTTTAAGTCCACATATGCATTCATCAATTTAACACATAAGGCCATCCATAGCCAATTCACATGACAAGATTCATCATTAGGGTCATATCCAAGGCTAGAAAGCACAAAAATATTTAAATTTTCTGATTTTTTGGATTTTTTCGAAATGAGTATATACAATGCAAGACATGTGATAAAATTTTAACTATCCTAGATGCTAATCATGCAAAGGATCATGCAAACCCCACCCCATACTTAGAAACACATTGTACCCAATGTGGCATTCAAGTAAAGAAGAGTGAAAGAGGGTTCTCACAATGTAAAAGTGGTTTGCTTTGGTATTTGGGATTAATCAAGTAGATTGATGGTGGATGATCTTATCAACAATGATAAAGAGCTCTAAGTGTCCATCAAGGCGTCGGGACCCGCGCTAGGCACCGCTAGCCGTCCAAGTTCTGCGTCCGCTCCACCCATAATTGATGAGGGGTTCATCATCATCAATCACATGCCATACAAGGCTTCCATGCTACCAAGATTCTAGCACACACACAAAACACACCAAACACACAAAAACAGAAAAATCAAAAACGAAAACAAAAACGAAAAAAAGGGAAAGATGTCTACCAATGGGTTGCCTCCCATCAAACGCTTCTTTAAGGTCATTAGCTTGACCAAACTCGTGGTGTCTCATTCTAGGTGAAGTGGGGCAATCATATCCACCGGAGCTCCCGGGATATACTTCTTCAACCGGTGCCCATTCACCTTAAAGTTCCCACAATGCTCCCCTCATATCTCAATTGCTCCATGGGGAAAGATCTTCTTCACCACATATGTTCCGGTCCACCTTGACTTTAGCTTTCCGGGGAAGAGCCGCAGCCTTGAGTTGAAGAGAAGAACAAGGTCGCCTTCACTCAACTCCTTCGGGATGAGGCGCTTGTCATGTCACCGTTGGGTCCTCTCTTTGTAGATCCGGGCGTTTTCATAAGCATCCAACCGGATCTCCTCAAGAGCATTCATGTCTAGCATTCTCTTCTCTCCGGCCTCCTTGAGGTCAAAATTTAGCCACTTAATGGCCCAATAAGCTCTATGCTCCATCTCTACCGGAAGGTGGCAAGACTTGCCATAGACTAACTTGTAAGGAGTGGTGCCAATCGGTGTCTTGAAAGCGGTTCTATATGCCCACAAGGCAACATCGAGCTTCATAGCCCAATCCTTTCTCGTCCTAGAGACCGTCTTCTCAAGAATTCCCTTTATCTCCCGGTTGGAGATCTCCACTTGGCCACTAGTTTGGGGATGGTAAGGTGTTGCCACCTTGTGAGTCACCCCATACTTAGCCAAAAGTGCCCCGAAGTTCTGATTAGTGAAGTTCTTCCCTCCATCACTTATGATCACCCTTGGTGTTCCAAACCTAGGAAAGATTACTCGGTTGAAGAACCGTACAACAACCTTGGCATCATTTGTAGGAGAAGCTATTGCCTCCACCCATCTTGAAACATAATCCACCGCCAATAGGATGTAGAGTGTTCGCTCCAAACGGTGTGTGCAAGCTTTAAATTTATAACCCTAGACTTAAGCTTAAAACAAGGATGCGAACCCGCAGTGTACGGGTCAATCGTAGTAAAAGCAAGAAAATTCCAGGGGTCGATCACAGGGACTCGGTGAAACAAAGTCAATAACGGTATGCTACGTCAATTCTAACCACAAGAGCGATTAACACAATCAAAGATGAATAAGAAGTCAATAAAGCAAACATGCAATTCTAGGGATTAAAGCATCTAGTTGTGGTTCCAACTCAAGATCTATAGATAAGCGGACAAAGCTGAGATTTTTGCGTGGGGAAGGTGTTACTAAAGTAGAGTAGATCACCGGGTAAGTCTCACTACACACTAATCCTAAACCGTAACTCCTATTACCGGGTAAGTCTCAAGGAATCAAGATAAAGAACTATAACCTCAAACTAACACACCATCTAAGGGACTAGAATCAACCTTTACCGGGTAAGTCTCAGGCTAACTCACAAAGATGGGATGGAAGCACCCTCAAACCCCAATAAAGGATAAACCTTTATTACCTACACTTATGATCGTTGGTAAACAAACTAAGGAATTACCGGGTAAGTCTCATCCTAAGCTTGCTTTGAACCAGGAAGGTGTAATAAGAATAGGATTTAGCAAATTCTAACACTTAACTCTCAATTACGGATCAAATAAGTCACCTCGGTCAGAAGAATTCCATCCCGGCCGAGGTGTTCATCAACCGAACGAGATGCTTAGGGTTAAGGTTAAAGACTCGAACTTTCAGGATCCTACTGGAATCTAAGATTATTCTATCATTGTTTTTCCCACAACCTTCAGCCAATCACCCTAGAATCACACAAGGAAATTAGCCACTCATCATCATTATGAAAGTATTAATTATTTGGGAAGAAGGTGAATATTTGAACAAAGAAGAACTTAATGAAAAGACTTCAATAACTGAATCAAATATCACAAACAAGCGTTCCTTGGATAGCAATCCAACAAAACAAGACAACTAGGAAAGGAATTGAAGACAATCTTACAAAACCCTCCAAAAAGCTATAAAACCTATGGTCTTCAATCTTCCTTCAACCTTCAAAAAGGTTCTTCAACTCTCTCCAAAATGGAGTATGCTGCTGCTGCGTGTGCTGCGTGGGGTGATAGTGGTTCTTGTCCAGCTGTAAGCGGATCGATGTATGCGGGGTGTCGGAATTGTGGGAAATCCGACCCTTTTTATAGGAAAATAACCCTCCAAAAATAATAAATCTTAGAAAGATATTCTCCCATAAATATAGGTAAAATATATATTCTGCATATCTCCTTCCATCCAGGAGCCAAGCCCAAAAATATAAGATCACTTTCCAATTTTAAAAGATCTCTTCCAAGAATAAAATATTCTCGCCGCGTCCTAGGTGTTCGCCTCGGTCGAGTCGGCATCTCTGGATCACCCCGGTCGAGGTGAATCTCTGTTCAACCGAGGTGACTCACAACTGAATGTGAAATCTCTCAAAACTGCTCCAAAGTGAATCTTTAATCCATGGCTATGCTCCCTGAATGTAGCTCCAAATGACTCATGACTCCTTTTGCTCCTTTTTGATGCAAAACGTACCATATCACCTGCAATTACAACGAAACTAGGTGTAGACCTCGATTCTCGCAAAGGTAGATGAAATGGTAGTAAAATCACATAATGTACATACAAACATGCAGATTATGAAAGATAAAACGTTCAAACAAACCCCAAAATATAGACTATAATTCATGCTATCATAGAGGTTGCCACAAGAAGAAGGGAATGGCCCCATGAAGTCCACACCCCACACATCAAATATTTCCACTTCTTGTATGTTGTTCAAGGGCATCTCATTCCTCCTTGAGATGTTGCCCGTCCTTTGGCAAGCATCACAAGCTACCACAAAGCCTTGCACATCCTTGAACAAACTCGGCCAAAAGAAGCCCGATTGCAACACCTTAGCACATGTCTTGTGTGAGCTAGCATGCCCTCCACATGGCAAGGAATGACAATGGCGGATCACACTCTCCACCTCATCCTCCGGTATGTATCTTCTAAAGACTCCATCCGGCCCTCTCTTGAACAAAAGTGGTTCACTCCAACAGTAGTGCCTCACATCTTTGAAGAACTTCTTCCTTTGGGCGTATGACAATCCGGGAGGCACTTCCTCACACACTAGATAGTTTACAATGTCGGCATACCATGGCTCGCTTCCTCTAGACACTTGGAACAAGCACTCCTCCACCATTTGCAATTGCTCATCCCGGAATGAGTCATCAATCGGGATGTCATCTCTCTCAAGCTCTAATGGTGGTGGTCTACTAAGGTGATCCGCCACTGAATTTTCGGACCCCTTCTTGTCCCGGATTTCCAAATCAAACTCTTGAAGAAGAAGGATCCACCGAATCAACCTAGGCTTGGCATCCTTCTTGGTAAGTAGATAGCGGATCGCAGCATGATCCGTATACACTATAACCTTTGCTCCATCAAGATATGAGCGGAACTTCTCAAAGGCATACACAACCGCCAACAACTCCTCCTCGATGGTAGCATAATTGAGTTGGGCATCATCTAGCGTCTTGCTAGCATAATAAATGGAATGCGTACGCCCATCCTTCCTTTGCCCCAAAACAACCCCAACGGCTACATCACTCGCGTCACACATGATTTCAAATGGTAAACTCCAATCTGGAGGTTGCATGATAGGTGCGGAGATCAAAGCGTTCTTCAACCTACAAAAAGCTTCAAGGCAATCCTTGGAGAAAACAAACTCAACATCTTTCATTAGTAGGTTAGTGAGAGGCTTATAAATTTTAGAGAAATCTTTAATAAATCTCCGGTAAAAACCGGCATGCCCTAGAAAGCTCCTTACCCCCTTCACCGAGGTAGGTGGTGGCAACTTCTCTATTGTTTCAATCTTGGCCCTATCAACCTCAATGCTATGGTTGGACACCAAGTGTCCCAACACAATACCTTCACTTACCATGAAGTGGAATTTTTCCCAATTCAAGACAAGGTTTGTCTCCTCACATCTCTTAAGCACTAGAGACAAGTTAGCTAAACAATTATCAAAGGAAGATCCATAAACAGAAAAATCATCCATAAGAACTTCCATGATATTCTCAATGTACTCGGAAAATATAGCCATCATACACCTTTGAAAGGTGGTGGGTGCATTACACAACCAAAATGGCATTCTCCTATATGCAAAAGTACCCCATGGACATGTAAAGGTGGTTTTCTCTTGGTCATCGGGGTGGATAGGGATTTGGAAGAATCCGCTATAGCCATCTAAGTAGCAAAAGTGAGAATGTTGAGCTAACCTTTCTAGCATTTGGTCAATGAAGGGGAGAGGGAAGTGATCTTTCCTAGAGGCCATGTTCAATTTCCTATAGTCGATACACATCCTCCACCCCGTACGTCCTAGTTGGAATTAGTTCATTGTTCTCATTAGTCACTACGGTCATCCCACCCTTCTTAGGAACCACATGCACGGGACTAACCCACTTACTATCCGAAATAGGGTAGATAATTCCCGCATCTAGCAACTTAATGATCTCCTTCTTGACTACCTCTTTCATTATAGGATTCAATCTTCTTTGATGTTCAATAAAGGGTTTATGGTTATCTTCCATCAATATCTTATGCATGCACAAAGAAGGTTTTATGCCAACTAAATCATCAATAGTATAGCCAATGGCTTTCCTATGCAATCTTAGCTCATGCAACAACTTAGCAAGTTCATCATCATTCAAGCATGCATTCACAATCACCGGATATGTAGAATCATCACCAAGAAAAAGCATACTTCAAATGAGAGGGAAGGGGTTTGAGTTCAAGTTTAGGAGGACCTTTATCGAGTGGAGACGATCCAAATAATGTTGGTTGAGATGAATCCAAAGCAAATGAAGGCTCTTCAAGGCTCCTTGAAGCTTGATCATCAACAAGGGCTGCTTCTGGGGAAACCACGGTTGGCTCCACGGATCTTGGCACATCCACGGCCGTGGAAGTTGCCAAGCTTGCTCTTCGGAGCTTTCCAGAGAGTTCTACGGCCGTGGAACTCCTTCCATGACCGTGGTTCCTACAGGCCTTTAGCATGCTCACGTGATCTTTAAATTCAGCTCTTGTCTCCTTTTCTAATGCTTCCAAGGCCTTGATCTCCTCATTGCAAGCCTCCTCAACACCTTCCTCCATCAAAATTAGGCTAAGAACCTTCTCCAAGGGGTCCTTGATCAAGATCGAGCTCACAACTTCTCTAGACTCCTCTTGCTCGACAATGTTGAATATATCTTCATCAAGGGTTGGCCCTTTCATCATTGTGGACAGCTTGAACTTGATATTCTCTTCTCCAATGTTGAAGGAGAGAATTCCATTCTTACAATCTACCAAGCATCCGGAAGTGGTTAGAAAAGGTCTCCCTAAGATGATGGGAACCGGATAGTCCGCCGGGATGTCCAAGACAACAAAATCAATCGGCACATAGAACTTCCCTAGTTGCACCGGAATGTCCTCCAAGATCCCAACCGGGTGAGTGATCGAACGGTCCGCCATGTAAAGGGTCATCTTGACCGGTTTAGGCTCTCCTAGCCCAACCTTGTTTCATAGTGCAAGCGGTATGATGCTTACACTTGCCCCAAGATCACAAAGGGCTTCATACTTCACTTCTCCCACTCCGATTGGTACACAAAAGGAACCGGGATCTCTTAGTTTAGGGGGCATTTCCTCCTTCATCGTTTGAATCAATTCCGAGGATCTCTTGATCATCCTCACTTCCCCATACTCCTCCAACTTCCTTTTGTTGGAGAGTATTTCCTTCAAGAACTTGTCATATGCCGGCATACCTAAGATAGCATCCATGAACGGAATGTTAATATGTAATTTGGACATAAGTTCAAAGAATTTATCAAAGTGTTTGTCCAAGCGAGCTCTTGCTCGTGATTGAGGGAACGGTAGTGGTGGCTTGTATGGAGGCGGTGCCACATAAGTTGGCTCATCATCCTTGTTCTTGCCTCAATCTTCTTGCAATATTTCTTCTTCTATCACCACTTGCTTTCCCTTAGCATTCTCCTTGGGCAAGGGGTCCTTCATGCTCAACCCGCTCCTTGTTGTGATGGCAAACACTTGGCCTCTCGGGTTATCTTCGGTTCTTCGGGGAAGCTTTCCCGGATCTCTATGAGCTTCACACGCCTTTTGGAACACTTGTGCTTCCAACACTTTTTGAGCTTTAGAAATGGAAGTCACCGTGCTCTCAAGACCACTCAACCTTCCAAGCAATTGCTCAAACATCATCTCGGTTCTATCCTTGGGAGGTTGAGTGAATCCGGGTGGATGTTCTTGTCAAGCCTTTGGCGGTGGAGTTGTGCTTGTGGAAGCGGGAGGGTTCAAGGCTCCATCCGGGTTAGAATAGGAAAACCCGGGATGGTTGTGGTTAGGCCGGTAATTGTTGAATTTCCGGTTGTTGTTGAAGTTCCTTGGGCCTTGATAATTGTTGTAGTTGCCCCTTCCCATGTAGTTCACGTCTTCCTCCTTGGAAGACAAGTTTGCTTGCACTTGCACTTGCACTTGAGAAGTTGCTTGATTCTTCAAAGTTGTAGCACACAACTCCCTCAAAGACTTTAGCTCGTTGTTGTTGGCGTCAAGCTTGAAATTGCTCATGGTGACTTCACTCACCTCATATGCTCCCGCTTTTCTCTCATCACTCTTCCTATGGGAGTATTTCTCAATCACTAGAGCTTGCTTCTCTACAAACTCCCAAGAATCATCTACATTCTTTTCCATGAAAGTCCCACCGGAAAGAGATTGAAGCTTGAATTGGCTATCTTCATCAAGTCCTTTGAAGTAGATCTCCAATAGCTCAATTTTTGGTATACCATGGTGTGGACAATCTAGGAGAAGGTCTTTAAACCTCTCCCAAGACTTGAACAAACTTTCTCTATCCTTCATCACGAAGGCATTGATCTTCCCTCTTAGCTCGGTAGTCTTGGAAGGTGGGAAGAACTTAGTCAAAAACTCAGTTGTCATCTCCTCCCAAGTACTCACTCGCCCTTGTGGAATAGATTGATACCAAGCTAAGGCCTTATCCTTAAGAGAGAAGGAGAAAGCCCTAAGCTTATGGTTGTTGCTCTCCAATCTAGGCGGTCTAAGAGTCTCCATCAAGATCTCATAATTCATCAAGTGTTGATGAGGAGACTCTCCTTCCATCCCTCCAAATTGACTATGCCGGATCATTTGTAGAACTTGAGGGCGGAGCTCGTAATTATGGGTTGCGGGATCTCCTAAGTTCATACCCGGACGGTGTGCTCTTTGTGCCAGATCCAAACGTCGCCCTAATGTTTGTGGCTCTTCAATAGCAATGGGCACAACCCTAATATCATCCGCCGGCTGTGGTTGTGGTGGAGGTGGAGGAGGTTGTTGACGGTTAAGCTCTCTTTGCACAAGAGCTTGCCTAATCTCCTCAATCTCCCTCCTAGTTGCCTCTTGTCTCTCATTGGCAAGTCTCCTCTCATTCTCCAAAGCTTCATCCCTTATCCTAATTTGCTCTAAAGCCTCATCCAATTCAGCTTGGAGATCTCTTCCGGCCATCTCTTTTTCTTTCCGAATGCTCTTTGATCTAGATCTAAGGGTTTTCTCCGGTTCGGGATCGAATGGAGCTAAATCCTTGCCACGAGATCTTCGCATACACCTAAAGAGTAAGAGATGTCCTGAAAAGCAAAGACACAAACCAAAAAGAGATCAAAAGCAACAAGAAAGACCAACACTATAAACAATCACAAAAAGACTCAATCTAGACCTAGTCCCCGGCAACGGCGCCAAAAACTTGTTAACGCTAAGATCGTGTGTACGCAATAAGCTTTAAATTTATACTCGTTCTATTTCTCCTAACTCCTAGCAAACCCGCAGTGTACAGGAATTTGTAGTAGGGATAGTATTCCGAGGTCGAATACAAAGACAAAGGTGAGATTGATTCGATTAGTGATTAAGTTTATTGAAGATCTAGTTTAAGAAAAGAGAAAGAAATAAAGAAATGAAAATCTCAATGTTTTTGGTGGGTTTTTAGGTGATCAATCAAGGATCACAAATCATGCAAAATAAACAATCAACTAAGCCAACAAATCAACACGAACAAACAAGCTAAAACGAGATACGAGATCAAAGAGAGAAAAGCGAATTCTAGGGGTTGGAAATTCCGGTTATGGCTTAGGACTCAAGCTATCTAATCATTCCTTGGATTAACTATGATATGTTGGGAGTGAGTATTTCTAGATTGGGATCAATTACCGGGTAGGTCTCATGGTCCACTAGTCCGTTCCTAAGGTCTCATCACCGGGTAAGTGTCAAAGAGCCTAAGGGATGGAATTCTACACAAACCGGATTGTCACCTAGGGATCTAACCTATCCTCACCGGGTAAGTCTCGAAAGGGTTAGTCCTAAACAACTATCCTAGCACACTTAGTCCAATGGCGGCTTATGAGGCTCACCACTACCTAGAGTTTGTCATCTTTGAAATCTAAGAGTAAGAATCACCAGGTAGGTCTTTTCTAACACTTAGTTGCTAACACTAGGTCACCCTAGGATAGATTTAACTCAACAAACACTAGGATTTCAACATTCTAACAATCTAGTAATTAGATCCATCGAACCAGGGAAACCACGGGTTGTTCTACCATTTCCACGGCCGTGGAAGGGCAAGAACTAACCGTGGACTATAGCAGTGACTTCGTTCAAGAAAATAGGTCATCCAAGGGCAAATCCAAGTTCATCCTATCATAGTCTTAGCCATAACCATCCTTTCCTTACCCTAGAATCGCACCTATTTAGCCTACAACATGCATCATAACAATCAAAATCATCAAACATAAAATCATGGCTTCAATTTGCAAGATAATGAAAAGAAAGAGATGAACAAATGAAGCAAACAAAACCAAGCTGAAAGTAGGATTAGAAAGACTCACAATCCTTCCAAAAGAAGGTCTAAACGATTCTTACAACTCTAGAAACCGATTCCGAAAATCTTCATTACAAAAATTATCAAAGTCTAGCTATGGTGTGTTCTTCTCCTCTTCTCCAATGGAGCTCTTCTCCTCCAAAAATAGCTCTCCTCTTGAGAGAATCTTCTTGTTGAGAGAGTGTATTTTGATTCCCAATTTGATTGGATGATAGGGGATTGCCTTCTCTCAGCCTTGCAGGACCACTTTTATACTACAACCTTGCTAGAGAGGGCCATGAGATCGTGGCACAGCTGTCACAACCGTCTGGAAAAAACCACGGTTGGTTCCACGGCCGTGGAAGTGCCAGCGATCGTGGTTTGGTACTTCAACTTTGCCTTGGATCAATAAGCTTCGATTTGGTGCATGGCTTGTGTTGGCAAGGTTCCATGAGTTCTCCTTAGCCCTTAGCTTGCATTCCAATGAGTCCGAAAGTGTGTCATCTCGAGGAGTGACCCTCGAATGCATCGATTAAGCTCTTAAATCTCCCAAAATACCTATAAAGCAAGCAAAAGTCCGCGTAGACGTCTATCTCGACAAAATACATGATTTGAGTGCAAACGTCGTGAACTAATGCTAGACCATGCATGAATGAGTGAGAAATCTATCTAAATGATTACCTAAACCTAAGTCATAAATCGTGTTATCAGGTCCTACTGTGATTAAGATTATTCTATCATTGTTTTTCCCACAACCTTCAGCCAATCACCCTAGAATCACACAAAGAGATTAGCCACTCATCATCATGAAAGTATTAATCAAGTATATGGGAAGAAAGTGAATATTTGAACAAGAAGAATTTAATGAAAAGACTTCAATAACTGAATCAAATATCACAACAAAGCGTTCCTGGGATAGAAATCCAACAAGACAAACGACAAGGAAGGGAATCTAAGATAATCTTACAAAAACCCTTCAAAAGCTATAAAAGCTACAACCTTCCTTCTTCAACCTTCAAAAAGGTTCTTCAAATCTCACAACTGGAGTATGGCTGCAGCGGTGTAGTAGGTGTAAGCAAGGTGATAGCGGATGTCTACGCACGGTCGGATTTGTGGAAAATCCGACCCTTTTTATAGGAAAATTACCCTCCAAAGATAAGATATCTTAGAAAGATCTCTTCCCATTAAAATAGGTAAAATATATGATCTAGCATATCTTCTTCCTTCCAGGAGCCAAGCCCAAAAATATAAGATCTCTTTCCAAAGATAAAAGATCTCAGCCAAGAATAAAATATTCTCGCCGCGTCCCAGGTGTTCGCCTCGGTCGAGTCGACTTCTCTGGATCACCTCGGTCGAGGTGACTCTGTGGTCAACTGAGGTAAGTCACAACTGAATGTGAAATCTCTCAAATCTGGTCCAAAGTGAATCTCTAATCCATGGCTATGCTTCCTGGATGATTCCTTATGTTCCTGAATGTAGCTCCAATGACTCCATAGCTCCTTTTGCTCCTTTTTATGCAAAACGTGCCATTTTACCTACGATTACAACAAAACCAGGTGTAGACCTTGATTCCCACAAAGGTAGATGAAATGGTAATATAATCACATATTATACATACAAACATGCAGATTTATTGAAGATAAAACGTCCAAACAAACCCCAAAATATAGACTATAATTCATGCTATCAAAATACCCCATACTTAGCCCTTGCTTGTCCCTAAGCAAGTTCTGCATATAAAAGGCAAGATAGAGTGGATTATAAGTCAAGAAAATCGATGAAAAGTCTTTCAAAACATTTTTATGGTGTGCTACAATCATAGATCACTCTAAGAGAATACTTCATGGAATTTTAAATCAAAATATGATCAAAACATTTTATAAATATAAGAAAGTTGTTCATCTTTGCATAAAATCATAGAATGCATAATAAGTCATAATTATCGAAATTAATCATGCATAATCCAATTTAAACCACTAAGTCAATCAACAAGCTCGAGGTCTCAAGGGCTTCCCAAAAGAAAGGTCAAGAAACGTGTAGGGTAGGGATGTATGTAAGGTAATGTGGTGCTAGAATCCGGGAAAAGGATATACTTCACTTTCACTTTGACTTGCAACATCTTCCACCAATAAGCTTTGCTTATTTCACACTTTTTCTTTTTACTTTACTTTCTGGGATGCATGGACAGAGGTGCACAATAACCGAAGCCTAGGAAATCAACAATCATCAATTTCTTGAGATGCATCAAACCCTTGATGCACATACCATGACCCGTTAGGAATATCGCTCAATCCGACTTTGGCAAGACACAAACACCCGGCTATGTGAATGGTGCCGAGTTACTCATCATCATGATTGACTTCCCTAAACCTATTATTACTTTCTAACACTTTCACTTCCAGCCAACTTCTCAACTTTAACTTCACTTGCTTTCACCACTTCGCTTGCTTCCAAATTCCTGGATAGGTAAAGGGAGGCAAAATGTATATGAGGGGCTAAGCATGATCAAGAAGAAGAAGAGAGAAGAATGAATTGCCTTGGTTTTTCCAGGAAGAAAGTGAGAGAACTCATAACGTGGTGTCAACCTTCAAATTCAACATAATTTAGACAAAAACAAAGTATTAAACATGCCAATAATTTCAAACAAAGCATTTAGCATCTTAAACATATTATAAAACCTTTTAAACACATAAAGATTTCAAAACCAGTCAGTAAGCAAGATCTTCACTGAGATCATATCTAGATAAGAAGCACAAAACATTTTTCGAACACTCTCAGTTAATCCACCTCGGTCGAGGTGTTCTTAGGTCAACCGTGAAACACCTCGTTCGGCCAGAACTGCCCTAGTCGAGGTCAAAAATTTTTTTTTAAAACCAGTTTTTCGACGTTTTTCTCAATCAAATAACCTGTATGTATGCATGTAATCTCAGATAAACACATAGAAGCAAACTGAAGCATAAATATAAATAAATATCCGATCAAGTAGAGTCATACATCACATAAGTGTCAAATAATACATCAATAAACACCCCATACTTGGGACACACTGTCCCAATGGGTCAAAATAAGTCTAAGGAAATAAAATACTCACCGGACATAAAGCTGAACTGCATAAAAATAAGAAAGAAATCCTGCAGCTCTCAATAATCCTGATCCGGTGGTGGTGGTGGTGGTGGCACATACGGATACTAAGATGGGTCGAACGGGTAACCCATAGCCTACTGAAACTGGATCTCCATCATCCTGCGCTGATAGTGATGTCCCTCTAGCATCTGATGAGCCCAGCTGTCAATCTGTCGGTGCTGGGCAGCAAATCTCTCATGCATGTCCACAGTAAGGGCAGCATAAGAGTAAATCATCTGATCCGTCAGATCATCGATCCGACGGTGAGCCTCTGGATCTCTATGTCGGCGTGCCCTACGCCTAGCAGGTCTCAATGGTGATGCAGCAGGTGCAGGCTCAATATCATCATCATCCAGATCAACAACCGGCGCACTCATCCCGACAGTATCTGTCCCTGTATCCATCGGGACTCCACCATCCCTGTCATCAGCAGTCTCCTCATCATCTATGTAATAACCGGAAAATTTTCTTCCGGATATTTCATAAACAAATCTGAACTCGACCATTTGTGACCTCTTTCTGGCGCTTTATTATTATTATTATTATTATTATTATTATTATTTGTATGGACTCCGACATTATGAGGTCTTCTTTTAAGTTTCGGGACGAAACTTATTTTAAGGGAGAACTGATGTAACATCCGAAAATTTAATTTTTATTTAATTCCTAGACAAAACGGAAATCAACCCATCCTTTTTCTTCTCTCCTTACTCGGCCTGATGGGCCAAGTTCTTTTGTTTCCTTTACCCGGCCTGATGGGCCCAATCTTTCTCTCCTAGCCGGCCTGACAGGCCCAACATCATCTTTCCCTAGCTGGCGGGGCGGGCCCCAATCGTGTTCTATTTCTTTAACACAAGAGGCGGGCCCAATTTTATTTTTCTTCAACACATGTTAGGCGGCCCAGTCATCCTCTCCTTCATCACAAATAAACGACGACCTGGTTACAATCGTAACAAGCCCTAACGGTGTGAGATATCCGCTATTTCCCCAACCTCTCCATGCGCTGTTCTACAGATCTTCAACAAGGAACCACGCCAATCAACCAATCATGACTCTCTCCTAAACCGCTGCTCGATGTCTCCACTTCTCTCAACTGGCGGCAACAATCTTCTTCCATCCTCAACACGCAGTTGCCGGCGTAGGTACTTGCTCTGTCGCCGATCGTGGAAGCAGTAGGTGAACAAATTCTTCGTCTTCGTCTTCCTGGAAGCCTGCTATTGGAGCAATGGGCTGAACTTTTCTTAGACCTTTGCAACTCATATGTGGTGTAGCACAATCAGGGAACCAGAGATCCTCCTTAGTACGTGAGTATCGGACCGGTGCCTTCATCGATCGTCATTTGTCGAGGTAAGCCGGTTTTCCTCCTCTTCCTCCCTTCGACTTACCATGTACTGAGTGGAGATGTGGGCATGAAATAGACGATGATAACGAGTACGTGTTCCAGTCAATAGAAACTAGTTTCCGGTGCCGTCACGAGTACCATTGCCGAGGCTCGACCGGACTTCTACCAGAGGTTATTCCGACATCGAACCATCACCGAGGTTTTGTTACCGGTGAGTTTGTCCCCACCTCCCTTACCTGCGTTGTACGGTAGATTAGCGGACAGTCTGGTTGTGGTACGTTTGGAGGGGTGTAAGGTATGGTTGTTGAGTGGATCGGGATTTGTTTTGACGGGTTAGGTTAAAGCAGGGTTGTGAAATGGTTATATGCATAAGAGTTGTGTGGCTGAAGGTTTGTTTAGATGTGAAGTAAGTTAGATGATGTTCAAATGTTAGTATAATTGCTAGTGTTTCTTAGTGCGGGACTAGTCTAGCATCTGTGTATAAGTTAGTCATGATGAGGAATATATATATATATATATATATATATATATATATATATATATATATATATATATATATATATATATATATATATATATATATATATATATATATATATATTTGTATATATATATATAAGTTAGATATGCTAGACTCGTATATGCGTATAGTTAGGATTCTTGGGTTTAGCATATTGGTGTAATAAGCTAGTTTAAATTTCGGTTCTTCTATCAAGAAATTTTATGAGGAAGCTAGTTATGATTTTGGGATTTAGTGGAAGCGGGGCAGCTTCGAGTAGGCTTAATGTAGATTATTTGAAAGTAAGATGGAAAGTTAGAAACCTTTTAAACTCTTTAGTCCTTTCTTTTAGGAGTAGACGTTGTATTTCTTTTTTTTTCTTTTTGTTTTTTTTTTTCTTTTCTTCCACCCATAACGTTAGTTGGGTTCCTCATTATTTGATGATCTTGTTAACAAAGAGGTTAGCAAGCTTCTAAGAGTGGACAATGATTTTGATTCCAGTTCCTCGTTGTTAACAAGTGTTTGAGACCTTAGTTTTTGCGGAATCGAATAGTAACGTTGTTGGGACTTTGACTTGATTCAGGTAAGTCCACGGACTTACTTATGCATAGAATGTTAGCTAACGGTTTTATACCGCTTGTAGATGATTTTGATAGTTATGATAAATAACGAAACCGGATTAGGCCGACTTTATTATTTACGTAATTGACCCAAGTGTATGATAACGGGTCGTGACATCATCTGCCTAGCTCTTGCGAGAGTCTAGGAGGTTCCCTGCGACCAGCCCAGTCCGGTAGACGGTCAAATGCATTAGTACCATTCCGCGTTGGTAAACGGGGACAGGGGCGAGGTTTGGGAATCCCTCGTGTCACAAAATAAGTATCATTAGTAATAACCTATCACCTAATTAAAGATAATAAAAGAATTAAGTGTTGCATGTTGATTGTGTATGTTGTGTGTTTGTGCTTTTACCTTTATACTTATGCATAGAATGTTAGCTAACGGTTTTATACCGCTTGTAGATGCCTTGCAGGTTAAGACATTTGTAGAGAGATCCGGAGGAGATGGTCAGCCGGGTCCGCGTACTCTTTTAGTTGGGGACGGGGATGTCTCTTGTTCTTCATATGCGTCGTTTTAGTATCTTTTCTTGTAAGGCTGATACATATTCTCCATGTATATATATTGTTTACAGTTTTCCAATGTTTTAAATACTTTTGTGCCTTGTTGTAAGATCCAAGTAAAATTGTTGTCAAACTATGGTCGGGACCCATTGTGAGGTCCTAACCAATAGCTCCCCGAGTTCTCAAAATTTGGGGTGTTACAATCTACCTCCTCCTCCTCAGCTGGTGCAGCTGCTGCCTCTCTATAATCCTCCATTAGTGGGGCCCAAGCGGTTTGCCAGTAATGAGGGTCATAAACTATAAACTTGGCTGACCACCTGATCCCCTGTGGTGCAGTCAACTCCCATGGCATCGCCACATATGGCGTAGTCAGTCCTCGGGGAACCAGAATCCGCCGAGTGATCATCTCCTGTAGCCCAAGCGGCTTGGCAGCCGCCACCATAGTGCAAGCGTTGAGGTCAATGTCCTGATAGCTGGCGATGTGGGTCACATGTCCTCCGCGGCATATGTCCCCCTTCGCCTTGGCCTTGATCTTGTGCAAATCCTCTACCAACATCAAGCCAAAGTCGGGGAACCCTCCAGTCACCATGCAGTAAAGGCTAAAAAGCTCCCCCTGTCGGACCTTCTGGGGCGTCTCAGTACGCGCCAGAAGCGTCTCGCTGAAAACACGGTGGGCTAACTTAAAAGCTAGGTGAAAAATGATGCGCTCCCTGGAGTCTCCAGGGCGCCATCTGTCTGCGTGCTCAACCACGTGAGCAATATGTCCCCAAAACACCCTAGCTACAGTCCGGGAAGGGAAATCAACAACGGTCGGGGCAGGAAAACCAAAAATCTCTCTCCAATACTCTAATGGAACTATGAAGTTCCGGTTCATCAACCGGTACTTCACATAACGCTCTGTGGGGAGGTAGGTGAAGGAGCTAACAAACTCTAGGGTAGGCTCCAGATAGGCAGGTGCACGGATCTCAGTAAACTGATCTAGCCCTATCGTCGATATCATACGTCTAAGGTCTCCATCCACATGGAGACAATCAAAGGCTGATACGTCCAAGAAGCGAGGTGCTATCACTGGACGGGCTGCTATACGGTCATAATCGACCCGGTGTCGCTCGTGGATCACTTGTCGATAAGGTTTGGAAGCAGAAGAGGAAGGGGAAGGGGAGGATCTATCCCTAAGGGCAAGCTGTCTCTCAGAACTCATTTTCAAAACTCTTTCTGTCAGGTCACCTCGGTCAGTCTGACACAACTCAGGAACACCTCGGCCGAGGCACAGCACGACTGGATCGAGGCAAAAAACTGTGCGATCTAATCTCTCAAAAATCCAGTTCTTTTCCCCCAAAATCACTACAACTGGTTCCTATGGGGTACTTAATCTGTTTCTCAGTAAATCCAAGGCAATCCAAGCCCAAATCGAAGCAAAATCAGCGAGGTTAGGGTTTTGTTCTATTTTACCTCGTTCGGCCGTTTCGGTTCGATTTCTTTGCAGATTCGCACTTGCAGCTTGATCCTCTACGCTTTAATCGTAGTTCGGAAGCGAAAATCTTCGAAAACGAGCAAGAATCGAAGGGCGAGGTGAAAGGGAGCGCCGCGGTCGAGGAAGGGTAAAACTGAAGAGAGAGAAAATTAATCCCCCTTTTATACCCTTTCTGGAACTGTTGTCACCTCGGTTTAGGTGGTCTCGACTGGACCGAGGTGGTACGGACCGAGGTGGTTCTTCAGAAACCCTAGTCGCCTCAGTTGCTCAAAAATCATCTCGGTCGAGGTGCTCTGACAGCAACCGAGATGTGCCTCAGTCAAACTTCGTCTTCTCAAATTCTCGAACTTCTGTCCTTCCAGTTATGCTCCTAGTTTGTACTCCTTCCTTAGATGTCACCTGTTATCTGTCTAGGACGCCAAAAACAAAACAAAGCAAAGCAAAAGCAAAACTATCTAAGCTAGACTAGAGAAAAGGGAAAATAAAGTAATACATTGGGTTGCCTCCCAAGAAGCGCTTGGTTTAAGGTCTCTAGCTGGACCATAGTGCGTTTCTCAAACGAGGTATATTGGTGTAACCTCCTCAACCGGAGTTTCCGGTTTGTATTTCTTGAGTCTATGACCATTGACCTTGAAGCTTCCGCTCGTTTCGCCCCATATCTCAACTGCACCATGAGGAAAAACATGTTTCACAACATAAGGTCCGGTCAATCTAGATTTTAACTTACCTGGAAAGAGGCGGAGGCGGGAGTTGAAGAGTAGAACTAAGTCTCCTTCGTTAAGCTCCTTTGGGATGATACGCTTGTCATGCCATTTCTTCGTCCTCTCCTTATAGATTTTGGAATTCTCATAAGCGTTCAAACGCAGCTCCTCCGGCTCGTTGATATCCAATAGCCGCTTCTCGCCGGCCTCCTTAATGTCGAAGTTCAACCATTTGATCACCCAATATGCTTTGTGTTCTAACTCAACGGGCAAATGGCAAGACTTCCCATATACCAAATTATAAGGGGTGGTACCTATGGGAGTCTTAAATGCAGTCCTGTAGGCCCAAAGAGCATCGTCCAATTTCTTGGACCAATCCTTTCTCGTCCTAGAGAGGGTCTTCTCCAAAATTGCCTTGATTTCTCTATTCGAGATCTCGACCTGTCCACTAGTTTGAGGGTGATAAGGGGTTGATACCTTGTGGGTTACCCCATACTTCGATAGAAGTGCTTTGAACTTCCGGTTGATGAAATGCGTTCCTCCATCACTGATGATGAGTCGTGGAGTTCCAAAACGTGGAAAGATAGTTCTGTTTAAGAACTTCACAACCACTTTGGCGTCATTAGTGGGAGAAGCGATGGCTTCAACCCATCTAGAGACGTAATCAACTGCAAGAAGAATATAGAGGTTTCCTCCGGAGGATGGGAAAGGTCCCATGAAGTCTATCCCCCATACATCAAAGATTTCCACCTCTTGGATGTTATTAAGTAGCATTTCGTTCCTCCTTGATAAATTTCCTGTTCTTTGGCATGCATCACAAGAGACAACAAACGATTGCACATCCTTAAATAATGTAGGCCAAAAGAAACCGGAACGTAATACCTTAGTGCATGTTTTATCGGTGCTAGCATGTCCTCCACAAGGAAGTGAATGACAATGCCGTATGACGCTGTTAACTTCATCTTCCGGAATGCATCTTCGAAGCATCCCATCCGGCCCGCGCTTGAATAGCAACGGTTCATCCCAGTAGTAATGGCTTACTTCCTTGAAGAATCTCTTCTTTTGAGAGTACGTCAATCCGGGCGGTACTTCCTGGCAAACAAGATAATTCACAATATCAGCATACCAAGGTCCTTTATTATCAGAAAGTTGGTGGATAGAATGTTCCACCAACTGAGGATGAATGTCAGAGAAAGGAGTAAGAAGTTTGTTATTTTCAGCAGTCTCAGTTGACATCATCTCGCCTTCGACCTCGGTCGAGGCACAAAGGCGTTGACCGAGATGTTCTTCGGTCACCTCACTCAGTCCAGAAAGTGCCTCAGTCGAGGTACTGCAACTGGAACCGAAACTGGAGATCTTCGTCTCCTGGATTAGCTTCTCAGTTTTAGCTCCTGGATCTTCTTCCAGTGCTTTTAAACTCCGTATATCTGCATCACAAGAAGCATCTATACCCTCCTCCATTAAACTGAAACTAATAACTCTTTCTCTTGATTCTTCTTCATCGTAGATGTTGAAGATATCATCGCTTAGCTGCTCCCCTTTCATGGCTGCAAGTAATGCGAACTCCACCTCATCGCCACCAATGTTGAATTTCAACTTGGCGTTCTTGCAATCCACGTTGCAACCCGAAGTTGCTAGAAATGGCCTCCCGAGAATAATAGGAACAGGATAATTTGTGGGAATGTCAAGTACAACAAAATCTATTGGTAAATAGAAGTTACCTAACTTGACCGGACCGTCCTCCAAAATTCCCACGGGGTGGGTGATGGAGTGATCCGCCATGTATAATCGAATCTTGACCGGCTTGGGCTCTCCAAGTCCGATCTTCACACATAGCTCCAGCGGAATGATGCTCACGCTGGCTCCTAGATCACAAAGGGCTTCACAAGTGACGTCCCCAACTTGAATGGGAATGCAAAATGAGCCGGGATCTCTTAATTTAGGTGGAATCTTCTCCTTCATGATTTGAATAAGTTCCGAGGATTTAGATGTCATCCTTACTTTACCAAAATCTTCCAGTTTCCTCTTCCTTGGTAGGATCTCCTTGAAATACTTCTCATATGCGGGCATTCCTAGAATAGCATCAAGGAAAGGAATGTTAATGTGCAGTTTATTCATCAAGTCAAGGAACTTACCAAAGTGCTTGTCTAGATGTGCTCTGGCCCTTGACTGGGGGAATGGAAGTGGTGGTTTGTATGCAGGAGGTGGAACATAAACTTCAGTTTTCCCCTCCGCTTTCTGTGGCTCCACCTCGGTTGGCATCTCGGCCGAAGTGTGCTTCGACTGCAGCTGGACCGAGGTGGTCTTCGTCGGTACTGGCACCGACCGAGGCACTGGATCTGCAGTTTTCAGTCCACTCCTCGTAGTTATGGCCATGATCTGGCCTTTAGGGTTGCTCTCCGTCCTTGCTGGAAGCTTCCCTAGATCTCTTGGCGCTTCATTCGCCCTACTTGCAAGTTGTTGTTCAAAGGCTTTTTGGGCCTTCGAAAATGAAGTCATATAAGTCTCCATAGCACTAAGCTTGATCAAGATAGCCTCCAGCACTGCGTCTTTCTTTCCGGCTGAGACGAACTTGATCCTTGCCCCTGGCTCTTTAATGGAGTAGAAGAAGAAGAAGGGGAAGAGAGGAAAGGATTAGACGAATCATTAGAATTGGAGTTTGAATAATTGTTACCAGAATTTTGGTTGTTCGCCCTCCAATTGTTGCTATTGGATCCTCTATTGTTGTTGTTGTAGTTCTTGTTCCGGGAACCGTTGTTGTTGTTACGGTATCCATTGTTGTTGTTCCTTTGTCCTTGATCTTCCTTCTTGGTTTGAGCAACCAAGAGTTCCTTCAATTGCTTCACGTCGTTCTTCAAAGACGTGAGTTGATTGTTGTTTGGCTGAGTTTCTTGGAAGTTAACTCTTTTAACTCCACCTTCAGCTCCTTGATGGGTGTACTTCTCCATATGCAAAGCTTGCTTCTCGATGAAGTCCCAAGCTTCGTCAATCGCCATGTCCATAAAGGTACCGGCGGAGAGTAGTTGGAGGTTGAACTGGGTGCTTCCGTCCAGTCCCTTGAAGTATATCTCCAATAACTCTATCTTTGGAATCCCATGATGTGGGCAATCCAAAAGAATTTCCTTGAACCTCTCCCATGACTTGGACAAGCTCTCCTTGTCCTTCATGATGAAAGCATTAATCTTCCCTCTCATTTCAGCGGTCTTAGAGGGGGGAAAGAATTTGGTCAAGAACTCCGTAGTCATCTCCTCCCATGTGCTAATTTTTCCTGGAGGAAGAGATTGATACCAAGTAAGAGCTCTATCTTTTAAAGAAAAGTAAAAAGGTCTTAGCTTGTAGTTGTTATTTTCAATCCTTGAGGGTCTCAAGGTCTCCATCAAGATGTCATAGTTTTGAAGATGTTGATGTGGTGATTCCTTCTCTAGCCCTCCGAACTGGCATTGGCGAATCATGGATAGAACTTGCGGTCGAAGTTTGTAGTCATGGTCCGCTGGATCTCCTAGGTTAACTCCTGGACGCCTCAGTTGTTGATTGGGGTCCATCCTTTGACCTAGGGTTTGTGGGATTCCTGCAAGAAGAACGCCTCGGACTGGCATCCGAGGTGGAAGCACCTCGGCCGGGGCGTCAGGTACTGGGACCTGCCTCGGTCGAGGGTCAGCGACTAGGACCTGCATCGGTCCAGCATCGGGAACTGGATCTTCTCTCGGTCGAAGTAGATATTGGTCTCGTAAGGCTGCCATATCTGCTTCGATCGCTTCAGTCCTGGTGCGAGTTTCTTCTTTCTCTTGCCTTAGCTCTTCCCTGCTGAGGCGTAGCTGCTCTAGCGCCTCTTTCAACTCGGCCTCAAGATCGTGATTGTCTTGGTTGGCCAACTTCGCTTCTCTTAAGCGTCGTTTGTATGTCTTTTCTGGTCAGGGATCGTAACGAACGATTTCCTTCCCAGTGCGGGTTCTTCGCAAAAACCTAAGAAAGAACCTGCAAAAGTCACTCAAGTAGAGTGATTAGTAGACACGGGGGCAAGTGCCCCAAAAGCAAACCGTAACCGGCTCAGTCTAGACCAAGTCCCCGGCAACGGCGCCAAAAACTTGTTCGCTCCAAACGGTGTGTGCAAGTTTTAAATTTATAACCCTAGACGTAAGCTTAAAACAAGGATGCAAACCCGCAGTGTACGGGTCAATCGTAGTAAAAAGCAAGGAATTTCAGGGGTCGATCACAGGGACTTAGTGAAACAAAGTCCAATTACGGTAAGCTTTAGCAATTACTAACCACAAAGCAATTAAAACTATCAAAGATGAATAAAGTCAATAAAGGAAATATGCAATTCTAGGGATTAAAGCATCTAGTTGTGGTTCCAACTCAAGATCTAAAGATAAGCGGACAAAGCTGAGGTTTTTGCGAGGGGAAGGTGTTACTAAAGTGGAATAGATCACCGGGTAAGTTTCACTACTCACCAATCCAAACCGTAACTCCTATTACCGGGTAAGTATCAAGGAATTAAGATAAAGAACTATAACCTCAAACTAACACACCATCTAAGGGAATAGAGTCAACCTTTACCGGGTAAGTCTCAGGCTAACTCACAAAGATGGGATGAAAGCACACTCAAACCCCAATAAAGGATAAACCTTTATTACCTACACTTATGATCTTAGGTAAACAAACTAAGGAATTACCGGGTAAGTCTCATCCTAAGCTTGCATTGAACCAGGAAAGGTGTAATAAGAATAGGATTTGGCAAACTCTAACACTTAACTCTCAGTTTCGGATCAGATAAGTCACCTCGGTCAGCCAAATTCCACCCCGGCTGAAATGTTCATCGACTGAGCGAGATGCTTAGGGTTAAGGTTAAAGACTCGAGCTTTCAGGGTCCTAATGTGATTAAGATTATTCTATCATTGTTTTTCCCACAACCTTCAGCCAATCACCCTAGAATCACACAAAGAGATTAGCCACTCATCATCATGAAAGTATTAATCAAGTATATGGGAAGAAAGTGAATATTTGAACAAGAAGAATTTAATGAAAAGACTTCAATAACTGAATCAAATATCACAACAAAGCGTTCCTTGGATAGAAATCCAACAAGACAAACGACAAGGAAGGGAATCTAAGATAATCTTACAAAAACCCTTCAAAAGCTATAAAAGCTACAATCTTCCTTCTTCAACCTTCAAAAAGGTTCTTCAAATCTCACAACTGGAGTATGGCTGCAGCGGTGTAGTAGGTGTAAGCAAGGTGATAGCGGATGTCTAAGCACGGTCGGATTTGTGGAAAATCCGACCCTTTTATAGGAAAATTACCCTCCAAAGATAAGATATCTTAGAAAGATCTCTTCCCATAAAAATAGGTAAAATATATGATCTAGCATATCTTCTTCCTTCCAGGAGCCAAGCCCAAAAATATAAGATCTCTTTCCAAAGATAAAAGATCTCACCAAGAATAAAATATTCTCGCCGCGTCCCAGGTGTTCGCCTCGGTCGAGTCGACTTCTCTGGATCACCTCGGTCAAGGTGACTCTGTGGTCAACCGAGATGAGTCACAACTGAATGTGAAATCTCTCAAATCTGGTCCAAAGTGAATCTCTAATCCATGGCTATGCTTCCTGGATGGTTCCTTATGTTCCTGAATGTAGCTCCAATGACTCCATAGCTCCTTTTGCTCCTTTTTATGCAAAACGTGCCATTTTACCTACGATTACAACAAAACCAAGTGTAGACCTCGATTCCCGTAAAGGTAGATGAAATGGTAAAATAATCACATATTATACATACAAACATGCAGAATTATTGAAGATAAAACGTCCAAAGAAACCCCAAAATATAGACTATAATTCATGCTATCAATTTCCGACCTTAAGTACCGATGATAATGAACTCTAAGTAGTAGTGAGCCTTATAAGCCGCTATTGGACTGAGTGTGCTAGGGTTGATGTTTAGGACTTTCCTTCCCGAGACTAACCCGGTAAGGAGAGATTAGATCCCTAGATAACAATCCGGTTTGTGTAGAATTCCCAACCTTAGGTTCCTAGAGACTTACCGGGTGATAGGACCTTAGGTGCGTGATTAGTGGACCATGAGATCTACCCGGTGATTGATCCCACTTGAGAAACACCCTTTCCCAACATATTATACCTAGACCAAGGTTGATTAGAAGCTTGAGTCCAATGCCATAACCGGAATTCCTAACCCCTAGAATCCGATTTTCTTTCTTGAATCACATATCTCGTGTTTGTTTTGCTTGTTTGTGTTGCTAGTTTAGTTGTTCGTTTGATTTGTTAATCTTGCATGATTTGTGATCCTTGTTTGATCACCACAAAACCAATCCAAAAACATTGTGATTTTCTTTTCTTTATTCTACTCTCTTTTCTTAACCTAGATTTACACTATCCTTAGTCACTAATTTGATTCGATTTCACCTTAGTTTTTGTGTTCGACCTCGGAATACTATCCTTACTACAAAACGACCCATACATTGTGGGTTTTCTAGGAGTTAGGAAAAATATATTGAGTTATAAATTTAAGACTTTTGTGCTATACGTTCTTAGCGTAACAAGTTTTTAGCGCCGTTGCCGGGGACTAGGTCTAGATTGAATCATTGTTTGTGATTGTTTATAGTATAGGTCTCTTGTTGCTTTTGATCTTGTTTGGTTTGTGTCTTTGAATTTTCAGGACATCTCTCATTCTTTAGCTGCATGCGAAGATCTCGTGGCAAGGATTTAGCTCCATTCGATCCCGAACCGGAGAAAACCCTTAAAGCTAGATCTAAGAGCATTAAGAAGAAGAAGGAGATGGCCCCAAGAGATCTTCAAGCTGAGTTGGATGATGCCTTAGAGAAAATTAGGCTAAGGGATGAACTCTTGGAGAATGAGAGGAGACTTGCCAATGAGAGGAAAGAACCTACTAGGAGGGAAATTAAAGAGATTAGGCAAGCTTTTGTGCAAAGAGAGCTTAATTGTCAACAACCTTCACCACCACCGCAGCCGGCGGTCAATGTTCGGTTTGAGCCGATCATCATTGAGGAGCCACAAACGTTAGGGCTACGTATGGATCCAGCCCAAAGAGTACACCGTCCGGGTGTAAACTTAGGAGATCCCCTAGCCCATGATTATGAGCTCTGACCTCAAGTGCTACAAATGATCCGGCATAACAATTTGGAGGGATGGAAGGAGAGTCTCCTCATAAACACTTGATGAACTATGAGATCTTGATGGAGACTCTAAGGCCGCCTAGAATGGAGAACAACAACCATAAGCTTAGGGATTTTTCCTTCTCACTTAAGGATAAGGCCTTGGCTTGGTACCAATCCCTTCCACTAGGACCTGTGAGTACTTGGGAGGAGATGACAACCGAGTTCTTGACAAAGTTCTTCCCACCTTCCAAGAGAACCGAGCTAAGAGGGAAGATCAATGCCTTCGTGATGAAGGATAGAGAGAGCCTATTCAAGTCTTAGGAGAGGTTCAAGGACCTCCTCCTAGATTGTCTACACCATGGGATACCGAAGATAGAGCTATTGGAGATTTATTTCAAGGGGCTTGATGAGGATAGCCAAATCAAGCTCCAATCTCTTTCCAGAGGAAAATTCATGGAGAAGAATGTGGATGAGGCTTGGGAGTTTGTAGAGAAGCAAGCCTTGGTGACAGAGAAGTACTCTCATAGGAAGAGTGATGGGAGGAAACCGAGAGTATATGAAGTGAGTGAAGTCACCATGAGCAACTACAAGCTTGATGCAATCACCAATGAGCTTAAGTCTTTGAGGGAGTTGTGTGCTACAACCTTGAAGAATCAAGCAAGTCCTCAAGTGCAAGTGCAAGCCAATTTGGCATCCAAAGAGGGGGATGTTAACTACCGGCCTAATCACAACCATCACGTGTTCTCTTATTCTAACCCGGAAGGTGCCTTGAACCC
Source organism: Fagopyrum esculentum (assembly GCA_033239045.1). Taxonomy (NCBI): domain Eukaryota; kingdom Viridiplantae; phylum Streptophyta; class Magnoliopsida; order Caryophyllales; family Polygonaceae; genus Fagopyrum; species Fagopyrum esculentum. The sequence continues at coordinate 57,658,658 of BSUD01000004.1, forward strand.
TCCCGCTTCCACAAGCGCAGCTCCACCACCTAAGGCTTCACAAGATCCTCCACCCGGTTTTGCTCAACCTCCTAAGGATATAACCGAGATGATGTTTGAACAATTGCTTGGAAGGTTGAGTGGACTTGAGAGCACGGTGACTTCCATTTCGAAAGCTCAAAAGGTGCCAGAAGCACAAGTGTTCCAAAAGGCAGGTGAAGCACAAAGGGATCCGGGAAAGCTTCCCGGAAGGACCGAGGATAACCCAAGAGGCCAAGTGTTGGCCATGACAACAAGGAGTGGGCTGAGCATGAAGGATCCTTTACCAAAGGGGAATGACAAGGGAAAGCAAGTAGTGGTGGAAGAAGAGCCATTGCAAGAAGAAGGAGGAAAGAGCAAGGATGACGAGCCAACATATATGGGACCGCCTCCATACAAGCCACCACTAACAATCCCACAATCACGAGGAAGAGCTCGCTTGGACAAACATTTCAGTAAATTCCTTGAACTTATGTCTAAATTGCATATTAACATTCCGTTCATGGATGCTATTCTAGGTATGCCGGCCTATGGAAAAATTTTGAAGGAAATACTCTCCAACAAAATGAAGTTGGAGGAGTATGGAGAAGTTAGAATGACAAAGAGATCTTCGGAGTTGATTCAAACTATGAGGGAGGAGATGCCTCCTAAACTAAGAGATCCGGGATCTTTTTGTGTACGAATTGGGGTTGGAGAAGTGCAATATCAAACCCTTTGTGATCTTGGAGCAAGTGTAAGCATCATCCCGCTTGCACTTTGCAACAAGGTTGGGGTAGGAGAGCTAAAGCCGGTCAAGATGACCCTCTACATGGTGAACCGTTCAATCACTCACCCCGTAGGAATTCGAGAGGGCATATCGGTTCAGCTTGGGAAGTTCTATGTGCCAATAGATTTCTTTGTTTTGGACATCCCGGCGGACTACCCGGTTCCTATCATTTTGGGAAGGCCGTTTTTATCAACATCCGGATGCTTAGTGCATTGAAAGAATGGAATTATATCTTTCAATATAGGAGAAGAGAATATCAAGTTCAACTTGTCCACAATGATGAAAGGGCCAGCCCTTGGTGAAGATGTCTTCAATATTGTCGAGCAAGAGGAATGTAGAGAATTTGTGAGCTCCATCTTGATCAAGGACCCTCTTGAGAAGGTTCTTAGCTTGATTTTGATGGAGGAAGGAGTTGAGGATGATTGCAATGAAGAAATCAAGGCTTTGGATGCATTGGAAAAGGAGACAAGTGCTGAATTTGAAGTGCACGAAGTTGTGCTGAACCACTGTAGGATGGCTAGGGAGAGGGAACCACGGCCGTAATTTTTCCCGTGGAACTCTCTGGAATACTCAAATGTGCCAGCATCTCAGATTCCATGACCGTGGTTGTGCCAAAGGCCGTGGTTTTGCCCGTGGTTTCTCCAGAAAGTGTCTTAGTTGTTGATCAAGCTTCAAGGAGCCTTGGAGAGACTTCCATGGCTTTGGAATCATCTCAACCTACATTGTATGGAGCGTCTCCAACCGATAAAGGTCCTCCTAACCTTGAACTTAATCCCCTCCCCTCTCATTTAAAGTATGCTTTTCTTGGTGAAAATTCTACTTATCCGGTTATTGTGAATGTATCTTTGAATGATGATGAGCTTGATAGATTGTTGCATGAGTTGAGATTGCATAGGAAAGCTATTGGTTATACCATTGATGATTTAGTTGGCATTAAACCTTCCTTGTGCATGCATAAAATTTTGATGGAAGAAAACGATAAACCTTCAATTGAACCTCAAAGGAGATTGAACCCTATAATGAAAGAGGTAGTCAAGAAAGAGATCCTTAAATTACTAGATGCGGGAATCATTTTCCCGATTTCGGATAGTAAATGGGTTATTCTCGTTCATGTTGTTTCTAAGAAGGGTGGTATGACCGTAGTAACTAATGAGAACAATGAACTAATCCCAACTAGGACGGTTACGGGGTGGAGAATGTGTATTGACTATAGGAAGCTTAATATTGCCTCTAGGAAAGATCACTTCCCTTTCCCCTTCATTGACCAAATGCTAGAGAGATTAGCTCAACATTCACACTTTTGTTACTTAGATGGCTATAGTAGATTTTTCGAAACCCCTATTCACACGGATGACCAAGAGAAGACAACATTTACATGTCCTTGGGGAACATTTGCATATAGGAGGATGCCATTTGGGTTGTGTAATGCACCCGCCACCTTTCAAAGGTGTATGATTGCCATCTTTTCTGAATATATTGAAAACATCATGGAAGTGTTTATGGATGATTTCTCGGTTTATGGATCTTCATTTGATGATTTCTTAGAAAACTTGTCTTTGGTGTAAAAAAGATGTGAGGAAACTAACCTTGTTTTGAATTGGGAGAAATGCCATTTTATGGTGAGTGAGGGCATTGTGTTGGGACATTTGTTCGCTCCAAACGGTGTGTGCAAGCTTTAAATTTATAACCCTAGACTTAAGCTTAAAACAAGGATGCGATCCCGCAGTGTACGGGTCAATCGTAGTAAAAGCAAGAAAATTCCAGGGGTCGATCACAGAGACTCGGTGAAACAAAGTCAATACGGTGTGCTTATGTCAATACTAACCACAAGAGCGATTAACACAATCAAATATGAATAAGAAGTCAATAAAGCAAACATGCAATTCTAGGGATTAAAGCATCAAGTTGTGATTCCAACTCAAGATCTATAGATAAGCGGACAAAGCTGAGATTTTTGCGTGGGGAAGGTGTTTCTAAAGTGGAGTAGATCACCGGGTAAGTCTCACTACACACTAATCCTAAACCGTAACTCCTATTACCGGGTAAGTCTCAAGGAATCAAGATAAAGAATTATAATCTCAAATAACACATCATCTAAGGGAATAGAATCAACCTTTACCGGGTAGGTCTTAGGCTAACTCACAAAGATGGGATGAAAGCACACTCAAACCCCAATAAAGGATAAACCTTTATTACCTACACTTATGATCGTTGGTACACAAACTAAGGAATTACCGGGTAAGTCTCATCCTAAGCTTGCATTGAACCAGAAAGGTGTAATAAGAACAGGATTTAGCAAACTCTAACACTTAACTTTCTGTTTTAGGTCGGATAAGTCACCTCGATCAGAAGAATTACACCCCGGCCGAGATGTTCATCAACCGAACGAGATGCTTAGGGTTAAGGTTAAAGACTCGAACTTTCAGGATCCTACTAGAATCTAAGATTATTCTATCATTGTTTTTCCCACAACCTTCAGCCAATCACCCTAGAATCACACAAGGAAATTAGCCACTCATCATCATTATGAAAGTATTAAAATATATGGGAAGAAGGTGAATATTTGAACAAAGAAGAATTTAATGAAAAAGACTTCAATAACTGAATCAAATATCACAACAAAAGCGTTCCTTGGATAGCAATCCAACAAGACAAGACAACAAGGAAGGGAATTAAAGACGATCTTACAAAATCCTCCAAAAAGCTATAATCTTCAATCTTCCTTCAACCTTCAAAAAGGTTCTTCAAAACTCCCAACTCTGGAGTATGCTGCTGTTGCTGCTATAAACCCGGATCGATGGTATAGCGTCATGTCGGAATTGTGGAAATCCAACCCCTTTTATAGGAAAATAACCCTCCAAAGATAATAAATCTTAGAAAGATATTTTCCCATAAATATAGGTAAAATATATGATTCTGCATATCTTCTTCCTTCCAGGAGCCGAGCCCAAAAATATAAGATCACTTTCCAAGTTTAAAAGATCTCATCCAAGAATAAAATATTCTTGCCGCGTCCTAGGTGTTCGCCTCGGTCGAGTCGGCGTCTCTGGATCACCTCGGTCGAGATGAATCTCTGGTCAACCGAGGTGAGTCACAACAGAATGTGAAATCTCTCGAATCTGCTCCAAAGTAAATCTTTAATCCATGGCTATGCTCCCTGGATGTAGCTCCAATTGACTCATGACTCCTTTCGCTCCTTTTTGATGCAAAACGTACCATTTTACCTGCAATTACAACAAAACTAGGTGTAGACCTCGATTCTCGCAAAGGTAGATGAAATGGTAGTAAAATCACATAATGCACATACAAACATGCAGATTATGAAAGATAAAACGTCCAAACAAACCCCAAAATATAGACTATAATTCATGCTATCAAAATACCCCATACTTAGCCCTTGCTTGTCCCCAAGCAAGTTCCTCATATAGAAGACAAGATAGAATGGATTATAAGTCATTAAAATCGATGAAAAAGTCTTTCAAAAACATTTTATGGTGTGCAACTATCATAGATCACTCTAAGAGAATACTTCCTGGAATTAAAAACTCAATATGCTCAAAACATTTTATAAATATAGGAAAGTTGTTCATCTTTGCATAAAATCATAGAATGCATAATAAATCATAATTATCAAAATTAATCATGTATAATCCGATTTAAACCGCTAAGTCAATCAACAAGCTCAAGGTCTCAAGGGCTTCCCAAAAGAAAGGTCAAGAAACGTGTAGGGTAGGGATGTATGTAAGGTAATGTGGTGCTAGAATCCGGGAAAAGGATGAACTTCACTTTCACTTTGACTTGCAACATCTTCCACCAATAAGCTTCGCTTATTTAACACTTTTTCTTTTACTTTACTTTTTGGGATGCATGGACAGAGGTGCACAATAACCGAAGCCTAGGAAATCTGCAATCATCAATTTCTCGAGATGCATCAAACCCTTGATGCACATACCATGACCCGTTAGGAATATCGCTCAATCCGACTTTGGCAAGACACAAACACCCGGCTATGTGAATGGTGCCGAGTTACTCATCTTCATGATTGACTTCCCCAAACCTATTATTGCTTTCTAACACTTTCACTTCCAGCCCACTTTTCAACTTTAACTTGCTTTCACCACTTCGCTTGCTACCAAATTCCCGGATAGGTAAAGGGAGGCAAAATGTATATGAGGGGCTAAGCATGATCAAGAAGAAGAAGAAGAAGAAGAAGATGAATTGCCTTGATCTTTCCAAGAAGAAAGTGAGAGAACTTAACCTGTGGTGTCAACTTTCAAATTCAACATAATTTGGATAAAACAAAGTATTAAACGTGCTAATAATTTCAAACAAAGCATTTAGCAACTTAAACATATTATAAAACCTTTCAAACACATAAAGAATTTAAAACCAGTAAGCAAACAAAATCTTCATTGAGATCATATCCAGATAAGTAGCACAAAAATCGTTTTCGAAAACTTTCTGTTACGCACCTCGGTCGAGGTGTTCTTGGTTCAACCGAGGTGAAATGCCTCGTTTGGCCAATACTGACTCGGTCGAGGTCAAAAAATTTTTTCAAAACCATTTATTTTTCGGTTTCGACGTTTTCTCAATCAAATAACATGTAAGTATGCATGCAATATCAGATAATCATATAAATGCAGAAGTGAAGCATAAATAAAATATCCGATAAAATATAATACATCAAAGGTAGTCGAATAAATACATCACGTAGTCAGATAAGTACAAATACCCCATACTTGGGACACACTGTCCCAGTGGGTCAAATAAAAAGTCTAAACATGAGAGTACTCACCGGATAAATGGCCGAACTACATAAAAGAAAATAAAGAAAATCCTGCAGCTCCTCAATAATCCTGATCCGGCGGTGGTGGTGGTGGTACGTAGGGATACTGAGTCGGATCGAACGGATAGCCCATAGTCTGCTGGAACTGTAGCTCCATCATCCTACGCTGATAGTGCTGCCCCTCCAACATCTGCTGAGTCTAGCTGTCAAGGTGTCGGTGCTGGGCGGCAAATCTCTCATGCATGTCCACTGTAAGGGCAGCATAAGAATCTATCATCTGCTCTGTCAAGTCGTCGATCCGACGATGAGCCTCTGCATCTCTATGACGGCGTGTCCGACGTCTAGCAGATCTAGCGGGAGGTGCAGCAGGTGCAGGCTCAATATCCTCCTCGTCGTCCAAGTCTATAATCGGTGGCGCGCTCGTCCCTGCAGTATCTGTCCCTGTATCCATCGGGACACCACCCTCTCTCTCATCCAACGTCTCCTCGTCATCGTCATCCTCCTCCTCCTCAGCAGGGGCAGCTGCTGCCTCTCTGTGATCCTCCATTAGTGGAGCCCATGCTGTCTGCCAATAATGCGGATCAAAGACTGTGAACTGAGCAGACCAGCGGATCCCCTGTGGTGCAGTCCGCTCCCAAGGCATGGCGACGTATGGAGTGGTCAAACCACGGGGAACCAGAATCCTCCGTGTGATCATCTCCTGTAATCCCAGCGGCTTCGGAGCCGCCACCATAGTGCATACACTGAGGTCCATCCCGTGATATGTAGCGATATGGGTGACCAGACCTCCGCAGCAAATGTCTCCCTTCGCCTTGGCCTTGATCCTGTGCAGGTCCTCTGCCAAGATCAAGCCAAAGTCTGGGAAACCTCCTGTAACCATGCAGTAGAGGCTGAAGAGCTCGCCCTGTCTGATCTTCTGGGGTGTCTCAGTACGCGCCAGAAGTGTCTCGCTGAAAATCCTGTGGGCTAGTCTGAAGGCCGGATGAAAGATGACCTTCTCCCTGGAATCTCCAGGGCGCCATCTGTCTGCGTGCTTGGTAATATGGGCAATCTGCCCCCAGAACTCCCTAGCTACGGATCGGGAGGGGAAATCAGTGGCGGTGGGCTCAGAGAAACCAAAAATCTCTCTCCAAACCTCTAAGGGAACTATGAAGTTCCGGTTCATCAATCGGTACTTCACAGACTGGTCTGTGGGGAGGTAGGAGAAGGAGCTAACAAACTCTAAGGTCGGCTCCAAGTAAGCTGGGGCTCGGATCTCAGTAAACTGATCCAGCCCGACAGTAGCAATCATCCTCCTAAGGTCAGCATCTAACCCTAGGCAATCAAAAGCCGACACGTCCAGAAATCGTGGTGCGATAACTGGACGGCTAGCTATCCGCTCATAGTCTACCCGGCATCTCTCGTGGATAACCGGGCGGTAAGGACGGGAAGAAGAGGAAGAAGGGGATGGTGAGGATCTGTCTCTAAGGGCTAGGCGACGATCTGAACTCATTTTCACTCAACTCTGTCAGACCACCTCGGTCACTGACAAGCCCCAAGAATCACCTCGGTCGAGATGCAGTTCGACCGGACCGAGGCGTAGCAGTTACGATTCCAATTCTCAGAAATTCAGTTCTTTTCCCCCTATAATCACTACAATTGCTTCCTAAGGGGTACTTAAGCCTTTCCTCAGCAAAATCAGGGGCAACCAAAGCCCAAATCAAAGCGAACGAACGAGTTAGGGTTTCGACTTGTTTTACCTCGTTTTGGTCGATTCGCTCGATTTCTTTGCAGATCTGTTGTTGCAATCGGTTCCTCTACCCTTCAATCTCAGTTTTGAAGTGGAAATCGGCGAAAACGAGCAAGATCTGAGAGGGAGCGAAGTGGAAGTCACCGCGGTCGAGGTGGGTAAAGTAAAAAAAGTGAAAAATAAAAATTTTTCCCTTTTTATACTGTTCCTGGATCTGCTGTCACCTCGGTCGAGATGGTCTCGACTGGACCGAGGTGTTACGGACCGAGGTGGTTCTGCAAAAACCCTAGTCGCCTCGGTTGCTCAAGAATCAACTCGGTCGAGGTGCTCTGACAGTAACCGAGGTGCTTCTGTCTTCTCAGAATCTCGAACTTCTGTCCTTCCAGTTGTGCTCCTTCCTTATATATTCCTTGTTGTCTGTCCAGAACGCCAAAAACAAAGCAAAGCAAAGCAAAAACAAAAACTATCTAAGCTAGATTAGAAAACGGGAAAAGAAAGCAATACCTTGGGTTGCCTCCCAAGAAGCGCTTGATTTAAGGTCGCTAGCTGGACCATGATGCGTCTCAAACGAGGTATATTGATGCAACATCCTCAACCGGCGTTTCCGGTTGGTATTTCTTAAGCCTATGACCGTTGACCTTGAAGCTTCCGCTAGTTTCACCCCATATCTCAACTGCACCATGAGGGAAAACATGTTTCACAATGTAAGGTCCGGTCCATCTAGATTTCAACTTACCTGGAAAAAGGCAGAGGCGGGAGTTGAAGAGTAGAACTAAGTCTCCTTCGTTAAGCTCCTTTGGGACGATACGCTTGTCATGCCATCTCTTCGTCCTTCCCTTGTAGATTTTGGCATTCTCATAAGCGTTCAAACGCAGCTCTTCCAGCTCGTTGAGTTCCAACAGTCGCTTCTCGCCGGCCTCTTTGATGTCGAAATTCAACCATTTGATCGCCCAATACGCCTTGTGTTCCAATTCGACGGGTAAATGGCAAGACTTCCCATATACCAAATTATAAGGGGTGGTACCTATGGGAGTCTTGAATGCGGTCCTGTACGCCCAAAGAGCATCATCCAATTTCATGGACCAATCCTTCCTCGTTCTAGAGACGGTCTTCTCCAAATTTGCTTTAATTTCTCTATTCGAGATCTCGACCTGTCCACTGGTTTGAGGGTGATAAGCGGTTGATACCTTGTGGGTTACCCCATACTTCGATAGAAGTGCTTTGAACTTTCGGTTGATGAAATGCGTTCCTCCATCGCTTATGATGATGCGTGGAGTTCCAAATCGCGGAAAGATAGTTCTATTTAAGAACTTTACAACCACCTTGGTGTCGTTAGTGGGAGAAGCAATGGCTTCAACCCATCTAGAGACGTAATCAACTGCAAGGAGAATGTAGAGGTTTCCTCCGGAGGATGGGAAAGGTCCCATGAAGTCAATCCCCCATACATCAAAGATTTCCACTTCTTGGATGTTATTAAGTGGCATCTCGTTCCTTCGTGATAAATTTCCTGTTCTTTGGCATGCATCACAAGAGACAACAAAAGCTTGTACATCTTTAAATAATGTGGGCCAAAAGAAACCGGAACGCAATACCTTAGCGCATGTTTTATCGGTGCTAGCATGCCCTCCACAAGGAAGTGAGTGACAAAAATGCCTTATGACGCTATTTACTTCTTCTTCCGGAATGCACCTTCGAAGCATCCCATCCGGTCCGCGCTTGAATAGCAGCGGCTCATCCCAGTAATAATGTCGTACTTTCTTGAAGAATCTTTTCTTTTGAGAGTACGTCAATCCGGGTGGTGTCTCCTGGCAAACAAGATAATTCACAATATCAGCATACCAAGGACCTTTATTATCAGAAAGTTGGTGGATGGAATGCTCCACCAACAGTGGATGAATATCAGAGGAGGGAGTAAGAAATTTGTTATTCTCGGCAATCTCAGTTGTCATCATCTCGCCATCGACCTCGGTCGAGGCGCAGAGGCGTTGACCGAGGTGTTCTTCAGTCGCCTCGCTCTGTCCAGAAAGTGCCTCGGTCGAGGTACTGCTACTGGATCCGGGACTGGAGATCTTCGTCTCCTTGACTAGCTTCTCAGTTATAGCTCCTGGATCCTCTTCCAGTGCCTTCAAGCTCCGTATATCTGCATCACAAGAAGCATCTATACCTTCCTCCATTAAACTGAAGCTAATAACTCTTTCGAGTGGGTCGTTAATAAGGATAGAGCTCACCAATTCTCTTGATTCTTCTTCATCGTAGATGTTGAAGATATCATCAGTTAGCTGCTCCCCTTTCATGGCTGCAAGTAATGCGAACTCCACCTCATCGCCACCAACGTTGAATTTCAACTTGGCGTTCTTGCAATCCACGTTGCAACCCGAAGTTGCTAGAAATGGCCTCCCGAGAATAATAGGTACAGGATAATCTGCGGGAATGTCAAGTACGACAAAATCTATAGGTAGATAGAAGTTACCTAACTTGATCGGAACGTCTTCCAAGATGCCCACGGGATGGGTAATGGAGCGGTCCGCCATGTAAAGTCGAATCTTGACCGGCTTGGGCTCTCCTAGACCGATCTTAGTGCATAGCTTCAGCGGGATGATGCTCACGCTGGCTCCTAGATCACAAAGGGCTTCACAAGTGACATCCCCAACTTGAATGGGAATACAAAATGAGCCGGGATCTCTCAACTTAGGTGGCATCTTTTCCTTCATTTGATAAGCTCCGAAGATTTAGATGTCATCCTAACTTCACCAACATCCTCCAGCTTCCTTTTCCTTGATAGGATTTCTTTTAAGAACTTCCCATAGGCGGGCATACCTAAAATAGCATCAAGGAAAGGAATATTAATATGTAGCTTATTCATCAAGTCAAGAAACTAACCAAAGTGCTTGTCTAAATGTGCTCTGACTCTGGACTGAGGGAATGGAAGTGGTGGTTTGTATGCAGGAGGTGGAACATAAGTTTCTGTCGTCCCTCCTGCTTTCTGTTGCTCCACCTCGGTTGGCATCTCGGTCGAGGTGTTCTTCGACTGGATCTGGACCGAGGTGGTCTGCGTCGAGCGAGGTACTAGATCTACAGTTTTGAGTCCACTCCTCGTCGTTATGGCCATGCATTGGCCCTTAGGGTTGCTTTCCGTCTTTGCTGGAAGCTTCCTTGGATCTCTTGGCACTTCATTCGCCCTATTAACAAGTTGTTGTTCGAGGGACTTTTGGGCCCTCGAAAATGAAGTCATAGAATTCTCCATAGCGCTAAGCTTGATCAAGATTGCCTCCAGAACTGCGTCTTTCTTTTCCGGCTGAGACGAACTTGATCCTTGCCCTTGGCTCTTTGATGGAGTAGAAGAAGAAGAAGGGGAAGAGAGGAAAGGGTTAGAGGAATTGTTAGAGTTCGAGTTTGAATGATTGTTACCATGATTTTGGTTATTCGCCCTCCAGTTGTTGCTATTGGATCCTCTATTGTTGTTGTTGTAGTTGTTGTTTCGGGGACCGTTGTTGTTGTTACGGTACCCGTTATTGTTGTTGTTCCTTTGCCCTTGCTCTTCCTTCTTAGTTTGAGCCATCAAGAGCTCCTTCAATTGCTTCACGTCATTCTTCAACGACGTGAGTTGACTGTTGTTGGATTGAGTCTCTTGAAAGTTGACTCTTTTAACTCCACCTTCAGCTCCTTGGTGGGTATATTTCTCCATGTGCAAGGCTTGCTTCTCAATGAAGTCCCAAGCCTCATCAATCGCCATGTCCATGAAGGTACCGGCGGAGAGTAGTTGGAGATTGAACTGGGTGCTTCCGTCCAGCCCTTTGAAGTAGATCTCCAATAACTCGATCTTTGGAATCCCATGATGTGGGCAATCCAAAAGGATATCCTTGAACCGCTCCCAAGATTTGGACAAGCTCTCCTTGTCCTTCATAATGAAAGCATTGATCTTCCCTCTCATTTCGGCGGTCTTTGAGGGGGGAAAGAATTTGGTTAAGAATTCCGTAGTCATCTCCTCCCATGTGCTGATTTTTCCTGGAGGAAGAGATTGATACCAAGTAAGAGCTCTATCTTTTAAAGAAAAGTAAAAAGGTCTTAGCTTGTAGTTGTTATTCTTAATTCTGGAAGGTCGCAAGGTTTCCATCAAGATCTCGTAGTTTTGAAGATGTTGATGTGGCGACTCCTTCTCTAGCCCTCCGAATTGGCATTGGCGAATCATGGACAGAACTTGCGGTCGAAGTTCGTAGTCATGATCCGCTGGATCTCCTATTTTCACCCCTGGACGCCTCAGCTGTTGATTAGGGTCCATCCTTTGACCTAGGGTTTGTGGGATTCCTGCAAGAAGAACATCTCGGACTGGCATCCGAGGTGGAAGTACTTCGACCGGGGCGTCAGGTACTGGAATCTGCCTCGGTCGCTGGTCAACTACTGGATCCTGCATCGGTCGAGGGTCAACAGGAGGATCTTCCCTCGGTCGAAGTAGAATCTGGTCTCGTATGACTGTTATCTCAGCTTCGATTGCTGCAGTCCTGGTGCGATTCTCTTCTTTTTCTTGCCTGAGTTCTTCCTTGCTGAGGCGTAGCAGTTCTAGCGCCTCTTTCAATTGGGCCGCAAGATCGCGATCGTCTTGTTGGGCCATCTTCGCTTCTCTTAAGCGTCGCTTGTATGTCTTTTCTGGTTCGGGATCGTAAGGAACGATTTCCTTCCCAGCGCGGGTTCTTCGCATATACCTAAGAAAGAACCTACAAAAGTCGTCACTCAAGTAGAGTGGTTAGATGAAACGGGGCAAGCGCCCCAAGAGCAAACCGTACCGGCTCGGTCTAGACCAAGTCCCCGGCAACGGCGCCAAAAACTTGTTCGCTCCAAACGGTGTGTGCAAGCTTTAAATTTATAACCCTAGACTTAAGCTTAAAACAAGGATGCGAACCCGTAGTGTACGGGTCAATCGTAGTAAAAGCAAGAAAATTCCAGGGGTCGATCACAGGGACTCGGTGAAACAAAGTCAATACGGTGTGCTTATGTCAATACTAACCACAAGAGCGATTAACACAATCAAAGATGAATAAGAAGTCAATAAAGCAAACATGCAATTCTAGGGATTAAAGCATCAAGTTGTGGTTCCAACTCAAGATCTATAGATAAGCGGACAAAGCTGAGATTTTTGCGTGGGGAAGGTGTTTCTAAAGTGGAGTAGATCACCGGGTAAGTCTCACTACACACTAATCCTAAACCGTAACTCCTATTACCGGGTAAGTCTCAAGGAATCAAGATAAAGAATTATAATCTCAAACTAACACATCATCTAAGGGAATAGAATCAACCTTTACCGGGTAAGTCTTAGGCTAACTCACAAAGATGGGATGAAAGCACACTCAAACCCCAATAAAGGATAAACCTTTATTACCTACACTTATGATCGTTGGTACACAAACTAAGGAATTACCGGGTAAGTCTCATCCTAAGCTTGCATTGAACCAGAAAGGTGTAATAAGAACAGGATTTAGCAAACTCTAACACTTAACTTTCTGTTTTAGGTCGGATAAGTCACCTCGATCAGAAGAATTCCACCCCGGCCGAGATGTTCATCAACCGAACGAGATGCTTAGGGTTAAGGTTAAAGACTCGAACTTTCAGGATCCTACTGGAATCTAAGATTATTCTATCATTGTTTTTCCCACAACCTTCAGCCAATCACCCTAGAATCACACAAGGAAATTAGCCACTCATCATCATTATGAAAGTATTAAAATATATGGGAAGAAGGTGAATATTTGAACAAAGAAGAATTTAATGAAAAAGACTTCAATAACTGAATCAAATATCACAACAAAAGCGTTCCTTGGATAGCAATCCAACAAGACAAGACAACAAGGAAGGGAATTAAAGACAATCTTACAAAACCCTCCAAAAAGCTATAAAAGCTATGATCTTCAATCTTCCTTCAACCTTCAAAAAGGTTCTTCAAAACTCCCAACTCTGGAGTATGCTCCTGCTGCTGCTATAAACCCGGATCGATGGTATAGCGTCATGTCGGAATTGTGGAAATCCAACCCCTTTTATAGGAAAATAACCCTCCAAAGATAATAAATCTTAGAAAGATATTTTCCCATAAATATAGGTAAAATATATGATTCTGCATATCTTCTTCCTTCCAGGAGCCGAGCCCAAAAATATAAGATCACTTTCCAAGTTTAAAAGATCTCCTCCAAGAATAAAATATTCTCGCCGCGTCCTAGGTGTTCGCCTCGGTCGAGTCGGCGTCTCTGGATCACCTCGGTCGAGATGAATCTCTGGTCAACCGAGTTGAGTCACAACAGAATGTGAAATCTCTCGAATCTGCTCCAAAGTAAATCTTTAATCCATGGCTATGCTCCCTGGATGTAGCTCCAATTGACTCATGACTCCTTTCGCTCCTTTTTGATGCAAAACGTACCATTTTACCTGCAATTACAACAAAACTAGGTGTAGACCTCGATTCTCGCAAAGGTAGATGAAATGGTAGTAAAATCACATAATGCACATACAAACATGCAGATTATGAAAGATAAAACGTCCAAACAAACCCCAAAATATAGACTATAATTCATGCTATCAACATTTGGTGTCCAACCGAGGCATTGAGGTTGATAGAGCAAAGATAGAAACGATAGAGAAGTTGCCACCACCTACCTCGGTGAAAGAGGTAAGGAGTTTCTTAGGGCCTGCCGGTTTTTACCGGAGGTTTATAAATGATTTCTCTAAAATTTCTAACCCTCTCACTAACCTACTAATGAAAGATGTTGAGTTTGTTTTCTCCAAGGATTGCCTTGAAGCGTTTTGTAGGTTGAAGAATGCCTTGATCTCCGCCCCTATCATGCAACCTCCGGATTGGAGCCTTCCGTTTGAGATAATGTGTGATGCAAGTGATGTGGCCCTTGGGGCTGTTTTAAGATAAAGGAAAGATGGACTTACACATGCCATCTATTATGCTAGCAAGACGCTAGATGACGCCCAACTCAACTATGCCACAACCGAGAAGGAGTTGCTAGCGGTGGTGTATGCCTTTGAGAAGTTTCGGTCATATCTTGTGGGAGCCAAGGTCATTGTGTACACCGATCATGCTGCGATCCGTTATCTCCTCACAAAGAAGGATGCCAAGTCTCGCCTCATTCGGTGGATCCTTCTCCTCCAAGAGTTTGACTTGGAAATTCGGGACAAGAAGGGTTCCAAAAATTCAGTGGCGGATCATCTTTGTAGGCTACCACCGTTAAAGACTGAAAGAGATGACATCCCGATTGATGACTCATTCCGGGATGAGCAATTGCAAATGGTGGAGGAGTGCTTGCTTCAAATTTCTAGTGGGAATGAGCCATGGTAAGCGGACATAGTGAACTACCTTGTGTGTGCGGAGGTGCCACCCGGTCTATCGTATGCCCAAAGGAAAAAGTTCTTCAAGAATGTGAGGCATTACTATTGGAGCGAGCCTCTCTTGTTCAAGAGAGGACCGGATGGAGTCTTTAGGAGGTGCATCCCGGAGGATTAGGTGGACAGTGTGATCCGCCATTGTCACTCCTTGCCATGTTGAGGCCATGCTAGCTCACACAAGACGTGTACAAAGGTATTGCAATCCGGTTTTTATTGGCCTCACTTGTTTAGGGATGTGTAGAATTTTGTGGTAGCATGTGTTGCTTGCCAAAGGACGGGCAACATCTCAAGGAGGAATGAGATGCCCTTGAACAACATACAAGAGGTTGAGATATTTGATGTTTGGGGTGTGGACTTCATGGGGCCATTCCCCTCTTTATATGGCAACCTCTACATTCTCTTGGCAGTGGACTATGTGTCGTGATGGGTCGAGGCAACCACCCTCCCACAAATGATGCCAAAGTTGTGGTGCGGTTTTTCAACCGAGTCATCTTCCCTAGGTTTGGAACACCAAGAGTGATCATAAGTGATGGAGGGAAACATTTCACCAATAGGAACTTTGGGACACTTTTGGCTAAGTATGGGGTGACTCAGAAGGTGGCAACACCTTACCATCCCCAAACTAGTGGCCAAGTGGAGATCTCCAACCGGGAGATAAAGGGGATACTTGAGAAGACGGTTTCTAGAACATGAAAGGATTGGGCTATGAAGCTCGATGATGCTTTGTGGGCATATAGAACCGCTTTCAAGACACCGGTTGGCACCACTCCCTACAAGCTAGTTTATGGCAAGTCTTGCTACCTTCCAGTAGAGATGAAGCATAGGGCGTATTGGGTCATAAGGTGGCTGAATTTTGACCTCAAGGAAGCCGGTGAAAAGAGATTGCTAGACATCAATGCTCTTGAGGAGATCCGGTTGGATGCCTATTAAAATGCCCGGATCTAGGAAAGGACCAAGCGTTGGCATGACAAGCGTCTCATCCCAAAGGAGTTGAGTGAAGGTGACCTTGTCCTTCTCTTCAACTCAAGGCTGCGGCTCTTCCCCGGAAAGCTATAGTCAAGATGGACGGGTCCTTATGTCGTAAAGAAGGTCTTTCCCCATGAAGCAGTTGAGATAGGTGGAGAGCATTGTGGAGAGTTTAAGGTGAATGGGCACCGTTTGAAGAAGTATACACTAGGAGCTCCGGTGGACATGATTGCCCCACTTCACCTTGAGTGAAACGCCCCCGAATTTGGTCAAGCTAATGACCTTAAAGAAGCGCCTAATGGGAGGCAACCCATTGGTACATATCTTTCCCTTTTTGTTTTGTTTTCTTTTTCGTTTTTGCTTTTGTCTTTGTTTTGGTGTGTTTGTGTGTCTTGTGTTTGTGTGCTAGAGTCTAGGTAGCATGGAAGCCTTGCAAGGCATGAGGAATATAATGATGGTGATCCCGCATCAAATGTGGGTGGAGCGGACGTGGGACTTGGACGGTTACTAGTGCCTAGAGCGGGTCCCGACGCCGTATTGAACATCAAGAGCTCTCTACCACCTTTGATTGATCATCCACCATCACTCCACATGAGTGAACCAAAATATCAAAAACACCATTTTTACATTGTGAGGACTCTCTTTCACTTCTTTATTTAATTTGCACATTGGGGACAATGTGTTTCTAAGTATGGGGTCGGGTTTCATGATCATTTGCATGATTGCATCTATGATAGTTTCATATTGTCACATGTTTCTTTAAGCTTTTGCATTGTACATATTGTTTCGAAAATTCCAAAAAATCAGAAAATTTAAAAAATTTTAGTGCTTCTAAGTTGGGGTATGACCCTTATGATGAAATTGTCTTGTGAATTGGCTATGGATGGCCTTGTGTATTGAATGGATGTATGCATATGTGGACTTGAATTACTTATCTTGAATCCCATGTATGATTTGTGATTATGATGCTTGTCTTGATTGGATTGAGGATTGATGGTCGAAATTACATGCTAGTTCTTGCACATCATTTTTGAGTGATTAAGGCAATTCATCTTTCTCTACTTCTCATCTTGATCATGTTGTTTGAAAACCTCAATTGATATAAAATTTGACCTCTATTGACCCATCCGGGAATAGGAGCATGCTAGTGTGTTGATGTGTGTAAAAGCAAGTGTGGGGTGAAGTTGTTGATGAAAGAATGTTGTGAATGAAGTGCTGAATTTATTGTGAAAATTGTAGAAAAAAATATAGGTTTGGGGACTTTATTTTTGATGACGAGTAACTCGGCACCATTCACATAATCGGGTGTTTGTGCCTTGCCAAAGTCGGATAGACCGAATCCCCTAACGATCCTTGGTATGTGTGCCCGGTGTGAGGCACCTCGGAAAAATCCCGAGGTCCGCTAATCACCAAGGTTTTGGCTTTTGTACACCAATGTCAT
The DNA here is from genome assembly GCA_033239045.1 of Fagopyrum esculentum. Lineage (NCBI taxonomy): Eukaryota > Viridiplantae > Streptophyta > Magnoliopsida > Caryophyllales > Polygonaceae > Fagopyrum > Fagopyrum esculentum. Next base: position 57,675,738 of record BSUD01000004.1, read on the forward strand.
TGCCTCAAAAATAAGTGAAAGAAAAAGAAAGTGAAAAAGAAAAGAAAACAAAGAAAAGATGGAGAAAAATATACACTTGTGGGGAAGTTGATCAAAATAAAATTGTGGAGTTAGTTCTTTCCCGGATTAGCATCACATGACCTAAAAATTCCCACCTATTCACAACGTTTCTTGGCCTCTTCTTTCCTAAGTCCTTTTGACCTATTTGCATGTGTGTAAGACTTAGTGATCTAGATTGGATATACTCATGATCATCTTGATTTCTTCATTTTCACCTTTCATGCATGCTTTCGAGTTAAGTATAATTGTCTTTACATGCCTTCATTCATTTGATGCATGATTGTTTCTCCATTGCCATGAAACATGACTATGAAGGTGATCTAATCTTAGAAGTAGAATTCCAAAAAGACTTTGTTGTTTTTCTAGCATTCATAAATCATGTCATCTCTTAGCCTATAGTTGGATCTTGCTTGGGGACGAGCAAATCTTAAGTATGGGGTATTTTGATAACACGATTGATGACGTTAGTTTAGGCATCCATTTAGATAGTTTCTCCCGCTATTCATGCATATTTTGGCATTAGTTCATGACGTTTACGTTTGATTCATGCATATTGTCGAGATAGACGTCTACACGAATTATTGTCGGTTTTGTAGGTATTTTGGGGAACTTTTGGAGCTTAATCGATACATTAGAGGATCATTCCTCATGATGACACACTTCCGAACTCATTAAGAAGCAAGCTAGGAGCTAAGGAGAACACATAGGACCTAGTTGGTGCATGTCTTGCACCAATTCATGACTTGATGATAAAAAGGAAGCTGAGCAGAAGATTCCACGGGTCGGAGGCCGTGGTTTTGGCCGTGATTCTTTATGGACAGTTGTGACAGCTCTCCCACGATCTCCATAACCAAATCTTGCCCTTGATGGAGGATATATGTGGTCCAGCAGGATGATGCTAAGGATCCTCTCCCACAGTCTCTTATTCTACAACATTCCATTGGAGGCTACTCTTGGAGGGGAGCAAAAACACTCTCATTTGGAGAGGAAGAAGAAGAAGAACATTAGTTTTAGAGTTTTCATAGTTTTTGAGAGATTTTTGAGTGAACTTGTTGAAGACATTTGCAAGGCTTTGTAAGGAACGATTTGTACCTTCTTTTGAAGGGTTGTAAGTCTTTCTTAACATTTATTCAGCTTGGTTTACTTGTTCTACTTGTTTTCATTTTTCTTTCATTTCATTTCTTGCAATGGAAGCCATGAATGTATGATTGTTGAGTTTGAATCTTAAAATGGATGTTGTTGGCTAAATAGTTGCGATTCTAGGGTAGTGAAATGATGGTTATGACTTGGACTATGATAGAATGGACTTAAATGTATCTTTGGATGAATTGCTTGCTCGAACTTAATTGCTGTTGAAAATCACGGGTTGTTCATCCCTTTCCACGGCCGTGGTTCTGATGATTTGCCCATGATTTGATTCTATTGTGCTTGTATTGATAAATCTGAATGTTAGGATGTTAGATTGTTGAAATCGTAGTGTTTGTTAAGCTTAATCTAGCCTTGGGTGACCTAATTCTAGCAAACTAAGTGAGGAAAGAGACCTGCCCGGTGATTTCTGACCTTAAGTACCGATGATGATGAACTCTAGGTAATAGTGAGCCTCATAAGCCGCTATTGGACTGAGTGTGCTAGGGTTGATCTATAGGACTTGCCTTCCCGAGACTTACCCGGTAAGAAGAGTTTAGATCCCTAGATAACAATCCGGTTTGTGTAGAATGTTCGCACTAAAACGTGCGTGCAATCAAGCTTTAAATTTATAAAACTAGAATCTAAGCAAGTGAACCCGCAATGTACGGATCGGTGTAGTAACGCAAGAATTCCAGAGTATCGAACTCAGGGATTTGGGGGGAACAAATTCAGTTCACAAATCGTCAAGCAAGTAAGTATAATAAGCTTTGCATATATTGGGAAAACAGCAACCCTAAAGATCCAGGTATCAAATTGTGGCAATCGATTCAAGATATACTATAGATATAAGGACAAAGTTGAGGTTTGCAAAGGTATACTAAGGTAAGGTAATGTACGGCGAAGTTCCAAAACCCTATATGTCTAACCCAAAGACTCTCTCTATAAAGGTTGTTGAGGTTTCAATATAGCAAGGTTCTATGGACAAGAATTAATCTCAAATACCCAAACTTGTAACCCAAGGATCAAGACGAACTAAAATGATTAAGGTTGTGACACTCGAAATCGAAATAGAGGATGATGAGTCTCACTACTACCTAGAAAAGGATAAACCAAGACTAGATTAAAGCTAATCTTTAACCTTGGATCAAAGTAAAAGCAAAAGTTCGTAACTAGGGTAAATCACGGTCAGATCTTGAGTTCTACGGCCGTGGAAGTTCAAGAACAGACTGTGATCTTGGTTCGTCGACGAGATCTCTCTAACTCTCAGGGTCCAATCAAATTACGATCAATCTATCATCATCTAAGCCACAACTATCAACCCTTCACCTTAGAATTGCTAAAGGGTTTTAGCCAATAACCATTGTCATGATATCAAAAATCAAATTATGAAGAACGAAAGATGAAAACCTTCGGAAACTCAAGTATAACTCAAAGTCAATCTCAAATCCAAAGCACAAATTGGAATACTCAAAGGATTCAGAATATAACACAAAACCTCACAATAATCTAGGGTAAATATGAAGGATAGGTTATCAATCCGTCTTCAATGAGTAACCCTAAGAAAGAGGTAAAAAAACCTTCGGCCATCTTCAATCCGCCCTAAGCAAGAATATTCCAAGCAAGGTAAGCGGCCGTCACGTCTCCGCGATATCCAACGCCAATGTCACGGGAATAGGTCGTAAGCGTCGATGTCCAAAACTCTCCTCTCTAACCTGTTTATAAGACGGGGTAAAAGTAATCGTCCCGGCCCATCACGTGAATAACGTGGTAAATGAAGACTCGACAAAAGATCGCCTAAATCACAGTCTCAAGGGATTCCACGACCGTGGTTTAGGGCGTGGAATTGGATTACGGTCTCTCTCATCTTCCACGACCGTACTTTAGGCTGCGTAACTTACTGGAATGCTCCACGCTCATGATGCCAAGATCTACGGCTGTGGTTTAGGGAGTGGACTCTTCTACGGCCGTATTTTATGGCGTGGAAGCGTAGATTGCTTGTGGTTTCCTTTGTGTCGTGACATTCTCCATCTTAGCTCCTTCTTTGGCTTCCTTGACGTGTTCCTAATCCTTTGACATGATCGAATCCTCTCTTATCTCTCTTAAATGGTCCGGTTTCAGCTCTTATTAACCTATAATCAACACAAAGCTAATGTAGACCTCCGTATCAAAATTATAGATAAACAAGCTAACAAATGCTCCAATGCCTTATCTATGAACACAACAATGAATGAAAAACAACTAGAATAAGTGCCTAGAATATCGTAATATTTCATGCTAACAAAATACCCCATACTTGTCACTTGCTTGTCCCCAAGCAAGATCTTTGGAAGCTTAGAACACAAGTTAGGATGAAATATGCATGAAAACTCAAAAATAAACATCTTTTAGGTAAGTGTGCTTTTAGTCAATAGACCATTCTCAAACCTTGCTTCATTCACCCTTGAAACGCTTATATATATATACCAAAGAATGTAAAGTAAAAAAAAACATTCTGAATTGGTTAAACTTTAAGGCAAACATCATAACCTTCAAGTATTATCAAAATCAAGCATAAAAAACTTCAATTTAGATCACCAAGTCAAATAACATTCTTTTGATCTTAAGGACTTCTAAGTAAGGTCTAAAATACGGAAGGGAGGGAAACTTATAAAGGATGTGGTGCATGAATCCGGGAAAATGGACAACCCAACTCTTTTTCTTTTTATTTTGAATTTCAACACCATCAACTTTGAGCTTTGCTCTCTTCTTTTTCACATTATTTTTCGACTTTACTTTGGGAGTTATGGACACCGTTGCACAAAAACCGAAGCCTAGGAGATCGGCGTTTCTCAATTTCGAGATGCCTCAAACCCTTGATGCACATACCATAATCCGTTAGGAATATCGATCAATCCGACTTTGGCAAGACACAAACACCCGGCTATGTGAATGGTGCCGAGTTACACATTGTCATGATTGACTTCCCCAAACCTATAATTTCTATTCTTTGAATGCAAACAATTGCTTTCATGGCCCTCCCACATCAAACATGCCAAAACACAACTCCTCCAAATTCCCGGATAGGTAAGGGAGGCAATTATTTCATTAAGGGGCTAAATGAACAAAGAATGGAGAAAGAAAGATCGAATTGCCTTAATCATTTCATAAAGAAGTATAAGAACTCATCATGTGATTTCAACCTCGATTTCTCAATATGATTTAGATAAAACTCTTCACATTATGAAACTTGCAAGAAGGGATAATCAACACATTCAGTTCCTTTTCAATTCATTATTCGTTTAGTCATACAATTGTCATAAAAAATTCATTCCGAAAGTAGGAACTCATCTCAATTCTTAGAAGCATAAAACCTTTTTACAATTTTTCAAATTTTCCACATTTTTATGGGTTTTTCAAAACTTTTTCATGCAATGCAAAAATGAAACGTGTGACTATGAAATAAAACATGCAAAGTGCATCAATCAAGGCAAGCAAATGTAATAGAGTTATTACAACACATAGTCACACCCCACCCCATACTTAGGACAAACATTGTCCTCAATGTTCAAAAAGAAATAAGGAAAAGAAGGAAAAGAAAAATGAACTCACTAGACGGCGGTTGGATGGTTGAAACTGGCAATCGGCATAGCTCATCACTGTGGTGGAGGCGGTGGCGGGAACGGGTAGAAATCAGAGTCGAAGTTCAGCCCAAACTGCTGGCGGTAGATATCCCTCATTATCCGGTCATGCTCATCAGCCCGTACATTTCGAGTATCCCTATGAATCTCCTAGTCTCCTACATTCCGGGAAAGATCTGTAGCCCATGCTGGAAGCTGCTCATACCATGCCGGCGGCTGGCCGTACCATGCTGGTGCATCTTGTGGGGCTGGTGCTACTGGTGTCTGTGCATACCATGGTGGCGGAGCTCCCATCCACTCCGGATGTGCTCCATGCCAAGAGGGAGGAGCATCCATCCATGTCGGTCACTTGCTCACACTGGCACGGCGAGAGGAGGAAGCACCGGAAGGTCTAAAAGGGCGGGGAGACTGTCTAGGTAGGTCCGGGAAGATGTTCGGCTTATTTGGAAAGGTACCAAAATCCTGCTCATCACCTCCTCCTATATCCTCATCAACATCAGCAGGTGGAATCTCATCGGGGATGTAGGGAGGTGCCGCTAACCTATTCGCATGCATGGCAACGAAAGTCTCCTTCCAATTATGGCGTCTTGCCATAATGGAATACTCGGGAAGCCACGGAATGCCTCTACCTCCTCATTCTCCCATGGTATAGCAGTAGAAGGTGGACCTCGGTGTCTAGGAAAGATCAAACCCCTAGTCATAAGACTCTTGAGACCCAAAGGTCTCGCCGCTATCCTAGTACATGCGGAGCAATCAATCCCAAGATGCGTAGCTATGTGGGTAACCATCCCACCATACCCAATGTTCCCGGCCCTCTTGTTCTTAAGCTTACTAATGGTGGAGGCTAAGAGGGTGGCACAATCGGCGGGTCTACCGTGCAGCATGTCGTAAAGAAGGAATAGCTCGTTGGTCTTAATCTTTTGGGGGGTCTCGGTCCTAGGGAATAGGCACTCGGAAAGGACCCTGTGAGCTATCTTCAAGGCTAAGTGGTATATGAGCTTATCCTTGGTGTCAGCTGGCTGCCAGCGATCCTCGCTAGCGTAAATCATAGCTATGTCGTCCCAAAAATCCTTAGCGTATACACCGTTAGGGAAACGACCGTTAAAGGTCTCATGGAACCCAAAGAAGGTTCCAAACTTCTGGATGGAGAACTCATAGTCCGTCTCCGTCAATCTAAAAGACACCATCCTGTCGACGTGGCTATGCTCGAAGGAAATAACAAACTCCCTCGTGATCTCCTCATATGCATCCGCTCTAATAGCGGAGAAAACAATCAGTCCGGCTCTATCCAAGAGCCATGTCAAATCATTCACCAAATTAAGTGGCTCCAACTCCTCAAGCAAGAGGTATCTTGGTCCTATGACCGGTCTCTCCTCGATCTTTTCTAAGGCTTGGAGATAGTTTGGGTGAATGGTTGGGATTCTAGGGCGAGGAGGTGATGGTGGTTCACTAGGAGGGGCTTGGGAGGAAGAGGAACTATCACCCTTTCTCTTCTTTTTCTTTCCTGCACTTCTCGTAAAACATTTTCTTAATTCCAGAAAAAACTACGGTCTGTTCTTCTTTTTCTACGGCCGTGGAAGTCCCAGAGACCGTGATTCGTCTCTGATTTGCTCAAATCTCAACAAAATCAACAATAAACTCATCACAACCTGTCCTAGACTAATTCCAATCTCAATGCTATGCAATTTCTCTAAAATTTGCGAAAATTTAGCCCGACTTGACAAAGTAGAGAAGAAGAGTAAAAACCTAGGTTTTTGGATCTTTGAATCCAAATTCTGCCTTCTGGAGGGATTTTTCACTTGTTTTGTCGATTGGATCTTGTAGAGGAATGAAAATGCTCCACATTAGCACCAAGAATCATTCGAAACGATTACCGAATGAGGAATTGCGAGAGGTGGAGATTTTTCGGAGTTTAGGGCGTGGAAAGGGGTGTGGAAGAGGGAAGGAAGGTGGTTTATATAGTGGCCGTAAAATTTTTTGAAAATCACGGTCACTCGGGGGGTTTCCACAGCCGTGGTTTTGTACGGACCCGTGGTTTTTGGTGATTTTTCTCAAATTTTGAAGAATTACGGTCACTGTAGCCTCCACGACCGTGGTTTGGGCGTGGAACTCTGTGTAATGTGTTAAAATCCAAGTTTTGTCAATCCCTTCTAACTTTTACTCTTTCCTTTTCCTATTTCATTGCTCCTACATCCAAAAACACGACATACCGGGAGGTATAGAGGGCAAAACAAAACAAAAACGTCTAGACTAATCTAATCTAAGAATGACAAACAAAAGTATAAGTGCAATACCTTGGGTTGCCTCCCAAGAAGCGCTTGTTTAAGGTCCGTAGCTAGACCGTACTTGCACTTATTCGAGTGTAGTAGGCGCGAACTCCTCAGCTTGGAGCTCCGGTGAGTACTTCTTGAGTCGTTGACCGTTCACCTTGAAGCTTCCGCCATTTTCACCCCATACTTCAACTGCGCCATGGGGAAAAACATGTTTTATTAGATAAGGTCCAGTCCAACGAGATTTAAGCTTACCTGGAAAGAGACGAAGTCTCGAATTGAAGAGGAGAACTTGATCTCCTTCTTTGAGGTCCTTTGGAATGATATGCTTATCATGCCAACGCTTCCTCTCTCTTTGTAGATCTTGGCGTTCTCGTAGGCGTTTAAGCGAAGTTCTTCAAGCTCGTTAAGGTCCAAGAGGCGCTTCTCGCCCGCTTCCTTCATGCTGAAGTTCAACCACTTTACCGCCCAATACACCTTATGTTCCAGCTCTACAGGTAAGTGACAAGACTTCCCATACACAAGGTTGTATGGTGTCGTTCCTATGGGAGTCTTGTATACAGTCCGGTATGCCCATAATGCATCATCTAGCTTCAAAGACCAATCTTTCCTTGTCTTCAAAACTGTTTTCTCTAGGACTCATTTGATCTCCTGGTTCGAAATCTCCACTTGTCCACTCGTTTGTGGATGGTAAGGGGTGGCGATCTTGTGAGTCACCCCATACTTAGCTAGTAGAGTTTCGAATCGTCGGACAATGAAGTGAGAGCCTCCATCACTAATGATAGTCCGTGGTGTGCCAAATCTTGGGAAAATAGTCTTGTTAAAGAACTTAACCACAACCATGGCATCATTAGTTGGAGAGGTAATCCCTTCAACCCATCTCGAAACATAATCTACAGCTAGAAGTATGTATTGGTTTCCACAAGATGATAGGAAAGGTCCCATGAAGTCTATTCCCCAAATGTCAAAGATCTCTACCTCCTGAATGTTGTTAAGAGGCATTTCGTTTCTCCTAGATATGTTCCCTGTTCTTTGACAAGCATCGCAGCAGGAAACAAAGGTTTGCACATCTTTAAATAAAGTAGGCCAAAAGAATCCAGATTGCAATACCTTAGCGCTAGTCTTGTTCGAGCTAGCGTGTCCTCCACAAGGTAGTGAATGACAATGACGGATGATGCTTTGCATCTCGTCTTCCGGCACACATCGTCGAATGATGCCGTCAGGACCTCTCTTGAACAGGAGAGGTTCATTCCAAAAGTATTCCCGGACATCCTTAAAGAACTTCTTCCGTTGTCCATAGGATAATCCGGGTGGTATTTCCTGGAAAACCAAATAGTTAACAAAATCAGCACACCATGGTTCGTTACCTTTAGTAATCTTGTCGATGCACTCTTCTATGATGTGTAAATGCTCGTCCGGAAAGGAGTCATCTATAGGTAGATTGTCGTCTTCTAGATGTGGTAGACGACTCAAATGATCCGCAACAGAATTTTCTGAACTCTTCTTGTCACGGATCTCTAGATCGAATTCTTGTAGGAGAAGAATCCATCTAATCAGCCTTGGTTTTGCATCCTTCTTTGCAAGTAGATACCGGATCGCAGCGTGATTCGTGTATACAATCACCTTTGTACCTACAAGATAAGAACGAAACTTTTTAAATGCATAAATAATAGCTAGAAATTCCTTTTCAGTTGTGGCATAGTTGAGCTGCGCTTTATCTAGCGTCTTGCTAGCTTAGTAAATAGCATGGGTTCGTCCTTCCTTCTTTTGCCCAAGTACAGCTCCTATAGCTACGTTACTTGCATCACACATGACCTCGAATGGAAGCTTCCAATCTGGAGGTCGAATGATCGGGGCTGAGATTAGAGCTTCCCGAATTTTATAAAACGCATCTAAGCACTCCTGCGAAAAATCAAAAATTGCATCCTTCATCAATAGATTAGTTAGCGGTTTTGATATCTTAGAGAAATCCTTTATAAAACGTCTATAAAACCAAACATGTCCTAGAAAACTTCTTATCCCCTTCACCGAAGATGGAGGAGGTAGCTTCTCTATGGTCTCAATCTTAGCTTTATCTACCTCGATCTCTCTACTAGAGATCAAATGTCCGAGTACAATGCCTTCCTTCACCATAAATTGACACTTCTCCCAATTAAGAACTAGGTTAGTGTCTTCACACCTTTGTAGAACAAGAGAAAGGTTAGAAAGACAATATCGAAAGAGGAACCATAAACAGAAAAGTCATCCATGAAAACCTCCATGATCTCCTCTATGTACTCCATGAATATAGCCATCATGCACCTTTGGAAGGTGGCTGGGGCATTGCAAAGCCCGAACGGCATTCTCCTATAAGCGAACGTACCCCACGGGCACGCGAATGTGGTCTTCTCTTGATCGTCTGGATGAATCGGGATCTGGAAGAAACCGCTATAACCGTCAAGATAACATAAATGTGAGTGTTGTGCTAACCTCTCAAGCATTTGATCGATGAATGGTAATGGGAAGTGGTCCTTCCTCGTTGCGTTGTTTAGCATGCGGTAGTCTATGCACATCCTCCATGTAACACCCCAAATTTTCGGAACTCGGGGAGCTACTGGTTAGGACCTCACAATGGGTCCCGACCTTGGTTTAACAACAACATTACTTGGATCTTACAACAAGGCACAAATGTACTTAAAAAAATTTCGAAACATAATATTTTTATTGTATGAATGTACACATGTGACAGCCTTACAAAACATAAACATATACATAACATGCATGCTGTATGGGAGACTCCCCCGTCCCCATCTAATGAGTACGTGGACCCGGCTGACCATCCGTTCCGGATCACTTTGAAACTATCTATCTCTACAAATCTACAACACGGATAAACTGTTAGCTAACAATCCAAATATAAGCAGAATAAGGATAGCACAAACACACTCAAGATAACATAAAACAATCATCATGCTGGCACACAAACCGGTTATTATCTATTCATTAACTGAGTCACCTTATGCCATTTTACAATTGTGGCACGAGAAATCTTAAGAGTTCTCGCCTCCGTTCCTCATCCAACTGGTGTAGGTCTAGCTTACCTCCGCCGGTAGCATCACTACAAACCGAGTGTGGACTAGTCCCTAAAGAAACCCCCAGCGCCCTCAGGCTAACTGAGCATAATGCCACCGCCCGTTACTCTTAGGCCAAAGTATAGGTCGGTAGATAATTACTACTAAAATATAACTATAGACATATCATTCACACACCACCATCATTATCCACACTCATATCTAGAAGTCAGCTAAGTAAGCCCAAAGGACTTACCTAAATTCAAACATAATCTCGCTATCTCGACTCGGTCTGTAACCGCAGGAACTCAACCGCCTGTTATCAAAGGCAAGTGGATCAATAATGTATCCCACTTAATTAGTCTCTGACTTCTAAGATATTTAACTCTATCATCAGATAAATTACCAAAATACCCTTATACGGATAATTGACTGTTTTACCCCTGGTCCCGAAACTTAATAAAATTCCCTAACAAAGTTCCAAACTATTCCTTGGAACTCAAAACCACACTCAAACTCTCAAAGGAAAGTTTGCTAAAGATTTAGAAGAGTTAACTACATTCTTGACTTTCATAAAAAGTCGTCAAGGTCCGACTTTGGCTTAAGATATGAGAACCGGATAAAATTATAAAAAGTCTAACAGAAATATCTAACTCTTTTATGCTATGCACTCTATTCATAGTAGTCAGAATTTCCCAAAAATACATACTAATCACTTCTACACAAATTCTCAAAGTCGGTTCCAAAACCAGAAATTTATACTTAGCCAATTTCTGAGTTCTTTCTCAAACAGCTCACCTAGCCTACTTTGAGCTCCTATGGATCCAGATCCGACCGTTGGATTGGTCTCAACTTTTGATATGTTGAACTATGTATGACACTCTATAACATACTAAAAACTGAACGGTGGATTATGTTTCTAAGGTATACAAACCTAAGCTCAAACATGGCTGCACAACCCAGAAAAATTCCAGCACTTAACAATTTCAGCAACATCAAAAAAACTGTTTAAGGTCTCAACTTCAAAAATTCATAACTCCTAAACCACTAGCTGGATTCATCCCAAATTTTAATATGTTCCACCACAATATGCCAACTATATCATATCCAAAATTCAAGTCAAACAAAGATCAAACTCTTATTTAAAACTACCTCTCAAAACAGCATCACATGTTGTTTTTCCCAACACTCAGCATAGTTATAAAAACTGTGTGAGGAGTCAACTTTGATGAATCATATCTCCTAAACTATAACTCAGAATAGGCTCAAATTTCAGTATGTTCTACACTGCAATACCGACAACAACATATCTAAAAACCAGGAGTAAAGGAAGAGTCTAGCTTACCCAAATCTGACCTCAAAGTTGACTGTTCGTCACCTTACAACCCAGAAAAATGCAGCAGCTCTTCAAGCCATCTTCTAGGGCTTCTATGGAGGGTCTAAAGACATAATTTGTACTATCATTAGCACATACACAAAGAGGATAACACATAGAAGAGGGTTGCGATCCTTACCCAACTAGCCGGACAAAGCATGCTTGTGTGGATGAAGGCAAAGAAGGGTCATGACTTGCTGCTGTTAGGGTTCCTTGGTTAGAGATCTGGCATCAGAAGGTAAGGGATCGGCTGTTGCAAGCGGCTGTCCACGACCTGCTGCTCCAGTGAAGTGTGTACGAGGAGGATAGCTGGTCTAACAAGCCATAGGGCTCGCAGCGTCCACAGCACCGACATGCCCAGGAGAGTGCTGCAGTCGACCTTCTCCTCATGTCTGCTGTGTGTAGAAGGGAGCCATAGGAGGGCTCGAGATGAAGATGGAAGGAGTGTTGAAGTCGACTGGGATGGCTAGACGAGAAGACGCACTGCTGGTTCTTAGAGTCGACGGTGCAAGAGTTGGGAAGTTCGCCGCTGGTGTTGGCTCGACAGAAGCGGGGAATGCAAGGCAGAAGGAGGAAGGAAGATCGCTGCGTGAACCTGGACAGATCTAGATGGGGCTGGAAAGGAAAGGATCGTTGTGGCCTGATATCTTGCGTGAATCCCGGCCGATTATGATCCTCTGTAACGTGCATCCGAGGACGTGAAAAGTTGTAGGAGGGTTGGAGTGTTCTTGGGCTGGTGAAGGTGATGGCCGGCTCCTCTCTTCAATTTGAAGGGCTGAACATGTTACTGGGCCAGCACTTCCACAAACAGGCGGCTGCATCCGGCAAGGGGTCACTGCAATATGGGCTGAGGTAAAAGCTGGCATTAAGCTGGGCCAGGAACAAGGTAAGGGTTTGGGCTGGAAGTTGTCAAGACTTTGTCAAAGCCTTGTCAACAGCTTGTCATGGCCATGCATGGCTTTGTCACGAGTTAGTCATGGTCTTGTCATAACTCGTCATGATCTCGTCTTGACTTTGTCTTGTGCTTGTCTTGACCTTGTCAAAGACAAGTCATGTTATAAACTAGGGTTTGATGTATTAGGGTTTGTTATAAAAACTTATCATTTTATGTGAGGTGAGGCTATATAAAATGATAAAATTTTGAGATATTATGTTCGACTAGATAGACATATAGGGATCAACAGATCGAAATCCGGTTTGCTACGGAATTAAACGAAATAAAAATTCCGGATATTACATCAGTACCCCCTTAAAATAAGTTTTGTCCCGAAACTTAAAAGAAGACTCGTAACGTTAGAGGCCATACAAAAGAACTAAAGTGTCGGAAAGAGTCACAATCGGTCAAGATCTAATTTGTTTATGAGGAAGTCGGAAGAAAAAGTTTTCGGGTATTACATCAATCCCCTCTTAATATAAGTTTTGCCCCGAAACTTAAAATACTCTAATCGTTAGCTCGGCCTTCAAGGCACAACAAAGGTACAAGTCAGTGTATCTAATCACTACACCAAAAGTCTCGTTGTTCCCACATCTAAGTACTCAGACACCAAAGGTCATCAATATAACACACAAGACTAAACACTCAAGCATGAAATAAACAAGTAGTCAAACAATAGCACACACATGCAGGATCAAGCCCTAACTAGTTGTTTTCAAGGTTACCACTATCTTTGTATAGATCTCTGAAAGGTTACGACGTCTCATATTATCCACCATATCTCAAGTAGCCTCGTCGGCTTTTCATAAAACCCATTTCTCCGAAAATCCTTTCATGTACATACATCATAAGCGCTTGCTACCACGTTCTAGATTGGTTAACGAATATCTCACCGGTGTCATTCGACCCAACCGTTCGATCCTCTATTCTGAGGACCTAACTCGTGTCTAGTAGGTATTCCTTCTAACTAAATACGTTGACCAATGGGGTTGTTCTCCTCAATCGGGTGAGGAATAGTAGTCCGTCACTTGCTTTTAATTCCGCTTGCAAGGTCTCACAAGGTTGCCTTACTAACTCACCTCTAGATCTTTTGATGACCTTCCTGAAAAATTGATTCCAATTTCTTTCCTTCTGGTCTTCTAAAAAGGTTCCGAGTATCCGATCTAGGATATTCCCTTAAACATCTACCGGCACTTCACTAAAAGCTTAAGGCTAGTTTTATCACAATTCACTTGGTCTTGTCTCCTAATATAACTCACTCATATGGTTCCTCCATTAAAGAATCATCATCTGCTCATTATTATTTTATAGATCTTTAATATATTATTGACTCAACTCAAGCTTTTTACCCAGTTTCCAAGATCTTAGTGGCATATGATGTGTCCAGAATGATGATACTAGACACAAGTTGATCTCACATCACCGTCGTTTTGATCATAACTACTCGACAAATGGTAACAACCCATCATCATTGCACTCATATATCCACCACATTTACCGGATCGAGAATATCCCTCTGACGCCAAACGAAACGCGGATCCATTCTGATATAACATTATATGTAAACTCTACTCCGAGATTATGCTTTCTTTAAGAACGACTATTGGGTTTCAAGTATACTCCTGTCGCTTCTCTTTCTTATGTATCCTTCGACTCAAAGTGGTAGTTACTCACTTTGCTTTCTAGTGCAGACCTTGCACATTACTTTTATTTACCTCGTTAAATCTTTCCTCAATCAATCAAGAAAATTCACTCTAGAGTACTTCGTTAGGTATTGGATGCCGAAACTACTTATCCAACAACATGTGACAAGCCGCCATTCTTCACTTGGATCCATAATAGGGTACCACTCCCTTTCTATAACCTCTATATGCCATACTTTCCCGTCTACCTTGATGGTAGTACAATTCTTCCATAAAATTTATAGTCACTCCGCATAGCCCATCTCATGTTAGTTCTCATCAAAACGTATCTCACCAACTACCATCATCTTAAACCCGACACGTCGTTTTTCTGTACCATTGAGTTTCTTGCTCTGTGGGTAAGGACTCATCACGCTTCCGCTGTGTTACTTTGATAATTATGTTGTCACCTGTTAATCATAAGGGCATTTTCCGTGAGTCCAAAATGATTGAACCCAAAACTCTTCCTCTCAATCACACTTTACGTCCTATCCGGATGAAGTACTCAATACCTTCCTTATTTGCCTTAAGGAACTAAGATGACGGTTGGAAGACGACCTCTTCCGTTTATTTGTGGAATTCTTCTAACATGGATCTAAACTCTCTGACTCAACCGGGGTTTGATCTTAACCTGCCAAGAAGTAACCTCGGACACGATCCTCTCTACACCTTTAGTTATCTAAGAAGATTTTCGTTACCTACTTGAGGAAATCCTCCAAAGTATCGGTATAGTTAATTCAGTAATCCACAATCACAGATATCTCTTCTTAATTGTACATAACTCATCAATACCAACAACACTTGCACGTCCTCCGCTGACGTTGCTTATTCTATAGTTGACTTACCTCAACATATCGTACTCACTCTTCTCATACTTCTAATGGCGTAAAATTCCTGATACGCATCCACTACCCGGTTAACTCTTTTTCCCTTTGTTAGTTCGTTCTATCCTCCCCACTTCCGTTTCCTTAGACCCATTTCTCTTCCACCAGTCCACTAGGTCATTCTCACATGTTCCTTCATTAGCGTTGTTTATAATATTGCTCTGTTGAACTCCATTGACTCTGCTACCGGCCTCTTACTCCTTTTGATACTGGTATCGTCATTCCTTACAACTTCTTATATCTCTGACGAGGTCAAAACTCCTCTACACTGGTGGAGTCTATCTTCACTCTTACTCTCAATTGTAGGTCTTCATTCTGTGCATCTCTTGGTCATAAGGGTTTCTTCCCCAATTATCATAAGAGAATCCTCATCCTACCTTGTATGAATGGTTACGCACACTCTGTCTTGACTGACATAGAACCTTATCAAAGTGTATACTTACTCCTCTAGTTCTCCTTTTATAATTAATCTGTACTAGTTATGATATATACCTTTTTCCTAGTCAGTAGGTAGTAAATCACTTACACAGTTCCCTTGGTCTCAAATAACATAAAAGGGTCATTCTTGGCTGTCTAGTCTTCCGTCTTAAGTTCTTAATTAGAGTTACTAACTCAACTCACTCCATGTTACTATTAATGTTACTAGCACGTGTACCGATTTAACTTCACATTTGTCCCCGTTGATCTCTTGAAGGGTCCTCTAGATGTTTATAAAATTCTTTCATAATTATCCTCCTTATCTGTCAACCAATTACCACTAGTTGACCCGTACTTGTTATGTCTCAGTTATCACTACTAGTCTGTAGTTAACCTTCTATAAGATCACGGACTTATTGTTCTTCTATCTCTTTTGAAGTTTGATACCCTTGGTGAAACTCTATCTCCTCCAGTTTCTTTGTTAATATCCTTTTAGCTCCTTCCATAGTCTGCACCTCTCTTGTTTTCTTATGAGATCATTATACTCTTCTTAGTCCATTTATAGCATTTATCTGTCGTCAAGGAGTTCATCAAGTCTTCTACAATAACTTGTAAGCGTGTCTTCACGATTCTTCTTACTTTGTTCATCGTTTGTTTGCGGTTCTCTAATAATACCGTTAGTATTGGTAACTTAAATCTTTATGTGAATGAGAAGTTATCGGGGACTCTTTAGTCCACCAATATCATTTTCCCACATTCTTCCCTTTAATTGGTTTTGTTTGATCATGATACCTTTATGGAAATTCGTTGTCACAGTTTTAGTCTTCTAGTTTCTTTGACACTTATGTCAAAGTTTCTTCAAAATGCTCATATTCTTGGAGGACTCCACTTGTTTCCATGGTTACACATTCTATTACCGTCGTTAAATTCACTCTCTATCTTTGTACCCTTTAATCTCTCACCACTGGGTCAACACTTTATCCTCTTTGTATTCCCATGTCCCTGTTATCTCTAATCTGATCTCTTGTCGTATCTTGCGTGGTTATTCTAATTCATCTCTCGGCTTCATACGACCAAGTCCCTTGTATGACTTCCTATTCCTTCTTTGTGAGTTGACTCGGGATTTTCTTTCTCCTCGGATTGTACTTATGGTGAAAATTATCTCAACATCTTTACTTCCTTGCCCACCCCTTCTCCGGATGATTTATAGGGTCGCCAGAACACCCACCAGAGTATAATACTCAATCCTAGGTCTGAATCCGTTGTCTCGTGTTGAAAACTCTTCCAGTTCGCTACGGATTTATCATAAGGCGATAATCTTCATGATATCATAACTAAAGGATCTAAAGTATCCTTTAGGATACTAACGTGCTACACATATACATATATATAATCATACCTTAAAACATATCGATATAACTCTAAATACTAACATCTATCATTCCAAGTTGCAGAGATCCACGGAGAACGATGGTGGTCCGACGTACTACTAACCCAACAATCCGACTATGCACTTGTGTAAAAACAGAAATCCGTTTTGAAAATCTTAGACCCCTTTCGGGTTCTAGTTATTTTATACATTCGGTCTTTCAGAAGATTTCAAGTGCCATTGTTGCCAACCTCGCTCTGATACCATGTTGTAAGATCCAAGTAATGTTGTTGTTAAACCAAGGTCGGGACCCATTGTGAGGTCCTAACCAGTAGCTCCCTGAGTTCCGAAAATTTGGGGTGTTACAACATTTTGAAAGGGATCGGCTGTTGCAAGCGGTGAATTTAACGACGGTAATAGAATGTGTAACCATGGAAACAAGTGGAGTCCTCCAAGAATACGAGAATTTTGAAAGAAACTTCGACATAAGTGTCAAAGAAACTAGAAGACTAAAACTGTGACAACGAATTTCCATAAAGGTATCATGATCAAACAAAACCAATTAAAGGGAAGAATGTGGGAAAATGATATTAGTGGACTAAAGAGTCCCCGATAACTTCTCATTCACATAAAGATTTAAGTTACCAATACTAACGGTATTATTAGAGAACCGCAAACAGACGATGAACAAAGTAAGAAGAATTGTGAAGACACGCTTACAAGTTATTGTAGAAGACTTGATGAACTCCTTGATGACAAATAAATGCTATAAATGGACTCAAAAGAGTATAATGATCTCATAAGAAAACAAGAGAGGTGCAGACTATGGAAGGAGCTAAAAGGATATTAACAAAGAAACTGGAGGAGATAGAGTTTCACTAAGGGTACCAAACTTCAAAAGAGATAGAAGAACAATAAGTCCGTGATCTTATAGAAGGTTAACTACAGACTAGTAGTGATAACTGAGGAGAACAACCCCATTGGTCAACGTATCTAGTTTCTTTGGCATCAGAAGGTAAGGGATCGGCTGTTGCAAGCGGCTGTCCACGACCTGCTGCTCTAGTGAAGTGTGTACGAGGAGGATAGCTGGTCTAACAAGCCATAGGGCTCGCAGCGTCCACAGCACCGACATGCCCAGGAGAGTGTTGCAGTCGACCTTCTTCTCATGCCTGCTGTGTGTAGAAGGGAGCCATAGGAGGGCTCGAGATGAAGATGGAAGGAGTGTTGAAGTCGACTGGGATGGCTGGACGAGAAGACGCATTGCTGGTTCTTAGAGTCGACGGTGCAAGAGTTGGTAAGTTCGCCGCTGGTGTTGGCTCGACAAAAGCGGGGAATGCAAGGCAGAAGGAGGAAGGAAGATCGCTGCGTGAACCTGGACAGATCTAGACGGGGCTGGAAAGGAAAGAATCGTTGTGGCCTGATATCTTGCGTGAATCCCGGCCGATTATGATCCTCTGTAACGTGCATCCGAGGACGTGAAAAGTTGTAGTAGGGTTGGAGTGTTCTTGGGTTGGTGAAGGTGATGGCCGGCTCCTCTCTTCAATTTGATGGGCTGAACATGTTACTGGGCCAGCACTTCCACAAACAGGCGGCTGCATCCGGCAAGGGGTCACTGCAATATGGGCTGAGGTAAAAGCTGGCATTAAGCTGGGCCAGGAACAAGGTAAGGGTTTGGGCTGGAAGTTGTCAAGACTTTGTCAAAGTCTTGTCAACAGCTTGTCATGGCCATGCATGGCTTTGTCACGAGTTAGTCATGTTCTTGTCATAACTCGTCATGATCTCGTCTTGACTTTGTCTTGTGCTCGTCTTGACCTTGTCAAAGACAAGTCATGTTATAAACTAGGGTTTGATGTATTAGGGTTTGTTATAAAAACTTATCATTTTATGTGAGGTGAGGCTACATAAAATGATTAAATTTTGAGATATTGTGTTCGACTAGATAGACATATAGGGATCAACGGATCGAAATCCGGTTTGCTACGGAATTAAACGAAATAAAAATTCCGGATATTACACTCCATCCCGTCACGGTTCTTGTAGGAATGAGCTCATTGTTCTTATTGGTGATGACCGTCATTCCTCCCTTCTTTGGAACAACATGTACGGGACTCACCCACTTGCTAACGGAGATAGGGTAGATGATACCTGCATCAAGTAGCTTAAGAATCTCCTTCTTGAAAAACTCTTTCATGGTCGGAGTTAACCGCCTTTGAGGTTGTAGTGAAGTTCTAAAATCTTCTTCCATTAGGATCTTATGCATGCATAATGAAGGTTTGATTCCTACTAGATCCTCTATAGTGTAACCTAAGGCTTTCCTATGTTTCTTTAGGACAACCATAAGCTTACTATGCTCATCTTCACTTAAATTGGAACTAACAATTACCGGAAAGGTAGAATTAGGTCCTAGAAATGCATACCTTAGATGTGTGGGAAGTGGCTTCAATTCCATCACTATTGGAGTCTCTAGTGCCTCTTGAGGAGTGTCCAATGCTTCCTTAGAAGTCTCTAAGATATTAGAAGTTGTTGGAGAAGATTCAAGAGAAGTGGTGGAAAGAACGTAATTGTCCTCAGATTTTCCCAAAATCACGGCACCTCTGTTTCCTCCACGGCTGTGGTTTAGGGCGTGGAAATCAATTACGGCACCTCTAATAGTTCCACGGCCGTGGTTTTGGCCGTGTAACTTACTGGAGTCCTCTGAATAGCTTATTACGGTCATGTTGGTGGGAACCACGGCTATGGAATAGCACGACTGACCGTGATTCCTCACGTTTTCTGACCCATCGTAGAGTTGTTCAAACTCTTCTTCATGCACTTCCTTTTGCTCTTCTAAAGCTTCAATTTCTTCATTGCATTCCTCTTCCTATCCTATGTCCATAATGCTCACAATAATCACCTTTTGCAAAGGATCTTTGAAGAGAACCGAGCTTACTTCCTCTCTAGATGCCTCTTCGTCATGGATGTTAAACATATCATCTTCAAGAGCTCGTTCTTTCATCAAGGTGGAACGAACGAACTCTACCTTTTCCTCTCCTATGTTGAAGGCGAGTCTAGAATTCTTGCAATCCACCATACAACCGGATGTTGCAAGAAACGGTCTTCCGAGTATGATCGGGACCGGACTATCTGTTGGAATGTCAAGCACAACAAAATCTATTGGAACATAGAACTTACCAAGCTTGACCGGGTCTTGTTCAACGATACCGACGGGACGAGTTATGGATCGATCCGCCATATATAACGTCATCTTCACCGGTTTAGGTTCGCCTAGACCGATCTTCCTGCATAAGGCATGTAACACCCCAAATTCTGAGAACTCGGGGAGCTACTGGTTAGGACCTCACAATGGGTACCGACCATAGTTTGACAACAATTTTATTTGGATCTTACAACAAGGCACAAAAGTATTTAAAACATTTGAAAACTGTAAACAATATATACATGGAGAATATGTATCAGCCTTACAAGAAACGCTACTAAAATGATGCATATGAAGAACAAAAGACATCCCCGTCCCCAACTAAATGAGTACGTGGACCCGGCTGACCATTTCCTCCCGATCTCTCTACAATTGTCTTAACCTGCAAGGCATCTACAAGCGGTATAAAACCGTTAGCTAACATTCTATGCATAAGTATAAAGGTAAAAGCACAATCACACATCATACACAATCAACATGCAACACTCAATCCTTTTATTATCTTTAATTAGGTGATATGTCATTACTAATGATATTTATTTTGTGACACGAGGGATTCCCAAACCTCGCCCCTGTCCCCGTTTACCAACGCGGAATGGTACTAATGCATCTGACCGTCTACCAGACTGGGCTGGTCGCAGGGAACCTCCTAGACTCTCGCAAGAGCTAGGCAGATGATGTCACGACCCGTTATCATACACTTGGTTCAATTACGTAAAATAATAAAGTTGGCCTAATTCGGTTTCGTTGTTTATCATAACTATCAAACACCACTCATACACATTACACTCATACAAGAAAGTCAGCTAAGTAAGTCGGTGGACTTACCAAAATCAAATCTCGACTCTCTTAATCACAACTCAATTTGTAACTGTATAACTCGGTTGCCTGTCAAAGGAGACAAGTGTGTGAGCACACTTTCTAGGTAGTTGGAAGTCTAAGACTTTTAAGATAGTAGATCCTATTAGAACAGAATTCAATACAATACCAATTTATGGTAAAATGACTATTTTACCCTTGGTCCCAAAACTTCCGAAAATTCCATATATCATGCATAAACTCTTATTTGAGACTAAAAAGTCCTATTCTAACTCCTAAAGATGAGTTTGGTTACAAACTGGCAATTTACCTATTTTCCTATTTTCCGAAAGATCGTTAAGGTCCAACTTCAGCTTCAAATATGAAATTCGAATAAACTTATAAAAATTCCGAAATAATTATCTAGATCATCTATGATATCCATTCTACTCATAGGAGAAAGAATTTTTTTAAAACTGTTAAAGCATCACTTCTACAAAAATTTCTAAAGTTGGTTACAACACTTAACAAACAACACACTATCTTAACTTTGAAAAAACATCACTCCTAAACTACTCGCTGGATTTATCCCAAATTTTGATATGTTCTACTATAAAATCGTATCTATAATATATCCAAAACTCAGCCGCAAAGGAGATCAAAATCCTATTTAAAACTATCTCACAAAACCGAATTTCAGCACAACAGAAAAACTGCTTACGACTCCATTTTTGAAAAATCATAAATCGCAAACCACTCGCTGGATTCCTCTCAAATTTTAATATGTTCTATAACAATATGTCAACCATATCATATCCAAAATTCAAGCCCAACGGAGATCAAGAGCTTATTCAAAACCATCTCACAAAACAGCATCACTTGCTGTTTTCCCCAACACTCAGCACATATATAAAAACTGCATGAGGCGTCAACTTTGGAACACAATAACTCTCAAACCGTAACTCCGATTCTTCCAAAATTTATTATGTTATACTATGTACTACTGTCTATGACATATCCGAAAACCAGCCAAAAAGAAGTAGTCTAGCTTACCCAAATTGGACCCGAAGTTGACTGCTCGTCACTTCCGAAAACTCAGAAAACTAAGAGATGTAACAGCTCTCTGAAGTTGCTCCTTTGGCTGAAATGTATTGGTTTAAAGATGGTTTAGAGGCACCCATTGACACGTAAACATGGAGGGGAAGTAAGGAGGTAGATGTAGGTCTTACCCGGCTCCAAACTCGAAGGCATGAAGGATGAGGATGGCTCTTGCGTTCATAGCTTTGTCGGAAACTGAAGAGGTCCGATAGGAGGCTGTTGTGCACGAATCCAGGGGCTGGAAGGCAACTGGAGAGGAGGGTACGCCTGCACCGCTGGCTCGACAAAAGCGAGGAGAGGGCTGTTGCTGCCTGCAACTAGGCACAAAGCGATCTGTAGCAATCGTGTATGTGTGCAGCGCGATGGGGGTTCTGTAGCAAAAGGAAGGAGCAGCGGTCGACAAAAGATGAATCTATAAATCCTTGGCAGCAGATGTAGCGTGATTTCAGGAGGAGGAGTCACCGGCTGTTGCGTACGGGAGGAAGAGTTGAATGTAGACGGGAAAGATGGGAAGTGGCTACTGTTGAGTTTACTCTCTCTTTAGCGTGAATTCAGGAGCTGTTACAGAAGATCTCTTTCCTATAAATCAGCAGTTGTTACGTAATATGAGGAAGGGGAAACGCTGGTTGCTAATACGTAGGAGATAGGAGGGAACTGCTGTGCTTCCTGGGCTGCAAGACAAGGAGCAACAGGCCCGCAACATGATTGTGTTTTGGGCTGGAAACATTGTATCTCTCGGCTGCAGCAGGCATCACTAGGTGGCTGAAGATCTGGGCTGCTGAAGGTGTGGCTGTTGGCAACAGAAGTTGGTGTGGGCTGGAGCAAGGTAAGTAAAAGAGGTGGGCTGAAACAAGGTAAAAATAAGAGTGGGCTGAGTTGTTTGTCAAAACTCGTCATGGCCTTGTCAGGCCCATGAATGAGTTTGTCACAGATTTGTCGGGCTTTGTCATGGTGTCGTCTCAGCTTAGTCATGATCTCGTCACAGCTTGTCATGATCTCGTCTAAAGTCATCGATACGAAAGAATTATAATAACTAGGGTTTGATATAAATCTATCATTTTATGTGAATTAAATTCTACATAAAATAATGAATAATTATAAGAATTAGAGCTTGATATAATTTTATCATTTTATGTGAATTAAATTCTACATAAAATAATAAAATTTATGAAGAAAGAAATACTAGATAGAATGGGAAACCGTCAACGGTTCGAAGTCCGATTTGATTCAGAATTAAACGGAATAAAAATTCCGGATATTACATCAGTACCCCCTTAAAATAAGTTTCGTCCCGAAACTTAGAACAAGATACTTAATTAAACAACTTCCATAAATAAACTTGTATATCCTAGTCTCACTAAATTTTAATTTTGTTTTCTAAACTCCTGTAACCCTATCAAAACGTAACGAAAAAATTCGGTCGTTACAAGGCAAGCGGAATGATGTTAACGCTTGCTCCTAAAGCACATAATGAATCACATGTCACATCTCCTACTACGATTGGAACACAAAATGACCCCGGATCCTTCAGCTTTGGGGGCATCTTTTCCTTCATCGTCTTGATGAGATCCGACAAATCCGAGCTCATCTTGACTTCTCCAAAATCTTCTAGTTTCCTCTTGTTAGAGAGGATCTCCTTTAAGAACTTTCCATATGCTGGCATACCTACAATTGCATCAATGAAAGGTATATTAATATTCAGTTTGCTCATGAGTTCAATGAACTTACCGAATTGCTTGTCTAGACGCACACTTGCTCTAGATTGTGGGAATGGTAGGGGAGGTTTGTAAGCTGGAGGAGGAATGTAGATGTCTTCCTTCTCCTAACAATGGCACTTGCTACCTGCAATGAGGCTTGATAGGTAAAATAAACAGAACTCACATGGGGTCTGAAGTTTTAAAAAGGTTTTTGGTTTTAAGTATGGTTTTGGGTTAGATGTACGAGAAGTCGCTACTTCTGTTATGGATCTATGCAGTATAGATATGTATATATGTATTATGGATTGTGTATATGTATGCGTTAAGTGTATATATATATATATATATATATATATATATATATATAGGGTGTGGTTCCCATGAGAACACCCCTAACGTGAGAACATGAGAACAATCGTACACCGTTGGATGATGAGTATTAAGGGTTGAGATTTAGAGTAGATATCATAATTAATAATAATTACAAATAATAATAATTAGGAATCCAACAATAACTACGAATAATCCACTCAACCAACAATAACTACGAATAATACATTAAACGATATGGCACCTTCGTAACAAAACTAATAATAATTACGAATCTGTTCTCATGTTCTCACGTTAGGGGTGTTCTCATAGGATCTATACTATATATATATATATATATATATATATAGAGAGAGAGAGAGAGAGCCTTATAAGTTAGGTGTGCATACCCCGCAGATGGCTCGGACTAGAGCTACTGCCGCTGTAGGCAGAGGTAGAGGTAGGCCACCCCGTCCTCCGGGTGTGGTTGTTGAGGGACCAGTTCCCGTTGCTGATCAACCAGTAGTGGAGGAGATACACAAGGAGATTTTAGAGAGCGTTGTTCCAGAGACGATGAGCGGTGGATCTAGGAGACATCATTCACACCGAGCTCAGTCTGATAACGCTGACCGTGTCTCCATGGAAGGACCGGAGATCAGAGAGTACCTCAGACGTTTTGAGGAGGATATTAGGGATGGCAGACGGGCCCCAGATTTACCAGTTCATGAGGGATCTACTGAGAGATCTTAGGGAGCGACACAGGTGCCAGCTGCACCTTCACGTGTTGTTGAGCCAGTTCGAGTTGTGGAAGAGATTTGAGGGCCTCAATCGGATGCCTGGTTGAAGGCGTTTCACCAGCAGGGAGTGCCAAACTTTTCAGGAGAGATAGGGCTACAGACTAAGGTGTGGATAGGGCATGTAGACTCAGCCTTAGAGTCTATCAGGTGTCCTAAGGACAGACGGATAGAGCTGGTACAGTCTCTATTCCATGACCTTGCACACCAGTGGTGGAGGACTGTACGGACCAGTGCCACCAGTTATGATCACATGAGGAGCATGATTAGGGAGCAGTTCTGCCCTACCTCACTGACGAGGATATTTTCTTAGGTCGTTTATATCCTTTCAAAGTAATTTCCGAAATCAACACTAAAGCAAGTATAGTGATTATGTAAGGGTCGAACCCAAGAGAGTTTGTGTTATTTTATTAAATTTAATTATTGATTATAGGACAAAGTAACAAAAAGGGGGGTTTTGGAATGAATTGATGCACATAGAACTAAAAAGCAAGTAAAAGAGATTGATAAGATGATGATGAGTGAATCTACACTAGGTTGATTCTTAGCATGCAATTACTACTTTGGTGAGTTCCTTTTACAAGTTTCAAGTAATGTTCCCATCTTGATCATATGTATGTGTTGAGCCAACCGGCATCAACACAACTTAACAAGTTAGTGTTCCGTAAACCTACAAGAACAAGTCACAAGTTAGGTTTCAAACAAATACTAAGGGATATAAAGAGAAGATTAAAATCGTTAAACTAATCTTTATAATTATGTTTCTTTTCCTTCAAGCAATTGCAACCTGTTATTACTTAAAGGTTACTACTAGACTAAAGACCCGAACCCGGAATCTATTAATCCTAGTTGTTTGCTTGCACTTAGAACCTAAGGTGATCAATCTTAAGTGATAATGAAAACATGCAATTTAGATAAATGAAGCTCAAGAAAAACAAAACATTAGTGAATAAAACTTATATTAAAAAGGGAACTTACAACAAAAGTAATAATGCAACCTCTAATCAACCCAATGTAGCAAGGAAACATAGAAGCTCATTACAAAGGAAGCAAGAGAGAATAAAAGTGGGAAAAATGAATGAATCCTCCTAGCAATCAACCATGGGTCTATTTATACTACAAATGACACTAAATGGGAGTAAATGGCCGGCCAAAACAGACACCTTTAATGTCATAAAGGTGGTGTAAACAGCCGGAGTAAAGTCTCTGTCGCTGAACCACTAGGGAGGCCTTCAGATCCGCAGGGGCGGTTCAGGCGAACACGTCTGATCTTCTTCGTGGCCGCAGGAGCGTCCTGGCAAAGCCGCAGGGGCGGATCATTAGTGATCTTCAAACGTCTGACTTATCAACTTTTTGTCACTTCAAATGCCGAGCCGCAGGGGCAGCCCAATGTCAACGCAGGGTCGGGGACACTCACTCTTCAGCTTCACAACTCCCTAGGGTGAGACGCAGGTAGAGGCTCAGGGGTGCCGCTCTTCGCTTCTTCAGGATAAGTCACCGCAGGGGTGCCAAGGAGTGGCGCAGGGGCGGTGACAGTCTTCGTTCCTAGCGAAGGCGCAAGCTGCGCTCCAGAACGTGGTGTCACCCGTAGGGGCGGTGACACTGCTCCGCGGGGGTGGTGAGGACACAAAAGCTTTGCTTCGTGCATGGTCTTCAACTCCCAACTGCTAAAACTCCTCTTTTATCTTCTTTTAGTCTTCTTCTTCTGGATCAAGGAGTTAGTAGCATAAACCGACACTAATGTGATAAAAAAGACTCTAAAAACTAACCTAAACGATAGTGATTCCATCACCTATCAAACTCCCCCATACTTAGACCTTTTACTCGTCCCGAGTAAAACATATGACAACAGTTTTTTTTTAGACTCAAAGGCCTCAAGAAGCATGGGTAAGAGGTATAGACAATAGAAAAGAAAAGCCAAGAAAGAAAGAAGGAAAAAGAGAGAAAATGTGAGAAAAAAGGTGAGAAAACTACCATCCTTATTGCTCCAAGAGTGACCTACCCGGACAACTTCCTTATGACTCCCCTTCTTATGTCGCCAAACGCCGGAAAGGGAACCTACACTCGGTGCCGCTCATTTTACCAAGGTGCCTTTTCGGGTTTTCACCTTGCCACTATTCTTCTTTTCTTTGATGATCTCACTTGGAACTCACATCCCTCAAGTCCAATTTTGCATCAACCTAAGGTTGGTCGGACTACCTTCTTTTTGCCTAAACCGCCCTTTCGGGTTTTCGGTTTATTCAAGGATTTTCATGCCTTTATTCATTTTCTTTGGCTTTTTTTCTTCTTCTATTTTTTCTTTTAAATGACTTTCAAACTGAATTTTAAACTACAACTCAAAACAAACACACTCAAAAACAAACTATACATGCAAAGATATTTCCTCGCCCACACTTGAAGCACACTTTGCCCTCAAAGTGGAAAATGAAAGCAAAGATAAATGTGGAGAAGGAATAAGGGATGATACCACTAATGGGATGGTCCGGCTGGACCATCCGGACCCTCCTCCGGTGGGTACGGGAAGTGGCTGAAGAAGTGCTCCTGCCGGCGGTAGAGCGTGTCGATGCGGGCCTGCTGAGCATTCATCCGACGGCCAAATGAGGTCTCAAAGCCGGCTTGTCAAGCCAACAACTGAGCCTCGAGCTGCTGCTGCTGAGCCGCCTGCCACGCATCCTGCCTTTGGTCAAAGTGGGAGGTCATGGAGGAGGCGAAGCTCGTCTGCCAGCTCTGCTGCTGCTCAAGCATGGTCCGTTGGTACTCGGTCTGCCATGCCTGATGCTGGGTGGTCAAGGCCGCCATCTGAGCCTGAAGGCTCGCAAGTGCCGGATCCTCATCCGGTGCTACGGTGGACATCTCCTCGTCCTCCGGTATGGGCATGTGCTACTCATAATGAGCCCGGCTGGAGCTCGCAGCGTGCCTCTCAACAATGACCACCTGAGGCCTCCTCGGCACGAAAGGATCAGCCGGGATGAAAAGCTCGGAGAGCTCGTCTCCAAGTGGAAGTGGCCGGGGAAGGTATGTGATATGGCTCCCATCTGCAAATGAGAGCCAAAATAGGTTGTCCCCACCCCTCTTAAGGAACTTGCACCTCCTCAACATCCCCTCCGTGTAGAAAGGCGCCTCAAACCCGTCCTCTAGGACGGAAAGATCCATAACTTGTGAGGCGATCAAGGAGATCATCCCACCGCCAACAATGTCCCTTGGCTCGTTCTTCCTAATCCGCTTCAAAGCGGTAAGGAAGAGGTTCGGCCAATCCATCACCTTCTCGCTCATCGGGAGGCAGGAATAGAGTAGTGGAAGGTCCTTGAGGGCGACTTGTTCTCCTCCTTGTGTCCACAGAAGACACTCGTGATGATCTTTGATAGGATCCTCAAGCAAGGGTGAGTGAGTTTGTTGGAGTACTCACCCCCGGCATAAAACTCGGATCCAGTGGCAGCCTACCAAAACTCACATAGGTCCGATGTCGGGACTGTCTCCTACCAGTTCTCTGAGGGGTTGAAAGTCACTCCAAAGGCCGCCTGCATCTAGAGGTAATCAACGGTGTACTTCTTCTTATTGAACTTGAAGGTAAGTCCAACATACACGTGATCCTCCTTCTCCATAGTGAAGGTGGCTATGAACTGGCGGCTGAGCTCGGGATAGGTTGGAGCACTCCTTTGTAGAAAATCCCCAAGCCCAGCATTGTTAAGGAACGACTGCATGCTCTTCAACATGCCTAGCTTCGCTAAGGTAGGAACGTGCAAAAACCGAGTCACATACACAACCCGATCTTGCACAATTCTATAGCGAGTCTTCTTAGCCTCCGACATCTTAGACTTCATTTGTGGTTCCGTTCTTGCAGTTGATTGATTAAAAGAATTAGCAACTTTCAAAAACAGAGAAAGAAGACGAACCCTCTGTTGTGTTTTCTGCAGGGGCGGCTGGAAGATGCGCAGGGGCGGTGAGGCGCAGGTGCGGCAGCTTGTAGGCGCAGGGGCGGGAGAAGTGCAAAGGGCGATTTTGAACAGCTACAAAGGTGGTGGCTCTTGGGGGTGTTCCGGTGGATTCTTGTTGGTGGAGACGTTGCCGGAGGTGCTCAGAGTGGAGGGAAGAGAGTGTGTGAGGGAGGAATGTGTTGGAGGGTTAAAGAATATGGACGGTGTTGGTGGTAGTGAAAGCTGGTGGCGCAAGGGCGTGGTGAGGGCGTTGGCTTGGTTGTCGGAGGTAGCGCAGGGGCGTTTGCAGAGGGTGGTGTGTGAGGGTTTGATGAGGGCGCAAGGGCATGAGCTTTGAGAGAGGTAAGGTACGAGGGAGATTTGTGGGTGGTGAGGAGAGAGAGTGAGTGGGTGGGGTAGGTGTAGGGCATTTTGGGTTTTCTTATTTTTTTTCTTTTCTGGGCAAAACCGCAGGGGCGGGGACTTGTCACCGCGAGGGCGGTGACAAGGAAAAGGAGGGTGCAGGCTCAGTGCCAGGGGCGGCGCTGAGGATGTGTGTCAAGTGTGGCCGACGCAGGGGCGGGGCTTGTCGCTGCGGGGGCGATGGCAAGGGCTTTTGTAGACGCAGACCTAGCGCCAGGGGCGGCGCTGGGTAGGGGTGTCAGCGCAGGGGCGGGAACACTAGGCCGCAGGGGCGGTTTTCTTGACAGAAACTCCTCTTCTTATTCCTCCGGGCTGCCTCCTGAACAGCGCCTTTGTTTTACGTCGTTGGCTCGACGTAAGGGTTCTACTCCTCTGAATGTGCCTCCTCCAGCACATTTTCATCAATTGGATCGTTCTTTACTCCTTCAAGGTAGGGTTTTAGCCTTTGTCCATTTACCTTGAACACCTTATGCGTTTGGGGATCATAGAGATCCACAGCGCCGTGATGGTATACTTTGGCTATCACGAACGGCCCCGTCCACCTTGAACGCAGGTTACCTGCAAAAAGTTTCAAACATGATTGAAAGAGAAGTACCTTATTACCTACCTTGAAATCTTTCCAGAGAATGTTTTGGTCATGTCATGCTTTGGTTTTTTCTTTGTATGCGGTGGCATGGTCATACGCATCTAATCTCAATTCCTCCAATTCTTGCAGATGGAGTTTCCGGAATTCTCCCACTTCCTCTATGTTCATATTGCACTTCTTTACCGCCCATAAAGCTTTGTGCTCTAGCTCCACCGGAAGGTGGCAGGCTTTCCCAAACACGAGCCTGAAGGGAGACATCCCTATAGGAGTCTTGTAGCTGTCCGATATGCCCATAGAGCGTCGTTTAACCTTGCACTCCAATCCTTCCTTCCGGGAGAGACCGTCTTTTCAAGGATGGCCTTAATTTCCCGGTTGGATACCTCAACTTGGCCATTTGTTTGTGGATGATAAGTTGTTGACACTCGTTGGTGGACGTGGTACTTCTTAAGGAGGGTTGTGATCATCTTGTTGCAGAAATGGGTACCCCTATCACTTATTAAGGCTTTCGGAATTCCAAATCTTGCACAAATATTCTCCTTAAGGAAAGCTGCAACCACTTTTGAATCATCAGTTTTGGTGGCCTTTGCTTCCACCCACTTGGAAACATAGTTCAACGCAAGTAAAATATATGTATGCCCAAATGAAGTTGGAAAAGGCAAAATATAAGAGAGGATTGGGGCATTTTATGTCTCCTTGAAATGTTTCCTACCCTTTGGCATCTATCACACACTTTGCAAAACGCAAAAGCGTCTCTAAAAAATGTGTGGCCAAAATGAAACCGGCATCCAAAACTTCTCTTGCAGTTTTGTTTGCCCCAAAGTGCCCCCCACATGCTTCAAAATGACAGAAAGTTAGGACGGATTGTACCTCGTTATCCGGAATGCAACAGCGGATCACTTAGTCACTACAATGCTTCCAAAGGTAAGGATCGTCCCAAACGTAGTGTCGAGCTTCAGCCGTCACCTTCTCTCATTGTGCCTTAGTGAAGTCTGGAGGATACTACTTCCTGAAAATGAAGTTCACAATGTCAGAAAACCAAGGCTTAAAATATTGGAGCTTAAGACAAACCTCTGTCGACAATTCTGCAAGGGCGCCTAGACTGAGCCGCAGGGGCGGGAAGTTTGAGGCGCGGGGGCGGTTACACAATAGAGGGTTGTGTAGAATGTATCGTTTGGAAAACTTCCAGCTATCTTCTTTCTTTTTTCTTGATCTTCTTCTCCCTTCACTAATCTGCTCAAATGATCGGCCACCAGGTTCTCAGCCCCCTTCTTGTCCCGTATCTCTAAGTTGAACTCACTTAGAAGGAGCACCCATCGGATCAATCGTGGCTTCGCCTCCTTCTTCGCCATGAGGTACCTAAGAGTTGCATGGTCAGTAAAAATAATCACCTTTACTCCAAGTAGGTATTATCTGAATTTCTCAAGGGCAAAAACCACCGCTAGCATCTCCTTCTCGGTGGTAGAGTAATTCCTTTGCGCTCCATTGAGTGTCATAGACGCATAATGGATTACGTGTGAGGCTCGTCCATCCTTCTGTCCAAAGACAGCTCCTACAGCATAGTCGCTGGCGTCACACATGTTTTCGAAAGCTTTCTCCCAATCCGCAGAACGGATGATTGGTGCACTAGTAAGACACGCCTTCAAAGTGTCGAAAGCTCTTCTGCAATTCTCATCCACTATGAAGGTGATGTTTTTCTTGAGAAATTCACATAAGGGTGCCGAGATCTTCGAGAAGTCTTTGATGAACCGTCGGTAGAAACCTGCATGACCAAGAAAAGATCGGATTTCCCGAACGTTAGTAGGATAAGGTAAACTTTGAATTACATCAACTTTTGCCCTATCTACCTCTATCCCTTTGGAGGATATTACATGTCCTAGCACAATACCTTGCTCTACCATGAAATGGCATTTTTCCGAATTCAGAACTAGATTGGTTTCAACACATTTTTCAAGAACAAGTTTTAAATGTCCTAAACATGCATCAAAACTGTCTCCATGGACGGTGAAATCATCCATGAAGACTTCAATAAAGTTTTCTATGTACTCGGAAAAAAATACTTATCATGCACCGTTGGAAGGTGTCGGGTGCGTTGCAAAGTCCAAATGGCATTTTGCGGAACGCAAAAGTGCCAAATGGGCAAGTGAAGTTCGTCTTTTCTTGGTCTTCCGGTGCAATGGCTATTTGGAAGTACCCCGAATATCCATTAAGGAAGCAGTAGTACGGATGACATTCAAGACGTTCCAACATTTGGTCAATAAAAGGCAATGGGAAATGGTCTTTACGTGTTACCTTGTGGAGTTTGCGGTGGTCAATGCAAACTCTCCATCCGGTTTGCGTTTTACTCGGGACCATTTCTCCATGTTGATTTTCCACCATTGTGATGCCTCCTTTCTTTGGAACCACTTGGTTTGGACTAACCCAAGTGCTATCCGAAAGAGGAAAGATCATATCCGCTTGGAGGAGCTTCAATACCTCCTTTTTGACCACATCCATCATTGGTGGATTCAACCTTCGTTGAGGTTGCCGAGATGGTTTTGCTTCATCCTCAAGTAAGATCCTATGCATGCAAGTTGATGGACTTATCCCTTTTATGTCTGCAATGGTCCATCCAAGGGCCGTCTTATGTTCTTTCAACACCTTCACCAACTTGTATTCTTGACTGGTGGTCAACTTGTTGGAGATGATCACCGGCAAGGTATTGTTATCTCCAAGGAAAACGTACTTGATATGGGATGGAAGGTCCTTCAATTCTATGTCCGGTGCCTGCACTATAGATGGAACAAGCTTCTCGCTTGGGGTTAGTAAAGTGGGCCCAATGGCCAAATTAGAGATAGGTAACCTCTTATGCCCATCTAGTTGGGCTAGGACCTCTTTCATGCTGGATGTTAATATATATTCTGATTTGAAATCATCAATGTCATGCTCAATTACATTTTTCAACTCATCAATATCAGAATTATCAAACACATCTTGCAGAAAAGGTTCAACAATGTCAATAGCACATAAAGAATGATCATCACTAGGAAATTTCATTGCATCATAGATGTCAAATTCCACTACTTCACCATCAAACTCCATGGTTAGTTTGTCACTAACATAATCAATTTTAGTCCTAGCAGTTTTCAAGAATGGTCTACCTAACAATATGGGTGCAACATGCGAGTCATTTTCCATTTTTATTACGAAGAAATCAGCAGGAAAAATTAGGTTGTCTACCATTACTAATACATCTTCAATTATCCCTTTCGGGTACACATTCGATCTATCAACAAGTTGTACTACAATCCTAGTTTCCGTTAATGGTCCAAGGCCAAGTGATTCGTAAATAGAATATGGCAAAACATTTATAGAAGCACCAAGGTCAAGCATGGCTTTGTCAAAACGGGTTTCCCATATAACACAATGAATGCTTACCATGCCCGGATCGCTGCACTTCTTGGGCATTCTACGTTGAAAAACGGCAGAAACATGCTCACTCATTTGTACTTTATGTTTCCCCTTCAGCTTCTGATTCCTCTTGATAGTGCAAAGTTCCTTCAAGAAACGAGTATATTTAGGAATACTTTTCACTAACTTAAGGAGAGGGATATTTACCTCGCATTTGGAGAAGGTCTCAAAGAGATCCTTGTCCTAAATGATTCTTCTCTCCTTTAGTGCCTCGGGAAAAGGAGTTGGTGGCTTCTCAGAGTACAGTGGTGGGAACTTAGGTCAGATGTAAGAATCCTTCTCAGCAGAACTCTCTGTAGAGTTTTCCGCAGGGGCGCCAGAGTGCAGGCGCAGCGGCGGCTCAGGGGCTGTCACCGCAGGGGCGGGGACCTACAACCGCAGGGGCGACGTCTGCTCAGAGCTGAGCGCAATTGCAGCCGCAGGGGCGGCTGTGGGTGCGGAAAACTCGTCAGAGGGTTTGTCTTGTAATTCTTTTGTTGTTTTCTGTTGGATTTGCTTCCCACTCCTCAACGTTAGGGCACTAACATTCTACTTGGGGTTTATAACCGTCTAGGAAGGCAATCCTCTAAAGGATCTAGCTTCAATCCTTGTTATGGCTTCCGCCATCTGCCCAACCTATTTTTCAAGGTTCTTGATGCTGAATTCTGTTGTTTGAACATGAGTAGCAAAATGCTTAGTCAAAACCTGCAACATATCCTTAGTTTATTGATACTTACCTTGTCGGAGTTGTTGTTGTTGGTTTTGTTGATCCCTCCAACGATAATTCTGTTGGTCACGTCAGTTTGGCATGATGTTTTGTGCATAAGGATCGTTCCTAGGCCGTTGTTGTTGTGGTTGTCCATAACCTACTGCATTCACCTCTGCATCGTAATCCTGGACTTGGGGACACATGCCCGTTGGGTAATATGGGTCAACACAAACTCCACATGCCTTTAGCTATTGTGGGGTTCCCATAAGTGTTAATCTCTTCAATATTTCCTTCAGTTCCGAAAGCTCATTAGAGATCTCACTCTTCCCGGCATTCACAGCATGAACGCCTCTCTTGGAAGAAGTCCTTCCAAAGTTCCGGGTTCCTTCCGCTAGTTCTTGTATCTTTTCAAAAGCAAGGTCAGGGGTAAAGTTAAGAATGTTACCTCCACAAGCCGCGTCGACGATCCTCCTTTCGGTGTCAAGCAAGCCATTGTACAAGTACAAGACTAGATCCTGAGTTGAATATCCATGGAGAGGACAGCTGGATCGGAGGCGTGCAAATTGCTCAAAGTACTCATAAAGAGTCTCGTCCCCTCTTGCTCGATGTTGCTTATAGCTTTTTTCAACCTATTGGCCTTCTTGGCTGGGAAGTATTTCTCCAAAAACGGCTTGTGGAGAT
This sequence comes from Fagopyrum esculentum, assembly GCA_033239045.1. NCBI lineage: Eukaryota > Viridiplantae > Streptophyta > Magnoliopsida > Caryophyllales > Polygonaceae > Fagopyrum > Fagopyrum esculentum. Next base: position 57,710,155 of record BSUD01000004.1, read on the forward strand.
TCTCCCAAGTGTCGATGCTCCCGGATGGAAGGTGGTAATACCAATCATCCGCTGCATCTTTGAGTGTGAAGCCGAATGCCCTCATCTTGATTTGCTCTTCGGTAATGTTGGCTGGCTTCATGCTCATACACACGGTATGGAACTTCCCAAGGTGCTTGATGGGGTCTTCACCACTTAACCAATGGAAAGATGGGAGCAAGTGAATGAGACCCGGCTTGAGCTCGAAGTTGATTCATTCCCCTAATGTTGGTATAGTAACCGCAAGAGGGTGTTGAGCCAAAGTCAGCTGAGTGAGTTGACGAAAAGTACGATCAGCCATTTCTTGTGGGAGTTGTTGTTGTCTACGTCGCCGGATTTGTGTCCTCTCAATTTCTGGATCAAAGGGAACAAAACCGGAGTTAGTAGCACGGGTTTGGACCATAAAAATGGTCCAAACCAATAATCAATAATAATAAAATAAAAATAACTAAACTCCCCGGAAACGGCACCAAAATTTGACGAGGATATTTTCTTAGGTCTTTTATGTCCTATCAAAGTAAATTCCGAACTCAACACTGAAGCAAGTATAGTGATTAAGTAAGGGTCGAACCCAAGAGAGTTTGTGTTATTTTATTAAATTCATGTAACACCCCAAATCCTCGGGACTCGGGGCGCTACGGGTTGGGGCCTCACAATGGGTCCCGACCCTTAGCTTGACAACAATTTCACTGGATCTTGCAACAAGGCACAAATAAAGGCCAAAACCGAAATACATTTTTATGCAATGTTATGAAACCCGAAAATAAAAGAAAGGAAAGACTTCAGCCGTCCTTACAACAACATCAACATGATATATAATAACAACAACACAAGGACTCCAAAACCCAAAACAACCTAAGATGTACGGAACCCCGGCTGCCCACTCCTCCGGATCACTCGGCCACATCCTAACCTGCACATCAACTACAACAATCGGTATAAAACCATTAGCTCACATTCTATGCATTATAAGATAAATATGGCACAAACACACATAGGAACACAAACACACAACATGATTATAAACATACACATCCATTACTTATTATCTTTTTATGTTATTCCATATCTAATTCATTCGTTCAAGTGTGACACGAGAGTCTTATAACTCTCGCCTCTGTCCCCGTGTAACCAACAGGAGTGTGGCGGCGCCCAACCCGTATACCCTGTGGGAGTGATGAAGAAGCCCGCCCGTATACCGTGTATGGCCTGGTCGCAGAGATCCCCCCAGTCTCCCTCGGGAAACTGAGCGGTGATGTCACCGCCCGATAATAATAATAGTAGTAACGATGGGCCAATAAATAATGTCAAGTAAATCCTAATCCATTTTCATGCTTAAAAGCGGTAAACACACACCACCATATATATCCAAATAAGGCATAAAAGCGGCTATGTAAGTCCGAGGACTTACCTCGTCTCAAAGCTAACCGAAACCGATATCACTCTCCGAAGGAATATAATCAAAGCCTGTTCAAGACAAGGCACGGTAATCAACAACCACTCACACAACTAGGAGTCCTTAAACTATTAGTCCTATATGATCTTATTAGGTCGTACACTCTCATAATTTAGGATACACTCATAGCCCTCAAAAACTCACAAGATCTCATCTATAACCACATGTTAGGAAACTTCCATCATAACTCCACAATCTCACAAACACATACTCACAACTTCCACAAAGCTCACATGATAACATACACACCTCCATCCTTAGAACGTTCAAACCATCCTCAAATCTTAACCTAAAGTTCCAAGCCACTACTTGGCATTTGCCCTAAGTTATGCTAGATCCAACCTAGCATGATTCTACCACTAAACATAATTAGATCGAGGAAGAAGGTACTCACACACGATCCAAGGTTGAAGATGATCTACGGACGTCGAGATTGGATTCGTTGGTCTACAACGGCCGCTTCCGGACCTAAAACCAAAGTTAAGGAAATTTAGCTTGTATGCTAAATTTGAACGGAATATAACGTATAATATTCTAAGGGAAATCCCGCTTTGAAAACAAGGTTAAAAACCCGCAACACATTTCCCGGAGTGACTTAGACCATTTTATAAATATGGGTCAAAATCCAAAATCGACTTTTCCGGGCAACCGTGAAACTCACCAAACTCGGGCCATATTTCCGAAATACTCTTTGGGTCAAAACTATGTTTATACACAAGGGCAAAACCGCACATTTCCTGAAAATAGGGCCAAAACAATTTGGGTCCATTTATGTAATTAATTCTGCAAGACGGTATTTTATTCACATTCAAAAACTGGGTCTAAAATTGTAAATACAAATCTGTGGGTACAATCGGTAATATATACAAATAAGGGGGCCAAAATATAAAACTGAAAAACAAAAGCCTTATTCACCCTTCTGCTGAACGCGAAAAGGAAAGGGAGAAGGGACTGTAAGGCGGCGGCGCAGGAAGGGAGTAGGGAGAAGGCCGGCGTCGGTACGGGCGGCAACTCCAGGCGTCGTCTCCGGTGGCAGAGCGGAGGAGGAGACGTCCTTAGCCCTCTTCCGGCGGCGGCGTCTCCGGTGGGTAACGCTACACAGCAAGGCGAAGAGAGGAAGGAAGAGGGAGAAAAGGGGAGGCTGCAGCTCCGGTGGCTCGAGGCGGCTTCTGGAGGTGGAGTGTCCGGCATCAGGTTTCCGGTCCCAAGGGTCTTTCTCTGTGGTGCAGCGAGGACGGTTCGAGATTGCTTCCAACCAACAGAGGAGAGGTAGAGATGGATGAGAAGAAATCGGTGCAGTAGAGAATGTGAAGGTTGGAGCGTGGTTACAGAATGAGGGAAGTGTGAGGAGGCTGGGCTGGTGCTGTAGTTTGAGACAGAGGGAGGGCGAGGAGTCGGCCTACAGGCTAGGGCGTAGGCTGCAGATGGTGGGAAACGAGGAGGCGTCTCCTCACTACCACCAGGCGGGAGGCTCAACGCAAAAGCAGCACAGGAAAAGCAGGAAGGAAAAAAAAAAAGAAAAGAAAGAAAGAGAGAACCGAAAAAAAATAAACGGGAATAGGACCATTTAAATCGATTAAACGATCCAAACGGGATTTTCGAATCGGGAATTTACGATTTTCCGACAAAATTAATTTAATAAAATACGGAAGATATTTTTTTTTTTTAATATATATATACAAATACTTTTACTAATAATTCAAGCTACTAACGAATCGATAGAATGGAGAAGAAAACGAAGTCGGAACGCACTCGAATAAACGGGGCGTTACATCAGGTCCTCCTAAAGAAAAGTTTCGTCCCGAAACTTGCTAAATGCGGAACTCTCAAACAAACGTTTCTCGATATCGTCACGGAACACTATAACGTGGTAACTATGACTTTCTAATCCAAAGTCTACTCGCCTAGACACATCAAGACTCGCAAGATATACACATACGAAACACACATAAACACATCACGTCACAAATCACATAATCATAACCAAGAAAAGATCTCGCGACTAACCCGACGGTCCTATAGATGTCGCTAAGATTTCAAAAAGATTCGATATATTAGAACTCAACTTCATTCTTGGGTTTTTCTCAATACAACAATTCCATTATATTTCTTCTTTGCTTCTCTCTAACAAAGACGGTCGGACTTCCAATTTACACCGTTGGCATTGGTTCTTGTCAAACCAAACTTTGATGTTACGCTTTCCCATTTCTTGTTGCGAGTTCTAAGTAATCAAGGAAGTACTACTTCACGCCACTTCTACTAATGAGACACGTATGCTATTACTTTTCCTTCAATCCTCAATACTCATCGAGACCTTGTCTTGAGAATCACTTGTACACTTCAAATCCATCATACCTAAAGGAAATCTCAAAATAGTTGAACCAAAGAATCTCCTCTTAACTCTCAACAACTCCATTGTCAATTTTCGTCCCACTCAATACTTCATTGCCATCCGGAGTAGGTTAGCCATAGATGGTGTTACATTGGATAATCTCTCCACAATTCCAGTGAAGACCAACACATCCAAGAAAACTCGTAACTTCTTTCACCTCCCTCGGGGGTTGCCACCCCGAGACAACTTGTCAGAAAACTTCTCTCTTCTTTAAGAGTAGACCAAGATATCTTATCCGTGACATTAGTAAGCCTATACAACTCGTAGTCACCATGGTTTGTCCGAAATGCCGTATTTATCGATATCCTAGTCTCGAATTCTCAATTGGTGACAACAAACCATAAATCATTCTAGAAAAGACTACCGACCCTTACAACCGGTCGAGTAGATCATCTATCTATGGTAATGGATACTTGTTCTTCATTGTTATCTTGTTCGACTTATGGTAATCAATGTACAAACGGAGATAACCGTCTCTCTTTTAGCAAACCAGTATTCTCCAAAACAACTTCAAATCAAGAGTTCAAGATACACTCCCAACATGAACTTCAAATAGAGAGTTCAAGATACACTTCCAACGTGAACTTCAAATCTTCTAAATGGTAAATCCACCTCCCGATGCATTGGAATCCATTGTATCTCAGGTTCCAGCTTTTCTTCTCCCATCACATATCGTAAGATATCGACACAATCTTGTCTTAACATTTGTCAAGTGGTCCACCCCGATCTGTTGAGGTGACATCCATCGAACACGTGGTTTAATACTTCTTTAGCTACAATGTTCACCGTACTCTTCCAAAGATCCTTTATCTCCAAAACTCGGGAGACTTGCTCTAATAATCTTTTTAAGGTTTCACAATTATGTGAAGTCATGAAGGTCCTAGCTGCAGGACTTAATCACGCCTTATAATATATTAGTATTACGTTCTTCGCATTCTACCAAAGCTCGCATCATTCCTTCGAGTAGGTGTAGAACTTACTCCCTTTTCTTATGTAACATCCAATCGACCGTAGAGTTTCTATCCTCAATCTTTTATGTACTTCTTGTACATCTCACATCGACTTCAAACTTCAAAACTTTCGACTTCCCTTACTATCGTTGATCACCTTATGCATTTCTCGGTATTCTATGTACAACTACAACGGAAGCTTCTTCTTACGGTTGATCCACTAGCTCTCCTTACCATGATCAAACCTTAAAAGTTGTAACCCGTGGCGTTCCTCCATATGTCAATCCCATGACCTAAGAAGGTCGTGTAAGATCGCTACAATCTCCTTCTTACTATTGACATTGATCCATCGCGAATACTCCAACCTCTCGTTTCCGATCCTATATGTTCTCATAGTCTTGTTTACTCTTCCCATCTACACACATCAATAGACAACCCGCACTTGTGTGTTCTCAGTTGCCACCGATTAACTTGTATATGACTTTCTCCGATGTTAACGACTTACCCTCCTACCATACTTTCATGCTACCATACTCCTGAAAGGATACCCTCTAGGGGTACTTTGTCTTAACTTCACTAGCTCGTTTCTCTACTTCAACTCCGTTAGCTCTTTCTACACTCCTCTCTTCCTTCCGCTTCTATAAGATAACATACCTACCCAACTCTCTTGTGTCATATGTCCCACCTTTATAGGCTTAACCGCTCTTCATAATGTTTTGCAAATGCACTCCTCAAATATACTGACATTAATTAGCCTCCACTCGCATCCTTCTCGGTTGATAACTTAAGTTCTTCCACCTAGCTCTTTGTTTCCTCTTTCACCTTCTGAAGATCATCATCCTTACACACTTCCTCCTTCTTAGCGTTGATCAGCCTCATCACATTGACAGAAATCGATTGAATCCCACGGTAATTCCACTATGTGAATTTTCACCATGTAATCCTCCTCGCTCAAACTTCTGAATAAGTCACCCGCTTAGAATCTTGGAAAGATCGTCACTACACCCTCCGGTACCTCCGTAAGCTTAACTTCCGGTTCTTGTCAATCCTTCCAAATTTTTGGACCACTCTTTTCATCTTGACTCCCATCCTTAGGAGCGCCTATTGAAAACTCGCCTTACTTAAAAAGCCACTTTTATTCTCGAGCGAGAATGTAGTCCTCTTTACTTGATTCGCATCTTTAGTTCATCAATTCCGCACTTGGAAAACTCTTACGTTCATTATCTCTAGTTGCCTCATTGATGCTCCTTCATTGTTTCCTTGCTATTACGCTCATGTCTTTAGGTCGCTTTTATATCGGTTTAGTCTCCATCTTGGTTTCGCTTAAGTCGCCACGAGGTTCTCCTTTATTTATTTGTTCTTTGGTTACATCATATCTAGTCTTCTTCTTCGACGTCCTCTTAAAGAAGTCCGGAAAATCACCGGGGTGCTTGCGAAAACTTTATGCTCAACTCGATAACTTGAGCATACTCATCTTCGTATGTATACTATCCTAAGCCAAAAAGGCGTTGTCCAAGGGGACGATGATAGCTTTCTATCATCTTAGCTATAAGGTCCACTATTACTAATATGATACTAAGCATACCATATGCTTATATATATATATATATATATATATATATATATATATATATATATATA